>CM035843.1:305304193-305948761 GCA_020510985.1 Pholidichthys leucotaenia
GTTAAAAACTATTGTCTTTTCTGTATATCTTGCACTTTCGTGCTGTATTTTATTGTGTGCATTTTCCTTGTAGAATCATCCCACGCGTCCGCCGTGCCGGCCCGCCCGGATTCATTCAACCGAGCCTTCCCGAACCAGAGCAGGCAGAGACGGCTTCATTCAACCAAGCCTTCCTGACCCAGTTTGGGAAGCTGGTGTAGAGGCACTCAGAGGTCGGCGTGTATAAAATGTCGATTAACCTTCATGTTGTGTTGCAAAGTTTTTTTTTTATTTTAATATTTTGTATATAATAAAATGGAATTGTTTTGGAAAGTGTGGTTTGTCTGTTATAACACTGAATTATAAAACAGTATAATTACATAGAAATTCCATTGCCTAGTCTGATGAAAATGATGCTGATCATCCTGTCAGGGGTCAACCATTGTAAAGGTAATGTAATTTTTAACTAGACCAAAAAACAAATGTTTTTGTAAGCTTTCTGTTCTTTTTATTGAAATACCATAAAAAATTAGCACCACATGATCAATTTATAAACTTTGGGTAAATTTTTTATGTTAACTTATAAGAAGTTGCACAGTTGGACTTTAAAATGCAGCAGGAGAGACTGATGAAGCTTACAAGTCAAAGTAGGTACAAGTATATGTAAATGCCTTCTCTGGTTAAACTCTCTGGATTTAATTGTGAGATAACACCACAGAGCGAGCAAGGCAATAATCCTTGGATCCTCCATTTTTTTGTCTCGTGTAAATAAGGACTCAGTCGGGTGCGTAACGTCATGGGAGTGTGGCCCCGCCTCGCTGGGAGTCTGGCGCCGCCTCGCTTCTAAAACCTCCTAACACAAACCATCACAGCACAAGCACAACACCGTGCTAATGGAGACAGAAGCATTCCGAGCCGTACTGAAGTGAATCGAGCCATACCGAGGTGTGCTGGGCTAGTGGAAAACAGGCTTAAGTAGGTAGTAGACAAAATCGTTCAAGGTTAGGATACATCCTTATCCATGCTTATTGTATTCAGGCCTAGAACTTCTAACTTTCACAATTATCCTGACTACCTAACCGTAATTAGCATGATGGAAATAAATACGCAAGAATACTATAAGTCTCACACCCCTACGTGTGTGTGGTGAGCGATGTATGATTTATGTATTATCGGTAGCACATTGTGTTTACAAATAATCCGTGATGGCAGAATGGTCTTCCTCGTCATCATCCTGCATCTTGGGGTCTTCAGCTCTTCCTCTGGACTCAGCAATTGGTTTCTATGAGGAGGTATGAGATGTGCAAGATTTGCTGATGACTACCACTGTGGAAAATTGCCTTTGGAGGTTTAGCTCATTTATCAATATATGTGATCCTGGCATACAACGAGCACAAAGAGTTAGAGCTTCATTAATTCCTGCAGGCCCTGTGTCATCAGGATGTTTCCTACAGGATTGATGACGCTATGACATCTGCTGATTTTGGTTTTATGACCTGGTTAACACCCTGCTGCGCTTCTGAATATATGGTCTATAGTGTCATACTCTACTCCTTTTATTAGATCTACATCTGGTTTTCCTTTTACCATAACCAATTTAGAATTTGCTTCAAATTTTTCTTATCCCCTCATTTGTTAATGTTAAGATTGGTCATGTAGGAGATTTCTGGGTGTCAATGTGCACAGCCTTTTGTGCTGTGGTTACCCAGTTAAGAGACAATGGGCATATTTTTAATTTGGGAGAATATTCTGTGTTAAAGTCAGGTATTGGTTTTCCATGGATGGCTATATTCCGCAGTAGAGGTGACAAAATGTCCAACATTTTCCAATCCACGTGTTTGGGTCTAACCAGCAGGATGTGTGGAACCCCCCATAGGTTGAAATGTCTCTTATCCTCTTCAATTAGGACAATGGATGCTTCCACACATTTCCTTGTTTACCAGTCCAAGTTTTATGACCAATCTGGAGGATAGATTTGCAAATAATGGTTGTTCATAATTTGGATCAGATTCGTTCAATTGCCTATAGTACATGGGGTACAATGTTGCGTTTACAGATGTTGATAGGTATTCTACTGGTAGCTTGCCGTTTGCAGAATTTGACTGTTACTTTTTCTGACCTTGAAAAGTCCTGTATGACACTACCCAGAGTTCCTACTTTACATGCACCTGCACCATACAAATTTAATCGAAGTACCTTGAACATCAGAATCAGGTAAATGGAAGATGTCTGTCATTTTTTAATCATTTGGTTTTTGCTAATTTTCTGTATATGTGTAGAAGTGAGTCCACTTATCTGTTCTAGTCTTAAGCATGTAGTCCAATTTTTCCGTGGTGGGTGTGGATCATGGGCACCTCCTCCCCCCTTCCAGCAGCTGGTTTTGCCATCCCTCAGTTTCCATTGTGGGGCATGCTCCCTCCTCCTCCTTGCTGTCCTCCCCCTCTTCCTTTTGGCTTCCTTTTATAAAAGAAACAGATTCATGGGGAGCCTCAGGCACCCCGTATGTCAGCCATTCCATAAATAAGTGCGGGTTTTTCCTTCAAATTTTTATTTTCCCTTTTTATCTAGATTTCCAACCTTGAGTCAAGAAAGAAACTGATTCAAAGCCTTTATTTAAGTTTTGCTAATTAATAATAAAAGATGGAATGATAAGATTAACTCTCCACAATGCAAACAGATATTATTTGTACTGCTGTAATTGAATGCTGTCTGGATTTTTTGTGTTGTACTGCATACACCTTCATGCTGCTACTCATTTTTGCCACTCAGTGTTTATCTGCCAAGAGTTCTGTTCGGTGGCATCCTATGCATACCCTCTATTGGGGAGGAACATAACTGGGGTATTAGACTTTAAATAACTGAGTATACAGTAAAGCTATAATCTTTGCTGTGAGTGTTTGTGCATTACCTAATGTTAATATTCACAATTAAGAGAAATGCACTGAAAGTTGGATACCTAATGCCTCATTTCCTCTTTAAGTACTTGGAAACATTTATGATGGCTGCCTGTGTTTGTGCCTTCTTCCTGACACGCTTCAGGATTAAGCAAAATTTAATGTATTTATTGTTTTGTTTTGTTTTTTTGTTTGTTTTTGGGGGTTTTTAGGCCCGGGGGAGCCCAAATGTCCCACAGGCACTTCGGCTGCGGGTTATGTGAGAGATTCATGGGATAATTGGAGACTCATGTGTCTGTGTGATCTTTCCATCGAAGATGTGGAAGATTTATACCTATTCGCTTTCATGGTCACAGGATTCCTTTTGATTGGCCTGGGGGTCTTCTTTGTGCATCGTAAAATTAAAAAACTGGAAGGAGCTAATCAAAAAGCAGACCCAGCGAAACTTCTCCATCAATTTGACCAGATTGGAAGGGCATTGATGGCGGCGAATGCTGAACTGAATCGGAAGGTTGTTTACATCTTGGAGTCGCTGATTGCTCTTCAAGGAAAGAATTTAAAGCCAGTGAATGTTAATTTGAATTGTGGAGCGCAGAGTTGCATTAGAGAAGAAAATCCTACACTCTAATCGTCTGTGCAGATTTGGCCTTGATCGGCGCCCCTGGTCAATACACTCCTCCAGCGTTTGAGATAAGCAGATGTGTGAGCTGGCTATAACCCAAACACTGCTGCTGCTGCTGTACAATAAACAGATCTCTCCGAGGACCGTGTTCATGAGACTGGCATGAAGAAGAGATTACTCTGGACATGACTGTGTAAATATGAAAAATAACAACCATTGTTGCCTGGGAGACTATCTTTGTTGTACTTCAGTAACTGATACATACATCCACACAGCATACACACTGACATCATCATACTGATATTACACACACTGCCTCTCTGTGTCTCTGTTTATGTGAGGTTGATTCTGCTCTGTGCCATTGAGAGGTTTTTTTCTCTGTAATCATAATTTGGCTTACAATTATAAGCTGTATTCTGATAATGAAGTTTTTTTCTCTCCTCCCATTGTGTCATTTTTCCCTTCCTTATCTCCCCTTATCCCCCATCTTTTTGATTAGGCGCCTAGTAACGGCAGCCGTGTCATTGTGATATGCTTACATAGCGTGCCAATGTCAAGTCAAATTCCTCGTGTTTACATGCTTGGCAATAAAGCTTTTCTGATTCTGATTCTGATTCTGATTCTGATTCATGATTTGCTGTCCTGTCGGTCATATTACTGACTCTACTGTCCACAGCTAATGCTCCATGCAAGATCCTGCACATAAAAGTGATCGGCTTCATTCTGAAAAGTCAGCTTTATAATAAACTAATGCGACTCAGTTCAAAATTCTGTCTCGTGACAAAACTCGTCATCTCTTGATCTCTACCCTGGCATCGGATGCTTTCTCATTACTTACCTTTCGATTTGTTTTGGAATTAAATAATGCCTCTGGGTTTGAACATCTGCCTTTCGCAGAATGTACAAAAATAAGACGTCTGTTGATTGCTCTGAAAACTAAAGTAAAACTGAGTCATCTGTATCTTGGTGTGGTGGAGTTTTTTGTCTTTTTTCTTCTGAACAGATAACCTCCAGATGAGCTAACACCATGCCTACAAAAACTGTAACAATTTTTAGGTGACACGCGGACCATCTGTGTGTGAACCACTGGTTTGTTTATCAAGCTACACTGGTTGTCTTGTGTGTAATTGTATAATCAGAGGAGTTATTGTTTAATTCGACCTTGTTGGATTTTTTCTTTGATATATTGTTCTGTTCCTTTCTTTTAATCTTTTAATCTAATCCAGGGGTGCCCAATCATGTGCCATGGAGGGTCAAGACCCTGCAGGCTTTACCTCCAACCAGCGTCTTCAACAGCAGATTTCACTGAATTTCTTCCCACTGATTGCTGATAAGTGAAAACACCTGCTGAAGAGACTGGGTCGAAGAGAAAACCTGCAGGGTCTTGGCCCTCCATGGCACATGACTGGACACCCCTGATCTAATCTATCCAAAAAAATAAAGATTTATTCATATTTATACGCTCTTTATATAGCTACTCAATAATTTGCAAAACTGGTATTATTTTAGATTAGAAAGCACACCGACCTCTCAGCTGTAAGGCTGATAACATTGTGATCAATTATCTTAGTTTTACTGTTAGATTCACTCCCTGCTTGTTAAAAAAGATGCCAACTCGCAAAATGCCTAATTTAAGACTTCAAGACAGCAAACCTTAAATGACCTAGCACTTTTCTATCCATTCCTGTCCCACTCTCTCCTTTATGAAACAGAACGGCATTATTATCAAAGCCAATTCTTTTTCAACATCCAGATGGGGACCATGTAAGGGAGGATACCCATTGTGTTGCTAATTGGGGGACCCCCCTGGATGCCTTTGTGAGTGTTGTTGTGGGCAGAGTTGAGCCCAGTGGCCAATTTGCCGACATAGGACGCATCGGTCCCGTGGGTCCCGTGTCTCCCCCCCCCCCCCCCGGGGTTTATTGTTAATGCGACCTCTGTCTCTATTATTAAACCTCTTATATCCCCTGTGGCCCTGTGGGTGACGCTGATAGGGCAGATTAGGTGGGGTGTCTGGGTAAGGTCTATATTGTTGTGATGTGGGATCCTGGGGTGCAGTTTGGTGGGGCATGGGTACAGCTTTTTCTAAAAATACATCAGTTTTCTCATTATCTCCTGGCTCCCCCAGGGCCGGAGCTGTTTGTAACAGTCCATTTTTAATCACCACCAGGGGGCCATTATCGTGGGTGTTGATTGGGGAGACTCAATTAGCACCTGTGCTGAGACAGTAGGCTGATGAATGTGACTCTGACACCTCTCTGATAGGGTTTTTAGTGAAATCACATGAGATGTGATTTTCGCGGGAGTTTTAGGCACCAGTTATGTAATCCTCAATTCTCGTGAACACGTGCAGACTACAACTGATTCATGAATACTGTTTATGCACACTTAGAGAACATATGAGTAGTTTGCTGAATCTGGAATGGCTTGTTAGCACCAACACAGCTTCCTGGCAAAATATGTATGGCTTAGGCAGACTAACACTTAAATGATCATGAATGAGATTCAATATTTGAGATGCTGTCTGAAGGTAAGCGCCAAGTGCTTGCTCACAGGGGATCACTTGATTGCTGGGGTCTTTCTGCAATGGTGGAGGTTTCCCCTACAGTTAAAAGTGCTATGAGATGACTGTTGTTGTGAAATGTCACTAAATAAATAAAGTTGAATTGAATTGAATTAAATGGAAAGCAACAATATAATTTATTGTACTTACGTGTGCTCAGTTGATCCTCTTTGACCCATCTTTTGATGTCCCTTTGTTTTGCATTCTTTTACTGTTGTTGTGGAAGGAGGAGGGGGTCGCTAGGCGATGGCGTGGAGGGGGAGGGTGGACGCAGCCAATTCCAGGGGGCCTGAAGAGGGTTCCACACGGTCGCTGGGGGAGGAAGGTGATCCACAACCACCACCATCGTCTCAGATTAATAGAGAAACAGACAAGCTGTTAAACAGCGTGCTTTTGTCCTTTTCCGTTTTATCGCGTTTGATTATTTTGCTTTTGTTCTTACCGTTGCAGCATAAGTCTCTTATTCTTACGTTTTTCCTTTCCTTCTTCCACTTGTTTCTCCATATTTTCTCTTGTGTCCTGCACAAAACCTTAACAATTCATCAGCTTTCAATTTTTCTCCAAAACCAAATTTCCCTTTCCATTTTCTGTCCACTCTCACTTCCACAATGCTCATCTCCACAACAAAAAATCCTATTTATTTATTTTTATTCATTCATTTTTATTTTATTTTATTTATTCATTTATTTATGTATTCATTTATTTATTTTCTCCAATTTGCAATTTTCCTTATTTCTTCATTTATATTCCCTCACCTTTATATATTGTCCACCTAGGATTTTTCTACACTTTTATTGAGGAATAAATCTCCTTATTCTCCCCTCTGTCCAAATTAAAGTTGAGCCTTTTCTCTCCAGCTGAATGGGCATGCTTTGTGCCTCACTACATCAAACCTGCATAGTCGAGTGTGGGAGGACTTTATTTTGACGTGCACAGTCTTAAAGCTTTCCTTTCAGCCAGAAAGATAAGGTTCCAAATTTATTAGGGACATTTGAAGCCCTATTGGCAGGAGATGTGTGGAAGAATGTACTTCCTACATTTGGCCACACGATGGAGGCACTGTGCCGTAGCTGGAAGGCGGTTCAAGATGGCATTTACCTGCACATGCGCACTGAATGCCATGTGGCCGCCTCCGCCACGTGCAATTGTGAATGCGCAAGATGGCCCCGGAACCTATTGTCCACAAACCACAACTTGTTTTTCAAAGAAAATGGAGCGCTGCCTCCTTAACTTCAGCTGTAAACATGCCAGAATAACCTTACAACTTTAATTTAGCACTCTATTTTACTACTGTTACCTCAAATAATCTCCTCTCGGTAACCTGTTTTAAACTCAGGAGTGGGGGTGGATTGCCTCCCTCTTTTGTGGAAAAACACACACCCGCCTTTGTTCCCCACGCAGCCCAACAAGCGCCGTTAGTTAAACTATGGGACAAGTTTAGTAGATATTTCCAACCCCCCCCCCCCCCCCGGTATTTCTCAAACCACACATTTATCCCCTAAAGACACAGAATTAACACAGACATCCACATGCACAATATAGACACTACAAACAAACCCTCAAGACACAGAATTAACACAGAGATTAGCATGCACAATGTGGAGAATATGCCGGAGATTTGCATGTACTCGTTTTCTTATAGCTTAACTTTTATGTAGAGGGTACTTTCATTGAGACCTCGTCAGGTCATCGATACAAGAGGTATTGTATCATAAAGTTCAGTCTTATACTGATTTTAACAAGCTATCTTTGTTGCTGTGTACACACACTAATGGGGGTTAAAAGATTCTTATGCTGTACTGTAAATTATTATTTTTATACTTATGGACAGACACTCACTAATGGTGGTAAAAAGATTCTTATGCTGTCTTGTAAATTATTATCATTTTTTTAAATTTATATATTTTTTTTATTACCAGTCACTCACTAAGGGTGTTAAAAAGATTCTTGTGGCTGCTTGCTACATTACTCACTCATGATTAAGTTTGAGATTCTTATAATGTATTAGAGTACCTTATTTATGCTCACTATTGATGTAAAAAAGATTCTTGCATTGCAAATCTTCCTTATTTATAAAAAAGCGGCTATTTGATTCTAGGACATTTCTTCACTCTCCCTCGTGTGAGACCATGTGGTTCATGCCTTACATGTGACCGCAGATTTCCATCACACAAACAGTTTGCCTGGAGTTTAAAGGCCAAATGTCACGTAATTTTTTTTTCTAAATGACAACGAATTTAGATAAAATACACATAGCTTAAACCAAATATTCATACCGGAGACCATATCACCCACCTGTATTTACATAATTGCACAAAATATACCAGGTGAAGGCCCCACCTTGCTTGCTGGCTTGTGACAGCCAGTCCAGACCACGCCCATGTTTTTGACATCACCAGTTGTACCCTGGCTGCCCTGCCTATCCACATTCACACTTATCAACATTGGACAATCATGACGGAAAGTGACAGCAATTGTGAACAAATTAGTTTAGTTTTGTCTTTTTTTTTGTCAGTGGTTCAGACAGTGACAGAGGCATAGAACCTTACCGGTTCGAGCCGTCCGAGACGGAATCAGATGCTTTGTCTGATGACAACAGTTCCAACGATGACCAGAGAGCAGAACCAGTGGAAAATGTCATTGAACTGGACATTAATCGCCTCCAGAATTGCGAAGCCGAAGGGGGTCTGTCCAGGGCGCCCCATAAATATTGATTTTTCGGAAGCCATTATTATTGCAGTGGAGGAGAGCCGCTGCTGTCAAGAAATTGACCAGATCAATATGAAAATGGAGGCGCATACCTGTCAAGTGAGACGTTTTCGCCGTATTTTAATACCGTAAAACGCGGCTATAAGGGACAGCGGAGTAATAATGGACATTTCTCTGGGAAATGTTTTCATACCTGTCAAGTGAGACGTTTTCGCCGTATTTTAATACCGTAAAACGCGGCTATAAGGGACAGCGGAGTAATAATGGACATTTCTCTGGGAAATGTTTTCATACCTGTCAAGTGAGACGTTTTCGCCGTATTTTGGTGCCAAGCGCGGCTGTGGGGGACGGCGGAGTGGTGGGGGACACTTTTCTGGGAAATGTTTTAAATGTAGTTCGTGTTGTTATTGTCAAATATTTTAAGGAAAATACGGGGAAAAAAAAATTGAGTGTCTTGAGGAGCACATCCTGTGTGTGATCCCCCACAGCTGGTGCTGGCAGATGGCTCAGCCTGAGCTATTCGCACTACAGTGTGGACTCAATCAGTCTAATGGCCGCGGCGGGCAGATGGCTAAGCGGGAGCTATTATCACTACAATGAGAAGTGTGGACTCAGGCAGATCGCTCAGCGGGAGCAATTATCACTACATTGAGAAGTGTGGACTCAGGCAGATCGCTCAGCGGGAGCTATTATCACTACATTGAGAAGTGTGGACTCAGGCAGATTGCTTATAGCCGCGTTTTACGGTGTTGAAGTACGGCGAAAACGTCTCACTTGACAGGTATGAAAACATTTCCCAGAGAAGTGTCCCTTATTACCCAGCTGTCCCTGATAGTCCCGTTTTAAGGTATGGGTGAAATATCCAATTTTTTCTTTCTTGTTGCTCACTTCAACCTTCCAGTCTCCATATAAACAATCAATTGAAATACCCCAAGCATCAAACTAGGGTACAATCTATTTCGTCACTTCCGCCTTCTTCCCCAGGCGATTCCAGGGGCCGTGTCAGGCCAAGCGTGGCAGTTTTAAATTAACGAATATTCCGTTGTTACTGAAGCATATGCACCAAGACCCGAACGGATCGGTTCCCTTTTATATCTAGTTTCAAGATATTTAAAGTACCCTGTTACGTGACATTTGGCCTTTAAATTTTTATTCCCCATGTTATAAAATTTGGAGATCGACTATACCCCTTAATCAGACAACTGTAAATTTAGTGTGGCCAAAATTCAGAAATTCATGTAAAAACAGGTTTTCTGCTTCCCTTTCTGTTTGGGCGCCACAGTCTAATAAAGGGTCCTTCCGATCTGGTCCAGACTCGTCTGTGTTAGAAAACCCGATTCTTTGATTGAAAGATCCAAGAATAAGCCGGAGAATTCTTCAATTTAAAGATGCAACATTTATTTAGAAGTCACATGTAAAGCAAGCAGCGCTGGGTGCAGTGTGACGCAGCCCCCTCAGGAGCATCGCCAGACTGCCCACAACTTCTTCTTCTTCTTCTTCTCTTGGTTACTGGCGGATCATCATCGGCGGTCACTCGTAGTCGAGTATGACTGTCCTCCCTCTTGGTCCTTGTGGGTCTTCAGGTGGGCATAGAGGCCAATTCTGGACCCGATTATTCTGCTGCAATGTGGGCAGGGGAATGTAATGGTGGTGGGTTTGGGTTGGTCCTGTTTGTTGGTTGCTCTCTCCTTCCTGAGTCTGCGTTTGTCTTGTGCAGCATGATGGAGGTCAGCGTTGTACTGTGCGGCACCCTCATGGACAATGTTTCTCCAGGTTGCCCTGTCGGTTGCCATATTTTCACAAGCTTTTAGGTCTATGTGGCACTTCTTTAGATTTGTTTTTATGTTGTCCTTAAATCTCTTCTTCTGGCCTCCTGGAGCCCGCTTCCCTTCAGCTAGCCGGGAGTACAGGACTTGTTTCGGGAGGCAAGAGTCAGGCATTCGGATAACATGACCAGTCCATCTGAGCTGGTTTTGGGCAATGGTGGCAGTGATGGTGGGAAGGTTAGCCTCCTCCAAGACGCTGGTGTTGGTGCGTCTATCCTCCCAACTAATCCTGAGGATTTTTCGGAGGCATCTCTGATGGTGTGCTTCAAGTGCCTTTAAGTGCCTGCTGTATGTAGTCCAGGCTTCTGATCCATACAGGAGAGTGGGGAGCACCACCGCTTTATAAACCAGGATTTTGGTTTTCACTTGGAGATCGCGGTTCTCAAAGACTCTCCTCCTTAGCCTTGAGAAAGCCCCACTGGCACTGCTGAGGCGGTGGTGTATTTCATCATCGATGACGGCTTTTGATGAGAGGAGGCTGCCAAGATATAAGAAGTGGTCCACATTTTCCAGTCAGATGTTATCAATGGAGATGTTTGGGGGTATGGCAAGTGTACTGCAGTTTGGTGATGGCTGGTGGAGTATTTGTGTCTTTTTTATATTGACGGCCAAACCGAGCTGTTTGTATGCTTTGGCAAAGGCAGACAAGATGCACTGAAGGTCCTCTTCTGAGAGGGCTACGAGAGCGTTGTCGTCAGCATACTGCAGCTCCATAATGGATATGGTGGTGGTTTGACCTTTAGCTCTAAATCGGTTGATATTGAGAAGTTGACCGTCGATTCTGTACGTGATTTTGACTCCCGGGGGCAGATGTTGGTTCGTGAGATGGAGAATAGCAGCAATATAGATGGAGAATAATGTTGGAGCGATGACACATCCCTGTTTGACTCCTGTGTCAACCCTGAAGGGTTCCGTTTTGTCTCCACTGCCACTGAGTACTGTGGCAGACATATTGTCATGCAGCAGTCTCAGTACCCGGATGTATTTTTCTGGGCAGCCAATCTTTGCCAGAACCAGCCAAAGGGCCTGACGGTTTACTGAGTCAAAGGCTTTGGTAAGGTCTATGAAGGCCATGTATAATGCTAGATTTTGTTCCCGGCATTTTTCTTGCAATTGGCGAGCAATGAAAATCATGTCTGTGGTGCCTCTATTTGGGCGAAAACCACTCTGGGACTCAGGAAGAATGCTCTCTGACAGCGGGGTGAGTCTATTGGCCAAGACCCGGGCAAAGGCTTTCCCTATGGTGGACAGGAGAGAAATGCCATGGTAATTCCCACAAACTGCCCTGTCCCCCTTTTTAAAGATGGAGACAATCAAGGCATCCCTGAGTTGTGCAGGGATTTCCTCTACTTCCCATATTTTCAGGAGCAGGGCATGGATGTGTTTCAGAAGATCAGGACCGCCTTTCTTCAGGACTTCTGCTGGGATGCCGTCAGGTCCAGCAGCCTTGTTGTTTCTCATCTTCCTGATGGCGTCCTGTACCTCATCCAAGCTAGGTGGTTTTCCCATGCTTTCCTCTATGGGCTGTTGAGGGAGTTGATCAAGGGCCTCCATCTCAGGAGTAGTGTCCCTGTTTAAGAGGTTCTTATAATGCTCTTTCCACCTGTCTGCAATTGCCTCCTTGTCCTTCAGAAGCGAGAGCCCATCTCTGGAGCGAAGGGGGGTTAGGCAGCGGTGGCTGGGGCCATATACCGCTCTTGTGGCATCAAAGAATCCTCTCGTGTCTCCAGGGTCGACAAGCTGCTGGATCTCCAGGGCCTTCTTTGTCCACCACTGGTTCTTCAATTTCCTAACAAGTGTTTGTACGGCTGCCTTCGCTTTGGCATGGGCTGCTCTTTTAACCTTGCAGTGAATGTTGTTTTGCCAGGTGATAAAAGTTTGCCGCTTGATGTTGATGAGCTGTTGGATTTCACTGTCATTCTCGTCAAACCAGTCTTGATGTCTCCGCTTTTTATGACCGAGGATACTTTTGCAGGAGTCCACGATGGCAGTGGAAAGTGTGCTCCAGTGTTTTTCAGTATCCTCTGGGTACTGTTTGGGCAAAGCTGCACTAAGAGCATCCTGCAGCTGTTGTTGGTAGATAATGTCGTCCGGCAGCACGATGTTAAGCTTTGGCTGGCCCTGTCCTTTCTGCAACCTTCTTTTCCGCATTAAGCGGATAGACATGGTGGAACGAATGAGGCGGTGGTCAGTCCAGCAGTCATCTGCACTGGTCATTGCTCTGGTGTTAAGGACATCGTGGCGGCCTTTGGAGCGGACTATGATGTAGTCAATGAGATGCCATAATTTGGAGCGGGGATGCATCCATGACGTTTTGAACTTGGTTTTCTGATGAAAAAGTGTGTTGGTGATGACCAGGTTGTGCTCTGAGCACTTGGTTAGCAGTAGTATGCCATTGGAGTTTGTGTTTCCAACCCCTTCTCTCCCCAGCGTGCCGCTCCATAGATGATGGTTTCGTCCCACTCTGGCATTAAAGTCTCCAAGCAGGATTAACTTATCCTCCTTTTTTTTTTTTTTTTTTTTTTTTTGTTACTTATTTGTACCCGTAGGTAGACTTGGTTTGCAGTCTGGTGACAAGCCACCGGCTGCTGGTCGCTGCGTGCGCGAGCGCCCTAAACCTACATGTTTTTTTTTTTGTTTTTTTTTTAGTATGCGGGAGGAAACCGGAGAAATCCCGGAGTAAACCCGCGCAACACGGGGAGAACATGCAAACTCCACACAGCTCACTGTTGGTCGGGGGCTGGGATCGAACCCACGATCTCATGATCCCCGCGATCCCCCGGCCGAGGGTAAAACTGTGCTGCCACAGTGCTAAACCACTGCGCCACCGTGCAGTCCCTTTGGGACTTCAGATAGTATTTTGTCCAGGTCAGCATAGAAGGCCTCCTTTACTTCATCCTGTGCATCAAGCGTTGGAACGTAGGCACTAATAACGGTGGCCATTTGACTGCAGGCAAGCATCAGACAAATGGTTATTAGGCGCTCGTTGATGCCCACAGGGAGTTCATGGAGGTGGTTGATGAGGCAGTTCTTAATAGCAAATCCCACACCATGGATTCGTGGCTCATTTGCAGGCTTTCCCTTCCAAAAGAAAGTATACCCGCCTTTTTCCTCCTTCAGCTGCCCTTCATCAGCCAGTCGGGTCTCGGAGAGTGCTGCGATGTCAATCCAGAACTTCCTTAGCTCTCTGGAGATGATGGCAGTTCGCCTTTCAGGTCGATCACTGGCTTGGTTGTCCATAAGGGTTTGCACATTCCAGGCTCCAATATGTAGTTTTTTATGTTTCTGACCGCGTGGTGGTGATCCCTCTGGATGCGGTATTCCAGACAGGATTTTGTGAGGCAGGCTATGTTTGGGGTACCTTTTCTAACCCCCTCCCCTACTGGGGTGAGCAGAGTGGATCCTGAATAGGGCTGCTCAGTCATGAGTGCAGCTGCCGAGAAGCTCTTTCTGCCTCAGTCCAAGAGCTTAACGACTGTATCACACACCCATCGCCTGTGTGCCAGGTTGTGGCTAAGAACTCCCAGACTTCACTGTCCTGTCCCTGTTACCACTTCCTGATCGCCACAGGACTTTATCTTATCCAAGATGTAAAGTGGATGGGCTCCCTTCGGGAGGACGCCTGCGCGTGACATCTTTTATCGTGGGGAGACTAATGCGCCTGCAGCCACCACACGGTCCTTGGCAGAGAGGGGCCTGAATCCAGTGGCATGGAATCCAAAACGACTGGAGACCACTCTCTGTTGCAGCCTTCATCCGCCTTCAGTGCCGTTGTGACTCATGGTGTCATCCTCCGCCACTCCCACCGTTGAGGTCTTTCTTTCTTTCTTTGGATCGCTCTTGGTCTGGGACCTCCCCCTCGACCTTACCGCCATGGGTGACCCTACCAGGAGCCAAAAGGCCCCCGACGGCATCGCTCTCGGGATCATTGGAACACACAAGGTTCTCCACTGTGACAAGGTGGCGATCCATGGAGATCCATCGCCACACTGCCCACAACTTCTGCTCACAACTTCTTCTTCTTCTTCTTCTCTTGGTTACTGGCGGATAGCAAACAAATGAAAGGTGCATACTTCCACCTACTGTACAAGAGTGTGTAACATTATGTCATCTGAGCCCGACCCCTAAATTCTATGGCTTAATCCTGTGTTATTTAAAAAAAGAGAAAAGACCCTTTCTTGTGATTTTTATTGCCTCTCCATCTCCATCTGTTCCCAGAATCCCAGTTAAATCCCATTCCTTACCAGCCTCTCGAACTTCATTTTCCATTATCTGTCATTTCCATATTTGTGACAGTGTAATAAGACGTGCTCGACATTTCTTTTACTCCACATTCTCTACATTTGTCACTTTCGCTTTTCCCCATGGTGAATAAAGTGCCGTTTAAACCTGTGTGATCCAGTCTGAGTCTTGCCATAATCTGCCCACGACTTCCAGGTGCGACTTACATTCATCTTCTCGGGTTGGTTAGACCAACCCCATACAATAGGATGGGCTTGTACGTGACTGTCTGATTGGCCAATTTAACTCTGACGTGAACAGGCTATCCTCTGTTCACATCACTGTCTTCTAGAATGTACGATCAACGGTGTATGTGTGTTGGTTTTGAGTGTGTAACTAAAGTATTAGACCTGACAAAAGGAAAGGAGAGAGAGAGAGTAAAAAGAGGGCTCTATAGCTCTGCCTAATTCCTGTTTGCCAGAGTTGCGCACCACATATTTGTTCATAAGAATGCAAACAGAATATGTATAGAATATGTGTAGATCATAATGGGAGATTACCTACAGAATTATTATTTTGGCACCCTAACCTTTCATAACCCTTTCAACAGTTTTGTTGGTTCCTTTTTCATCAGCTTGTAAACAAATGCACTACACACATTATGACAATTATTTATAAAAGTGGTAACAAATAGCCATGCCTGAGAGCAATCCTTCCATGGTGTTGCTTTAAACAGTTTTAGAAGCCATACAATGCATCTGAATATGAGTCTGGCTATGTTTCTTACTATGTCCTTGTATTGCAGAGCTGTGACCATGACAATCATCCGAACATTTTGCTCCCACACCATCCTCCAGAAGTCAGCTACAGTGTGGGGCAAAGGACCCTGAGTGCAGATGAAGTCTCTTTCTGATCCTCCACCCTTTTAATGCAGATACACAGTCAATGAGAGAAAAACACAGAAAAGAGCAATAAAAAAATGTAGAAATAAATGGCTGTGATCTTACAGGCACAAAGTTTGCATTGATGTAATCACTGGGAGGATAAGAGTTTTGAATGGACAGCCTCACTCGACAGTGATCATCTGTAATCAGATTTGCAATTTAAGAAAAAAAAATTGCTACACTTATTTACAGTATTCATACTATTGACAGTTCAAGGAAGTGAAGACAAAATTTGCACTCACATGGTAAAATGTAGGGATATCTGTTCTTGTCTCTGTTGACCTCAGAGTAGCCTGCTCTGGTGGACAAGTCTCTGCCAACGTCATTCAGCTCCTCCACATTTGGAAAGACATAAATACAAATGAGAAACACTTCACAAATCATAAATCTAAAACACTGCTTAAAAATACTAGAGTGGTGCCCCCCCCCACACACACACACATGGGAGGTTGTGGGTTTACGCCCCAGCCAGGTCATATCAAAGACCAGATAAAAATGGTACTTTCTGCTTTCTAGCTTGGTGCTCAGCATGACAGAATGGAGAAAGTTATCACACAGAGCTACCAGAGGACTGACCCCCTCCCCCAGTGTATCTTTCACTACAGTACTTGTAGGAGCTGTAAACACCATATGGTGTCCCTCATGATGGAAAGGGGAATTAACTATAGAATGTAGAAGATGAATGGATGGATGGATGGATGGATGAAGCATGAGTCAGACTACACTACTAATCCCTCAGAATATCAGACACTGAGTAAATAGTCTGGTTTCAGTTTGTAATCACTGTTAGTATTATGCAACTTTTTGTTCATTAACCACAGTGAAATAGTACTTCATGTAATAATTGGTACTCAACTGTGCAGTACTCATCATTTTTGCAATACTACTGCATATCCACTTCTCACTTTAGCAAATTCCATTCATAATGCATTTTTCAGAATTCCTAGACTTTTTACTTACATACTTTCACATTTATTCTATATTCTGTTTATTCTCCAGGCACATATTTTTTGTTTACATTGTATCCTTGGCTGGAACAACTGTAGCCTGGGATCAGTGGCTTTTGATTCTGATGGGAAATTTTTACTAATCTGATCATAAATCACATTAAACCTCACATTTAATCAATTGTACAAAATTATTAAATGCTGAAGATTTTGATTCCAAAAAAGTTTCATAAGGTTAGGACAGGGCTGTTATGTCTGAAATAAAGCAGATGGAGAGTGTCTGGGCAAGCATGCATCTGAACTTCATTTGGCGCACATTACTATTTATATTCCCGGCCGTAGCCCCGCCCCGGTAGAGCTACGGCAAACCCCAAAGGCCAATTTCCATACACAACACCCCCCCCCCCCCCCAAGGTTGAACTATAACACAGAGAACAACAAAATAAAGTATTCCTTAACACCACAACAACACAAGACTGTTCTATATACATATATACAAGTCCATCAGTGGGCAAACAGGTGCATCACCAATATGCCCAATTGAAGCTGTCCATTACAGTGCTCCCCATGTAGTCCTCCAAATAAGCAGGCCTCCGATGTACTCTAGCCGGGCGTCCCCCCCTAGGGGACTCAGCCCCAGGCACCGTAGGGACAACCCGCGAGTCCACACCTGGTGCGGCCAGCCAGTCCAAAGACCTGTCCATATCCCGGACAGTGTCCAAATCCTTGCCAGGTGTTGCACACCTCAGCCTGCTGGTGTGCCACTTGGATCCATCATCCAGTTCAAATGTGTCAGGGCCCCGCTGACTCCTAATCTCCCGCGGTCCTGCCCACAAAGGTTGAAGTTTGTGGGCCCTGACAGGGTGCCTAATCCACACCCAATCCCTCTCCTTCAGGCCGTGGCTCCTCGCCGGGTGCCTCCTATCGAACCATCCCTTCATCCTTCGCTGCTGGTCCATGACTCTTCTCCTCAGTGCCACATCGCCCGTGCGGGGCACCGACCTCGGCGGCCCAAACCTATTAACTGGCAGTGGCAGCTCCCGCCCCAACATGAGCTGCACCAGGGAACATCCCGTCATCGCATGGACCAACGCTCTGTAGTGGAGCAACGTGTTCTGCAGTGCCTCCGAGAACAAGAACCCGTCAGCCAGATGAGCTCTCAGCCCGTTCTTCAGGGTCTTGTTAAACCTCTCGACCCCTCTGTTGGCTTGGGGATGATAGAATGCCGTCTTAACATGTTTCACCCCTTTTCTCGTCAAAAAATCCTTGAAAGCTCCCAACACAAACTGGGGCCCATTGTCCGTTGTGATGGTGTCCGGGATCCCCCACCGTGCAAACAAGGAGGATAGAAACCCCGTGACCACCTCTGTCATCACCGAACCGGTGGGCAGCACCTCTGGCCACTTGGGGAAGAGATCATATGCCACCACCAGAAATTGACTGTTGTATGGTGCCATATGAAACTCGCCACAAATGTCCAGTTCAACATGCTTCCATGGCCCCCCAGGAAATTCCACAGGCTGGAGCGGTGGTCGAGGAAGCCTGCCCGTCTTCCCGCTTGTTGTTCTCTCTGCCCAGGGTAAATTTAGTGGAAAAGTCATAAGCCCTCAAGCGCTCCAACCACCTATGAAGCCTTAATGGCCTATGACCCGATCCCAACGTCTCCAGTAGCGTGATGAGTGCTCGGTGGTCCGTCCTCAAGGTGAAGCGGCATCCGTAGAGGTATATGTGCCACCTCTCGCATGCCCAGACACAAGCCAGCGCTTCCCTCTTGCCCACCGCGTACTTCTGCTCCTCTGGCGAGAGTGACCTGGAAGCAAATGCCACCGGCCTTTCCACTCCACCCTGTATTTGGGATATGACTGCACCTAACGCGGTCCCAGATGCATCGCAGATCACCACCATCTCCAATCCGGGCTCAAAATGCGCCAGCACCGGTGGAGAGGTAAGCTGTTGCTTCAGCTTTGAAACAGCCGCTGAGCACCCCGGGGTCCACTCCCACAGTGCATCCTGCTTCAGTAGGGGTTTCAAGGGCCTGATCGTCTCCGAGTAGTGTGGGATAAACCGGCCATAGAAATTCACCATACTAAGGAATGATGAAATCTGCGCAGGCATGGTGGGCTCCGGAATGCAGAGCACCGCCTCCATGTTGGAATGTAGTGGTTGCAGACCCTCGCCCGTCAGTCGAAATCCCACAAAATCAATCGCCTCCACTGCAAAGAGGCACTTATCACCATTGAGTGTGACCCTGTGTTCCTGCATCCGTCTCAGCACCTTTACCAGTCTCTCATCATGGATCTCGCTCATCGCACCGTGCACCACGATATCGTCCAGGTACGCTACAATCCCTTTCAGCCCTGCCAGCATCGTGGCTATCACTTTTTGGAAACAGATGGGGCGGAGCTTAATCCGAATGGCATTCGGGTATACCTAAAGACCCCCATATGGGTCACGAATGCCGTCAGGTTCCTGCTATCTGGGTGTAGCGGTACCTGCAGATACCCCTGCTGAAGGTCCAGTTTGGTGAACACTCTGGACCCGCTGAAAGTTGCTTTGGGCTGGTGGGAGGGGGTATTTATCCAGAACTATCACCTTATTCACCATGCACAGGTTGATGCATGGCCTGATCCCACCATCCTTCTTCTTCACCACCACCAGGTTCGAGATCCAAGGTGATGCATCCACCTTCTCGATGATCCCCGCATCCAACAGCTTTGACAGCTCCGCCGATACAACATCACACAACGCCAGCGGTAAGCGTGGAAGCGGTTGCATCCTGAGGTCACTGACTCATTCACCAATGGGCAATGGCAACAAGTCTCAATCCGACCAAGGCCAATGAACAGCGCCTGCCAACGGAGTTGCCAGTCCGAGAACGCCATCAGCACCACCGAGCCCTGAGGATCCCGAATGGAAAACCCCAACTGTCCCAGTAAGTCAATACCAAGTGGGTCCGTTCCACGCCGTGCCACCTGGAAAATGAACTTCTGTGCCCTCTGCTGTCCACACACCATGTCAAACACCATGTCCACCTCAACCGTGCCAACCATGTCGATCTCAGCGTGGCTATAACCAAACATCCTTATGGCTCCTGGGTTAATAACTTTTTCCGGGAATAACCTCTTCAGCGTCGCCAGGCTCAAAATAAACCTTCCAGCACCCAAATCCAACATGAGGGACACCTCGACGCCGTCCAGCTGCACCACATATCACTTTAGGCGTTCTCTTCCCCCTTGCGCAGCACACACGTGGCCAGCGTCCTGTGGATCCTTGCTAACCTGGTCTGCAAACCTAACCCGGGCTTTACGTCACGCCGCGGGCGGTTTCTCCAACCTCATCTTCCTTTTCCTTCTCGAGCGGCCCGAGGCCTATCTAGCACGTTAGCTGACCCCTGTGGCGCCGAGGCCCGCTCCTCCGGTGCCTCACCCGTGAAGGCTCCCAGGCCCCACAGGGCCGCGGACTCCCTTTGCTCAATTAAATCCACCACTTCAACCAGAGAAAAAGTCTGTTTTGTCACCCGCAGCGTGGCCCCTAGCCACTCACTAGTCATGCCATGCGCCAGTCTATCACGGACTAGCTCGTCTGTTAGCGGCCCAAACTCGCACTCTCCCACCAAATCACGCAGTCCCATCAGAAAAGACAAAATGGACTCACCGGATTGTTGCACACGGTTAAAAAACCTGTACCTCCTCTCGGTGACCGTGGCTCCATCCCTGAACAAGACGTCCAACTTCAACAACAACTCCTCCAGCAAGTCGTCATCACCCAGCATGAGGAACAGGCATTACCCTCCTGCGCCCAGATGGTGAAACAGTAGGCTCCTCCGCTTGTTGTCGGATTCCCCGTCAAAGCTAGCTGCTGTTAAAAAGACCTGAAATAGACTCTTCCAGCGTGAAATTCCAGCTTTATTTCAGGCTCTTCCGCCTGAAATAAAGCAGGCGGAGAGTGTCTGGGCGAACATACATCTGAACTTTATTTGGCGCACATTACTATTTATACTCCCCACCGTAGCCCTGCCCCGGCAGAGCTACAGCAAACTCCAAAGGCCAATTTCCATACACAACAAGGGCCATGTTTAGCTGTGTACTGTATCAACACACAAAACTGTAAGATTGAGCACTGCTATCACAAAGGACAGTATTAAATATCTTTATTTTGGATTGATCTTGGGGAATATTCTAGTAATTCTATTCTAATTTGAGATAGTTTAATTTTTATTTTGATAAGCTGTAAATTAAATTCATCAAAATTAAAACAAAAAAGCTTGCCGCTTGGGTGGGCGCTGGGGGTGGGGGTCTGCTTCTGTGGCCGCGGCCGCCCCGGAGTGGGTTGGCGGGGGGGGGGGGGGTGGCTGCCGGCCCGTGCCAGCGGTCTCCCCGGCCACTGCCGGGCACTGGTGCGCGTTCAGGCTCACTGCGTCTGCTTCACAGTCGCCTTAAGAAACAAGGGTGAATGAGGGGTGCGACTGAACAGGTACAGGAGTGAGAGAGAATGGGTGGGTCTGGGTGAGTGAGAGTGAGAGTGAGAGTGAGGGAGTGCATGTGGGTGCGCATGGGAGCATGTGGGTGTGAAGGTGTGGGGAGGGGTGTGTCTGTGAGTCGGGAGGTGCTGGATTAAGGGGGGTAGTGCCTCTTGGCTATGTGGGCTTCCCTGGGTGGAGGGACTTCTTTGGGCATGGGGGCCCCCAGGGTGTGCAGTGGTGGCACTGGGGGGGGGCACTGTGGGGATGCTGGGTGCCTGGGAAGGCTCGCGCCGTGGGGCGCGGGCCGGTCTCCGGCCTGGGGGGTGGGTTCGCTGGTCTCCTGGCGCCTGGGACCCGGGGACGGGCGTTGGCCCCGCTGGGGGCCTAGGGGGTTGGCGGGTCCAGGGGGTGTGGGCCCACTGTGCTGGCCGCCTGGCAGCCTGGCCTCCCTCGATCATCCCTCCGGGGGCGGATGCCTGGCTTTCTTGGGGCTTGCTGACCTCGGGCGTTTGTGCCCTGTGGGGGATGGTGGTGCTGCCTTGCCTGCTCGGGGTTCCCTGGGGAAAAGCTGCTGCGACCGGCCCCCCACTTCGTATGTTTCCTGACAAACCACTCACATGCACACACTTATTTTGTGCGCGCTCTCATATATACTGTATATTTCACACATGTACATGCACAAGTGTCTCTCCCTTAACAGGTGTGGAAATCAGACTCGTGTTGAGACATCTTCGGTGGAAGAAGCAGTTTGTCTTTTGCTTGTTTTTAGTTGTTGGTTTGTTTGTCTTTTTGTCTGTTCCCCTCCCTTTTTTTTCCCCCTCCACACACTTCCTTTCCCTCTTCCCCATCCTGTTGGGTCCTCCATGGGTAAAATAATTAAAATAAAGCATTAAAAGTTATTACAGGAGCAGTTTACAACAATATACAGTACATAGCTAGGTACTGTATAAGCTCCTCTTGGCAAAGTAAATCTGTATTGGCACAATAAGGGTGATAGATCCCTGTTCTGCTTACCTAGCTGCCTGACAGGACAAGGGGGGAAACATTTTCCTTTATTTGTAAGGGATATAAAATTTATGTCTACTTTTGGAATTACTTTAAAAATATATGACAAATTTCACAATACAATTTAATGTTATTCTATTTGACATTTTAGCTTAATGTAAATATTTGCAAATTGGGATGTTCTCGTTATATTTACATTTTGCCCTTTTTTTCTTTAGACAACTTACCTCAAACTCTTGTCTAAATCCCCTGTTGTCATTGGCAGAAAGTGCCTGGCATCGTGTTTGAAACTCTTGAAGAATTTGTGCTCTTGGGAAAGTCTGGACCCTGTAAAACATAAATGTATTACTTTCACCATATAAACTTAATCATACACCGGAACAATAAAGATACATTTCATTATATTCTGTATTTAGAAAGGTGACAATCACACCTTAAAAGTATGCTCAAGTTCAATGCTTTACTATGAGAAATAAGCTTGTCAGTAGGTGATTTATGGACAGGATCACATCAGTTTTTCTATGTCAAAACCCCATTAATGATCTAAGCTCAGTCACAATAAATGCATTTCACTGGTGTTTACAGAGACTGTTTTTAAAGGTCTGATGACACGATTTTGACTTCATCTAATTTTGCAACACAATTTCAATATGACGAAATCGGTTGGTCTGTGCAGTTCTAAGTCAAACAGGCTTTTTTTCATGCGAATGTCCGACGTTTTCATGAGTGCCACGTCACCAATTGCGTCAATGGCTGGAACCCCCCCCCAGCCATGTTGTGACATCAGCGACAGAACACAGCGCTTGGCTGCCCATTGTACACGCAGGATGGAAGAGGTAGAAAACATTGACGATGATTCCAGCACATGTAGTCTGGAATTGGTTTGTGTTGTCCAATCTTCAGACGATTATAGTTCAGAAGAATGGGATGATAATGAAGAATCTGGGGGCATCAGACCTTATAGGTTTGAGCCGTGCCAAGCGGGCATCGTGCCTAGCGAGTCAGACTCAGAGAGTGACAGTGGAGAGGCACATATTCCCACCGCAGCAGCAGCGGAAAACACACGGCAGGAGAACACTGAGTGGCATGCTTTTGTTACAGATATTGCAAGAAATTATTTGTTCATAAATATAATTTATTTAAACCCGATTTTTCAATAAAATCATAGCAGTGTATTCTCTGTGGCTGAGGCATCAGGTTTATTATGTATTATCTTTTGAGTTCTTGTTGTTTTTATGTTTTGTACATATGGTTTATGTGCCGTTTTCACCCACTTTCAGGTGGGCACTGTCCAAGATTTGCAGGTCCGACCACGCCCCCTCTCTCTTTGACAGTCAGCTGTTCATGTTTTGTGTGCATTATCTGCTGTCAGCCAGCTGATATTGCCAACACTATCACGACGTGTTAGCCACTCCACACAGCCGTGGTTCTGTTGCGCCCCTTGAAGTGATGTCGGCCTTGGGGTGCAATCGTGGTTAATACGTCTCCTCTCCATGCGTTCGCTGGGCGATGTCAACCCCAAATGCCAACTGTAAGTGTTTCTGTTTACTTTTGTAAGTCTTCACCTTTTTGGGAATCATCAGTGTTATGTTCAATACATGTGCTGTGGTGAATCCTGTGCGTAAATCCATTCATCCTTCCCCCCCTCGTGCGCTCCTTGTCATGACCCTCCGTGCGCTCTTATGCAGCACACGGAGGGGGAGGATGAAATAATGAGGATTTATGTGCAGGGTTCACCACAGCACATTTAATACAGAAAGCCAGACAATTCCCAAAAAGGTGAAGATGTACAAAAAACACAAACACACTTACTGATGGCGTTCAGGGGCCGGCATCGCCCAGCAAATGAATGAGAGGAGACGTGTTAGCCACAGGTGCGCCCCAGAGCCGACATCGCTTCAAGGACGCACAAGAACCACGGCGAACATGGAGTGACTAACACGTAGTGAGAGCGCAGAAAATACTGGCAGACTAACAGCACAGATGACAATACTATGGACCAGCAATGCGTGACTGGCAAACGGCCGCTAAGTACACGCACTGCTGGCGATGGTGTGATGAGAAGCACCTGGGTGAAGACCAGGAAAGATGATCAGCGGGAGTGGGAATCAGCTGGTGATAATGAGAGAGGGGACGTGGTCGGACTGGCGAGCTGTCAGCATGTGCTCACAGAAAGTAGGTCAAAGCGGCCATCTAACAGCTGCCGGCCAGACAGTGGCTAAGGAGAGGAAAGCACACTGAAATACATACTATACATACATAAACAGCAGCACCTAAACCCACAGAGAGGTCTGGACCGAGCCGGGGGAAACCAAGCCAGCTCGGCTCCTGACACTCCTCCTGCGTAAAAGCGCACAAGGAGCGCACAAGGAGGCTTATGACGGTTGGAGCTGAAGCATGTGATGTGGTCTTTCACGGCCTGCTGTTTATCTAAGCCTGCGACACAACGCGAAGGCATAGCTGTAAAATTAAAACAAGAAACCAGAGAAACTGTGAGCTACAAAGCTGCTGGCATTCCAGTCAA
This sequence comes from Pholidichthys leucotaenia, assembly GCA_020510985.1. Taxonomy (NCBI): domain Eukaryota; kingdom Metazoa; phylum Chordata; class Actinopteri; order Cichliformes; family Pholidichthyidae; genus Pholidichthys; species Pholidichthys leucotaenia. Next base: position 305,328,890 of record CM035843.1, read on the forward strand.
CAACACCGGCGTCCGTTCTGTCATTTACATCACTGCCGACTCCTCCTTCATTCGGTGGGCAGCACCACAGTCCAGTCAGTGGCTGTGGTTTTTTGATGATAACTAGTTTATGCAGGCGCGGTTGTAAATATTATGTTGATCATCGACTATGACTTTTGGGTTTACACAACATGCTAAAAAATGTCAAAATTGTGTCATCAGACCTTTAAGCCTGCTATGCTGTATGCGTGCACTTTTTTTTCAAGAAATATAGACTAGCATTCTTTAATCATAGAATATATTCTCATCATGTTACAGGAGTTTTGTCTTGCCTACCTCATATTTGCTCCTCAAGATGATCTTGTGCATTAGTGAGAAACTGCAAGGGTTGAGAGGTGCCAAGATAAATTTGTAATGGTAAAAATATATTTAAAAAAATAAAAGAATTGGTGCTATCAGGAAGAAAAAAGGTGACAACAAAGATTACCTTGTGTTTACTTCTCCTCAGTTTACCTCATCTACACGAGACTAAAAAAGAGTTCACAATTCTTAATTTCAAGCACACGACAGCTGCTTTCCCACGGCCTTGTGAAAAAAGAAAAGCCTACATAACAACCATAGCCAAATACTCGCGCAGAACAATTAGTGTTACTGACCTGACAGGAAACACAACCTGCTCCAACAAGTTGTCAACCCCACACACCACCAACAGAAACACTAAACAGCCCAGACTGCTTCAGAGTAGTGTGTTGCTTTCAGGTTTACCTTTAAATGCTGATCCTACGGTGAATGTTTTAAGCCTTTCTCTGGCTAAAGAGGATTAAAAAAAGAATTATTTAAAACGGAACGTCATCTTAAAGTTGCCTGGCTTTAACACCTCTCTGTCTCTGGGCAGGAAGAAGAGTGATGGGTGGAGACTGAGGGTGGAGAAAGGATCGTCAGCAAACAGTGTGTAATGACCTCAGGTATTCAGGTTCAGGTTCAGGTTCAGGTTACTTTATTTGTACCCGTAGGTAGATTTGTTTTGCAGTTGGTGACATCCATATTTACAAGCCACTAATTACATTCAACATAGACACAAACACAGGCACACATCTTACAAAATAGGTAAATATAAAATATGTACAATATAATTTTTATAGCTTGTTCAACTCTTTGACAGCAGCAGGGACAAAGCTGTTTTTGTAGCGCTGGGTTCTACTTTTTGGGACAGCAAACCTCCGTCTGGAGGGAAGAAGCTGAAAGTTGCAGTGCAAAGGGTGGGAGTCATCATTTAAAATCGAGTCGGCCATCCTCTGTACTTGTCTGGTGTACAGGGATGTCAGGCTCAGCTGTGACTCACCAAGCAAACGACTGGACCATCTGACTACCTGATCCAAGGATTTCCTCTGTTTCAGTTTTATCTGACCAAACCATGACATTAAAGAAAAGGATAAAACAGATTCAATAAAAGCCCGATAGAACATAGTCATTATGGTTCGGTCAATTTGGAAGCGTGCAAGTTTCCTCAAACAATGCAAATTTTGCTGACCCTTTTTGCACACCCTTTCACAGTTCACCTCAAAGTTCAATCCACTATCAATAATCGTCCCAAGATATTTGTACGATTGTACACATTCGGTGGTCTGGCCTTTTAGTATGGTGACTTTGTGCCTGGGAGTTTTCCTCCTAAAGTCAATAATCATATCTTTCGTTTTTGTTGTATTCAGCTGCAGGTAGGAATCCTCACACCAGTGAACAAAGTCATCAACTACTGGGCCGTGGCCACTCTCACCATCCTGGAGGAGACTGACAATGACTGAGTCATCAGCATACTTTATAATGTGTCTGTTGTCATGTCTGCTCCGACACATGTTTGTGTACAGAATGAAGAGTAGTGGTGACAACACACACCCCTGAGGAGAGCCAGTAGAAGAGCACTTTAGGTCAGACAATGTGCCATTGACCCTTACTCTCTGCGTCCTGTTGGTTAAGAAATCCAGAATCCAACCCACCAGATTATTGCTTAAATCAAATTGTTGCAGGAGCCTTTCAACTAAGGTATTCTTGGTTTTCTAGGTATTCTTTGTTTTCCTAATAATGTGCTAACTTTAGGAAAACTAAAGAAGCAAACCTTCTCAGTAGAGGATGTGAAGGACATTTTTCAATGAAAAACAACTACAGTGTTAGATTGAATTGTTTGTTGGGGGGTTTTAACAATATTTCATGGTGAAAAGCTTGGTAGAAAACTTATGAACAAAACTTAGCACAGTTATTAGTCGTTCTCTACATAGGAACCACCAAGGGTCAAGGTCAAGGTAAACTTTATTATCCCACAAGTAGGAAATTCATGTGGTCGTTCCACATCACAACAAGGGCAAAAACAGACAAAAATAAACACTTAAGCATATAAAACTAATGAAATAAAAATATTATACAGCAGTTAGTTCTGACCGAGCAATTTGATTGGGCAATAGGGATTCCAGGAGTTACTAAAATCTACATAATGGCACTCCAACGTTTCAATGGATATGTATCACTCCACTTCAAAGGTGTTCATGTAACTGATAATTACTAACTGTAGAGGAGCTGGAAATGATGAGGCAATTTTGTATTAAAAACAGAGTCTTTAATGAAAAGCTCTCCTATCTTGTCTCATCTGGTGCAGAGCTTGGCAGAAGGCAAAGAGGAAGATTTCTGCCCAGCTCGCTGGTTAAATACAGGCACACGTCAAAGACATGCATCACACAAGCCGACATCCCCTGCTATCCTAATCCCCCCATTGTTCTGTTATCTCCTCTCTTCGTCTTGGGAGGTGATGGGAACTCCTCTCCTCGCCATGGGGGGCGAAGGTGTCTAGTCCGTCTCTGCCGCCGCGTCCTGGGACGTGTTTGTTCTTCACACGGCGGGTGAGATTCCTTTGTCCTTTCAGAGGTGTGAAGTTCCTTACATATGCTGTCACAAAACATTTCAACTTGCTCTAACATATGTAGGTATGGAATATATGAGTAATATACAGTATACCACACTAACAGTAATTTACTATCAGCTCTCTGAGAATTGCAGTACTGTTTTGGATACCTTAATTTCCACAGTGAGGTGCTGTTTGACAAGAACTTATACATCCATGACCTGGAAGGCCCACCTTTTTGAAAAAACAAACAAACAAAAAAACCAAAAAACTTTTTTGTTTATATCTGCCCTTGTATAAACGTTGTTACGCTACTTCACATCTGTTTAAAAAAATAGGCAGTGCTAGAGTTGAATTTACTGCCTCGATTAACAAACCACAGTACCTTTGTGGTGATGGACTCTTTATTTCATCTGAAAATGCCAGGGAAAAGTGAGCCAGCTAAATCGCTAGCATGCTAACTAGCAACACATTGGCCATGGTTTAATCTGAGCCTTTTCGGTACTGACTCAACTGATGACCGGTATGTATTAATAAACAATGACTTTTGCACTTGACAATATTTCATTTGTTTGCATGTGTGTGAAATGACAATAGACGCCTTCATGCTGATTGAGATGTTTAGCAACAGTTACTGGCTACATTTAGAAGGGACTATTTTTTCTCAGCTGCACAAAATAACTGGTTAAATTGTTAGTTTAACCAGTTATTTTGGTTAGTAATAACTGTTAGTAAAAGCTAACAATAATATTAACTAAATAGTAATAACTGTTAGTAAAAGTTAGTAATAACTGGTTAGTTGGCATTAGACGTATCACACCCACAGTTACAATATTCACTGATACTGTACTCCCTCTCGTGTAATATTGCTTAAGAAGAAATGTATAACAAGGATAAAAAAATTGGAAAATATATAGATGTTAAAAAGAATAACTGCAGTATCTCAGACTCTTTCAATCTGTTATTGTGCAGTCTAATCGCTGTGAGAACAAATGACTTATTGTACCTAGTTGATTTAATTTTCCATTGCAGAATTCTGTCATTTGACCTGTTGCTTTTCAAAAATTTCAAATAAAGAGGATGGGTCGGATCATTAAGAATTTGGTCTGTCTTTTTTTTAAAATAAGCTCATTACACGGCTGAGTTGCTGATACCTGATCAATTTCAGTTATTCTACTGGCTGTATTAATCATGCTCTGCAGTCTCTTGTGGTCCTTCACATTCATGTTTCCACAAGTACAGATAAGGCCAAAGGACAGAACACTCTAGAGCAAAGCTTTGTAAAACATTTGAAGAATATGACTGTTTAATCTAAAATAGCACATCTTCCAGATGAAAAACATCCACTGCTGCAGCTTCTTAGTCTTATTTAGTGCGCATGCATTAAAAGTCAGTTTACTGTCAATTTCAACACCTAAATATTTGTAGGTTAAGATCCACTCTATCACTTTGCCATTGATCTTAGAAGGAGAAGCTGTAATTCCCTTTTTATTAAAATCTATGACCATGTCTTTTGTTTTCTTAACATTAACCTCAAGAAACTTGTCAGAGCACCACTGAATAAAACCTTGTATCTCCCTTTCAAAACTTTCAATAGATGTTTTGAAAAGGAGATACAAGCAATGGGAGAAGTCACATACTTCTCCCATCACTTTAAGTATGCAGCTGTGGAGACCTCGTCTGTAAAAATCTGCAGTTACGTCTAGGAAGTGCTTTCCCATCAAAAATGACTTCATGGTTAGAAAGAGGTGGAAGTAAGATGGTGCGAGGTCAGGACAGTAAAGAAAGTGAGGAAGGATTTGATAGCCACAGGACCATGCTTCTGTCTGGGAAACATGCAAGTTGTGAACTGGGGCGTTGTCTTGCAGGAGGTAGACACCTTTGGTCAGCATCCTATGGCTCTCGGTTTTACTGGGCTTTCATAATTTCTGCAGCAGTGAAGGGTAGTAAGTCCTGGTAATTGTGCTACCCTTTGCCAGGAAATCCATCTTCAATACATGCTGGTCCCAAAAGAAGCATGACCTTACCCGCCAAGGGTTTGACATGTGCCTTCTTTGGAGGTGATGAGTCATAATGCTTCCATTGTTTCTACTGGAGTGTTGGCGCCAAATGAAGCTAGGCTAGTTAGATTGGAGAAGCTAACAGCACATTCAATGTCTATGGACAAGCTAGCCACAAAGCTAACTGCGCGCCAAAAGTGGGCTCCAGGCTACCAGCTAGGCATTGAGGTGGGGGAGTCTCCAGTCACTGAAGATGGTGGGCCAGCCAAGAAGCACAAAAAGGTACAGGACCGTAGCGCTGGTGAGTTTGACAGTGCGGTGTGCGACGACAGCGGAGAGGGAGAACAGCATCAGGAGTCATCCCCGCAGCTGGAAGCCGAGCAGTGGAAGAGCGGGACCATGGAGGCCGAGAGCCCCGGGGGAGTGCAATGACAGCTGGGCATGGAGATGATGCAGCAGAGCATCTGGGACGAGGGTGCTGGGTCGGCAAACAACACCAGCAAAAGTGATGCTGTGAGCAACAGCAGTCGTGCGCCACGGAGGTCAGGCAGTGTCTCAGTGCAGGAGCTCCATGTGCCTTGGTTGAGGGCGCTCAGCGGTACGGCGAGGTGCCCAAGGCTGCGAGCGGCGCCGATGACCGGACTTCGAGTCTTCCCAGAGTTCGGCCACAGCGGTCTGGAGTGGTTGGAGCCATGGCAGTGGTGTTGAAAGCAGTCGGGGGCAGACCGACGAGCATGGAGGGACGGCGTGCCGGTCAGCAGCACTGCGGGTCCCGAGAAAAGAAGCAGGCGATACTGAAGAGGGACACTCGCTGGAGAGATTGTTTTTGATCCTGGAGGCAGATGGCGGCCAGGGGAGCACACATCGTTGGGCTGCCCAGGGCCTCCGAGCTTGTCTTATCTTCGGCGGCCAAGGGCGTGTATAGTGTGGGAATACCCTGGGCCCCCAGGCCGGTTTTAGCCCTGGCTGCCAATGGGCATTGGTGTCACATAAACGTTAAAGTGTAAATATGTATAAATCTTGCTGGTGTGCATGAGAGTATGTATGGTATGGGGTTATTTTATATGTTTTCAGAGACTGGGTCTGATTTTAGTTGTTTTGGTGTGAATGTGATAGGATATTTTATTACAGTTCTTCATTCTCTGGTGTTCCTTAGTACGTGATTCAGGTCCTAAATTGGGGAGGGTCTCAATTGTGTGTGAGGTTTTTCATTTTGTTAAGGGGGAGGGAAATTGTGGTGTAGTGAGTGTGGTAGTGTGTGTGTGTGCTGCTGTACCCGCCCCTGGCGTGACATCAGGCAGGCACAGCCCACTGTATAAATAGTTCTGTGTTCTATAATAAAGAGTTGTTGTTGGTTGTTGGTTCCCTGCATGAGACGAGACTCCGACTCCTTTCCTCATACATAACAGTAATGTTCATTGAAGGCACAATATAAGTGGTGCAACTTAAAAACACATTGTTTGACATTTATAACTACTGAAAGATTAGAACCCCCCCCACCCCATTCCCATCCTCACAGTGGTTTAGTCCAATCTGTTTCTCCCTGCGGGCAGGGCTGCTGCGGCTCCAACTCACAGGCAGACAGAGAGGCAGCTGAGGCAGAGAGCGGTTCGGGGTGAATAAGTACATTGAAAGCTTAATGTGTGAATGCTTAATAAGTTATTTATCAGTCCATGTTTTCAACAACCACATACAGAACATGGAAAGCAATATTTCATCTCATTTGTCCAAAGTCTCGTTGAGAGGAGTTTTAGTGCACTGCGCAGACTTAAGAGTTGGTTTTGGGCTACTATGGTCCAAGACAGACTGAACAATGTGGTTGTCTGTAATGTCCATAAGGAGACAGGACAAACTGGACATAAAAATGATCTGCCAGCAGTTTGTTGGATCCAGTGACACCATAAGAAAAAACATTTGGTTCTTTTGTTTAGAGAGATGGAGACCAGTTTGTTATGACATGTTGTTCCGAAGAGTGTGCAAGATAGTTCCCCCTCCGTTAGGAGCCAAAGAGTGGATTTACTTCAAGATAGCCAGCCCATTTCCTGTACAATTGCTACTTTACAAAAAAGAGCCAAATAAATAAGCAGAATGTTGCAAATGTAATAAAAATGCATGGATGACCCTTTAGATAGTTAGGAGGATGTGTTTAAGTGCACATTCTGTCATGTGCAGCAAGCGCTTGCCCCCTCCTTCCTGCTCACCGGCTCTCTCATCAGACGCACCTGCTGATTCTTGCCTGCCAGCGTTTATAAGGAAGCAATCTTCAGTGATTCAACGCTGGCTCGTTTGGATATACTGCTCAAATCAACGGCTCATCGTAAGCGGTGCTTGTCTTATGACATCATCTAATTATTTTGTCTCTTCCATCTTTTCCAGGTTGCTGCCAATGGAGCGGTGCATCTGTGGGGATTTGGTGCGCTCGCCAGCCAATTGCTTCTCCTCAAAGCAGCCTTCCCTCTTCGCCCGGTTAGACCCATTCATCTTACCTGTCCGGCACTTCCGCCTGCTGGTACTTCTCCTTCGCTGGGTTCTGTGCTGGTCTCCTCCCATCTCCCACGTGAGTGGCATAATCTGTTTTCCAATCTTATCTCCATTCCTCTCTAGTCAGCCTTGTTTGTCCTCCACAGGGCTCCTGCTTATCAGGCGAGTGACTGATGTTTTTCTCCTCAAGTTTGCTGTATTGAATATTATAATAAAAGGTCAAACGTTTCTTTTGTGTTCGCTTGGTGATTGCACGCTGCACTCAGGTGGCTTGTCCAGCCAATATGACAGAACGAGCCAGCCAGCGTCACCACCTGGCAGGTGTGTCATCATCAACCAATCATTCCGCGCTCCACCGCCTCAACGTTACAGAGAGGCAGGTGGCTGAGCACACTCAGCTACTGCAGGCAATTGCGCAGCAGCTGAATGTCATTATGGATCGATTGAACCATGCTGGTGCCTCGGCTGCTCCACCTTCACCTGCTCCTCCTTCCTCTATTATCCGCTGAACCTTTGCCATTTCCACCCCTGCCCCGTACGCGGGGGAGGTGGGGAAATGCAAGGACTTTTTATGTCAGGCTCGGCTTTATTTTGGGCAGGTGCAGGGGGAGCTCCCGGAAGACATCTCTAAGATTCATCAGTTTGTTCTTCTGCTTCAGGGCCGTGCTCTTAGTTGGGCGCAGGCTGTTATCGATAGTCAGAGAATTTCGCCACCAACGTTTGACCAGTTTGTGGTCAAGTTTACCTGCACCTTTGACCATTCTGAGAGTGAAGGGAACATCAGTAGTCGTCTACTGTTACTCCGTCAGTCGGTCGGTGGCCGACTACTCCATGGACTTCTGGGTTGAAGCAGCGGATTTGGGGTGGAACGAGGTTGCGTTACGCAACGCGTTCCTCCAGGGTCTGAACCCTCGTCTCCAGGATGACTTGGCGGTTCACACCATTCCTGCCACCTTAGACAGCCTGATAGATCAGGGGGTCGGTTAGATAATCGATATGGGAGAGCGGTGCCTCCTCTCGCCCGCCTGTCACTCGTTCCTTCCTGGCGTCTACTGACCGAGGCAAGCCCGACCCCGAGCCTATGGAGCTCAGCTCTGCTCGTCTTCTGCGAGCAGAGGTTGAGCGGCAGTGGCGGATCGGGGCATATGCCTACTGCGGTTCTTTGAACCATAAGTTGGACGCATGCCGCCTTCGGCCAAAAAGAACCAGCCTGTCAGTAGCTGCGGGGGGTCTGGCAGGTGGGACTCAATCCAATCCCCCCGGTAATTTCTCCATTTCAGCCCTCATCCAGCTACCAGGGGTCGAGAGGAGGGTCTCCGCCCTGATTGATTCCGGGGCAGAGGGTAATTTCATCTCTTCTATGCTGGTGCACGAGCTGGGGATTCCGACAGTTAAACTGCTGGCTCCCCATTCTGTGCGTACTCTTTCTGGTCAGACGGTGGCATCCGTTACTCATCGCATGGTGCAGTTATCCATCCTTTTGTCTGGGAACCACCGTGAGAAGCAGACTTTTTATGTGTTCCCACGAGCTTCTCACACTGTGGTACTTGGTTATCCACGGCTCCAGAGGCACAATCCTATGATCAATTGGGCACAAAATTCTATCACCTTCTGGAGTGCTAACTGTTTGGCTATGTGCCTAAATTCGTCCGAGTGTTCCCCGTCCCTTTCCATCTCCTCGCCTCAGGCTGAGCCGCCGGACCTCAGCCTCGTACCCAAGGTCTATCACAACCTCGGGGAGGTATTTAGCAGGTCACGAGCGTTAGTGCTTCCCCCGCAATACTCGTACGACTGTGCCATTGACCTCCTTCCGGGTGCGAGGTTGCCGTCCAGCAAACGTTATAGCATTTCTGGTCCTGAGAGGGAGGCGATGGAGAGGTACATTAAGGATTCGCTGAACACCGGTCTCATTCGGCCATCCTTGGCTCCCCTAGGGGCAGGGTTTTTCTTTGTAGGTAAAAAGGACGGGTCTTTGCGTCCGTGCATTGACTATTGGGAGCTTAATGCCATCACTGTCAAAGACAAATACCCTCTGCCACTGATGAACTCCGCTTTTGAGCTCCTGCAGCATTACCGTGTATTCTCTAAACTCGATCTACGCAATGCTTACCACCTAGTTAGAATACGTGAAGGGGAAGAGTGGAAAACGACGTTCAAAACTCATCTGAGGCATTTTGAATATTTAGTTATGCCTTTTGATCTAACTAATGCCCCCACCGTTTTCCAGCATTTAATCAATGACGTTTTCCGCAACATGCTTAATTGGTTTGTTTTTGTCTATATAGACAACATTCTGATTTTTTCTCGCACTCCAGAGGAGCACGAGACCCATGTTAGAGCCATGTTACAACGGCTCTTAGAGAACCAACTGTACGTCAAGGCAGAGAAGTGTGAATTTTCTACATCTTCCACTTCTTTCTTTGGCTTCATTATAGCGGAGGGAGAGCTGAGGGCTAACCCAGCCAAGGTAAAGGCTGTGCTTGATTGGCCAACCCCCCACTCCCGCAAGGAGCTGCAACGCTTCTTGGGGCTTGCGAGCTTTTATCGCAGGTTTATTCGAAACTATACTGGGATAGCACAGCCTTTAACTAAGCTGACCTCTGTTAAGGTGCCATTTGTATGGACCGAGGCAGCTGAGCAGGCCTTCAATAAATTAAAGGTCCTGTTCACTGGCGATCAAGTCTTGGCTCAGGTCGACCCTCAGCTCCAATTCACCCTGGAGGTACTAGATGCCTCAGAAAGGGGGGTGGGCACTGTCCTGTCCCAGCGCCCTTCCCCAGACTTGAAGCTCCGCCCGTATGCGTATTTCTCTCGGCAGCTCACCCCGCCCGAGCAATTACGACGTGGGGGATCGCGAGCTGCTGGCTATTAAATTGGCGTTTGAGGAATGGAGACACTGGCTGGAGGGAGCTGCTCACCTGGTAGTCATGTGGACCGACCACAAGAACTTAGAGTATCTGTGGTCGGCCCGCCAGCTTAATCCTAGGCAGGCTCGCTGGGCCTTATTTTTCCAGCGCTTTAACTTTACTGTCACCTATAGGCCCGCCTCCCTTAACAGGAAGCCTGATGCTCTCTCCAGGCAGTTCAATCAGGACGTGGCTGACCCCCCTTTCCGCTCCCAGTCTATTCTCCCGCCTTTGTGGTTCCTGGGAGCCCTCACCTGGGAGATTGAAAAGCGAGTCCACCAGGCCCAGTCCTCAGAGCCTGTACCAGAGGGATGTCCCACCAACCGCCTGTATGTCCTGGCTGCTCTCTTCAGCAACGTCATCCAGTGGGGGCACACTGAACATTTTGCCTGTCACCTGGGGGTGGTGCGGACCATTGACATCATCAGGTGAGAGCGTTTTGGTGGCCTACGTTATGGCGGGACGTGCAGGAGTATGTTAAGGCCTGTCAAACGTGTGTCACCCCCCCCCCCCCCCGCTGAACCCCCGCTGGTCTTCTTCACCCCCTCCCCATTCCCAGTCGGCCTTGGTCCCACATTTCCATGGATTTTGTTACTGGTCTTCCCCCTTCCCACGGCAACGCTGTAATTTTGACCATCCTGGACAGGTTCTCCAAGGCCATACACCTGGTTCCCCTTCCAAAGCTGCCGTCCGCCGCCAAGAGAGCAGAGCTCCTTTCCTACCACGTCGTCAGGCTACACACAATCCCTACTGACACTGTGTCTCACCGGGGTCCACAGTTCACTTCACGGGTCTGGAAGTCCTTCTGCCATTGTCTTGGTACCACCGTCAGCCTCACCTCCGGCTATCATCCCCAGAGCAATGGGCAGGCTGAGCGTGCCAACCAGTCCCTGGAGGCCACCCTTCGTTGTGTGGCAGCCGAAGACCCCGCTTCATGGAGCTCCCATCTCACTTGGGTGGAATACTCCCTAAATTCCATGGTCTCCTCGGCTACGGGCCGGTCACCATTTGAGGCGTCCGTGGGCTACAACCCCCCCCCCCCCCGCCGCTTTCTATGGTTGAGAGAGGTTGCGGTGCTGTCTGTGGGGGCTCACTTCCATCGCTGCCGCCGGGCCTGGAGATCAACCAGAGCGTTGCTTCAGCGTGCCACCGAGCACAATCAGCGCTACGCTGACCGCAAGAGGGTTCCGGCGCCAAGCTACAGACAGGGACAGCAGGTTTGGGTAGCTGTGAACCAGGTTCCGCTGAAGATGGAGGGTCGCAAACTCACCCCCCGGTTCATGGGTCCCTTTCCTGTCACTGGGAACGTCGGCGACTCTGCTGTTTGGCTCCAGCACTCCACGCGCACCCTACCTTCCATGTCTCCAAAGTTAAGCTTCTCTTCCAGCCCTCTCTGCTCTCCCCCGAAGCCTACCCCTCCCTCCAAGGTCCTGGACGGATACGTCACTCACACCGTGAGGGAGATTTTGGACGTACGATGTCGGGGTTTCCAATACTTGATCGACTGGGAGGGCTATGGCCAGGAGCATCATTCGTGGGTCCCTTGGCCCAAGATTCACGACAAGGTGATGGTCCGGGACTACCATCGGGCTCACCCGGAGAAGACTGGACGACCATCAGGAGGTGTTCCTTGAGAGGGGGGCACTGTCATGTGTGGCAAGAACTCGCCCCCTCCTTCCTGCTCACCGACTCTCTCATCAGACGCACCTGCTGATTCTTGCCTGCCAGCGTTTATAAGGAAGCAATCTTCAGTGATTCAACGCTGGCTCGTTTGGATATACTGCTCAAATCAACGGCTCATCGTAAGCGGTGCTTGTCTTATGACATCATCTAATTATTTTGTCTCTTCCATCTTTTCCAGGTTGCTGCCAATGGAGCGGTGCGTCTGCAGGGATTTGGTGCGCTCGCCAGCCAATTGCTCCTCCTCAAAGCAGCCTTCCCTCCTTGCCCGGTTAGGCCCATTCATCTTACCTGTCCGGCACTTCCGCCTGCTGGTACTTCTCCTTCGCTGGGTTCTGTGCTGGTCTCCTCCCATCTCCCACGTGAGTGGCATAATCTGTTTTCCCATCTTATCTCCATTCCTCTCTAATCAGCCTTGTTTGTCCTCCGCAGGGCTCCTGCTTATCTGGTGAGTGACTTACGTTTTTCTCCTCAAGTTTGCTGTATTGAATATTATAATAAAAGGTCAAACGTTTCTTTTGTGTTCGCTTGGTGATTGCACGCTGCACTCAGGTGGCTTGTCCAGCCAATATGACACATTCCCTCATTGCAGACACAAAACTGTTTTCTTATCTGGCATCAATGATGATGAAAAATCATCAGGATAAAAACAGGAGTGGAACATTTCTGTTTATATTGCAAATAATACATTTTGTATGATAGGGTAATATTTTCAGCATTTTTCACTGTAGAAAAGTGGTTCAAATACACTGTTGCCCATAAAGTTTGTGTATTTTTGTTCATTTTTTCTAGATTTTGCTGCCAATTGTGTTTGTTTTCTTTGCATATTTTGTTTATTTTGATGCATTTTTGTCTATATTTGTTCATTTCTTCAGACATGAGTCTTTTTGCCTCCACAAAAAGAAACATAAGTAATAATAGATGGGCATTAATTATGATTACTGTAAATTAATCCACAATATCACTGATTAAAACTTTTTATTGTATGACAGCCCTTGTTTTAAGATGTATTGAAATTTTGTTTTGTTGTTGCTTGTTAATAAATACATATTTTTGAAGAATAGTTTGATGTAGTTTAGTTATTCATTAAGGTATTTCTTATAGTTTTAGAACTTATTTTGAGCTTTAAGTTCTTGTAAAGCTGCTGTGGTGGGGATCAGACCGGTGTTCATGGTGAGCAAAGACATTTTGTTAGATCATATGTGGTGTAATCGACACCGACTACCCAATACAACTTTTGGTATTGCTGGTTGATCGTGTAAAAACCTGTAGACAGGTAGGATATGGACTAATAAGGATCAATGACATAATTATCTAATATCATTATATAAGATATTTGAGAAAGTATCAGACAACACAGCAAAAATCGAATTTTATGTCCCCCTCAAAAATTAAGCTCTCAGATTTTCCTGTTTATTGTCCCCCCAACAGTGAAACGGGATTTTCACCCCTGCTGAGCTCATTTGCTTTTCTTGTTCAACTTTAGGATGCAGGGCATATTTGCATGAGCAGAAAATGCTTAAGTGCAAGTGAAACCATATACAGGCCCTGAGGTACTGATAATCCTAAATAATAATGATTCCCCCATGGTGCTTCAGAGTTGGAATAAAGTTGCAGGATAAACTTTAATCTTTTAGTCAATTTTCCAAATGTTGTAGGTATACATTTTTTTTGCTCTGATAGGAAAACAGCAAAAGAGAGAAAAAAAAATCACACCAAGGCTGCTGAGATGGCTTCCTTTGTGGTGTCTTTCCTATAGTCTCAAGGTTCATCCATCCATCTTCTTCCGCTTCATTCTTTTCGGGTCGTGTGTGTGTGTGTGTGGGGGGGGGGGTGCTGGAGCCTATCCCAGCATCTTTGGGTGAGAGGCAGGGTACACCCGGGACAGATCGCCAGTCCATCGCAGGGCCAACACAGAGAGACAGGCAACCATTCACTCTCACAGTCATACCTAAGGACAATTTAGAATCCCCAGTTTGATGCCAATTAACCTAACTTGCATGTTTTTGGCATGTGGGAAGAAACCGGAGAAATCCCAGTGTAAACCCACGCAGACACGGGGAGAACATGCAAACTCCACACAGATCATTGTTCAGAATCAGAATCAGAATCAGGTTTATTGCCATTGTTCATGTAGTACACAAACTAGGAATTTGTCTCGGTACAATGCTGCAACATTAAACATGATAAGATAAGAGAAATAAACTATACATGTAATAAAGTGTAGGATAAGATTAAATGATACTGGTCAACAGTTAAAATATATATTAGCCAGCAGCAGATACTGTGGAGAACTATATAGTGCAGTCGGTAATGCAGGAAGAAAACAGTGATGATTGACATGAGTCTGGTTGAGCTGCTGTACATGGTGCACGAGAGTCACTTAGTGTTCAGCAGTCTAATGGCAGAGGGGAAGAAGCTGTTCATGTGACGGGAGGTTTTAGTCTGGATGGACCGAAGTCTTCTACCAGAGGGGAGGGGGGCAAACAGTACGTGACCAGGGTGTGAGGGATCGGCTATGATCCGGCCAGCACGCCTCCGGGTCCTGGAGATGTACAGATCCTGGAGAGATGGGAGCTTGCAGCCGATCACCTTCTCAGCAGTGGGCACGACGCGCTGCAGCCTTAGTCTGTCCCTGGCAGTGGCTCCTGCGTACCACACGGTTATGGAGGTGGTGAGGATGGACTCGATGATGGCTGTGTAGAACTGCACTAACATCTTGGTGGGTAGCTTGAGCTTCCTCAGCTGCCGCAGGAAGAACATCCTCTGCTGGGCTTTTTTGATGAGTGAGCTGATGGTCAGCTCCCATTTGAGGTCCCTGGTGATGGTAGTGCCTAGGAAGCGGAAGGAATCAGCAGTGGTGATGGGAGAGCCTGAGAGGGTGAGGGGGGGCAGAGGAGTAGTGACTTTCCTGAAGTCTACAATCATCTCCACTGTCTTCAGAGCGTTCAGCTGCAGGTTGTTATTGCTGCACCAGGACGCCAGCTGGGCCACCTCTCTCCTGTAGGCGGACTCGTCGCCGTTGGAGATGAGCCCGATGAGGGTGGTGTCGTCCGCAAACTTGATCAACTTGACAGACTGGTGGCTGGAGGTGCAGGAGTTGGTGTAAAGGGAGAAGAGTAGGGGGGAAAGTACACAGCCCTGGGGTGATCCGGTGCTGATGCTAGTATAGTCTGAGACAGTCTTTCCCAGCCGCACATGCTGCCTCCGGTCCGTCAGGAAGTCGATGATCCACCTGCAGAGGGAGTCAGGCACGTTGAGCAGGGACAGCTTGTCCCGGAGCAGAGCGGGGCGGATGGTGTTGAATGCGGAGCTGAAGTCCACAAACAGGATCCTGGCGTAGGTTCCCGGGGAGTCCAGGTGCTGCAGGATGGAGTGGAGGGCCAGGTTGACTGCATCGTCTACAGACCTGTTGGCTCGGTAGGCAAACTGCAGCGGGTCCAGGAGAGGGGTGGTGATGGACTTGAGGTGGGACAGGACCAGGCGCTCAAAGGACTTCATGACTACAGAGGTGAGCGCTACAGGTCTGTAGTCATTAAGTCCAGTGATCCGTGGCTTCTTGGGGACAGGGATGATGGTGGAGGATTTGAGGCAGGATGGCACGTGGCATAACTTAAGGGAGGTGTTAAAAATGTCTGTGAATACAGGAGCCAGCTGTTTCGCACAGAGTCTCAGGGTGGAGGGAGACACGCCGTCTGGGCCGGGGGCCTTGCGCGGGTTCAGTCTGGAGAACTGTTTGAGCACATCCTGCTCACTGATGATAAGGGGAGGGGGGGAGGAGGGGGGGGTGCCTTAAATGAAGTAGGGAATGTGGAGGCTGTGGAGCTGGAGGGAGGGGGGGAGTTGGACACAGATGACGAGGTGTCAAAACGGGCATAGTGTTGGGACAGTCTCTGACAAAGGGCTTTGTCATCCTGACCTTTAGGAGCCTTAGGTCGTTAGTTGGTGATTTGCCTCAGTCCTCTCCACACGGAAGCCGAATCATTAGCAGTGAACTGCTGCTGGAGTCTCTCTGAGTACACAGATTTAGCCCTCTTCAGCTCTCTGTTAAACCGGTATTTAACCTCCCTGTAGCAGTCCCTGTCTCCACTTTTCAGCGCTGCTTCCTTCTCCTTCCTGATCTGTCTGAGCTTAGCTGTGAACCAGGGTTTGTCATTAGAGTAACTCACCCTGGTGCGTGATGGAAGAATGTTCTCTTCACAAAAGTGGATATATGAGTTCACAGTGTCCGTGTACTCATCCAGATCATGCGTGGCTCCTTTAAGCATGCCCCAGTCAGATATTTCCATGCACGTTTCCAGCTTCTCCTCAGCATCACTGGTCCGTATCTTCGTAGTGCTCACAACAGGTTTAGTGAGCTTCAATCTCTGTCTGTATGTGGGAATGAGGTGAACCATCACGTGATCAGATAATCCCAGCGCAGCTCGAGGGACAGCGCAATATGCGTCTTTCACTGTGGTGTAACAGTGATCCAGTGTGTTTAATCCTCTGGTGGGGCATTTAATAAACTGTTTGTAGCGGGGGAGATCGTGGCTCAGATTGCACTGATTAAAGTCGCCAGCCACAATGATCAGCGAGTCTGGAAAACTCCGCTCTGTGTGTTGAATGTGATCCGCGAGCACGCGCTGAGCTTCGCGCGTGTCCGCGTCGGGAGGGGCGTACACAGCGATCATTATGAAAGAAGCAAACTCCCGCGGGGAATAGAAGGGCTTGCAATTGATAACAAGAAATTCCAAGGCAGGAGAACAGTGTTTGGAAATTACCGTTACATCAGAGCACCAGATGCAGTTGATGTAGAAGCAGACTCCGCCTCCTGTGGTCTTGCCGGAAAGCTCTGTGTCACGATCAGCACGGAAGAGCTGGAAGCCGTCGAGGCGCAGCGCGCTGTCCGGTATATTTTCCCGGAGCCAGGTCTCAGTAAAGCAGAGGACAGCTGAGGAGGCGAGGTCCTTAAAACGCATCAGCAGTCTCAGTTCATCCACCTTGTTAGAGAGAGAGTTGGTATTGGACAGAAATATGCCAGGCAGCGCCGTTCGCGAGCCTCTCCTGCGAAGTCGCACGAGAGCGCCCGCTCGTCTTCCTCTCTTCCGCCGTCTCACTTTCCGAGCCAAACAATAAACCAGATCGGCGGCAGGGGCTAGAAAAACTGGGAGGAGGTCCGTGGGGGTGAAAGTCCTGATATTTAAAAGTTCTTCACGGGTATAAGTGCAAGCAGACACACAATTGACAAACAAAAACAAACAAAGAGCGCAGCGAAGCACCATGTCGACCGCTGTGGGCGCCATCTTGGTCGGGGGCTGGGATTGAACCCAGGATCCCCCGGCCAAGGGTGAGTTGCTGTGCTGCCGCAGTGCTAACCACTCTGCCACCGCACTGCCCCTAGTCTCAAGGTTGTTTTTGAATAAATCATTTAAGTTTTACAAATTCACGTTGGTGTTTTGTATATCATTTATCCATCATTTTCACCTCTTACAAAACTGCAGGATGTGTCTAGCTAGATGGAAGGATCACACAGCAGCCCTCCATTTTCTTCAGTCTACTCACAGAGGGTTTGTTTTGTTGTGGGGGTAATAAAAAGCAGAGTCGTTGAAAATGCTCTTGTAGTCTTCTTCATTTTTGTGTGGCTCTCTTCTGATATTCTGTGAACACTGCTGGGAAACACACTTCACAAGAACAAAACAGAAACTAGAATTTTTTTTATGACAATGTTATGGAGGGTTCATTTCTATAACTCTTCTATTATAGAAATGGCTAATTTAAACATTTTTGCCAAATAATTTTTTTCTGTTTATATATAGTATAGTATATAGCCAGCAAGTGGTTTGAAGGAGGATGCTATCCCCTTTAGTAGACCCCCCCCCAAAAAAAACCCCAAATCATCGTCCTCATTATTAACCTACTCTCTCCCTATCTCCATTCATAGGTGTAAATTGACACAGTCATCTGTAGTGAGAGTAGGGAGCAGGTGGAAGAGAACCTGGAGAGGCAGACCCTCACATTTTTGTAAATATTTTATTATATCTTTTCATGGGACAACACTGAAGATATGACACTTTGATACAATGTAAAGTAGTCAGTGTACAGCTTGTATAACAGTGTAAATTTGCTGTCCCCTCAAAATAACTCAACACACAGCCATTAATGTCAAAACTGCTGGCAACAAAAGTGAGTACACCCCTAGTGAAAATGTCCAAATTGTGCCCAAAATGTTGATATTTTCTGTGGCCACCTCTATTTTCCAGCACTGCCTTAACTCTCTTGAGCATGGAGTTCACTAGAGCTTCACAGGTTGCCAGTGGACTCTTCTTCCACTCCTCCATGATGACATCACAGAGCTGGTGGATGTTAGAGACATTGCGCTCCTCCACCTTCCGTCTGAGGATGCCCCACAGATGCTCAATAGGGTTTACATCTGAAGACATGCTTGGCCAGTCCATCACCTTTACCCTCAGTTTCTTTAGCAAGGCAGTGGTCATCTTGGAGATGTTTTTAGGGTTGTTATCATGTTGGAATACTGCCCTGCGGTCCAGTTTCCGATCATGCTCTGCTTCAGTATGTCACAGTACATGTTGGCATTCATGGTTCCCTCAATGAACTGTAGCTCCCCAGTGCTGGCAGCACTCACGCAGCCCCAAACCATGACACTCCCACCACCATGCTTGACTGTCGGCAAGACACACTTGTCTTTGTACTCCTCACCTGGTTGCCGCCACACACACTTCACACCATCTGAACCAAATAAGTTTATGCTGGTCTCATCAAACCACAGGACATGGTTCCAGTAATCCATGTCCTTAGTTTGCTTGTCTTCAGCAAACTGTTTGCAGGCTTTCTTGTGCATCATCTTTAAAAGGGGCTTCCTTCTGGGACGACAGCCATGCAGACCAATTTGATGCAGTGTGCGACGTATGGTCTGAGCACTGACAGACTGCCCCCCACCCCCCACCCCTTCAACCTCTGCAGCAATGCTGGCAGCACTCATGTGTCTATTTTCAAAAGACAACCTCTGGGTTTGACGCTGAGCACGTGCACGCAACTTCTTTGGTCGACCATGACGAGGCCTGTTCTGAGTGGAACCTTTCCTGTTAAACCGCTGTATGGTCTTGGCCACCATGCTGCAGCTCAGTTTCAGGGTGTTGGCAATCTTCTTACAGCCTAGGCCATCTTTATGTAGAGCAGCAATTCTTTTTTCAGATCCTCAGGGAGTTCTTTGCCGTGAGGTGCCATGTTGAACTTCCAGTGACCAGTATGAAAGAGTGTGAAAGCGATAACACCAACTTTAACACACCTGCTCCCCATTTACACCTAAGACCTTGTAACACGAACGAATCACATGACACCAGGGAGGGAAAATGGCTAAGTGGGCACAATTCGAACATTTTCACTTAAGGGTGTACTCACTTCTGTTGCCAGCGGTTTAGACATTAATGGCTGTGTGTTGAGTTATTTTGAGGGGACAGCAAATTTACACTGTTATACAAGCTGTACACTGACTACTTTACATTGTATCAATGTTTCATATCTTCAGTGTTGTCCCATGAAAAGATATAATAAAATATTTACAGAAATGTGAGGGGTGTACTCACTTTTGTGAGATACTGCATCTTCTGTAGAGAAGAGGAATGAAAGTCAGTAGAATTGAGATAGAATGCATGTGTGTAAATGAGAGGGAGACAGGTGTAATGGTATAGATGCAGTGAGGGTAAATAAATACAGCCATTCTTGAGCAGTTGTGCAGCCAAAATGTCTCATATTGAATATTGCATCACTACATGGTCAATTTCAAGTGGAATAGTTTGCAAGCCAATAGAGTCACTATACAAAAAAGCAATGAAATCATACAATAAAAAGTAATTATCACTTCACCATTGTGACATTTTAGAAAAACAGTCTACTGAGTTTTGATAATTTTATGAATTTTAAGTATGCTTGTTTTATATACAAGGATTTAAATGGGCTTGCTCCACCACCTTTAAAGGAGTTTATCAAACAGAGGACTGAGAATGGTGTTGGCACCAGGGCCTCCACCAGAGGAGACTGTGAGGGTCCATACAGGCGTACCACATTTGGACAAACTGTGCTGTCAGTTAGAGGAAGCACATACTGGAATGGTTTACCAGTCTCATTAAGGGAGTCTTCCTCACTGTTTACATTCAAAGTACACCTCAAACAATGGTCGAAGGAACATCAAATCTGTGCTCATTTTAAAATTTGTTTATTTTTGTTTATTTTAATCAGATGTGCCTCTTGTTTGTTAGTCATGTGTTGTCCTAAATTGTTTGCTTTATGTCTGTGTAAGTTATGGTATTGACTTTGTCCTGCCAAGGGACTGCGGATGGAAATTAGCAAATCTGCCACAATCCAACCTATTTACTTCTACAACTTGACTGTCCCTTTTAAATAAATGATTAAAAAAAATAAAAAAGGGTAGATGAGTTTATGCTGTCAATCATCCAAAACAATGGACAGTGCGCAAGAGAGGTGAAGGAGAGAGTGCATTCAGGGTGGAGTGGGTGGAGATGAGTGTTCAGTCAATCAATCAATCAAACTTTATTTGTATAGCACTTTTTAAACATTAGATGCTGTGCAAAGTGCTTTACATAGATGAAAACAGTAGACACATTTAGTTACATATTTTACATGATACATCCCCACCCCTTCCAACCCTCCCATAAACATACCCCCAAACACACACACACACACACACACACAGGCACATACATCACTCCCTACTTCTCTTACACACATATAAAATAAAAAAGAGACATAAAATAAAAGAGACTGTTTGGGTGATTTGTGACACAACGATAGCAGCTAGAGTGAAAGGGAAGATTTCATCTTGCTAGGATGTATGGTTTGGAGACTGTGGCACTGACATAAAGACAGGAGGAAGAACTGGAGGTGGCACAGTTGAAGATGCTAAGATTCTCATTGGGAGTGACTAGGAGGGACAAGATTAGAAATGAGTATCAGAGAGACAGCTGAAGTTGAGTGGTTTGGAGACAAAGTAAGAGAGGGAAGGCTGAGATGGTTTGGACATGTGCAGAGGAGGTATAGTGGATATGCTGGATAAAGGATGTTGAAAATGGAGCTGCCAGGAGGAAAAGAGGAAGACCACAGAGAAGATTCTTGGTGAAGGCGGACATGGTGAAGGTTGGTGTTACAGAAGAGGATGCAAGGGATAATGTGAGATAGAGACAGCTGTAGTCAAAGCCACCTTAATGAATGGGCTAGACGGCTGAAGCCCAGGGACCTACAAAGATCAGGGCCTATCATAAGCCAATAAAAAAGATCACACTGGTCAAATTCTATGTCCATCACTTGATATTAGTGTGTGGCTGGCTGCTGATTGGTCCAATTTACATGTGGCCCACGTGGGTACCATGTAATAATAGCCTATCAGTGGAATTGTTTTGACATGTGACTATGCAAGCACCAGTGAGAGGAAAAAAGTAATTAGCTCGGTCAAAATGTCCGGAAAAACATTTGTGAGTCGCACTTACAAAATTATTGAGAGGAAAAGAGCTTAGGGAAAATGAATTGCTCAAAAAAAAAAAAAAAAAAAAAAATCCCAAAGAGTAAAGGATTTTTCTAAGGTGGAGCAACGAATGGAGGCAGGGCTGCTAATTACTGCACCGAGGAGACAGGTGGGCCATTAAGGCACTCTCACCTGGAGGAGAAGACCACCAGATCCTGTTGAAAGAGAGCAAACCAGTGGAGAAGGCAAGCTGAAAGATGGAGACCAGCACAAGAAAAGCCAACTCGCTTGGAAAGGCCATCATTGCTTACATCAGAGAGCTGTGCGTGGGACAGTAGACTCGGCGCTTGGTAAAAAGTAGACTAGATCAAGCATGCTGCTTAAACAGGCTGTGTAACCTCACATTGATGTCCATAGAGTATGGCATTATTCATGAGCTGGACTTAAAGGACATAATGAAGGATTTTTCATTAAAGAAGGCCAGAAGAAAGCACTTCTAAAAAAAAAGGTAAGGCATGCTATTTGTAGCTTTCCAGTCACCTGTGCAGGCTTTTAATGACCTCCGCCAAAGACTTGATCGGAGTGATCTTTTTTGGGTTTTTTTTTGCAGGATTACGCAAAAACTACTGTATGGATTTTGATGAGATTTTCACCAGAGGTAGCCCTTGGGCCAAGGATGAACCCATTAAAGTTTGGTGATGATTTGAGAGTGCATGCCTCCACCAAGGACCTTGTTTGTGTTTGTGCAGCAGGATTGCACAAAAACTACTGGATGGATTTAGATGAAATTTTCACCAGAGGTGGTCCTTGGGCTAGAGAGGAACCCATTACATTTTGGTGATGACTGGAGAATGCATACCTCCACCAAGGCTCTTCTCACAGTGTGTTAGCAAGAATCCTCCAAAACTACTGGATAGACTTTGATGCACTTTTCACCAGAACTGGCTCGTGGCCTACACATGAACCCATTACATTTTAGAGGTCATCCATGGGGGACGGAAGGAGCCTTGGTGGAGGTATGTGCTCTCTAAGTGCTTTTTTTAGTTGCTGCTGTTGTGCATTGTTTGAATCAGGAATACTTGACTGATATGACTTTGTGTTCTGCTGTCATCATTAGACTGTAATTGTTGATCAGTGTTATCCTCTGATACCTGGTGTTGTTTAGGCCATGGTGTGTCAGGGTGTCATGGGGTGTCTGGGGAGGGATAGTACCTCTGTAGGGGGGGCTTGCCATGTCCTTTTTAGGACAGCTCATTCTACATTGGTTCCCACCTGGCACCCAACTCTCACCTGTGGCTCCTCGAAGCTGTAGCATGTGCAGCGGCCACACCCCAGTAAACCGCTTTGACAGGCAGCTGAACCAGGTGAGGGTAGCCGGTCAGGCCTCAAACCCTCTGGTGAGTTAAACAGGGTATGCCTACCCAAGCATGTGAAGACTGCAGTCGGCAAATTGACCGGATGAGGTCATCTTTTGTCCCAACGGTCATGAAGGTGGTGACAGCAGGCATTGTGGAACGCAAGGGCACGATAAGGCACTATAGACGTCGTGGTCATCCACTGCAGCTGAGGAAGTCCCTGGTCGTGACGGCTCTTTTCGTACCACCAGATCCTGGCTTTTGAGGCCGAGGGAGTGGGATTGCCCCTGTGCATCGACTTTCTCACTTTTAAAAAAACTTTCCCGCACAGGTTTTCCTCATGTGTGTTAGTCCTCACAATCCTACAACAGTCCTGCAGCGATGGGGAATGAGTGAAGCAACAGGTGGAGGTGACCACTGGCAGTTGTAGCTTGAACCCTGCACGCAGGCGGCTTGGCGGCAATAGTCACTCTCCTTCTGACCCCGGGACAACACTGGAGTTTGGTGTTCCCGCAGGTAACTGAGCAGCCTCTTTAGGACAACACTGCTCGCCCTCACATGAGGGAGGGGACTAGAAAATGTGTCCCAAACAAATGCTTGTCCCTTCCAACTGTCCAGGTTGGCCAAGCTCTCGGTCATCTCCGAGCTCGCGTCCTGAACCAGCAAAACATCCACCTGTCCACGAAGCTCAAAGTGTACAGGGCCGTTGTCCTCTCCAGCCTTCTCTACGGATGTGAAACGTGGACCGTGTACAAAAAAACACCTGAAGCAGATGGAGAAGTTCCACATGAGAAGCCTACGGATGATCATGAACATTCACTGGTAAGACCGGGTCACAAACCTTGAGGTCCTGGACAGAGCTGAGATGACCATCATCGAGGCCATGATTCTGAAAGCCCAGCTCTGATGGGTTGGTCATGTAATCCGGATGGAGGGCCACAGGCTACCCAAGCAGCTCATGTATGGCGAACTCTGCTCTGGGAAGCGGAACCAAGGCAGACCACGCAAAAGATTCAAAGACTGCGTGAAGCTCAATATCAGACACACTGGCATCCTTCCCAAACAATTAGAGCTGTGGGCTATGGACAGGCCGGGCTGGCACACCCTCACTACCCAGGCACGAGACTACTTTGAAGAGAAGAGGCGAGCTGATGTAGCTGAAGCATGGGCATGAAGAAAGGCGTTATTACCTGGGCAGTTTCCTTGCCCCTACTGCAGCCTTGTCTGCCGATGGAGGATCGGCCTAAACAGCCATCTCCGTGCGCACACAAGAAGAGGACTTAACACATGAGGGACGGTCATCATCGGATCGATGGACAACCAAGAAGGCTGTGTGTCTATGTCTGAGAGAGATTAGACTAATTTATGTTTATGCTGAAGGCAGTAGTATCTGTCACTGTAAAAATGAAAATCTTAGTAAGATAAAATATCTTAAATCAAGGCTATACAGTGGGGTAAAAAAGTATTTAGTCAGCCACCAATTGTGCAAGTTCTCCCATTTAAAAGACGAGAGAGGTCTCCAATTTTCATCATAGGTATACCTCAATTATGAGAGACAAAATGAGAAAAAAAAATCCAGAAAATCACATTGAAGGATTTTTAATGAATTAATTGGCAAATTTCTTCGTAAAATAAGTATTTGGTCACCTACAAACAAGCAAGATTTCTGGCTCTCACAGACCTGTAACTTCTTCTTTAAGAGGCTCCTCTGTCCTCCACTCGTTACCTGTATTAATGGCACCTGTTTGAACTCGTTATCAGTATAAAAGACACCTGTCCACAACCTCAAACAGTCAGACTCCAAACTCCACTATGCCCAAGACCAAAGAGCTGTCAAAGGACACCAGAAACAAAATTGTAGACCTGCACCAGGCTGGGAAGACTGAATCTGCAATAGGTAAGCAGCTTGGTGTGAAGAAATCAACTGTGGGAGCAATTATTAGAAAATGGAAGACATACAAGACCACTGATAATCTCCCTCGATCTGGGGCTCCACGCAAGATCTCACCCCGTGAGGTCAAAATGATCACAAGAACGGTGAGCAAAAATCCCAGAACCACACGGGGGACCTAGTGAATGACCTGCAGAGAGCTGGGACCAAAGTAACAAAGGCTACATCAGTAACACACTACGCCACCAGGGACTCAAATCCTGCAGTGCCAGACGTGTCTCCCTGCTTAAGCCAGTACATGTCCAGGCCTGTCTGAAGTTTGCTAGAGAGCATTTGGATGATCCAGAAGAGGATTGGGAGAATGTCATATGGTCAGACGAAACCAAAATAGAACTTTTTGGTAAAAACTCAACTTGTCATGTTTGGAGGAGAAAAAACACCATACCTACTGTGAAGCATGGGGGTGAAAACATTATACTTTGTGGCTGTTTTTCTGCAAAGGGACCAGGACGACTGATCCGTATAAAGGAAAGAATGAATGGGGCCATGTATCGTGAGATTTTGAGTGAAAACCTCCTTCCATCAGCAAGGGCATTGAAGATGAAACGTGGCTGGGTCTTTCAGCATGACAATGATCCCAAACACACCGCCCGGGCAAAGAAGGAGTGGCTTCGTAAGAAGCATTTCAAGGTCCTGGAGTGGCCTAGCCAGTCTCCAGATCTCAGCCTCATAGAAAATCTTTGGAGGGAGTTGAAAGTCCATGTTGCCCAGCGACAGCCCCAAAACATCACTGCTCTAGAGGAGCTCTGCATGGAGGAATGGGCCAAAATACCAGCAACAGTGTGTGAAAACCTTGTGAAGACTTACAGAAAACGTTTGACCTCTGTCATTGCCAACAAAGGGTATATAACAAAGTATTGAGATGAACTTTTGTTATTGACCAAATACTTATTTTACCGAGGAATTTACCAATTAATTTATTAAAAATCCTTCAATGTGATTTTCTGGATTTTTTTTTCCTCATTTTGTCTCTCATAGTTGAGGTATACCTATGATGAAAATTGGAGACCTCTCTCATCTTTTAAGTGGGAGAACGTGCACAATTGGTGGCTGACTAAATACTTTTTTCCCCCACCGTATGTTATATATATATATAATTTTGACAAGACAAGAATTTATTTTTGTTGTACAGTTTTCTGTAAGATTTTACTTGCTTTAAGATAGTTTTTACTTGTTTTAAGAAATTTAATCTTACTTTGCACTGCGGCAGGACAGTAACTCACCCTTGACCTGGGGATCCTGGGTTCGATCCCAGCCCCTGACCAACAGTGATCTGTGTGGAGTTTGCATGTTCTCCCCGTGTCTGCGTGGGCTTACTCCGGGATTTCTCCAGTCTCCCACATGCCAAAAACATGCAAGTTAGGTTAACTGGCATCAAACTGGGGATTCTAAATTGTCCTTAGGTCTGACTGTGAGAGTGAATGGTTGTCTGTCTCTCTGTGTTGGCCCTGCGATGGACTGGCCATCTGTTCAGGGTGTACCCTGCCTCTCGCCCAAAGATGCTGGGATAGGCTCCAGCCCCCCCGCGACCCGAAATGGATTAAGCAGAAGAAGATGGATGGATGTTGTCAGATATTTTTTTTCTAATTTTAACTAAACTTATCTATTGCCAGAATTTTTTTGCTTATTTTAAGAAATATTATCTGCCAACAGAGCAAGAAGATTTGACTTATCAAATTGCTTAAAACAAGTTAAAACTATCTGAAAGCATGTAAAATTTTCTTTCACATAAACTGCACAGCAAAAATAAATATCTTGTCAGACAAAAAGACAAGCAAAAACAGCCTTAATTTATTTCATTTTACTTATATTTGACTTTTTGCAGTGTAGTTTTATTTTCTAGCTCACAGTTGCATTATTTCTCAAAGAGAAACGAAAATGAGGCTGTAGTGGTTCAGGAGGTAGAGCAGGTTGCCCAATAACCGGAAGGTTGGTGGTTTGAATCCCACTCCCCTCACTTTGCTGTTGTGTCCTTGGGCAAGACACTTTACCTACCTTGCCTCCAGTGTGTTCATGGTTCATGACACTGATGTATGAATGTGAATAAATGTTCGGTTGGTGTGGATTGGCAGCCCCATTTTTGTCAGTCTGCCCCAGGGCAGCTGTGGCTACAGAAGTAGCTTACCCCATCATTGTCTGTGGAGTGAATGAATAATGGACTCATTGTAAAGTGTTGGGTGTCATGAAAAGTGCTATATAAATGCAATCCATTATTAAAAACATAGCTATTGCATATTTTTAAACTGAGATTCTGTTGGGGGGGGGTACAAAACCTCTCAGTCCAAGTCATGCTGCACCTCTGCTGTCCACGTACGTGCAACTGGAAACCTTGTGTGACAAAATTTACATAATTGTCTCCACTCTGCTAGTGTCCGCAGTGCTTGACCGCAGATGACTTTGCAGCCCAAATTTTGCTCTTTTTCCCCTCTAGTCCGCTTTGGTCCGTGTGCGCTTTGGACAAGCCTGGCACACACGCGGATCTGTTCATGTTCACTTTTTTCATCTACCCAGGCCAAACGATTGACGCATGTGCACAACCATCATTTGTAGTTTCACACCTGCCCGATTGGTAGCACGAATGTGCTGACGCGCCAGGATTTTCAACAATGAAGAAACGCTGCTTGCTTTCTGCTGCTTGACTTCCCGGTTTTCACTCCTTTTCCACGAAGATGCTACTGCTGCTGAAGTATTTATGTATGATTCATGTATGTTTATTCTCATCTTCCGCTTCCTCGTTGTCTTCTTTGTCTACTTTGTCTTGGTATGTTGTGCCGATATCGCCACCTCGTGAATGGGATGTTCAGTTTTGCGCATGTGCTTTTCAACGCGTTCAGGTTGTGGGCAGGCGGCACGGTCACAAAATTTGGGCTGCACGCGGTCGTCCGCGGTCAAGCACTGCGGACACTAGTGTAGTAGAGACGATGACATAAATTTCGTCACACGAGGTTTCCGGTTACACGTACGCGTGCAGCAGAGGTGCAGCATCCAGTTGGGTGCAGCTGGAAGAAGACTGTTGCAAATTTGTAACTAGTTTACATTTATACATGCATATCTTATGCTGAATTTATGAATAACCCTCATCCCTCTTGTTAAAAAAAAAATAACAAATTACCATCGAGCCCAAATAATTTCTAAAGATTTTTTTGTCTTTTAACAAGACAACTTGCACATAAAAATAATTAAGCCGGTGTCTTATGCAAGTTAGCATAATATATCGTGGATAAATATAAAAAAAAAATTATCACTCTTCAGGACATAAAATAACAACTCACCTACACTACTGTATATAGCCCCAATAATTTCTCAAGTTTTTTTTTCCTTTTAACAAGATAACTTGTGCATTAAAAAACAGTGTCTTGTGCAAGTTAGCATAATATATTGTGCATAAATATTTAAAAAAAATTATCACCCTCCAGGACATCACCACCATCACTGTGGTGTTGTGAGTGTAGTGTGTGTGATACCGTACCCGCCCACAGGGTGACGTCAGGTGGGCATGGCCACTTGCGTATATAAGTCTGTGTTCTGTAATAAAGGGTGTTTCGCTGTTCAGCTCAGCACGGCTCCTGACTCTCATTATTCATACATAACATATTGGCAACAAGGAAAATTATGGCAGCGTATGGGGTACCTCAACCTCTAGTGCCGTTTATGGAGTACACAGGAGAGCCGGTGAGCCTGTGGCTGACGTGGAGGGCCATGTTTGAGGGGTACATCGAGGCACTGGGCCTAAGCAGACTCGACGGGAGGTGACGACAAGCGCTTTTGGCTCACCATCTTGGCGTGGATGACCGATGAATTCTCGGTACATTGGGAGAAATGAAGTGCTACGAGGATGCTGTCGAGCGGTTGGCCGAACACTTCGCCGGGCAGACGAGGACCACGAAACTATGGGTGGCAGGAGTGTTGGCACCAAACAAGGATAAGCTAGTTAGCTGGGAGAAGCTAACGGCACAGTCAGTGTCTATGGACGGGCTAGCCATGACGCTAACTGCGTGCCAAAAGAGGACTCGAAGCTACCAGCTGGGCATGAGGTGGGACCAGGGGAGTCCCCGGTCACTGAATATGGCGGGCCAGCCATGAAGCGCAGAAAGGTGGAGGACTGGAGCGCTGATGAGTTGGATGTTGTGGTGTGCAATGACAGTGGAGAGGGAGAGCAGCTGCAACCAGACATGGAGTCGGCGCAGCAGAGCGCTTGGAATGAGGGTGCTGAAAGCAGCGATGAGACGCATGGGTTGGAGAGTGACGCCAACCAGAGCGAAGCTGAGAGCCCCGGGAGAGAGCAGCTACAACCGGGCATGGTGACAGCGCCTGGAATGAGGGTGCTGGGAGCAGCGGCGAGGTGCCTGGGTTGGAGAACGATGCCGGTGAAAGTGATGTGGTGAGCCCCAGAAGTGAGCAGCAGCAGCTGGACACGGAGGCAGCACAGCAGAGAGTCCTGGACAAGGGTGCTGGGTGTTAAGGCGAGGTGCCCGAGGCAGCGAGCAGCGCCAACGAGCAGGCTTCGGGTCTCCCCAGAGTTTGGCCACGGGGGGCCGGAGTGTTCGGAGCCATGATGGCAGTGTTGAAGGCGGTTGAGAGCGGACTGATGAACACGGAGGGACGGTGTGCCGGACAGCAGCACGCTGGGTCCCGAGGAGTGACGCAGTCGGCGGTGAAGAGGGAAGTTATGGCGGGAGATATTGTTTTTGATCCCGGGGGCAGACGGCGGCCACTGGCGTACATGTCATGGGGCTGCCTGGGGCCCCGGGCCGATTTTGCCCCTGGCTGCCGATGGACATAGGTGTGACTTCAGCCATATTAATGTAAATAGCTGTATATATATACTCGACTGGTGTGCATGAGAGTATGCATGTGGTGTGTTATGGGATTATTTTATGTATTTTCAGAGACTAGGTCCAATTTTTGTTATTCTTTTGGATGAGTGTGTTAGGATACTTTATTACAGTTAATTATTCCTTGTTCCCTTAGTGCGTGATTCGGATCCTAAATTGGGGAGGGTCTCGATTGTGTGTGGTTTTGCATTTTGTGAGGGGGAGGGGAAGCGTGGTGTCCAGTGTAGTGTGTGTGATGGCGGACCCGCCCACAGGATGATGTCAGGCGGGCACGGCTACTGGTGTATAGAATTCTGTGTTGTGTAATAAAAGGTGGTTCGCAGTCTCTGGGTTGGGGACAGGCTCCTGCCTCAAGTCTTGGGGTCTTGTTCATAAGTGAGGGGAAAATGGAGCGAGAGATTGACAGACGGATTGGAGCAGCATCTGCAGTGATGCGGACGTTGTACCGGTCTGCTGTGGTGAAGAGGGAGCTTAGTTCTAAGGCAAAGCTGTCGATTTACCAGTCAATCTACGTTCCTGCTCTCACCTATGGTCACGAGCTTTGGGTAATGACTGAAAGAACGAGATTGCGGATACAAGCGGCTGAAATGAGCTTTCTCCGTAGGATTGCTGGACTCACCCTCAGAGATAGGGTGAGGAGCTCAGTCATCCGGGAGAGGCTCAGAGTAGAACCGCTGCTCCTCCACATTGAAAGGAGCCAGTTGAGGTGGTATGGGCATCTGATCAGGATGCCTCCTGGACGCCTCCCACTTGAGGTGTTTCAGGCAGGTCCCACTGGGAGGAGACCCCGGGGCAGACCCAGGACTCGGTGGAGAGACTGTGTCTCCCAGCTGGTCTGGGAACGCCTTGGTATCCTCTCTGAAGAGCTGGAGCAGGTGGCGGGGGAGAGGGAAGTCTGGGCTTCTCTGCTTGAACTGCTGCCTCCGTGACCCGGACCTCGGGAAAAGCGGTAGAAGATGGATGGATGGTTGGCAGACTTGCCGGGTCCCGCAGACGGCCGCACCTCGGACACAGTCCAAGGACGGATCATTTTTTCACACATAAGGAGTTGTTCAGAACTCTGTTATAACTTTGTTATTATACAAAGATACAGAGTGATGATAATCAAGTCAGTGGCGGTAATGCACCTTTAAGCTGGTTGCCAACTGCCAATCAAATCTAAAAGAAGAAGAAGAAGAAGAAGAAGAAGAGGAAGAAGGAGGGTTTTTTTTTTTTTTTTTTAGGAAGAAGGAGGGGTGGTTTGCTGTTCAGTGCAGCACGGCTCCTGACTGCCATTATTCGTACATAACAATCACCTCCTGCTGCAGACACCTGATTAGACCCGTTTTTCCGCATATCTCGTGGTGCACCCTTAAGACACAAGACCTCGTGTTAGAATCACTTCAAAAATCCTGCTTTTTTAAAGAATGGTTAAACTTTTCCTTGGCTGTGACACGCTTTAATGCGCTTGCGTGTTTGCCCTTCAAACACTCAAGTTTCGTTTTGATAAGCTTTTTATGACCGTGGTCTGAACGTGATTGGGCGGCTGTAGAAAAAGGAAGTAAAAAATGTTGCGCTGTCTTCCTGCGCGTTAAACCCGAAAAGGAAGCACTTTTGTCAGGCTGTGTTTGTGCTCTCTGACGCACCGAGGCGACGGCATGCTTGTTTTACATAAATGAAAAGATTTCGTTTCAAATACTGCAGACAAAATAGTTACCGTAGTGAAAACGTCGCACGGTTCTTCCTGGGCTGCTGGACTCAATAAAGTCCCAGATAAAAGACAGACAACGCTGAGGACTGACGGACATGGATCCAGCCAGACCACAAAATACACAGGAGAGCAAGGTAACAGGAGAATAATGCAGGACTTCGCATGGTTGTGCACATTTATCTGCAGTGGTGACAGACTTACCCTATCTGGCTTTGTTTTTGAATATCAAAAAATAAAAATAAAGCGAAGTCATATACAAAAGACCGGAATAGAACAAAAACAAAACTGTACCGAAATAATTGACTGTAAAAATGTCAGGTAAATACATCTCTCGACCACACGGTGGCACTAAGGGGTAATCTATTTGTGATCGAAGATGACACTCAAAACTCAACGTTCAAGATTCTACTCATTTTATGTTTAGGAATCCTACAGGGATATAAAATTTATCAGTTTTCAGTTTCCATTTTACCTAAAAATGAAAGAAAATGCAAATACAAACTGTGTTGTAGATAGATAGATAGATAGATGTACTTTATTGATCCCAAACTGGGAAATTACAGTGTAACAGCAGCATGACAGTTGACAGCCAAACAAGAGAAACCCACACATGACACACAAAGGGATTACCCATGGAAAGTAAAAACTAACACGACTATAAAACCTATATACATCATAGCTTAATATATGATGACCCGTATAAACACATGAATCATCCCATTGCACAAAGAAGGACTATCAGGAGCAGAGTGAAATGTGAGGTACCAGTTAGTCTGTAAGATGCAGTGTGGCAGCATAGCTATGGCCAGAATACAACATCATAGTGAGTTACTGTACAGTGAAATTGCATGTGGCAGGAAAGATTTCCTGTACCTGGCTGTTCGACAACAAAGCTGTAGTAGTCTACTGGAGAAAGTGCTTCGCTGTCTATCTAGTGTGTGGTGGAGGGGGTGATCAGGATTGCCCATGATGGATCGTAGTTTATTTAGTGCTCTCCTCTCCATCGCTGACTCAAAGGTCTCCGGTCTGAGACCAATTACAGAACCAGCCCTCTTGATAATCTTGTCAAGTCTGTTAGTATCTCTGGCTCTAATACTGCTACCCCAACAGACTGCAGCAAAGAAGATGGCACTGGCGACAACAGTCTGGTAGAAAAGCTCCAGCATCCTGCTGCACTCGTTGAAGGATCTCAGTTTTCTCAGGAAGTAGAGTCTGCTCATCCCCTTCTTGTGCGCAGCATTGGTGTTGGATCTCCAGTCCAACCCGCTGCTGATCCTGACACCCAGATATTTGTAGTCCTCAACCACTCCCACATCCTCCCCCCTAATCTGCAGTGGCTGAGAAGGAGTCTTCCTCTTCCTGAAGTCAATCACCATCTCTCTGGTCTTGCTGACATTCAACCTCAGGTGATTCTGCTCCGTCCACTCCACAAATCTGTTTACCAGTTTTGTGGTATCATGGCTATGTTATTTTTCTGTACGTTTTTTCACCCCTTTATTGAATTGTATGTGAATCCTTTGGAATCACTTGGTTTTCTGCATTAAATCAAGACTGTTTAACTTTCTTGTTCGTGGTATTAATGATGAAAAGACTACAGATATGGACCTTTTCACAAATGCATGATGGCCGCTACTCATGACACGTTTGGCAAAGTATCCTGGGATTGTTTGGGGGCAAAACTGGGCCACATCAATGCACTGGCTAGATATTTATAAAAAAAAATAAATTAAACTTTTAATATGTAAATTCTGATGGCAGGTTAAAGATTATTGTATTGCACAATATGCTAGTATCCACTGGCACGTAACCTGAGTGGACAATATACTCAGCTATGTATTACCATAAATATAGATTTATAAGATTAGAACTTGAAAACAATGGTCCTAAATTAACAGAAAAATGGTCTTACACCAATTCAGTGCAAAGTTCAGTATTTATCAAGCTGAATGTGATCATGTGTGCGCAAATCTCATGATAGATCTGTTAGACCAGTGATCCCCAACCATGTGCCATAGGGGCCCAAAACCCTGCAGGTTTTACCTTCAACCAGAGTCTTCAACAGGTGATTTCATTAAGTTTCTTCCCACTGATTGGTGATCAATGGAAACACCTGCTGAAGAAGCTGGAGAAACAGAAAACCTGCAGGGTCTTGGGCCTCCATGGAACAGGGTCGCGACCGCTGTGTTAGGCTCCATGCAGCGCAGAATTACAGTATTTAATCATATCAGGTTATATGGAGCAGTGTACCCTTATATTAAGGTTATATTGAGCAATATATCCTCAGGTTATATTGAGCAGTGATCTTTTTGCCTTGTGTTAGATTTAGATGAGTGTTTTAATGATTTACTCTAAAGATTAAAGAGGCAGCTTTTAGTAGTTATAAATGCTCCAGACACATTTATATCACTGCAGCCAAAACAGCAGATTTAAGCACAAAATCTAAAATCTAATTGATCGCAAGCAGAAACTTAAATTACACTTTTAGCTTCTGAAATTTTAAATATTTTTCATACAGTTGTGAATGGGCTCAGAGCTTTTAAACAATGTTGTTTTCATTTTTTCTTTTCTGTGCACCGCAATGCAGAGAATCACCTTGTCCAGTGTCAGTACTGTGGTAAATTAATTCTACAAAGATAAACTGGGGTAAATTTGCCTATTCTAAGAAGATATTTCTTTGACTAAGTCTGGTTTTACTAATTGATAACCGGTATCCATCATGGATTTTCTGGTTAACTCCACTGGTAAACTAACGCATCAGGCTCAGTGGCACAGCACTCACAGCACCGCTGCAGTGACTGTATATAGTCACCATATTGGGTTAAATAAATAAATAAATAAATTTACCTGTATGATTGCTGTACGGCAGAGCAAGTCATGAAAGTATTTTCTCTCTCACTCTGAATAATATCACATTGTGATCTGTACCCACTGTGGGTACTGTGGGTACAGCTGAGGGAAGGGGAGGAGGGCAGAGACATTACTTCATCTCTTCTAAAATGTAAACATAAATTCTTATGTTTGACATGTAGACTATTAAAATGACCAGGCAAGTAACACTTAAAACACTTTATTCACTTATTTCACCAGTGCCTGTAACTGAACCGATGAGTTGATTTACATCTGAATACATTTAAATTATTTCCATCAGCCTGAGTTCACCCCAATGTTGCACATCATGGATTTTGTTCCCACCGTCTGTCTTCTGCCTTTAATGACAGTTTTAATGCCGGCACACACTACTTTTATATTTTTATTAATCCTCAGATGGTGATCAGCTGGTCAAACCAATGGTGTTGTGCAGCACCTGTCTCCTCCAAAACATGGTTCTTTAGAAATAAATGTGACTTTTGAGGCTGCCGCACAACATTATTTTTTTTTCTTCTCTTATTTCTTTGCAACAATCAGTCTTCTTGTCTGCTGGAAATGCCTAAATATTTACAAATAATATCTAAAAATGAAATATCCACTATTAACAAGCACAAGTCAACTTCTGATGCCCCCAAACAATCCCATACTGCTTTGCGTGTGTCAAAGATGGCAGTATTTGCAAAAATGTCCATGGACACTATGACTGCAGTCCCAACAGCCAATCACAGCGTGCTTAGTCATTGGTGGCTACAGTTGTGCTGTGACAGAGAGCCTAAGTCATGTCCCCTCTACTTCCACACGTGAGACCGTAAATCAGAAAAATGAATGAAATGACCGTGGAAATATGCTCAGCCCCACGGCAACTTCATGACTGGCATACGTACGTTTCTACTGTTATTAGTCCATTGGCGACACTTGGAGGTGATGTTGGGAGACTGATAATGACGTGAAAATTATTGTGCACACCAGAGACACATGATGAACAAACATCCAAGTGTGCGCAATTAGATGAGTGGATATAAAAGCAAGCGCAAAGAAGAGCAGAAAATGCCTCTAACAACAATGGTGTTAGCATTATTAGAGGATATTGCAAATTGCGCAGTGAGAAGAGAAAGGGTATTTAGAGACAGAGAAGATTTTCTGGCTCAGGATGATGACTGGCTTGTCAGCTGGTTTAAGTTTCCACGGGCAGTCCTTATGGAACTGTGCTTAGAGCTACGGCCACTCTTGGAGCGCGACACAGCGAGAAGCCATGCGCTGCCCGTCCCAGTGCAGGTACTGACAACACTGGGGTTCCTGGCTACAGGGGCATTCCAGAGGGAGCAGGCAGACCCATTGGGAATCTCCCAGTCAACCTTGAGCCGAGCTATGCCAGCTGTGTGGGATGACATTATCCGGCTGTCACCCATGTACATCATGTTTGTCACGAGACTGAGTGCGGTGTCTTACCGTGCTCAAGCTGTTAAGTTATTTCTGATTATTTCCTGTATGTTTTTCCCAGTGTTTGTTTATTTGACTGTATATTGGTTCAGGACATGTTCTTAGCTGTTAGTTGTTGGGTTTTGTATTCATGTCCTTATTGTGATTATTATTATTATTATGGCATTTAGTTCTGAGTTTTTATATTTTGTTTCTTTGTGACATAAGCCCTCCACCTCTCCTTCCAGACACTCCTGTCTCGTTATCATCTTGTGTGTTGCTCAGCTGCTCCTGCCGGTAATTAGGTCAACCTGCCCACTCAGGTGATCCACACCTGAGGTCACTTGCTATGATTGTTTCCATGCCTTATTTAAGACTAGCCATTTCTCCAACTCATTGTCAGAACCTGTTGCTACCTGCTTCTCCCATCAGAACCCTTTTCCCGTTCTGACGCGTATTCCTGCATTTTTGTTTTTCTGCCCGTTCATCTCATTTGTAAGTTTATTTTTTGTGCACTGCAAGGACTTGTGTTTTCTTTATTAAATTCCACAACTAGCAGTTCAGCGTCTGGGTCTTCCTCTCTGCCCTGAGGGGCTTTTCGTGGAAGAAGGTTCTGACCAGTTTGAGACCCAGCTGCTGCTAGTTTGTGGATTTTTTTTGTTTTCACTCACCTGTCATTTCGCAGCCATCATTATGTCCCCTGCCCGCTGAACCTCAGCCAACAAAGGAGGATCAGTGGCCGGGACTCCGAGCCTGGACGAGGAATGGGCTGCCGAGTTCATCCAGAGCTTTGTGGATGAAGATCTTGCCTCCCGTGGGCCCAAGAAGACCTGGGAATGCGTAAATGGAGCAGTGGTGATTGTGGCGGCACACCCTGGCTTGTGGAAGTATTTCCAATTCGCGGAACTGCTGTCCATGGTCTCCTCGCTTCGGCGGTCATTTCCTGGGCTGACGATGGGGCCGCCTCCAGCAGGACCAAAGCCGTCGCGGAGGCACTCTCCGCAGCAGATGTCCTTCTGTCCCCTGTCTGCCCGTTCCTGCTCCCGCTCCATTGGCTCCAAAGTGCCGCCATCCAGCTTCGGACCACCGGAAGAGCACCTCCGCCTCTCAGACAGCAGTTTTCCCCACACCGAGCCAGACAATTCCTGCAGCAGTTTCTCCTCCTCATTTGCCTTCGCCGGCTGGCCGGTCAGCCTCCTCCTCCTCTGTTGCTGCTGCAACCCTTGGCTGCACGGTGGCGCAGTGGTTTAGCACTGTGGCAGCACAGTTTTACCCTCGGCCGGGGGACCGCGGGGATCATGAGATCGTGGGTTCGATCCCAGCCCCCGACCAACAGTGAGCTGTGTGGAGTTTGCATGTTCTCCCCGTGTTGCGCGGGTTTACTCCGGGATTTCTCCGGTTTCCTCCCGCACACCAAAAACATGTAGGTTTAGGGCGCTCGCGCACGCAGCGACCAGCAGCCAGTGGCTTGTCACCAGACTGCAAACCAAGTCTACCTACGGGTACAAATAAGTAACAAAAAAAAAAAAAAAAAAAAAAAAAAAAAAAAAAACCCTCATCTCCTCAGCATCTCCTCCCGCTGCTGAGAGTCCAGTTGTCTCTTCCCCGGCTCCGCCCGGCATCGTGTCTGCAGGGGTGGCTCCTCCATGTTCCTCTGAGGGGCCCACAACCACTGTAGCCATGGAAAAGGATAACTCAAGGTCCGCTGGAGCAGATTCCATCATGCCCTGGCAATGCAGGCAAGTGTTTTTCATTCTCCTTTTTCCCAAAAATGAATTATCTTTGCCAGATTTTTGGTGGTGAAGCTCAGTTATTGCAGTCCACTGAGTCCTCACCACTTGCTGCAGATAATATGTCCTCAACTGCTCCCTCCGTGTCTTCTCTTACTTCCCCTGAGTGTTCGCCGGTCCCGGGATTGAGCTGCCGGACAATAGAGGAACCTGTGGTCCTGGACGACCTGGTCCCAGCCCCGCAGTCAAGGTCTGGATGAGGTGAGAACGCTGCCAGCAACTTGAAGCCTGCGTCGATGACTGAGCATCCCCTGGCTTCAGCTACGCAGCATCCAGTGCCAGTGGTGAGGTGACCTCCAGCTGCCACGCCGGTCGAGCCATCTGCGCTGCTTGCTTCACCTGGAGGGTCAGGGACTGCATTTTCCACCATGCCTGCTGTGGGGGTTGCCACAGCAGAGTGGGCCACCCCTTCTTTTTAGGTGGCTAAAGAATTCTAGCCAACCGCCTGACAGACTGTGCCATTGGGGTGGTTGGCTCATATTCTCTGGCAGGCCACTTGACTCTTACCACCTCGCCATCAGCCAGGCATGGGACTTTGGCTGGCCACCTGAACTGTCTAGCTCTTTGGTCCAGGGCGCCTAGGTGCCTGGGCCTGTTTGGGTGTGAGTCCTGAGTGAGGTTTTGTTTAGCTCCCTCCTAGTCTGGTTCCCCCACCGCCCTCCTGGGTTGGTTCATTGTTTTTCTACTGTTGGGGGGGGATTCTTTCTTTTTCTTTGATGTTACCCTGGGGTGTCTGGAATCCACCCCTTAAGGGGGGATCTCTGTCACGAGGCTGAGCATGGTGTCTCACCGTGCTCAGGCTCTTAAGTTATTTCTGATTATTTCCTGTATTTTTTCCCAGTGTTTGTTTATTTTACTGTATGTTGGTTCAGGACATGTTCTTAGCTATTAGTTGTTCAGTTTTGCATTCATGTTCTATTGTAATTCTTATTGTGATTCTTTTTATTATTATCCTGGTATTTAGTTCTTAGTGTTTATATTTTGTTTCTTTGTGACATAAGCCCTTCACTTCAGCTTCCAGACGCTCCTGCCTTGTTATCTTCTTGTGTGTTGCTCAGCTGCTCCTGCCGGTAATTAGGTCAGCCAGCCCGCTCCGGTGATCCACACCTGAGGTCACTTGCTACGATTGTTTCCATGCCTTATTTAAGACTAGCCGTTTCTCCCACTCACTGTCAGAACCTCATTGTTGTTGCTACCTGCTTCTTCTGTCGGAACCCTTTCACCGTTCCAACGCATATTCCTGCATTCTCGTTTTTCTGCCCGTTCATTTCATTTGTAAGTTTATTTTTTGTGCACTGTAAGGACTTGTGTTTTCTTTATTGAATTACACAACTAGCAGTTCAGTGTCTGGGTCTTCCTCTCTGCCCCGAGGAGCTATTCATGACAATATTCCCATACAATGCAGTTGAACAGACCAACATCAAAGCACAATTTGCAGCAAGAGCTGGTTTTCCTAATGATTCTGATGAACGGCATTGTTGGGAACAAACTACAAGCTGGCACTGTGTGGATGGGTGGCTTCTTGGTGACTAAATTCATGTAATTGTCCTAAATGGCCCACCTCATGCACAACGCACCTGTGCACCCCCAAATATCCCCCGGTCTTCAAGGCTTCATTACAACTCAGTGGTTTGAGTAAGTGACTTTCTTTTTTTGCTGATTAAACTACAGTTTCACAGCATTCTACCAAGCCCCCAATTGCCTCTGTGTGTACAGTAGTTATGTCAATGAACACATGCGAAAAGTTTGAAATGCAACACTCTCACCCTTTCCCCGGTACGCTTCATTCATTTACAGTGTTGGGAGTCAACAAAATGCCACTACTTTTGTAATGCGTTACATTTACTGAAATTTGATCAGATGCTTTACTCGCATTACTCGTTTTATTAATATGGATAGATATTTTTAGTGCAAATAAATACAAACTGACCCTATGTAGCTAACGCAACCGTCAGTCAATGAAACCTGTTGCAAAGAACCTCTTCAGTGCTGCAGCCAGCAACCACAAATGGAGCTTGCTCCTGCTGGGAAAATATGAAGCTACTTTGTTTTTGTGGAAATAGATTATTTTTCCTTTGTCATGGTTAAGGACAAAAGCATATTGGTGGGTTGCAAGCTAAAGTGTGGTTGAGACCGACTGCAATCTTGAGAAACGCTTGAGAACAGCAACAAGAGCCAACAAAGCTAGTGCTATGCTATGCTAACAACACCGTGTAGTGGATCTACGTTATCTGAACAGCCACAGCTGGATTTCAAGCACAGGTATGCATCTGGACAGTTTGTGACCCAGCAAGAATTAAACCGACTGATTGCCAGATAGGTCGTTACAGAATGAATATCTGATAACAGTTATTTTCCATCAGACAGCTGAGACTGTGATCCACTGAAGTTAAAACACATTTACTTGCTACCTGGATAAAGATTATTCTAAAATGGATTTGGTCTCCAAAAGGAATTTAAGGGACTGGATCATATCTCTGTCACAGCAGACATTTGGACTGTGAATAAAGGACATTTTCTTTGGATTACTGCACATCGGATTAAATCCATAATATAAAGAAATGTTGATGTAAGAAATGTTGACAGCTTTATGCAGTGTTGTCAGCTCACTCTTTTGGAGCGATTCTCACTCTTTTTTCCCTCTCTCTCACTCCACAAACTCTATTTCTCATTCTAAAAGTCACTCCAGAGACCTGCTGTCCACACCCCACTCCACCAACACCCCCCCACTCCCAGCACACAGCCCCCCAACCTGACCCTCACTAAGACCCAGGTGAGGACGGAGCTGAGGAAGATCAAGGCGAGGAAGGCCTCGGGATCGGACGGCATCAGCGCGAAGCTCCTCAAGTCTTGCGCAGACCAGCTGTGTGAGATTGTGGAGCACATCTTCAACCTGAGCCTGAAGCTGGGGAGGGTACCACAGTTGTGGAAAACATCTTGTGTGGTACCTGTACCAAAGACTTCCCACCCCAAAGACCTGAACAGCTACAGACCAGTGGCCCTGACGTCTCACATGATGAAGGCCCTGGAGAGACTGCTCCTTGCTCACCTCCGCCCCCTGGTGGGACCAGTGATGGATCCACTCCAGTTCGCCTACCAGCATGGTATTGGGGTGGAGGATGCAGTGATCTTCCTCCTTCACCGTTCCCTGTCCCACCTGGAGAAGCCTGGGAACGCGGTGAGGATCATGTTCTTTGACTTTTCCAGTGCTTTCAACACCATCCAACCGATGATCCTGAAGGACAAGCTGCTGTGTGCAGGGGTGGACCAGCACCTGTCATCATGGATCCTGGACTACCTCACTAACCGGCCACAGTTTGTGAGAACCTGGGATTGTGTGTCTGACACGATCATCGGTAGCACGGGGGCCCCCAGGGAACGGTTTTGGCTCC
Organism: Pholidichthys leucotaenia; assembly: GCA_020510985.1. Classification (NCBI taxonomy): domain Eukaryota; kingdom Metazoa; phylum Chordata; class Actinopteri; order Cichliformes; family Pholidichthyidae; genus Pholidichthys; species Pholidichthys leucotaenia. The sequence continues at coordinate 305,369,604 of CM035843.1, forward strand.
CTTCCTGTTCACCCTTTATACTGCGGACTTCTCACACAACACAACACACTGCTATCTACAGAAGTTCTCTGATAACTCTGCGATCGTTGGCCTCATCTCCAACGGAGATGAAGCTGAGTACAGAGGACTTCTCCAGGACTTCGTGGACTGGTGCCATCGGAACTGCCTCCAGATCAACGCGAGGAAAACTAAGGAGCTGGTGGTGGACTGCCGCAGGCAAGGACAACCCCTCACAGCACCAGTAAACATACAGGGAACAGACACTGAGATGATGACATCCTACAAGTACCTACCTGGGTGTTCATCTGAACAATAAACTAGATTGGTCACACAATACCGACACACTCTACAAGAAGGGACAGCGCAGGCTGTTCCTACTGAGGAGGCTCAGGTCTTTTGGTGTACAAGGGGCGCTACTGAAGACATTCTACGACACGGTGATGGCATCAGCCATCACTTTTGGAGTGGTCTGCTGGGGCAGTGGCATTACAGCAGCCGATAGGAAGAGACTGAACAAACTAATCAAGAAAGCTAGCTCTGTCCTGGGGAAACGCCTTGACCCAGTGGAGGAGATAGGAGAGAGAAGGATGGTGGCTAAATTGTCATCTCTGCTGGAGTCCGAGTCCCACCCTATGCAGGACATACTGAACGCACTGAGGAGCTCATTTAGCAGTAGACTACATCATCCTAGGTGCGTGACCGAGAGGTTTCGCAGGTCCTTCCTACCTACGGCTGTCAGACTGTATAACCTAAGCAGGGCTGCTCGCAGAGATAGCAAAAAAACGTGACGACCTAATAGTATTGAATGCAAAAGACGCAACAGACTTACACAAATGGTCCCCTCCAGTATACAACTAGGACAATATCAGTCGCTACGGAGGGTGACAATATGTATGGGTACATATTCATACCATGTAGGGTAACTAAATAGACGGTTATGCTGTTTATTCCATCTAGCTACAATGCTCCGCACTGTGTATATACAGTATATTTATGTGTACACTGCTCTTATTTTATTTTCTTATCTTCTTAATTATTGCTCTGAGTGTTGCTATCCCTGTGCTGTTGCAATCCTGGAATTTCCCCATTGTGGGACTAATAAAGTCTTATCTTATCTTAAAATGAGGAAATTACTGGCAATTGTGTTGATTTTCTTCAGATTTTTCCCACAGTAAGAGCTCTCAAGGCAAGATGAAGCAGACCAAACATGATCTAAAAACTCTGAAACAGTCTGTTTTCAGCCTGACATTAATAAGCCCGTAATGTAGTCCATTAATTAAATTATTTTGCTATGTGTGCAAGATGATTTAAGTATGCATTTAAAAGTAACATGAAAGTTACTTTTCCAAGCAACTAGTTACTTTAATCATTCAGTAATCGGTAAGTAACTCAGTTACTTTTGAAATGAAATAACTAGTAACTGTAACAAGTTACTATTTTTTAGTAACTTGCCCAACACTGTTCATCTACAATAGTAGTGTGTGTAATCCATGTAAGTTGTATATAACTATAAAGGATGAGATTTGCATTTTGGACATAAAATATGTACTTGTCAAGTCTAATATGATCTGCTTTCAACTGACAGGTGACCGTGGCTACCCGCTAAATAGGTTTATATTGTCTTCTTTTTCATTACTGTTTTCCTTTATTCAACGAGTTGATCACAGCGATCAGCTGACGCTTGTGAGGACGACTGCAGATGCCAGTCGAAACATGTCAAGGTTAAAATAAACATCTCCTTCTCATAAGATAAGATAAGATAAGATAAGCCTTTATTAGTCCCACAACGGGGAAATTCCAGGATTGCAACAGCACAGGGATAGCAACACTCAGAGCAACAATCAGAAGGCAAGAAAAAAAAAACACGCAAGCAAGAGCAGCTAATATACATATGTACATATTACTATAAAATATATATATACACACACACACACACACAGACACACAGTGCAGAGCATTGTAGCTGGATGGAATAAATATATGAATATATGAACACACAGTGCGGAGCATTGTAGCTAGATGGAATAAATATATAGATATATAAATATAAACACACCCAGTGCTGAGCATTGTAGCTAGATGGAATAAATATGTAAATATATAAACACACACAGTGCAGAGCATTGTTGCTAGGTGGGATGAAACAGCATAACCGTCTACTTAGTTATCCTACATGGTATGATTATGTGCCCATACATATTCTCACCCTCCATAGCGACCGGTATGTTCCTAGTTGTATGCCGGAGAGGACCATTGTGTAAGTCTATTGCATCTTTTGCATTCAAAAAAAAACTATTAGTTTGTTACGTCTTTTTGCTATCTCTGCGAGCAGCCCTGCTTAGGTTGTACAGTCTGACAGCCGTTGGTAGGAAGGACCTACGAAACCTCTCGGTTGTGCACCTGGGATGATGTAGTCTGCTGCTAAATGAGCTCCTCAGTGCATCCAGTATGTCCTGCATAGGGTGGAACTCGGACTCCAGCAGAGATGACAGTTTAGCCACCGTCCTTCTCTCTCCTATCTCCTCCATCGGATCAAGGCGCTGCCCCAGGACAGAGCTAGCTTTCTTAATCAGTTTGTTCAGTCTCTTCCTATCGGCTGCAGTAATGCCACTGCCCCAGCAGACCACTCCAAAAGTGATGGCTGATGCCACCACCGTGTCATAGAATGACTTCAGCAGCGCCCCAGCAGCGCCCCTCATCCCTGTGTGAATAAAGGAAAACTGAAAAACCTGTATCTGGCGCCAATGCCGGAGGACAGCATGCCAAGCAAAACCTTTTTACTTCTTCTACCTCATTCAGGAGCACCTCCAACTCACAGTCCATGGAATTCCATTAACTCCATTATTTTTGATTGTGGCTACAGGAGAATCAAACATGCAGGGCTTGTATATACTGTATCTATTTGCATGTAATTGCATATTCAAATGTAGGCATGTCAAGGGAGGAGTGCGGTATTTCCTCACGTGTGTTCAGTTTTAAGTAGATTGGGATGTACAAAGGAAATGTGCTTGGATTCCTGTGTACACACTGTTTCATACATCTGGATTTTTTTTGCTTATGGCGTTTTCTTGATTTAAACATACATCATCTTTCAGTAGGAAATCCACGCAAGTCTTTGTACGTGAGGACCCTGGTCCTTAGTTCATTTAGTAGTGTTTCTGATATTATTCCTTGTCTGTTCTTAGTCCTTAGGTTTGCTCTTATTTTGAAGTATTTCATGGTTTGTGTTTCTGCTGTCTTACTACCTCCGCCAGGCCGAAGGCCAGGAGGAGGTTATGTTTTTGCCAGCATTTGTCTGTCTGTCTGTTTGTTTGTCTGTCTGTCTGTCTGTTGGTTAGCAAGATAACTCAAAAAGTTTTGGACGGATTTCGATGAAACTTTCAGGCGTTGTTGGAAATGGTACAAGGAAGAACTGATTAAATTTTGGGGATGATCCGGATCACCATCTGGATACAGGAATTTTTTAAAGGATTCTTTAACATTGTGAGATACGGCCATTTTCAACATGTGTGCAGGGGCAATAGAGGGCGCTGGTCGTCGTGTCTGACGAACACAAACTCCGCCTTCTTCAAAGTTTTAGGCACAAAAGCACGCGGAAAACTGTGGTGGCCAGGGCCCGGCAGCGTGCCTGTGTTTGCGCGACGCTGCAAAAGCTGAGACGGGAAGCTGTCCGCCGCCGGATTATTTGCCACAAATTCCCCGGCCAGCCATAGGGGCTGCGCAAAAACCAGCTCTCTGCCGGGGAAGCTTCCAAATCCTCTTTTTTTCCGCGGAGCGCAAACCCAATAAAACCCACGCCAACCTGTCTACTCAATTTGCATCCGTCAAAACAGTGGTGGCCCAGGCCCGCCAGCGTGCCTGTGTTTACGCTACGCTGCAAAAACTGAGACGGGCAGCTGTCCGCCGCCGGATTATTTGGCAGAAATTCCCTGGCCAGCCATAGGGGCTGCGCAAAAACCAGCTCTCTGCCGGGGAACATTCAGAATCCTCTTTTTTTCCACGGAGCGCACTGGCCTTCGGCCTGGCGGAGGTAATAAAACCCAAGGCAACCTGTCTACGCAATTTGCATCCGTCAGTGAAGCCCTGAGTGCTGCTTTCAGTGATCTATGAAAACGCTCGCAGCCTGGGACTTTGCACATGAAGGAGATGGACACAACACCAACACTTCAGTTTATTACCTCCGCCAAGGAGGTAATGCTTTTACTACTGAACCACTAATCCTATCATTGTGAATCCAATTGCTAGTCATATGTTTTCATGGTCAAGGAATCTGAAAACGTACACACAAACACTGTACGGGGGGGAACTGTGGCGCTTGGCGGAGGTCTGCGCTCTCCGAGTGCTTTTCTAGTATTATAATAATAATAATAATAATAATAATAATATGTCTTTCAATAGTTAAATAAGAAATGTCAGCATAGGTTAATGCATTAATTACCTCTGCCAGGCCACAGGCCGAGGAAGTTGTGTTTTTGCCGGGGTTTGTCTGTCTGTCTGTTTGTCTGTCTGTCTGTTGGTTAGCAAGATAACTCAAAAAGTTTTGGACGGATTTCGATGAAACTTTCAGGTGTTGTTGGAAATGGTACAAGGAAGAACTGATTAAATTTTGGGGATGATCCGGATCACCGTCTGGATACAGGAATTTTTTAAAGGATTCTTTAACATTGTGAGATACGGCCATTTTCAACATGTGTGCAGGCGCAATGGAGGGCGCTGGTCGTCGTATCTGACGAACACGAACTCCGCGTTCTTCAAAGTTTTAGGCACAAAAGCACGCGAAAAACAGTGGTGGGCTGGGCCCGGCAGCGTGCCTGTGTTTGCGCTACGCTGCAAAAGCTGAGACGGGCAGCTGTCCGGCGCGCAATTATTTGGCAGAAATTCCCCGAGCAGCCATAGGGGCTGCGCAAAAACAAGCTCTCTGCTGGGGAAGCTTCCAAATCCTCTTTTGCCACGGAGCGCAACCCCAATATAAAACCCACGGCAACCTGTCTACCCAATTTGCATCCGTCAGTGAAGCCCTGAGTGCTGCTTTCAGTGATCTATGAAAACGCTCGCATAACCCGCTGGCCTGTGGGTTGTACGCGGTTGTGCCATGAATTGCAACGCCCGCAGCCTGGGAGTTTGGAGATGGAGGAGATGGACACAACAGCAACACTTCAGTTTATTACCTCCGCCAAGGAGATAATGCTTTTACTACTGAACCACTAATCCTATCATTGTGAATCCAATTGCTAGTCATATGTTTTCATGGTCAAGGAATCTGAAAACGTACACACAAGCACTGTATGGGGGGGAACTGTGGCGCTTGGCGGAGGTCTGCGCTCTCCGAGTGCTTTTCTAGTTCTTTGTGTCAACATAAGATTTACTTAGGATTTGCCCTCCGGTTCCTGCTCACGTTTGGTATGTACTCTTGTGAGTGCTGTTTATCCTAGCCGGCTCTCTTTATGTTCCGCAGCTCTGAGCTGTATTTGTGTCTGTTTATTAATAAACTGTGTTAAACTGGAAGAAAACCTGCATTCGAGTCCATCAATTCATGCCCACTATAGGCAGACCTGACACTATAAGTGTCAGTTCAATATTTGTCTTTTCCTGTTGGCAAAGAATAACAAGACAACAGGAAAACAAAAGAATCACTTATGTATACGGGAGACAATCTTGAAATGTTGCTATATTATTTGTTATTATCATTGTCACCATTACTACTACTACTAATATTAATAATAATAATAAGATAAACCTTAGTCCGACAATGGGGAAAATCTTCTTATTGTTGTTATTTGTTATTAATATTAGTAACATTATTATTGTAATTAGTAGTAGTAGTATTTATTATTAGTAATTAATTAGCTATTAGTAATTTAACTATTAGCATTATGATTAGTAGTAGTATTTATTATTAATATTTGCATTACTATTATCATTATTGTTATTAATATTAGTATTACTAGTTATTATTAGTAGTGATAGTAGTTGTGTTCATTAGTATCTGTATGAATTATTTAGTATATTAATACTAGATAGTATTAGTATTATTAACTATTATTATTAATAGTAGTAGTAGTAGTAGTAGTAGTAGTAGTAATTATTATTTATTATTATTAGTATTAGTAGTGGTATTCATTCATTTTTCATTCATTCATTCATTCATCTTCTTCCGCTTAATCCTTTTCGGGTCGCGGGGGGGGGGGGGGGGCTGGAGCCTATCCCAGCATCTCTGGGTGAGAGGCAGGGTACACCTTGGACAGGTCGCCAGTCCATCGCAGGGCCAACACAGAGAGACAGACAACCATTCACTCTCACAGTCATACCTAAGGACGATTTAGAATCCCCAGTTTGATGCCAATTAACCTAACTTGCATGTTTTTGGCATGTGGGAGGAAACCGGAGAAATCCCAGAGTAAACCCACGCAGACACGGGGAGAACATGCAAACTCCACACAGATCACTGTTGGTCGGGGGCTGGGATGGAACCCAGGATCCCCCGGCCAAGGGTGAGTTACTGTGCTGCCGCAGTGCTAACCATCCGCCACCGTGCCGCCCTAGTAGTGGTAGTATTATTATTATTTTTTTTTTGTTATTATTAATATTATTGAAAAGAAGTTCTTCTAAAATTACATACTGTTTGTGTTTAGAATTGCCATCTTCACAATTAAAATTCTCTGAATGAGCATCACTATAAAAAGTATATGAATATAACAAGAAGAAAAAAAACCTTAAAAAATCACTTGCATACACAGGAGATAAAGTTGATACTTGGGCGCTAAAAACAGTCACATCAGCGTTTAAATCAGTAGGGCTATCTGCACATCTGGGTAGACAGTCTTTCGGCATATTCCTTGTTTATGTCATAAATTGGCCCCTCCGGGGCAAAAAGACAGACCCAGGCGCTGAACTGCAGTGTGACATTTATTAACAAAAGAGAACAAAATTCCAAAATAGTGCAGACCATACAAAAAGTGCTTATGAAGATAACTTAAAAGAATGTTCTCCAGAGTGGGAATGGCTTTGGAGGAGGAGAAGAGAAACCCGGAGGAAGAATGTCTATTAAACTCCAGATAATCCAACAATACTGTCGCAGTGAAACAATGGACTGGCAGTCCTTAAATACCTAGACAAATGAGCAGCAGGTGTGGGCTGAGTGGGCAGATGACCTGATTATCCAACTGCTCACAGCTGGGAAACAGACTGTTTCACAATTTGTCCATTTGGGGTCGCACAAGAGTAGCAGACACAAAAGTGATCCCTGATTTCCACTGAGGGAGTCTGTTATGCAGCAGGTAGGGAGGACAGATTTCTTCCAGAAAGACTCCAAGGCAAACATTTCCCACCTGTCTCTGTTATTATCCCATCTCACCCATCACTAAAAATATGCAACAAGTCTTTTTTATGGATGCCGGATCCAGCACACACTGAAATATTCATTTACCCCTGTGTCTTGTAGCTCGGTGGGGGGGGGGGGGGGGCTCGTCAGTTCACTGCCTTTTGCTGGATGTTTTTATGGTTGGAACCAGTTGTTTTTGTCACATAATTTTTTGAACATGTTCAAAACAAGAGAAGCTGCAGTGCCATGCAAAAAAGTGATGGGTCACCAGAAAATGATCAACTTGCTGTGGGGGAGTGCCTCGCTTGGCTAAAGCCATTTCTCTTCTGATTCTGAGGCTGACGACTGCTTTTGAGCAAAGTGGACGTAACTATTTGTCCATGCAATTAGCAAAGGTATGTCTGTGAATATTTAATACAGTGAGGGATTAGTCATAATTTTAGCTTCATGAGTTTTTTGTTAGAATAATCTGATGTGACATTCTAGACTGTAGAAGCTTTTAATGTTTTGTCTTATACAGTGGTGTGAAAAAGTGTTTGCCCCCTTCCTGATTTCTCATTTTTTTGTACGTTTGTCACACTTAAATGTTTCAGATCATCAAACAAATTTAAATATTAGACAAAGATAACACAAGTAAACATAGAATGCAGTTTTTAAATGAAGGTGTTTATTATTAAGGGGAAAAAAATCCAAACCTACATGACCCTGTGTGACAAAGTGACTGCCCCCCTGTTAAAACATAAATTAACTGTGGTTTATCACATCTTTTGAAAGCTGAGCTTAAGTTCTCAAGCCACACCCAGCCCTGATTACTGCCACACCTGTTCTCAATCAAGAGACCACTTAAATAGGACCTGCCTGACAAAGTGAAGTAGACCAAAAGATCCTCAAAAGCTAGACATCATGCTGCAATCCAAAGAAATTCAGGAACGAATGAGAAACAAAGTAATTGAGATCTATCAGTCTGAAAAAGGTTATAAAGCCTTTTCTGAAGCTTTGGGACTCCAGCGAACCACAGTGAGAGCCATTATCCACAAATGGCGAAAACATGGAACAGTGGTGAACCTTCCGAGGTGTGACCGGCCGACCAAAATTACCCCAAGAGCGCAGTGACGACTCATCCAAGAGGTCAGAAAAGACCCCACAACGACATCCAAAGAAGTGCAGGCCTCACTTGCCTCAGTTAAGGTCAGTGTTCATGACTCCACCATAAGAAAGGAACTGGGCAAAAATGGCCTGCATGGCAGAGTTCCAAGACGAAAACCACTACTGAGCAAAAAGAACATGAAGGCTCATCTCAGTTTTGCCAGAAAACATCTTGATGATCCCAAAGACTTTTGGGAAAATACTCTATGACTGATGAGACAAAAGTTGAACTTTTTGGAAGGTGTGTGTTCAATTACATCCCGTAAAAGTGATAGGACGCATCACTGGTGATGACAAAGCATCCTACAGGAGGGAGGTGGCCAATCTGGTGGCATGGTGTGAGGACAACAACCTCACCCTCAACACGGACAAGACAAAAGAGATGATAGTGGACATGAGGAAAGGGAGGAGGAGACCCCATCAGCCACCGTTCATCCAGAAGCTTGAGGTGGAGAGGGTGAGCAGCTTTAAATACCTGGGCATCCATATCGGCGAGTTCCTTACGTGGATACACAACACAGAGCTGGTTAAGAGAGCTCAACAGCGACTGTACTTTCTGAGGAGGCTGAAGAAGTTTGGCATGTCCCCCAGGATCCTCAACAATTTCTACAGCTGCATCATCAAGAGCATCCTGACCATCTGCATCACTGCGTGGTACGGCAGCACCACTGCCCTGGACCGCAAACGCCTGCAGAGAGTAGTGAAGACAGCAGCGAAGATCATCAGGACTCCACTCCCCTCTCTGCAGAGCATCTACCACTGCAGAGTTCAAAGGAGAGCTGATGCCATCCTCTGGGATCCCACCCACCCCCAGCACAGACTTTTCACACTTCTACCCTCAGGCCGGAGGTACAGAAGTGTGAAATGCAGGACAACCAGACTGAAGAACTCCTTTCCCACTGCCACCAGACTCCTGTACAGATAACAACTCCCAAAACTCCATAACACAGCTTTGCGTATAGGAACTCACACACCAGCTGCTAAATTTGCTCACCGGTACAGTAGATATAGTCTCACCCATCTGATGTCCATATCATCTCTGCTGCTACTTATCATGTACAGTCTACTGGTACTACCGGTACAGAAATTAGCACCGGGTGCTAATTTGTAATTATACACTGCTCATTGCATACTGCTCATTTGCACACTGTACATAAGTCTATGCCATCTCAGGTTCACATCATCTCTGATATCAATATACCACTATCACTTTAGTAATCCAGTGAATTTTCAATTTCATTCCTCTTGTCTGACTGCTCTAGCTGTCTAAACTGCCTAGTGTGTGTTATTAGTACTCATGTAGTTTTAGTATTTAGTATCAAGGTACTGCCTAACTGTGTGTTGGTGTGTGTGTTATTAGCATCCATTAGTATTGGGATTGAGTTACTGTGTTAGTGTGTCATGACCTTATTAGAATTGTTGTTTTTGTACCTATTACCTTGGCATTCGTTTGGAGAGCAAAGTAAGAATTTCATTGCTCAGGAAATGTAGCATTTCTTAACTGTGCACATGATTATAAAGCCTTTGAATCTTGAATCTTAAAAGTAACACAGCATTTCAGAAAAGGAACATCATACCAACAGTAAAATATGATGGTGGTAGTGGGATGGTCTGGGGCTGTTTTGCTGCTTCAGGACCTGGAAGACTTGTTGTGATAAATGGAATCATGAATTCTGCTGTCTACCAAAAAGTCCTGATGTCCGGCCATCTGTTCATGACCACAAACTGAAGCGCACTTGGGTTCTGCAACAGGACAATGAGCTAAAACACACCAGCGAGTCCACCTCTGAATGGCTTAAGAAAAGCAAAATGAAGAATCTGGAGTGACCTAGTCAAAGTCCTGACCTGAATCTGATTGAGATGCTGTGGCATGACCTTAAAAAGGTGGTTCATGCTCGAAAACCCTGAAATGTGGCTGAATTACAACAATTCTGCAAAGATGAGTGGGACAAAATTCCTCCACAGTGCTGTAAAAGACTCATTACCAGTTACTGCAAATACTTGATTGCAGTTGTTGCTGTTACGGGGCAATCACTTTTTCACACAGGGCCATGTAGGTTTGTGTCATGAATCCGAATTTGGAGGCCAAACACGGTTCTGACTTATTGTTATGATTTGCCCTAGTTTCCTCCTGACAGCTCTGGCATGCCCCCTCTTCCTGTCAAGTGCCATCAGCTGCATTGTCACGGGTGTTCACACACACACACACACACACACACACACACACACACACACACACACACACACACACACACACACACACACGCTCTATTCACTCTCATTCACACGCTCTCTCACACACTGGGTGCCAATCAATCCTGCCCATGCATTCTTGCACAGGCAATCTCTTTCCTCGTTAGGTGCAGGAGTATTTGTTTGCCGCTTCAGAGGAAAGAGATTGTCGGGGCATTCACCTCCATACGTGGCAGCTAGTTTTCCCCGTATGTGATTCATTCCCTTCATTGTTCTCCAGCCCGTCACTTCTAACCTGTTTATTCCGTTGGTGTTTCGGCTGGCCCTGCATCTCTACCCCATCCTCCAGACTGCACATTTCACCCCGGATTAGCTCCAGACCTGTAAGTGTCTTTTACCTTTTCTCCTGTGCTAACAGCCCTGCAGCACTAGGCTGCTCACCTTTCCTGTTCTGTGCGTAACGCAGCTCTGCAGCACTAGGCTCCGTATTCACCAGGCTGTAGAGCATTCAGCAGGTGCCCTGTATGTCTGGTGGCCTTTACTCCATCATCTCCTCATTCTGTACCTTGTGGTTGAACTGAACTGTGTTTTTGTGGTGAACTTACATAAATATGGCACTCGCTACTCCTGCGATTGGGTTTTTCATTCTCTCCCTTGTGTGCCGTGTTATGGCGCATGGGGGTTTGTGACAGAATGCCCCGACCATAAAAGAAAAACCCAGCAGAGTAGAGTTATTTTTTTTCCCTTCTCCCTTTTGGGCACTATGAGCTGGATGGACGAGGAGCTGGAAGCCCAGGAGTTGCTGGAAGAAGCGATCTTTGCCTTTCAGTGGCTCCCCGAGGACCGGGAGTGGGTACGATTCGTCGCAGAGGACGTCGAGTGGCGCCATCCTAACCTCCGGGCCATTCATATGGTGGACACCATCCTCTCCGCCATCCTCCCTGCTCCTGACGTAGAGCCGAAGGATGCTTCTCCGCGATCAGAGCCAGCCCCTTGCCAGAAGAAACGCTACCTTCGGAGGAAAACTTCCTCCTTCCCCGGATCTCTTTCATCTCCCAGGCCAGCGCCCACCCAGTCTTTGGACGAGAAGACAGAGGTGGCGCGCCGCAGGAGAAAGACTCGAGGATGCACTTCTCTGAGAGGGTCCCCGCCCCCATGTCTACCCAATCCATGGACTTGACTGAGGAAGAGTGGCAGACCCTGTTCGCTCTTATAGATCGCCGGGTGAGGGAGGACTGCCGGGTGAAGGAGGAGCAGAGACTGGCCCAGCTCGACTGTCGGATGGGGGAAGAACTGGATGAGGATGCCCCAGCGCTTGAACCCCCCGTGGCCACTCCGCCTCCCTCTCCGGAGAAGACGGAGTCTCTCTGTGTAGGTGACCCGCTGCCCAGCACGGTGCTCCGTGTCCCGGATTACCTCATCCCCGCGTCACCCAAGAGGAGGAGAGGGAGGAAGCCCCGCAGCAAGAAGCGTCCAGTCCTGCGTCCTGCAGCTTTGCCTTCCCACTCTGAGCTATGCTCCACCCCGTCACGGGAAGAGATGGAGGAACGTAGGCGAGCCCTCCTGGCTGAAACTGACCTCATTTTAGAGGTGAAGCCGTAGCTCCTCCCGGAGATGGCTGAAAGACTTAAGGAACTTTTCCCGAGCGAGGAGGAGCCTCAACCCGATGAGGAATGCCAGGAGAGTTGAGAGGACGCCTCGGAGGCCGCTGGGGACCTCCAGTGCCAGGAGAACAGGCAAGTTTCCTTTCATTCAATTGATCAATTTTGCCTGCCCCCTAGCAAGGAGACTCGGGGTGGGCAGTCCCCTGAGTGCCCCCCCCCCCCAGCGGCTTTGGACTTCTGGAGAGGGGGGCTAGTATTCCAGGTTGGGGGTTGTTAGGAGGGGTTTACTATTTATTCTGTTTTTGATTGTGATTCTGATTGTGTTTTCACTGGTTGCTTCCCTCCGAACCGGTTTTCCCCCACCTCCCACCCTGGGTTAGTGTTTGTTGCCGGTGGGGAGGGGTTCCCTTGAGGGTTGCTGTTTCTTTTCTTTTTTGGCTGATGTTACTGGGGTGTCTGGTATCCACCCCTAGATGGGGGGACCCTGTCATGAATCCGGGATTGGAGGCCAAACCCGGTTCTGACTTATTGTTATGATTTGCCCTAGTTTGCTCCTGACAGCTCTGTCACGCCCCCTCCTCCTGTCAAGTGCCATCAACTGCGCTGTCACGGGTGTTCACATTCATACACGCACTCACACACACACACATGCACATGCTTCATTCACTCTCATTCACATGCTCTCTTACACACCAGGTGCCAATCAGTCCTGCCCATACATTCTGACACCAGCAATGTCTTTCCTCGTTAGCTGCAGGAGTATTTGTTTGCCACTTCAGAGGAAAGAGATTGTCGGGGCATTCGCCTCCATACACGGCAGCTAGTTCCCCCCGTATGCGATTCATTCCCTTCATTGTTCTCCAGCCCGTCACTTCTAACCTGTTTATTCCATTGGTGTTTCGGCTGGCCCTGCACCTTTTGTGTTGAACTTAAATAAATATGGCACTCCCTCTGTCTCTGTACGACCGTTGTGAGAGTTTGGTTCGTATTGCCAACACTCGGTCGGAGTCATTCCCAGTGAGAGTTGGACTCCGCCAGGGCTGCCCTTTGTAACCGAGCCTGTTCATAATTTTTATGGACAGAATTTCTAGGCGCAGCCAGGGAATGGAGGGTGTCATGCTTGGTGACCACAGGATCTCATCTCTGTTGTTTGCAGATGATGTTGTCTTGTTGGCTTCATCCAGCAATGACCTACAGCTCTTGCTGGGACGGTTTGCCGCTGAGTGTGAAGTGGCTGGGATGAGAATCAGCACCTCCAAGTCCGAGTCCATGGTCCTCAGCCAGAAAAAGGTGGATTGTCCTCTCCGGGTTGGGGACAGGCTCCTGCCCCAAGTGGAGGAGTTTAAGTATCTTGGGGTCTTGTTCACGAGTGAGGGGAAAATGGGGCGAGAGATCGGCAGACGGATTGGAGCAGCATCTGCAGTGATGCGGACGTTGTACCGGTCTGTTGTGGTGAAGAGGGAGCTTAGTTCTATGGCAAAGCTGTCGATTTACCAGTCAATCTACGTTCCTGCTCTCACCTATGGTCACGAGCTTTGGGTAATGACCGAAAGAACAAGATCGCAGATACAAGCGGCTGAAATGAACTTTCTCCGTAGGATTGCTGGACTCACCCTCAGAGATAGGGTGAGGAGCTCAGTCATCCGGGAGAGGCTCAGAGTAGAACCGCTGCTCCTCCACATTGAAAGGAGTCAGTTGAGGTGGTATGGGCATCTGATTAGGATGCCTCCTGGACACCTCCCACTTGAGGTGTTTCAGGCACATCCCACTGGGAGGAGACCCCGGGGCAGACCCAGGACTCAGTGGAGAGACTATGTCTCCCAGCTGGTCTGGGAACGCCTTGGTATCCCCTCTGAAGAGCTGGAGCAGGTGGCTGGGGAGAGGGAAGTCTGGGCTTCTCTGCTTGAACTGCTGCCTCCGCGACCCGGACCTCCGGAAAAGCGGTAGAAGATGGATGGATGGATGGACTCCCTACTCCTGCAATTGGGTTTTTCATTCTCTCCCTCGTGCGCTGTGTTATGGCACACAGGGGTTTGTGACAGTTTGGATTTTTTTCCCCCTTAATAATAAACACCTTCATTTAAAAACTGCATTTTGTGTTTACTTGTGTTATTTTTGTCTAATATTTAAATTTGTTTGATGATCTGAAGCATTTAAGTGTGACAAACATACAAAAATAATGAGAAATCAGGAAGGGGGCAAACACTTTTTCATACCACTGTATAGTATGTTAAGAAAAGTGTACTGAAATTAATGAAATTCATGTATAACGATATAAAAGTCAATAAAGCTTTTCTTTCCCATAAATATTAGTGTTTGTACATTACATACCTCCTATAATTATATATTGTCAGTAGAATCCATAAAATGTATGCTTCATCTGCCAAAAATTCATTAAGACTCCCAATTTGGATTCAAACATTTTAACTGCCAAAAAATTACTTGATTTGGTTCTTCAAGGTTGAATTGTGAAGATTATAACATGTTCTGTCCAACTTGTGAATAGTCTCAAAGGGCTGTTATAGCTCATAAATGTGTTACTTCACCTGCCAAAAATTGATTAAGGGTCTTAATGTTGATTGAAACAGTTTGCATGCTTTAAGAATGATTTTATTTGGTTCAGGATTAAACTGTGACTATAATACTGTAACTTGCTCTCTCGCACTTGTGAAATAGTCTCAAAGGACAATAATTCTGTATTTTGCCTGCCAAAAATTGATTAAGAGCCTTAATCTGGATTGAAACTTCAGAAATCCAATCATAATCGGGTTATTCATGTGCTTGTAAACATGGTCAATGATCAAGTTTACATGCACACTAATAAACTGGTTCTGATTGGATTTCTGCAGTTATCTGATTATTCAGGTGGCCATGTAAACAGAATAATCCGATAAAGGCAATGTAACTGGGGTCATTACTCCAACTCATTCAGGTTGTTCATGTTTTGTAAAAGATCAATGGTTCAGTAAATGTAAACATTTCACAATGTACTTGTACTTCTTTGTACTAAATTTGAACTTGCCATTAGGTTGTTTTGCTATTATTTTACTGGTCCGGCCCACTTGACATTAAATCCAGCGGTATATGGCCCCCAGACTAAAATGAGTTTGACACCCCTGCTCTAGCCTATTATATCTCTGTGATGTGGGTCCACTAATAGTATGAGGGAAGTGACATTCACTCGGTCAAAGGTTGGTGTACCATCAAAATAAAACAAAAATAATTTTTGGGAAAACATTATTTGAAGGAAGTGTCTATTGATACGGAAGCTGTATCCCTATATGAAATGTCTATTGGAACAAAAGAGTTGACAAGCTGACAAAACCTTTTCAGATCAACATCAGGCCTGCTGCAGCTGTGGCTTAGGTGAATAATGTGGTCGACCTCTGATCGGAGAGTTTCTGCTTTGGGTCCTCCTCTCGCAGCCATGCCCACACCATTTTACTTGACATGAGGTGGAATTTAGAATTAAAATTAAGAGGTTAGTCTTAGGATTTGGGAGTGGGTACGGTTAAAAAGGTAGTAAATAGATATTAAAAAAATTGAAACAAATAAATGCCTCAGATTTCTGCACCTGTAGCCTGCTGCCTTTTATACTTCCTTTACACAGGGATGGAGATCATTGAGAGATCGCTGAGAGGTCTGGCTATTTTTTGATCTATCAATGATCTTCAGTGATCTCCACAGTTGCCACGACCTCCTCAAAGTTTTGACTTGGTCCACAACACACAAGGATCTCCCAAATGATCCCAAAGATCAAAAATTGGGCCAATCTCTCAACAATCTCTGTACTGTGCAAAGGAGCCTTTGGCTATGGGCTTAATAGAATGTACTGGCCAATCAGATTTGAGCCGTATCTGTAGCAAGAATTCTGTGGGTACGGTTCTGTACCCATAGCCATTGCCTTATTATAGGATGAAAGTCTTTTGCATAGTGTCTCATTGATTGGTCATAAAATGTGATCTGGTCTACAGTATATGATATTTTTTTATTTTGTATACTTTACTGATCCCCAGAGGGGAAATTGAGGGCATCCACCTGGATGGATGAAGCAGCCACGGTACGGCGCTATCCCTTTACCATTCACACCTAGGGCCACTTTTAGAGTCTCCAATTAACCTAACCTGCATGTTTTTGGCCTGTGGGAGGAGTAAACCCATGCAGACACGGGGAGAACATGCAAACTCCACACAGATCACTATTGGTCAGCGGCTGGGATCGAACCAGGGATCCCATGGCCAAGGGTGAGTTGCTGTGCTGTCGCAGTGCTAACCACTGCAACACTGCACTGCACAGTATGCTTAACATAATGCCACACAATTATACTGTAGTATTTCATGTCTTTTTGGACATCCATTAAACATTCACAGTGCTGGTGGAAAAAGTAAGTGAACCTTTATGCTAATCATCACTCTATAATTCAAGAAATCTGTCTGTCATGACCATAGGACTCGCTAAAACATCACAGGATCGCCTATGATGTTCCTATGATCTCTACATGATCTCTATATGTCATATAGATCATAGGACTCGCCAAAAGATCAAAGGACTTGCTATGACATCATCAAAGATCACAGGCAGGCATCACTGAATGAGTGGTGACATCAAAGATCAAAGGCAGGTTTCACCATGGTTACATGGTAACATGGTAACATGGTAACGGTAACTCTACGGGCATGCAGAAATGCTTGCTTACACTTGCTTTCTATGGGTATGCACAGGTATGCACTAGTGACTACAACAAAAGCCAGGAGTTAGCAGACCTGGGGCCTCATGTACAAAGGGTACTTGCGCACAAAAACATGGTGTACGTCCTTTTTCACGGCAAATTTCAGATGTGTCAAGAATTAAATGACCGTGGAAATATGCGCAGCCCCATGGCAACTTCATGGCTGCCGTATGGGCTGCACGGTGGCGCAGTGGTTAGCACTGCGGCAGCACAGTTTACCCTTGGCCGGGGGATTGTGGGGATCGTGGGTTCGATCCCAGCCCCCGACCAACAGTGATCTGTGTGGAGTTTGCATGTTCTCCCCGTGTTGCGTGGGTTTACTCCGGGATTTCTCCGGTTTCCTCCCACATGCCAAAAACATGCATGTTAGGTTAATTGGCTGTTCTAAATTGTCCCTAGATATTTGTTTCCTATAGGCCCTTAGAATAGAGGGTTAGTATTAATGAAAGCGCTTTGAGTGGTCTTTGTGACTAGAAAAGCGCTATATAAGTGCAGGTTAGTTAGTTAGTTAGTTAGTATGTACGTTTCTACTGTTATTGTTCTGTTGGTGACACTTAGAGGTGATGAACAAATATCTAAGTGTGTGCAATTGCCCTTCACCCAGGACCAGTTTGTCTTGGGAGACCCTACCAGAGGCAAATTGCCCCGGACAACATAGCTCCTGGTATCACTAGGGCACGCAAACCCCCCACCACGATAAGGTGGAGATCCATGGAGGGAGGCTTTTCTACTAAATATTAAATGAATTTTGGCTTTTCTACTAAATATTAAGTGAATTTCACCAAGCGTGTTCAATACCTATTCCCTATGTCATTCCACTTTATTAAATAAAACTTGTTTTGTGAACATAGTTGCCTTAATTTCTTTGTATTTATGAATTACTTGGGTTGTTTCTGATATCTGGTGAAAATCTCAGGTCAGTGGCTCCATCAGAAATATGTTTAATATAAAAAATGTTGAGGTGTTCAATACTTATTTTCCCCGCTGTATATCCTCTCTTCTTAGGGCTCTGGAGGTCAGAGATACAAGGAACACAACGATGAGTCATCCAACAAGAGGGCCTCTGACTCCACTGGGTCTTCCACTTCGGTAAATCCTGTCCATATCTCAGGGTCACCTTTTTTTGGATCATATGATTGGTCTGCGCTTTTGAATGTCTGGTAAATTCATTGATTCTGTTGATTCAGGTTGAAAAGAGGCCAATCCGAAGAGTGCGGAGTCCATCCAGACCGAGGGCTTGGCTGTCCAGTTCTCACAAGAAGAAGATTGAAGGGAAATTCTACAAGCCTCAGTAAGAATGGGTGGCATGGTCAAGGGTGATCTGTAACTGTGGATAATACTTGGCACAGTTCTGGTTCTATAAGCTTTTACCCCCTTTGATGCAGTTTTCCAAGGGATGGTCATTCACTCAACAAACGTGGCTTTGGCAGCCCGAGGTACCACCACTTGAACCACCGGGCTTACGTCCAGCGCAGGGATTACTTCCACACTAAACTTCACCAACATCGCACAAACATTGCACTGAAGGAGAGGGAGCGAGAGAAGGAGAAGGCGAGGGAGCGAGAGAAGGAGAGAGAACGAGAGAAGGAGAGGGAGCGATACGAAAAGAGAGAGAGTGCTGATGGAAGTACTCCACCGAAACATAACAGCAGTAAGTTTATTCATAGTATTCTGGCACGATTTATGCAACCTTGATCCCTGCATGAGAGGAAGGGGGGAAATCCTCAGTAGCCCTGCTTGGACACCTCTTATGGTGTGACACCTTTGCATGGAAGAAAGCAAGCACCTCATATATTGTCACAGATCATAATAATTTTGTACACATCTCTACTGTACTGAGAGCAGCATACTAAAATGGTTCAGTACGATTATGTGTACTGTTGTCCCCCTTTTTAATACGCTAATTAATGGATGCCCCTTGACATGAATCATTTCATTTTTGTGGGGATTCAACACCAAAATAGCAAAACAAACGCCTCTGCCCCAACCCACCTCTGCACATGACATAGAGTATTTGGATTTAAAGTGAAGTTTAATTTCAATTATTGTATGTATCCGTTCAGGTCTGTTGTAAACCAGCAGCAAATATTTCTGACATTTCCATTATCTTTCTGTGGCTGAAAGGGGCAAACATTCTTAGAAGAAGCCAACTTTATTGTCATTCAGTTCATACAGCCAATCATGTACAGTAGAACAAAATTACATTTCTCCTCTCTACAGTGTTAATCACATCTAGAATCAGAGGGGTCGCTGCCATACAAGGGGCCGCCACAAAGAATTTTTTCCTTCCCCCATTCTATTACGCTGTGCACCAAGTTAGAAGGCGGGAAGTGCCATTTTTTATATGGTCTTTGGTATGACCTGGTCGGGGCTTGAACCCCCAACTTCCCAGTTATGGGGCGGATGCTCTATCAACTAGGCCACCACTCCGGTGGTATGACACGCTTCCAAAAATTGAGCTTTTTTTTCTTGTTAACATGTTGGTAACATGTTTTTTATGACTTACAAGACATATCAAGAGCAAAATCACTCAAATGTGTCATGTCTGTGCTTTTTTTGTTGTTGTTTAATTTCAGTTAAGCTCCTCCTCCTTGAAAAAGACAAGTTTAGATGAGTGTTTTTGGTGATGTAAGAACTGTCTCTGGCCTGACAGAAGTTAGCCCCCAGGGCCAGTTGGCATTTTTGGACAGCTGCTTTGAAAACTTGACCCAAATTAAGATAGTTAGGGCTGTACGATATGACCAGAATTTCATATCACAATATAAGGCATCTTATATCACGATAACGAGATACAATGCATCTGGAAAGTATTTACAGCGCTTCACTTTTTCCACATTTTGTTATGTTACAGCCTTATTCCAAAAGGGATTAAATTTATTTTTTTCCTCAAAATTCTACACACAATACCCCATAATGACAACGTGAAAAAAGTTTTTTTGAGATTTTTGCAAATTTATTAAAAATAAAAAACAAAGAAATCACATGTACATACAGTGGGGAAAAAAAGTATTTAGTCAGCCACCAATTGTGCAAGTTCTCCCACTTAAAAGACGAGAGAGGTCTCCAATTTTCATCATAGGTATACCTCAACTATGAGAGACAAAATGAGAAAAAAAATACAGAAAATAACATTGTCTGATTTTTAAAGAATTTATTTGCAAATTATGGTGGAAAATAGGTATTTGGTCAATAACAAAAGTTCATCTCAGTACTTTGTTATATACCCTTTGTTGGCAATGACAGAGGTCAAACGTTTTCTGTAAGTCTTCACAAGGTTTTCACACACTGTTGCTGGTATTTTGGCCCATTCCTCCATGCAGATCTCTTCTAGAGCAGTGATGTTTTGGGGCTGTCGCTGGGCAACATGGACTTTCAACTCCCTCCAAAGATTTTCTATGGGGTTGAGATCTGGAGACTGGCTAGGCCACTCCAGGATCTTGAAATGCTTCTTACGAAGCCACTCCTTCGTTGCCCGGGCAGTGTGTTTGGGATCATTGTCATGCTGAAAGACCCAGCCACGTTTCATCTTCAGTGCCCTTGCTGATGGAAGGAGGTTTTCACTCAAAATCTCACGATACATGACCCCATTCATTCTTTCCTTTACACGGATCAGTCGTCCTGGTCCCTTTGCAGAAAAACAGCCCCAAAGTATAATGTTTTCACCCCCATGCTTCACCAGTAGGTATGGTGTTCTTTCTCCTTCAAACACGACAAGTTGAGTTTTTACCAAAAAGTTCTATTTTGGTTTCATCTGACCATATGACATTCTCCCAATCCTCTTCTGGATCATCCAAATGCTCTCTAGCAAACTTCAGATGGGCCTGGACATGTACTGGCTTAAACAGGGGGACACGTCTGGCACTGCAGGATTTGAGTTCCTGGCGGCGTAGTGTGTTACTGATGTAGCCTTTTTTACTTTGGTCCCAGCTCTCTGCAGGTCATTCACTAGGTCCCCCCGTGTGGTTCTGGGATTTTTGCTCACCGTTCTTGTGATCATTTTGACCCCACGGGGTGAGAGCTTGCGTGGAGCCCCAGATTGAGGGAGATTATCAGTGGTCTTGTATGTCTTCCATTTTCTAATAATTGCTCCCACAGTTGATTTCTTCACACCAAGCTGCTTACCTATTGCAGATTCAGTCTTCCCAGCCTGGTGCAGGTCTACAATTTTGTTTCTGGTGTCCTTTGACAGCTCTTTGGTCTTGGCCATAGTGGAGTTTGGAGTCTGACTGTTTGAGGTTGTGGACAGGTGTCTTTTATACTGATAACGAGTTCAAACAGGTGCCATTAATACAGGTAACGAGTGGAGGACAGAGGAGCCTGTTAAAGAAGAAGTTACAGGTCTGTGAGAGCCAGAAACCTTGCTTGTTTGTAGGTGACCAAATACTTATTTTACCAAGGAATTTACCAATTAATTCATTAAAAATCCTTCAATGTGATTTTCTGGATTTTTTTTTCTCATTTTGTCACTCATAGTTGAGGTATACCTATGATGAAAATTGGAGACCTCTCTCATCTTTTAATTGGGAGAACTTGCACAATTGGTGGCTGACTAAATACTTTTTTGCCCCACTGTAAGTATTCACAGCCTTTGCCATGAAGCTCAAAATTGAGCTCAGGTGTATCCTGTTTCCACTGATCATCCTTGAGATGTTTCTACAGCTTAACTGGAGTCCACCTGTGGTAAATTCAGTTGATTGGACAGGATATGGAAAGGCACACACCTGTCTATATAAGGTCCCACAGTTGAAAGTGCATGTCAGAGCACAAACCAAGCATGAAGTCAAAGGAATTGTCTGTAGACCTCCAAAACAGGATTATCTCGAGGCACAAATCTGGGAAAGGGTACAGAAAAATTTCTGCTGCTCTGAAGGTCCCAATGAGCACAGTGGCCTCCATCATCTGTAAATGAAAGAAGTTCAGAACCACCAGGACTCCTCCTAGAGCTGGCCAGCCGTCTAAACTGAGTGATTGGGGGAGAAGGGCCTCAGTCAGGGAGGTGACCAAGAACCCGATAGTCACTCTGACAGAGCTCCAGCATTCCTCTGTGGAAAGAGGAGAACCTTTCCAAAAGGACAACCATCTCTGCAGCAATCCACCAATCAGGTCTGTATGGTAGAGTGGCCAGATGGAAGCCACTCCTTAGTAAAAGCCACTTGGTAGCCCCCCTTGAGTTTGTCAAAAGGCACCTGAAGGACTCTCAGACCATGAGAAACAAAATTCTCTGGTCTGATGAGACAAAGATTGAACTCTTTGGCATGAATGCCAGGCGTCATGTTTGGAGGAAACTAGGCACCACTCATGACCATGCTAATGTTGGTAGCAGCATCATGCTGTGGGGATGTTTTTCCAGTGGCAGGAACTGGGAGACTAGTCAGGATAGAGGGAAAGATGAATGCAGCAATGTACAGAGACATTCTGGATGAAAACCTGCTCCAGAGCGCGCTTGACCTCAGACTTCGGCGATGGTTCATTTTTCAGCGGGACAAGAACCCTAAGCACACAGCCAAGATATCAAAGGAGTGGCTTCAGGACAACTCTGTGAATGTCCTTGAGTGGCCCAGCCAGAGCCCAAACTTGAATCCAATTGAACATTTCTGGAGAGATCTGAAAATGGCTGTGCACCGACACTTTCCATCCAACCTGATGGAGCTTGAGAGGTGCTTCAAAGATGAATGGGCAAAACTGCCCAAAGATAGGTGTGCCAAGCTTGTGGCATCATATTCAAAAAGACTTGAGGCTGTAATTGCTGCCAAAGGCGCATCAACAAAGTACTGAACAAACACTGTGAATGCTTATGTACATGTGATTTCTTAGCTTTTTTATTTTTAATAAATTTCCAAAAACCTCAAAAAAACTTTTTTCACATTGTCATTATGGGGTATTGTGTATAGAATTTTGAGGAAAAAAAAAGAATTTAATCCATTTTGGAATAAGGCTGTAACATAAAAAAATGTGGAAAAAGTGAAGCGCTGTGAGTACTTTCCGGATGCACGGTATATCACGATATACATTTTCTGTAAATTCTACAGTTTAATCACATAAAAAGGACCATCTCTTTTTTTTAAACTTCTTTTACATGCACCTGTTCCCCTCATAATTTTGCGGTGTTGTTATAAAATAGTTTTTTTAATGTCCATTTGGGACTTGATTCTCATAAATTTCAGGTTTTTCTTCTAAATCATATCATATGAATAAAAGTAAACATCAATAAATTAAATATTTCCTGAGCCAGAAGAGAATAGCAAAAAAAAAAATGAGATAAAAAAAATGTCTGAAAATGAGAAAGTTACCCATCACTGCCATCTACAGATTTAAATTAGTTGTTAGTTTAAATAATTTATTCATTCATTCATCTTCTTCCGCTTAATCCTTTTCGGGTCGCGGGGGGCGGGGGGGGGGGGCGGGGGCTGGAGCCTATCCCAGCATCTTTTGGGCGAGAGGCAGGGTACACCCTGGACAGATCGTCAGTCAATCGCAGGGCCAACACAGAGAGACAGACAACCATTCACTCTCACAGTCATACCTAAGGACAATTTAGAATCCCCAGTTGTTGATGCCAATTAACTTAACTTGCATGTTTTTGGCATGTGGGAGGAAACCGGAGAAATCCCAGAGTAAACCCATGCAGACACGGGGAGAACATGCAAACTCCACACAGATCACTGTTGGTCGGGGGCTGGGATGGAACCCAGGATCCCCCGACCAAGGGTGAGTTGCTGTGCTGCCGCAGTGCTAACCACTGCCTCACCATGCCGCCTAGAACCTGCAGCCTCAAAACCTGCTAGTCTTAATAAATCTGCAACTTATGTTAAGTCTTTTCTTGAGGAATATAGCCTTACAGACCCTTGGCGTTTTTTACATCCTAACGGCAGGGACTATTCTTTTTTCTCTCACGTACACCATACTTATACCAGAATAGATTATTTTTTTGTTGACAATTTATTAATTAATAACCTTTGCTCTTGCAGTTATGATAGCATCTCGGTTTCTGATCATGCCCCTCTTGTACTTAAAATGATCCTCCATGGATGTGACTCCATGAGAAAACATTGGAGATTGGATCCATTATTACTTACAGATGAAAAATTGGTTGCGAATATTTCTTCTAAAATTAATTTTTTTTTTGAAAGAAAATAAAACTCCTGGTATGCCAAACAAAACGATATGGGAGGCCATGAAGGCATTTCTTAGGGGGGAATTTATCTCATTGGCAGCATTTAAAAGACGATCCATAATACAGGAACAGAAGGCTATTTTAGATCAAATCTTGGACATTGACAGACAATATGCTCAATCTCCATCACCCGCTCTGTACAAGGAACGTATGACATTACAAACTAAACTTAATTTACTTTCTACTCGACAAATTGAAGGTTGTTTAATAAGGAACAAGAGTGAATTTTATGAACATGGCGAAAAAACCGGTAAACTTCTAGCTAATCAACTGCGTGGTATTAGAGCTAAGCAAATTATTACTGGAGTTAGGACAGATAAAGGAGAGGTGACATCTGACCAACAAGTGATTAATGATATTTTCAGGTCATTTTATTCCAAATTATATACCTCAGAATATACAACAAACTTAAAGGATTTGAAATTTTTTTTTGATTCTATTGATATCCCTTCGATTTCCTCAGAATCTCGGCAAATTCTAGAAGCTCCCATCACAAAAGAAGAAATTCAGCTGGCAATATCATCCATGCAATCAGGAAAATCTCCAGGACCTGATGGGTTTTCCGCTGATTTTTTCAAAAAATTCTCTGACGACCTTGCCCCTTTCCTTTGTCAAGTTTTTACAGAGTCGCTTGACTCCGGTACACTTCCTCCTTCATGTTATCAGGCCTGTATCACTGTGTTGCTTAAAAAAGATAAAGATCCTGTTGATTGTGCTTCTTACAGGCCTATTTCCTTATTAAATACCGATGTTAAAATTTTGTCAAAGTTGTTAGCTTCAAGGTTGGAAAAGATTTTTCCTTTTATAATTTCACAGGACCAAACCAGTTTCATTAAAAATCGCCATTCTTTTTTTAACTTGCGGCGGTTGTTTAATATTATTTATACTCCTCACCACAACATACCTGAAGGTCTTATTAGTTTGGATGCTGAAAAGGCATTTGATAGGGTTGAGTGGGAGTATTTGTTTTTTACTTTGGAGAGGTTCGGTTTTGGTCCTTCCTTCTGTTCCTGGATTAAACTTCTCTTTGCTAGTCCTTTAGCTTCAGTGTTAACTAGTTGTCGCTATTCTGACTATTTTAGACTTGACCGTGGTACGAGGCAAGGCCGTCCTTGGAGCCCGTTGCTCTTTGCCTTGGCAATTGAGCCGTTAGCTATTGCAATCCATGGGAGCCGGGACTTTCTAGGCATTCGTAGGGGTGGCATCGAGCATAGGGTTTCACTCTATGCCGACGATCTTTTACTATTTCTCTCCAACCCACTTACTTCATTACCCGCTATACTCAACATTTTGGATAGTTTTAGTAGGTTTTCTGGTTATAAAATTAATCTTAATAAGAGTGAATTGTTTCCGATTAATGAAAAGATTCGAGTTCAGGATCTTGAAAATTTTCCTTTCAAGGTTGTTATTGATCATTTTAATTATCTTGGGATATAACAACTTAATTACTTGTTTAAAAATAATTTTCTCCCCTTATTTGACCAGTGCAAGCTAATACAGTGATCCCTCGCTACTTCGCGCTTCACCTTTCGCGCCCTCAGTGCATCGCGGATTTTTCAAAAATATTCATCAAAAATTCAAAATTGAGAAATAATGGGCGGGCGCTAGCAGAAGGCAGGGAGACTACATTAGACCATCACGTGTCAACACGGAGAGCAGCACAACTCTCTGTTTGCTGTTGTCGTGTTGGCTGGGCTCGGAAATCTCGCAAGCTGATTGGCCGAGACGTTTCACCCCGCAAGCTGATTGGCCGAGACGTCTCACCCACCTCCTCTCCCTGCCAAGCACCCATGAAGGGAAGAAAGACTGCATTCATTGCTTTTTATCGCTCGTGTTACTTAGTCTCGCCGCGTGGAACTTTTTGCTGTTTTCTTGTGCCATTTTGTGCGAAATAGTCTTCCCGTCGAGGCACTACGCCGCCTCCTGCAGCTTCAGCTCTATCGGAAGCTGCCCTCGCTGATCCTGCGCCTCCAGCACCTCACGATGAGGCGTCACCTGAGGAGCAGTAAAGCTCTCATTAACCTGTGCAGTAAATCATTTTCATCTTGAGTTACGTATCTTGTTATAAGAATAAAAGAGTTCTAAAAACATATTTATGTACACTTTGTTTACATCTACGTATGTATGTACACGTACACACACACACGTATCATATGAGAGAGAGAGAGTGAGAGAATGAACGTACGTATTGTTTATGGATGACGTCATTGGGGTGACGCTACTTCGCGGTTTTTCACTTTTCGCGGTCGGTTCTGGAACCCATTAACCGCGATAAGTGAGGGATCACTGTACTTTCCAAATGGTCCCCATTATCCTTGTCCTTAATTGGCAGAATCAATTCTGTAAAAATGATGTTACTTCCAAAGTTTTTATATTTGTTTCAATGTCTCCCCATTTTTATTCCTAAATCCTTTTTTAAGTCTTTGGACTCTCTGATTACCTCATTTATTTGGAATGGTAAACATCCGAGATTGAGGAAAGTTTTTCTTCAAAGACCCAAATCAGTGGGTGGCATGGCTCTGCCTAACTTTCAATATTACTACTGGGCAGCAAATATCAGGTGCATGTTATATTGGAAACATTTTTATCTGGAAC
Organism: Pholidichthys leucotaenia; assembly: GCA_020510985.1. Classification (NCBI taxonomy): domain Eukaryota; kingdom Metazoa; phylum Chordata; class Actinopteri; order Cichliformes; family Pholidichthyidae; genus Pholidichthys; species Pholidichthys leucotaenia. The sequence goes on from CM035843.1 coordinate 305,396,366, forward strand.
CCAAATCACCCATTTGGATCCTTATGGAGTCACATGTGGACAATCAAACCTCCCTACCGGCAATTTTAGGTTCACCACTTCCCCTTGCTTTGTCTACACTGGGTAATAATAAAGTAGTTCGTCAGTCTCTTAGAATTTTGGTCTCAATTCAGGAAAAATTTTGGTCTTCAGTTTTTCTCCATTAGAAGTCCAATTGCTGCAAATCATTTATTTACCCCATCAACTATTGATAGTGCATTTCATATATGGCACAGAAAAGGTTTAAAATCTTTTGCAGATTTATATTTTGATGGTCAATTTGCAAGTTTTTCTCAACTTTCCGCTAAATTCGACATCACTTCTACACATTTTTTCCGCTTCCTCCAGGTCAGACATTATGTGCAAACCATGACAAATCAATTCCCTCAAAAACCTTCTGATAATCCTCTAGATGATTTTTTATTAGTTAAACCAACTTCTAAGGGGGTAATATCAGTTTTATATAATTTAATTTCAAATTTACAATCTTCTTCTCTGGCCGCTATTAAATTGAATTGGGAACAAGATCTTAATTTCACTTTTACTGATGAACTGTGGGACTCTATTCTTGGCCAGGTTCACACTGCATCAATGTGTGCTCGTCACGCTCTTATTCAATTTAAGATTGTACACCAGGTGCACCTGTCCAAGGTTAAGTTAGCACGTATTTACTCGGATATAGACCCAACTTGTGAAAAGTGTGGTAGCGCTCCTGGCACTTTGCTTCACATGTATTGGTCCTGCCCTTCATTGATGAATTTTTGGCATTCTGTTTTTATTACTATGTCTGAAGTCCTGCAATATCAAATTAAACCTGATCCATTATGCGCCATTTTTGGTGTGGCTCCAGAACTTGTCTTGCCAAATTCCAAATTAAAAGTATTCAAATTTTCATTATTATTGGCTAGACGTGCTGTATTACTGAAGTGGAAAGACTCTTCGCCCCCTTCACATTTACAGTGGATAAAAGATATAATGTCCTGTTTGGATTTAGAAAAAAATCAGATATACAGTTCGTGGCTCTGAAAACAAATTCTATAAATTATGGCGCCCGTTTCTTTGAAAGACCCACGATTATAGTTTCTGAGTAGCTCATATCCCCTTTACCCCACCCCCACCTCACACACACAATTTTTTTTTTTGTATTTTTTTTATTATTGTTTATTTAAAGGTTTTTGTGTTTTGAAGCATCCACATTTGTTAGTTTTAAATTCTAGTTTTGCACTGTTTGGTTAAAACAAAAATGAAAATTTCTAATACTTTGTATTGTATTGATACTTCAATTAATAATAATAAAAAGACCTTTGAAAGAAAAGAACCTGCAGCCTGCCATTCTGGCCTGATTTAACCTGTTTGCTTCTTAGTAAAATATTTTAGATTTGTCATGATCTGAAAATCAAAGACACAAAAGGTAATGTAATAAAATACATGTGATGACTTTAACTTTATTCTTTATCACTACTTGGCTATTTAAAATTAGAAAACAAATAAATTACATCAAGAGACAACTTGCTCCTCCGACCCGTTTTATTTCATTTATTATTTATTTTATGTGTATGTGCCACCATCGTGCACTTTTGTAGCTTTAATAAATTTTTTTCAGACAAAACTAAGAAACTCAGCAGTAATTTAAAACAAAGAAACAATGGTCTGATACACTATAATGTTTCCAGTTAGCCCAACTTAGCATCATTTAGCATTTGCTGTGTTACAATTAGACATGGTGTCAATGTTACTTACCTCCTATTAAAACAAGGTTAGCAGACTATCCTGTCTGACGCAGCACGATAGAAAACAGTCCCACATCCCTGGCAAACAGGAGTAGCAGCTATTTGACCAAACCGGTAGTTTGGAGTTAGCAACCACCGGAGAGCCTAGCCCCCCACGACACACCTGTCCCACTGCGCGCACTGCGGGGGGAGGCGGGGCGCTGACAAGTAGTGGGTGAGGAGCTTTGTTCAAGAAACGGGAGTATGTGCATTTTAAATCATGATGTAAAAGACAGAGTATTCTATGAAATGATAGACATTTTTATATCGTCATCCGATATATATCGTCATATCGCACAGCCCTAGCGTTTATCAATAAACTGCTTTTAAGGACCGATACAGTTTCAGCCGTCATCCTGGGCCACTGTGCATACATCTGGGCATGTCCTTCAACCAGTCAGTCTTTTTGTCACAGGATTTATTCCGTTTAATGTAGCACTAGCCAGTATTAGCCTTGTGGGATGTGGGTGGGCCTATTCACAGATCCTGGCATTTTCAAGGAGGAGGAAAAGGGAAAAGATTTTGACACGAAACTGTAAGACAATGAAATGTGTTTGTCAACAAAAGGGCATGAGATACCATTTTAGACAATGTACATAATAATTTTTTTGAGATGCATTAGAACATGCCTGTACACAGTTGGTGATTTGTTGGGAGTGTAATCCCCCTAGTTAGGAAAATGACCCCAAACCATCCGCCTTGTTAACCTGCCACCCCCCTTTACCATCCCAGTGAAGACTGCAAGTATAGCTTAGTAACAACTTACAGTTACTACATGTACTCAAGTAGCTTTTTTACAAAATTGTACTTTCAATTTCCCTGAAACTAACACTTGTAAGAGGAGACTGTCACAAATTGGTGAGTTTAGCTGAAAAACTACCAGAAATTGCAAATTTAATATATTAAAGTGTGAAATGTATGAGTACGTCTTTGTAAATTTGTGTGGAAAAAAGGTACATCTATTACAAAAAGTGGCAATTTTATAGGAAAACAATTACTAAACTTTTCAGAAGAATCGCAAGTTTGCCAGGAAGAAGTTGCAGATTCGACCGAAATTATGCATTTTTCGAGAATCTTACAAGCTTAGCAGAAAGGCCTCACAGACTGGAGAATTTATGGGGAAAAAAGTCAAATTTATACCAATGTGCAGCTTTTATTCTTTTTAAGTTGGAGTTTTTTCTTGTAAATTTGTGACTTTTATTCTTGTGAAATTCAGATTTTTTTCCCTTTGAAATGCCCCCCACCACTCCCCCGCCCACCACCACCACAGTTGAGATTTACTTTTTCTCTTGGATTTGTAACTTTTTTCCTTGTAAATCTGAGACTTTTTTTATTGTAAGTTAGTATTTTTTCATATTTTTGCACCTTTATTCTTACAAATTAATACTTAATTTACATTTATACTATTGTACCTTGTGCTTATGTTTGTACCACCCTCTTGTTCAAAATTAACAAATTGCCTACTGCCTGTACAGTATATTACATAATGTACAGTACTGGCTTTACATTATCTTTTTGTCACAGTTGAGTGAGCCAGTGGGTGGCAGTACAGACAAGCAGAAGTGCACTCTTTTTCATCAGCACTTAGCACTACAAATATTTGGAGGGCATTTGCTCATTGTGCGATCTGTTGGTTGGTAGGTAGTCACTCTCTGGTAGCAACAAAGAGACGTTACATAATGCAGATCACTAAGAAGCTTTTCTTGGACCTGATGTATGGATTATGTCAACAGTAAACTGCCGGAAGTCAGGCCTTTGCCTCAAGATGACGGAGTGATCCAGTTAGAGATTGATTGATCAGACCCTTTGAGGATTAGTTCAGTGCTTGCAAGTGGGAAGTAAACACAAGATGCTTTAAAATCTGTTTTGGTTTTAACACTAACTGTGAAGTCCATGTTTCTTGTTGTTGCTGGTATAAAGTGGTATATATTTTTTTGTTCCAAAGCCTGTATGTTTTTATCTTCTGTTGCACACAGCCACTGTATCTCTGCGCACACTGCAGTACTGTGGAGGTGTGTGTTTGTGTATGTGTGAGTATCGAACAGGTTTTTTTTGTGCGCCTGAGTGATGGTGCGATGAGGGTGACTCATCGTTGATTTGTGTGTGTATATGAGTGTGTGTGAGCGCAAGAGGGAGAGAGAGGGTGACTACCCAGTGGTATATAATGAGCCACAGCAAAACTGTTGCTTCCCATAAGGAGACTGCAGTCCAGCAATGCACAGCAAATCTCACAAACAGCAGCAGATTCAGACCGTGACACTTGGACAACAGAATAAAAGGCACATCATTGCTGTTGATGTACAGGTAGACTAGAGACGATTTAAGTGCCTACAGGCAGTTTAAATGCAAAAAGCAGGCAGATCTAGTATGCGTCTGTCATTTTGTGTTACGTAGCAGACTTAAATTCACTTGCTGCTCTGACCTTGTGGTTTGTCTGTTTTCCAGCAACTAGACCTTTCGTACCAAGGTCCACTTCCAGCAGAGACAAGGACACAAAGTTTGCAGTAAGTTCACAAACGTGAAATGTGCCCTGCCTCACAATCTGTGTGGAAAAATGTCCCCCCAATCCTTAACAAAAATTCCATAATTTGACATTTTGTTTCTGTGCAGTGTTAATGTGATGTTAGGAAGTGCCGTTTTAATGATTGAGGCAATATATTTTTTAACTTTTTACAGTTTTATGATCACACAGAAACATCAGTACATTCAAAGAGGATATTTTTTTGGTAGCTGAATGAGATGTGCAGCAAAAACCAGTTCATCAAGTTACCCGTTAAAGAAAAATGAAACCACATCTTTGTCACTTGATTTAAAACCAGTAATTCATTTTTAATCTTCTCAGGTCCAGATATTATACTCTACGTTTTCTGTTGGACGAAGCAGGACAATCAGTTTATGAACATGTGATGGGCTCTTTTTTATGCATTTTATTGATTAAATGTTAAATTGAGCTGGAATTAGTTGTAGCCCAAGCAATATTACACTCATTGATTTATAGTCTTGTGCTTGGTCAGAATAAATATTTCACTAATGATTAATGTCATCATCATTGTTTTCTGTTCACGAGTTCCCTGATTTAGTCCTTAGTTTTGTAGATGAAAGCACTGACAAATGTTCATTTAAAACAACAGGTAGTAAATGCATTTCCATTATTTATCTGAGAAATCATTTGTGTTAATGTGTGTATGTTCAAATAGATGATTTGCTTGACAAACACAAGTTTAGTAAACCAACTTGAGAGCAAAAAACCTCACTGCTACAAAGTTGAATCAAATTATCTATTTCTTGTTTGACCAAAGTGCAGTGTATTAAATCACAACTGGTTACTGCCGCAATGAAGCTGATTTGAATAAAGGAAGAGTAATTTGAGTAAGCTGTTTCTTTTTAAGAAGTTAAGATTATTCATTATTCAAATTTAATAAAAAAAAAGTTCTTTAGTTTATGCAGTAGGAGCAATGGATAGAGTGGCAGGAAATTTTTACTGGCATTTAGTTGAGATAATATTTACTCAAGTATAAGTAAGGGTAGTTAAAAATTACACAAGCAAGAATATAAATGTACATACAGTGGTGAGAAAAAGTTTGCGAACCCTTTGGAATTATCTGGTTTTCTGTTTTATTTGGTCATAAAATGTGATCAGATTGACATCTAAGTCCCAAGTTTAGATAAATACAATGACCTTGTTTCCGTGCACACAAATAAATCAGTTATAATCGGATTTCTGGAGTTATCTGATTATTCAAGGAGGCGTGTAAACAGAATAATCAAAAAAAGGCAATTATCGCCTTATGAGAAATCACATTAAAACATACAGTTTACTGTCCATCCATCTGTTTATTCAGTGCATGTAAACACATCAAATCAGATTGTTACCATTACCTGATTATTCCTCGTTATCAGATTATTGTGGCCATGTAACCGGGCTCAATGTGCTTAACCTAATACCGCACAAACAGTTATAACATTTCATGTCTTTATTGGATACATCCATTAAACATGCACAGTGCTGGTGGAAAAAAGTAGGTGAACCCTTATGCTGATGGACTTGGCAAACTTTGAGTCCAAGCAATGAAACAAGATGGGACCGATGTAAAGAGCTACTGTGACTTATTCACAAGAAGCCTCTGCTGATGTAAGCCATGCCTCGCAAAAAAAGAGATAGATAGATGGATAGATAGATAGATAGATAGATGGAAGTACTTTATCGATCCCAAACTGGGAAATTTCAGTGTAATAGCAGTATGACATACAGTAAAATGACCAAACCGACAAAAATACACACAGCATAATAGAATAGTAAAGGAAATGGAAACAAAATTAACTAGAAAAAGTAAAATTGCTGGTGGATGTTAGAGACCTTGCACTTCTCCACCCTCCATTTGAGGATGCCCCACTGATGCTCAGTAGGGTTTAGGTCTGGAAGCATGCTTAGCCAGTCCATCACCTTTATCCTTAGTTTCTTTAGCAAGGCAGTGGTCGTCTTGGAGGTGTGTTTGGGGTGGTTATCATGTTGGAATACTGCCCTTTGACCCAGTTTCCGAAGGGAGGGGATCATGCTCTGCTTCAGTATGTTGCAGTACATGTTGGCATTCATGGTTCCCTCAATGAACTGTAGCTCCCCAGTGCCGGCAACACTTATGCAGCCCCAAACCATGACACTCCTGCCACCATGCTTGACTGTAGGCAAGACACACTTGTCTTTGTACTTTTCACCTGGTTGCTGCCACACACATTTGACACCATCTGAACCAAATTAGTTTATGTAGTTTATGTTGGTCTCATCAGACCACAGGACATGGTTCCAGTAATCCATGCCCTTAGTCTGCTTGTCTTCAGCAAACTGTTTGCAGGCTTTGTTGTGCATCATCTTTAAAAGGGGCTTCCTTCTGGGACGACAGCCATGCAGAACATTTTGATGCAGTGTGCAGCGTATGGTCTGAGCACCGACAGGCTGACCCCCCCACCCTTTCAACCTCTGCAGCAATGCTGGCAGCACTCATATGTCTATTTTCAAAAGACAACCTCTGGATATGACACTTAGCACGTGCACTCAACTTCTTTGGTCGACCATGGCAAGGCCTGTTCTGAGTGGAACCTGTCCTGTTAAATCACTGTATAGTCTTTTCCACCGTGCTGCAGCTCAGTTTCAGGGTGTTGGCAATCTTCTTATAGTCTAGGCCATCTTTATGTAGATCAACAATTCTTTTTTTCAGATCCTCAGAGAGTTCTTTGCCATGAGGTGCCATGTTGAACTTCCAGTGACCAGTATGAGAGAGTGTGAGAGCGATAACACCAAATTTAACACACCTGCTCCCCATTCACACCTGAGACCTTGTAACACTAACGAGTCACATGACACTGGGGAGGGAAAATGGCTAATTGGGCACAATTTGGCAATTTGGACATTTTCACTTAGGAGTGTACTCACTTTTGTTGCCAGCGGTTTAGACATTAATGGCTGTGTGTTGAGTTATTTTGAGGAGACAGCAGATTTACACTGTTATCCAAGCTGTACACTGACAACTTTACATTGTATCAAAGTGTCATATCTTCAGTGTTGTCCCATGAAAAGATGTAATAAAATATTTACAAAAATGTGAGGGGTGTACTCACTTTTGTGAGATACTGTATGACATAAAAAGGGCACCAGATACCAACATGAAAACATCATCCTAAGGGTGGAATACGGTGGAGGAAGCATCATGATTTAGGGCTGCTTTGCTTCCTCAGAGTCTGGACTGCTTGCCATAATCAATGGGAAAATGAATTCTCAAGTTTTTCAAAGTATCCTAAAGAATAATGTCAGGGTGGCAGTCCACCAGCTGAAGCTCAGAAGCTGGGTGATGCAGCAGGACAATGAACCTAAACATCAAAGTAAATTTACAGAATGGCTTTAAGAAAAAGAATCCACCTTTTGGAGTCGCCCAGAGTCCAGACCTGAATCCAGTAGAGATGCTGTGGAATGACCTCAAGAGAGCCATTCCCACCAGACATCCTAAGACTGTAGCTGAGCTGAAACAGTTCTCTAAGGAAGAATGGTCCAAAGTTCCTCCTGAACGTTGTGCAGGTCTGATCAGCAGCTACAGGAAGCTGCTGTTGTCGGCGTTTATTGCTGCCAAAGGAGGTTTGACCAGTTATTAAATCCAAGGGTTCACTTACTTTTTCCACCAGCACTGTGAATGTTTAATGGATTTGTCCAATAAAGACATGAAATATTAAAATTTTTGTGTGGTATTAGGTGAAGTACACTGTGTTTGTCTATACGTGGTGTAGATCAGATCACATTTTATAACCAATTAATACAGAGAACCATGTAATTCTAAAGGGTTCACATAGTTTTTCTTGCCACTGTATCTGCAAAAAAGGTACTTAAGCAGTTACAACTTTACTCTCATCAATTTTTTCTTAATTTTTCAAAAAAGTTAATTTACCATTTTGTCTCATAAAATTTCTTTTTCATTTCATAAATTTAATACATTTTTCTTGAAGATTTGTTTTTGCCTCTTAAAATTGTGATTTTCTTAACTCATAAATTTGTCTTGTTTAAAAAATAAATTCAAGTTTTTCTTCTTTCTTTGCAACTAAACCAGAATAGAAGAACAATGATTTCAACATTGATTTCAATTAAATATAAATCATAAATTCACTGAAATTATGAAAGATGTAACTTTTGGGAAGTAGTTTTTCGGGTATAACTGAGCACATTTTAACCAGTTTTCAAATCATTGAAATTAAAGTAACTTGAGTAAAAATTTATCTTTTTGATAACATTCCTCAAGTGACAGTAAAAAGTATTGTACAGTAAAAAAAATTACTCACAGCACAATTTCATTAGAAAAGTAACTTGAGTAAATGTACTGTAACTAATTACTCCCCACCTCTGTACAGAAATGCAAAAAAACTGTAAATGTTCCTCTCAAGTTCCATATTTGTACTCTTGAGCAGCTGAGTGACTTTACATGATTTACTTTTTGAAACATTATTAATTTTTTCATCAGTTTCCAATCAGTCCGTCTTCTGTCAGTAACGGCATTTTCTTTGAAAGCCACGCCCACTTTCTGTCAACTTTCTTATTTGCAGTCCTATGTGTTTGTGAAATTACCAGATCAGGATTATAATCACCAGTAACATTCCATTCTACTAATTTGGATGTACCATGTCTCATATACCAACTGCAAATGTTACTATTGGCAATAAAGTCTAATGAACTGGATTGAAAACGGCTGACTTTATTCCTTTCTCTCCTCTTTTCCTCTGCCCACAGCGGTCAGCCATTTCACCCGTCCTTAATACTTCTCCTTGGTGTTATTTTGTGCCCGGTCTGAACAGTGGAACATTCAAAGATTCACTTGTCTCTGTGTTACAAGTTGACATGTGGCGCTTCACTTTAGTCATCATCTGGTCATTAGCAGCTCAGTCATCATCAGTGTTTTCAGCCATGTTTTTTTTTTTTTTTAGCCAACTGTCTGATTACTATAGTCCAACTCCAGTCTTTTTTTCTTTATTCTTCCCTTTTTTTTCCTGCAGGCTTGCCAAAGCGACAGGAATCAAAGCAAGGAGAGAGATCACAGGGGGAGCAAAAGCAAAGAACGAAGCAAAGACAGGGAGCTCCCTTTAACTGTGAGCCAGACGGCGGCACGAGACAGAGCTATCCAACAGAAGAGGAGAGAGATAGATGAGGTGTGTGTGGGGGGTGTCTTTTTACACAAACACACACACGCAAACAAATTGATACACACGTGTTGGGAAAGGAGATAGTTATAAGCCGATAGAGGGGAAAAAGGAGATAAGAGGAGCTGGGATTAGAGAAAGAGTGACAGAAGAGACAACTTACAAAGTGCCAGGAGACATGAGAGAAGGAATGAAGATTTGTTTGCTGCAGTCTTAACATTAATTTTGGAAATGCTGAGCCCGAGGCAGCCCGATTGTCATTACTGGCTTCACTTTGCCGAGCCTCACAAGGAAGATCTTATTCTCTGTTGGACATAAGTCTTAGCATTATCCTACCCTGCTATTCATTTAGCTTCTCTGATCAAAAAATGCAAATGCCTGGCCACATCACCTGCATCACAAGAAGCTCGTACACGTGCTTTAATGCTGCCTTCGGTGTGACAGACATCACATGAGGATTCGCTCATCCGCTGTGTGTTTGTGTGTGAGAGCAAGCGTGTGTGGGTTTCCACCCACTTGACAGAAAAGATGGCCCCTTGCTTTTCATATCTCAGTGGTTGCAGGATTATAGAGGCACTGCAGGAGAAGGCAGTCTGGCAACAGGTAGCCAATGCTAAAATGTCCAGAAAACTCTGCAAGCATGCAGTGCGTGTCAGGAGTCTGCATGTGGGTGTTTCTGTGGATTGTTGAGCCATTCAACAGTAATTGGAAATGCATGACAGGACATCTTGAATAAATCTTTTCTTTTCCTCCAGCATTTTTTTTCCTTTCTCTTGTGTCCTTTTGCCCTGAAACCATGATTATGTTTGTCTTGCAGGTGTACTATCAGGAATGTGAAATGTTTGGCTTTGTAGTAAAGATGCTGATTGAGAAGGATCCAACTCTTGAGCGTTCCATTCAGTCCTCGCTGCAGGAGAACCTCAGGGACATCGGACAGCGTTGTGTGGAGGCTATGGAAAAATTTATTGAGGACTATGACTCCAGAGAGCAGTTGCACTAACCAGATATACATACAGCCTTGCCCATCTCCTTTCTGTTTTAAAGGATCTTAATTTTTATTTCCTTAAACAATTCTTTGTTTTCCATTTTATAATCCATCTAATCCAGCTTTTATTGTTTAACGATGAACTGTGAGCAGCAGAACAGTTAAAACTTTAAAGTTAGTTACAAGTTAAAGTTTTAAAACCTCCCAGAAATACTTAATATTTTTTAACACTTCACATAATTTATTACTGTTTGCTTTATAAATGTTTACAGCATATTAATACTGTGTGGTGAAATAGTATTTGGTGTTAATCATGTTTATTTCTGGACTGAATCGGGTCACTGCAGTAATGAGTAGGTGACTAGGCCACAGAATGTTGATTAGGGTAGAGTGCTTGTAAAATATGAAATAGAATCTTAAAAAAAGTTTGATCTACAGCTTGATGAGAGCTGCCAACTTTTCAGCCAAGCTAGGAGTGAGATTTAGGGGAAACTGGAACAATATGCATTCACAGCAGTTTTTTCCCCATTACACTTCTTTAACTCATGATAAGGTTTAGAACATGTTCAGTTTTACACACTGTAAGCTACATCAAACAAAAGTAGATGCAGTATGCTGCATGGAGGGCACTCACTTAAAAGAGGTGTGGCACTGGTGCAATCTCAGCGCATTGCTATTTTGGTGCATTTTATGTTGGTGTGCTTTTGCTCAGCAAAAAGCAGGTCTATTGTCTGAAGCGCATTGTTAAGGCATTTTCAGTGGTGCATTTTAAAATCGTGGGTGCTCTCCTACTGATGGGCACATGAGTAAACACAGCATACAGCTGGATTTTCCATTATTTTAATGGACAGAGTTGTAAGTTATAATCTAGTGAAACTATTGTTACCTGTCATTTTTAATTATATGATGATGCACTGAATATTTTTGTAATTATATCTACATTTTCATTTTAATCACAAATTTATAGGTGGAATATACAGCTCCAGGAAAAAAAATGAGACTGTGGAGAGTGTGGGAAATGAAGCAGGTTTACGAGCAGACAAAACTTTATTAACACTCTCACATCATCCAAACACAGAAAAGCACTGAATCAGCCAAATCAGGTTTCTCCTTATGACTTCCACAGATCATCTCACATCTGCATGACATTTCACATCACACTGCATGATATCCAACTCCACAATACATTTTCCTTCAACCCCCAGCTCCCTCTTCCTGCCAACGTGGCTGCAGGGTGGCGCAGTGGTTTAAGCACTGTGACAGCACAGTTTTACCCTCGGCCGGGGGACCGCGGGGATCGTGGGTTCGATCCCAGCCCCCGACCAACAGTGAGCTGTGTGGAGTTTGCATGTTCTCCCCGTGTTGCGCGGGTTTACTCCGGGATTTCTCCGGTTTCCTCCCGTATACCAAAAACATGTAGGTTTAGGGCGCTCGCGCACGCAGCGACCAGCAGCCGGTGGCTTGTCACCAAACTGCAAACCAAATCTACCTACGGGTACAAATAAGTAACAAAAAAAAAAAAAAATAAAAAAAAAAAACTCCCCATGACGTCCTTGCCTATTCTTCTCTTATGTTTAATCACTGCCTCCTGACTGAGACGCTGTCTGCAGATTCCTCCACAATATGCATTCCCACATCACCCCCCGCAGACAGAATTTCAGTCACTACGTCTTTTGGGCTTCAATCTCCTCCCATATCTGCTGTAACTGGGGTCTCTGTGCCGGCGGGGGGCTGCTGGACGTGTGTCTGACTGTGGGTGGGCCAAGGCGAAGGGGGGGGGAACTTCGCTCTGCCTGTGTGGCTGTTCTGGTGAATCATTTGCCTGGGGAGTACTCCGTGGGGGTCTTCCACGCTGGGGGGCCCGGGCCAGCAGCACTTGCTCGTCCGCCACTACAAAGGCGGGCTTAAGTCTGTCTATGCATATTTTCTCCCGACGCCCCCCCAAGTCTAGCAAAAAATGCTTGTCCCCTGTTTCCAGCACTCTGAACGGGCCATCATAGAGTGGGCGCAATAGCGGGCGGTGCGCATCGTGTCTGACGAACACGAACTCCGCGTTCTTCAAAGTTTTTGGCACAAAAGTGCGTGGAAAACAGTGGTGGGCCGGGCAGCGTGTCTGTGTCTGCACTACGCTGCAAACGCTGAGACGAGCAGCTGTCCGGTGTGGGATTATCTGGCAAAAATTCCGCGGGTAGCCGCAGTGGCTGAGAAAAAACCAGCTCAGCCGGGGAAGCCTCCAAATCCTCTTTTGGTGCGGAACGCAACCCCAATAAAACCCACGGCAGCCGGTCAACCCAATTTGCATCCGTCAACGAAGCTCTGAGTGCTGTCTTCAGTGACCTGTGAAAACGCTCGCATAACCCATTTGCCTGTGGGTTGTACGCGGTCGTGCGATGAGTTGCAACATCCAGGCTGCGGGCCATCGCTGACCAAAGTTCGGAAAGAAACTGAGGGCCCCTATCGGACGTGATGTCCGACGGGACTCCAAAACGCGCCACCCATGTTGTCAAAAAAGCGCGCGCCACGTCCGTGGACGTGGTTGCCGCCAGCGGAACTGCTTCTGGCCAGGGTGTGGTGCGGTCCACCACTGTCAGAAGGTGCGTGTACCCCTGTGACAGTGGGAGGGGGCCCACGAGGTCCACGTGAACATGGTCAAATCTTTTAGCCGGTATACTAAACGGCTCCAAAGGAGCCTTCGTGTGTCTGTGCACTTTGGCACGTTGGCACGCTACGCAGGCTGCAGCCCATTCTTTCACTTGTTTGCGCAGGCCTGGCCACACAAATTTCGCTCCCACCATTTTGACTGACGCGCGCACTCCTGGGTGCGCCAAAGTGTGAACTGACTCAAACACGCGGCGGCGCCACGCGACCGGGACCACCGGGCGCGGGCGTCCCGTGGAGACGTTGCAGATTGGGGGGGGAGGGCTGCTGTCTTGCAGTACCCTGCTCTCCAGCCTTAACCCTGTTGGTCCAGACTGGAGCGCGCGCACGCTCATGTCGCTAATCTGCTCTGCGGCCATGGCTGTATAATCTATCCCTACGCAGACCGGGGCCACGACCGTGCGCGAGAGGCAGTCCGCCACCCCATTCAGTTTACCCAACACATGCTGAATATTGGTCGTAAACTCCGAGATCACAGCCAGCTGTCTCTGCTGCCAGCCCGACCATGGTTCTGAAACCTTGGCCATTGCGAACGTCAGCAGCTTGTGGTCCACGAACGCTGTGAAGCTGCGCCCTTCCACCCAGAACTGTAAGTGGCGTATGGCCAGATGGAGAGGCAGCAACTCTCTGTCGAACGTGCTGTATTTACACTCGCTGTCGGGCAAAGCCCTGCTGAAAAAAGTGAGCGGCTGCCAAGAACCGGCGACACGTTGCTCCATGACGGGCCCTATGGCCACGTCCGAGGCGTCGGTAGTGAGCGCTATCCGGGCCGCTGGGTCTGGGTGTGCCAACAGTGCGGCGTTTGCCAGTGCTGCTTTCACCTCAGAGAACGCCTGCTCTCGTTCCGGAGTCCATTCGACTCCATCCTGCGGGTTTCCGTCTCTTGAGTACGGCGTACAATGGCTGCATGAGTTGAGCTGCGCGGGGGAGGAAACGGTTGTAAAAGTTAACCATCCCCAAAAATTCCTGCAGCGCCCTTACCGTCTGAGGCCGGGGAAAGTTCGCCACTGCGCGCACTTTGTCGGGCAAGGGTATCGCTCCCTCCGGTGAGACGCGGTGCCCCAAAAAGTCAATCCCCGTCACGCCGAACTGGAATCATGCGCTCCATCATGTTCCATCATGCGCTGGAACGTCTGTGCCGCTCCTTTTAATCCGAATGACATGCGCAGAAACTCGAATAAGCCGAATGGAGTTATTACCGCTGTTTTGGGTATGTCCTCCGCGTGCACTGGGACCTGGTGGTAACCGTGGACCAGGTCTATTTTAGAAAAAATGCGTGCTCCGGCGAGGTGAACGGAAAAATCCTGAATGTGGGGAATCGGGTAGTGGTCGTGTGCTGTGGCGTTATTCAACCTGTGGAAATCGCCGCACGGTCGCCACGACCCCTCAGCCTTAGGGACCATGTGTAGCGGGGATGCCCATGGGCTGTTTGATCACCTGATGATGCCCAACCTTTCCAGGTTGGCAAACTCCTCGTGCGCTATGGCCAGTTTAGCTGCGTCCAAGCGCCGAGGTTGTGCGAAAACGGGCGGCCCAGTGGTGGTGATAAAGTGCTCCACCCCGTGTTTAGCTATGGCTGCTGAAAACGTTGGGACCGTGAGTGCTGGAAACTGAGTGAGCAGTGTGTGGAACTTACCGCCTGGAGCTGTGACGTTGGCTTGTGTTACTGGCCCGGCCCCTCGAGCTGTACAGGGGAGAGAGTCAAAGGACAGTGCATTAACCAGGTGCCTGTTAGCAACATCGACTAATAAACCATGTGCACACAGAAAATCAGCTCCCAGGATTGGGAAACTCAGTGCTGCTATGACAAAAGTCCACTTGTATGTACGACCGTGTAGAGATAAAGCCAGTGTCCTCTCACCAAAGGTCTTGATGTCCGAGCCGTTTACTGCTACCAGCCCAGGGCCGCTAGGTCCTGCCAGCCAGTCGGCGTAGATCGGCAGGATGATGCTCTTCTGGGCTCCGGTGTCTACGAGGAAGCGTCCCGAGCGCGAGTCCGTCACGTAGAGCAGCTTGTTCTCTTCACTGGTGGTCGCAGCTGCTACCGACTGCCGGCCTCGTCATTTCCCGAGCGCTTGAATTGGCACGGTGGCGCACATCTGCGTGCGTTCTCTCCGAAGCGGCGGTGGGAGAAGCAGAGTGTGCCTTTCTGGCGCTCCTTGGCCCCCGCTGCCGCTGTCGTCGGTGGCTCCTCACCTCCTCTGGTCGTCTCGCTGGGTTCCAACGCCGCTGCGTTCACTGTGAGCGCTCTGGTGGTGAGGATGATCCGGTCTGCCTCCTGGGCTAGCGCACGGTAGTCACGCGCGGCCAGCAACGGCGAATTGGCCAGGACCGCTCTCACCTCTGTTGGAAGGTTCCGGAGGAAAAGGTGGGCAAACAGAAAATGCCCGTCGTCCGTGCCCATTAACGGCAACATCTTCTCCATCAGATCGACGGCCGAACCATCTCCTAACTCGGAACGCCTCAGGAGCCTCTCTGCTCTCTCACAGTCTGAGAGCGTGTAGCGCCAAATCAGCCCAGCTTTGAGAGCCTCGTATCTGCCGTGGGCTGGGGGCTGGTCAAGCAGGCTCGCTACCTGCTGAGCTGTGCGAGCGTCCAGCACTGCAACCACATGGAAAAACTTGGTGTCGTCTGCCGTTACTCCCCGGAGGGCGAACTGGGCCTCGGTGTGGTGGAACCAAGAGCGCGGGTTGTGCTGCCAAAAGTCCGGTAGCTTGACTACAACAGCGCACGCGTTGCTGGGGGTTCCCGTCCAGGCCGTCTGTGGGATGCTTGCCGCGTTGCTGGGTCCGGGCTGACTCCGGGGTTCTTGCCTCGTGTTCTGTAATACATTTCGCGTCACCAGTGTGGAGAGTGTGGGAAATGATGAAGCAGGTTTACGAGCAGACGAAACTTTATTAACACTCTCACATCATCCAAACACAGAAAAGCACTGAATCAGCCAAACCAGGGTTCTCCTTATAAGCTCCACAGATCATCTCACATCTGCATGACATTTCACATCACACTGCATGATATCCAACTCCACAATACATTTTCCATCAACCCCCAGCTCCCTCTTCCTGCCAACTCCCCATGACGTCCTTGCCTATTCTTCTCTTATGTTTAATCACTGCCTCCTGACTGAGACGCTGTCTGCAGATTCCTCCACAATATGCATTCCCACAAGACCAAAGAGACCACGGCATAAAAATATCAATATTTGGTTTTACTATGTATACAGTGCATCCAGAAAGTATTCACAGCGCTTCACTTTTTCCACATTTTGTTATGTTACAGCCTTCTTCCAAAATGGATTAAATTCTTTTTTTTCCTCAAAATTCTATACACAACACTCCATAACAACAATGTGAAAAAAGTTTTTTTGAATTTTTTGCAAATTTATTAAAAATAAAAAACTAAGAAATCACATGTATATAAGTACAGTATTTACGTACAGCCTTTGCTCAATACTTTGTTGATGCACCTTTGACGGCAAATACAGCCTCAAGTCTTTTTGAATATGATGCCACAAGCTTGGCACACCCATCTTTGGGCAGTTTCGCCCATTCTTCTTTGCAGCACCTCTCAAGGTCCATCAGGTTGAATGGGAAGTGTCGGTGCACAGCCATTTTCAGACCTCTCCAGAAATGTTCAGTTGGATTCAAGTCTGGGCTCTGGCTGGGCCACTCAAGGACATTCACAGAGTTGTCCTGAAGCCACTCCTTTGATATCTTGGCTGTGTGCTTAGGGTTGTTGTCCTGCTGAAAGATGAACTGTCGCCCCAGTCTGAGGTCAAGAGCGCTCTGGAGCAGGTTTTCATCCAGAATGTCTCTGTACATTGCTGCATTCATCTTTCCCTCTATCCTGACTAGTCTCCCAGTTCCTGCTGCTGAAAAACATCCCCACAGCATGATGCTGCTACCACCATTGGCATGGTTATGAACGGTGCCTTGTTTCCTCCAAATATGACGCCTGGCATTCATGCCAAAGAGTTCAATCTTTGTCTCATCAGACCAGAGAATTTTGTTTCTCATGGTCTGAGAGTCCTTCAGGTGCCTTTTGACAAACTCCAGGTGGGCTGCCAAGTAGCTTTTACTAAGGAGTGGCTTCCATCTGGCCACTCTACCATACAGGCCTGATTGGTGGATTGCTGCAGAGATGGTTGGCCTTTTGGAAGGTTCTCCTCTCTTCACAGAGCAACGCTAGAGCTCAAACAGAGTGACCACTGGGTTCTTGGTCACCTCCCTGACTAAGGCCCTTCTCCCCCAGTCGCTCAGTTTAGACGGCCAGCCAGCTCTAGGAAGAGTCCCAGTGGTTCCGAGCTTCTTCCATTTACGGATGATGGAGGCCACTGTGTTCATTGGGACCTTCAAAGCAGTCAGAATTTTTATGTACCCTTCCCCAGATTTGTGCCTCGAGACAATCCTGTCTCAGAGGTCTATAGACAATTCCTTTGACTTCATGCTTGGTTTGTGCTCTGACATGCACTGTCAACTGTGGGACCTTATATAGACAGGTGTGTACCTATCAAATCATGTCCAATCAACTGAATTTACTACAGGTGGACTCCAATTAAGCTGTAGAAACATCTCAAGGATGATCAGTGGAAACAGGACGCACCTGAGCTCAATTTTGAGCTTCATGGCAAAGGCTGTGAATACTTAAGTGATTTCTTAGTTTTTTTATTTTGAATAAATTTGCAAAAATCTAAAAAAAAAAACTTTTTTCACATTGTCATTATGGGGTTATTGTGAGTAGAATTTTGAGGAAAAAAATGAATTTAATCCATTTTGGAATAAGGCTGTAACATAACAAAATGTGGAAAAAGTGAAGCACTGTGAATACTTTCCAGATGCACTGTACGTATGTGAGTAAAGTGAACAATTGTTTTATTCTCTAACCTACTGAAAACAACTCACCAAAATTCTAAGTCAAAATATCAACATTTCGAGCATTTGTTTACAGAAAATGACAACTAGCCAAGTCAATAAAAAAGATGTTGCTTGTAGATGTGCTTTTATCAAATAATGTAAAGCAAAGAAGTTCATGTTCATTCTTAAACACGACAGTACTTAAATTTGAACTTCGGAAGAACTCAATTCTGTGTTTGTGATAATTGTGATTTTTAACAATTTCATGCATCTTACAATGCTTAAATGATTACCTAATCAGTACCTCCTTAAGTAGATTGATGTGTCCTTGAGTTGGAATTCAACAGATACTCAAATTGAATGGCTGCCATACATTTAGAGATGCTAATTTTGGAAACATTTTGTAGTGGTCTCTCTACAGTGGAGCTGTAGCTTATAGATTAGGCATTCATTTATTTTTTAGGGGAATGAATGAATGAACAAGTAGTGTGTGCATTTCACTTTTCACCATAAACTAATGGTCAGTACAAGAAAAGCCAAAATGTTGAAAAATCTGCTTAATTCATCAGCAGCCGGGGATGAATAAAGATTTGAAAAACAATCACTGTAAAGATGTTTTAAGAAACGGCCAGAATGCCTGTTATCACCATTTTAACAACAAGCAGCACGTGATGGCGCAGGCATGGATAACGTCATCACACCGTGCCTATAACGGGACTGTTGGCGGCAGCTGAGTCTCTTTTTGGTGCTCTGCCTGCACCACACCACCAGTCTGTACGCCCTTATAGTTAGGATACTAGCGATATCTGTATGTTTCACGTGTTGGTTAACTGTTCAATAAAAGCCATAGTTCAGCACAGTCAGCGTGTCCGCTGGTCCCTGATTCTCAGACATAAAATAAGATAAGCCTTTATTAGTCCCACATTGGGGAAATTACAGGATTGCAACAGCACAGGGATAGCAACACTCAGAGCAATAGTTCAAAAGATAAGATAATACGAGCAGTGAATATACATATGTACACAGAAATATACACAGTGCAGAGCATTGTAGCTAGGTGGAATAAACAGCATAACAGTCTATTCAGTTACCCCGAATAGTATGAATATGTACCCATACAGTATATTTCGTATTTGAATCAGCCTAGTTGTCACCCTCCGTAGCGATTGTTATTGTCCTAGTTGTATAATGGAGGGTACCATTATTGTGCAAGTTTGTTACATTTTGTGCATTCAATACGACCTCTACGAGCAGCCCTGGTTAGGTTATAAACTCTTGACAGCCGTAGGTAGGAAGGACCTGCTAAACCTCTTGGTTGTACACCTAGGATGGTACAGCCTACTGCTAAATGAGCTCCTCAGTGCGTTCAGCATGTCCTGCATGGGGTGGGACTCAGACTGCAGCAGAGGTGACAGCTTAGCCACCATCCTCCTCTCTCCCATCTCCTCCCCTGGGTCGAGACGCAGCCCCAGGACAGAGCTAGCTTTTTTGATCAGTCTATTCAGTCTCTTCCTGTCGGCTGCCGTGATGCCATTGCCCCAGCAGACCACTCTAAATGTGATGGCTGATGTCACCACTGAATCGTAGAAGGTCTTCAGGAGCACCCCTTGTACACCATAAGACCTGAGCCTCCTCAGGAGTGAACAGCTTGCGCTGTCCCTTCTTGTAGAGCGCATCAGTATTGTGTGACCAGTCCAGTTTATTGTTCAGATGAACACCCAGGTACTTGTAGGATGTCACCATCTCAGTGTCTGTTCCATGGATGTTTACTGGTGCTGTGAGGGGTTGTCCTCACCTGTGGCAGTCCACCACCAGTTCCTTAGTTTTCCTCGCATTGATCTGGAGGCAGTTCCGATGGCACCAGTCCACAAAGTCCTGGAGAAGTCTTCTGTACTCCGCATCATCTCCAGCAGAGATGAGGCCGACGATCGCAGAGTTGTCAGAGAACTTCTGTAGATGGCAGTGTAGTGTGTTGTGTGAAAAGTCTGCAGTATAAAGGGTGAACAGGAAGGGAACCAGAACTGTTCCCTGGGGAGCCCCCGTACTGCAGATGATAGTGTCGGACACACAATCCTGGGTTCTCACAAACTGTGGCCGATTTGTGAGGTAGTCCTCACAAATCAATCCTCATCAATCAAACTCATAGTCAAACTCATTCCATGGAGGGCCAAGACCCTGCAGGTTTTACCTCCACCCAGTGGCTTCAACAGGTGTTTTCTCTGAATTTCTTCCCACTGACTGCTGATCAGTGAAAACACCTGCTGAAGAGACTGGGTGGAAGTAAAACCTGCAGGGTCTTGGCCCTCCATGGAATGAGTTTGACACCCCTGCTTTAGAGCATCCATCACTTCCTCAGACCATACTTTCACTGTGCAGGTAACCGGAAGTTGTCTGTGTACTATTCAATTCAATTCAACTTTATTTATATAGCGCCGTTTCACAACAACAGTCATCTCATAGCACTTTCAACTGTAGGGGAAACCCCCACAATTGCAGAAAGACCCCAGCAATCAGGCGATCCCCTATGAGCAAGCGCTTGGTGATGGTGGAGAGGAAAAACTCCCTTTTAACAGGAAGAAGCCTCCAGCAGAACCAGGCTCAGGGAGGGGCAGTCATCTGCTGCGACTGGCTGGGGGGTGAGGGGATGGAGAAGATGAAAAGAACAGACATGTAGAGAGCAAACAGCATGATGGGGACTCAATCTATGGGAGAGAACAAACAGATGTTAATGACCAGCAAAACAAAATATTTAAATGAGAGTGAAGAAAGGAGTAAAGCCCAGTGCAATTATTGGAGGTCCTCCAGCTGTCTAAACCTAGTAGCAGCATAACTAAGGGAGGGTTCAGAAACACATGATCCCTCCCTAATTGTAGGCTAGATCAAAAAGGAAGGTTTTAACCCTATTCTTAAAAACAGAGATCGAGTCTGACTCCCGAATCCAGATTGACAGCTGGTTCCACAAGAGAGGAGCTTGATAACTGAAGGCTCTGCCCCCCATTGTACTTTTGGAGATTCTAGGTATTACAAGTAATCCAGCATTTTGGGAGCGTAGTGCTCTGTTTGGATAATAGGGTAATATCAGATCTTTTAAATAAAAAGTGCCCTGATTGTTTAGAGCTTTCAAAGTGAGAAGAAGGATTTTAAACTTAATTCTAAACTCTATGGGAAGCCAATGAAGGGAGGCCAGAACCGGAGAGATATGATCTCTCTTTCTAGTACCTGTTAAAACTCTTGCTGCAGCATTTTGGATCAACTGAAGACTTTTTAGAGATGTTTTAGGACAACCTGATAATAAAGAGTTAGAATAATCTAATCTAGAGCTAACAAAAGTGTGGATCAGTTTCTCAGCATTACTCTGAGACAAGATGCTCCTAACTCTTGGCAATATTATGCAAATGATAGAAGGCAGTCTTAGAAACGAATTTAATATGTGAATTGAAAAAGAGATCTTGATCAAAAATAACTCCAAGGTTCCTCACAGAGCTATTAAGAGAAAGAGTAACTGCATCCAAACTAAAAGTCTGATTTGGAAAGGTGTTTCTTAGGTTTTTTGGACCAACAAGAATGACTTCAGTCTTATCTGAATTTAATAGCAGGAAATTACAAGTCATCCAAGCTTTGATTTCCTTAAGACAGGCCTCTAACTTGGCTAATTGATTACTATCATCTGGCTTCATTGACAGGTATAACTGTGTGTCATCTGCATAACAATGAAAATGTATACAGTGCTTCCTAATAATGTTGCCTAACGGAAGCATATATAAACTAAAAAGAGTAGGGCCTAGCACAGATCCCTGTGGAACTCCATGACTGAGCTTTGAGTTGAAAGAAAACTCATTACTGACATGAAGAAACTGGAACCTATCAGATAAATAAGATCTAAACCACTGCAACGAAGTTCCATTAAGTCCAACATAGTGTTCTAATCTATCAAGTAGAATATTATGATCAATAGTATCAAAAGCTGCACTAAGGTCTAAAAGGACAAGTACAGAAACAAGTCCATTATCAGATGTGATCAGGAGGTCATTAGTGACCTTCACTAAGGCTGTTTCAGTACTATGATGGATTCTAAACCCAGACTGAAACTCTTCAAATAAACCATTTCCCTGCAAGTGGTCAAATAATTATGTAGCATCAACTCTTTCTAAGATTTTTGAAATGAAAGGGAGATTAGAGATTGGTCTATAGTTAGCTAAAACTCCTGGATCCAGCGTTGGCTTTTTGAGTAAGGGTTTAATTACAGCCGTTTTAAAAGCCTGCGGTACATGGCCTAAAGTTAATGAAGAATTTATTATTTGAACAATAAAGCTACCAATAAATGGGAAGACTTCTTTAAATAACCTGGTAGGAATAGGGTCTAAAAGACAAGTTGAAGGCTTGGATGAGGAAACTATTTTGTCTAACTCTAAAAGGTCAATTGGAGTAAACTGATCCAAACAGATGTCAGTTGAAGGAGTTGTAGTAGTTAGTGCATTTAAGTTAATGGTGGGAAGAATCTGACTGATTTTATCTCTGATCGATGAAATTTTGTTATTGAAAAAGTTCATAAAGTCCTGACTAGTAAGCTCTAAGGGAATTCTAGGATTGACAGACTCTTTGTCAGCCTGGCTACAGTGCTGAAAAGAAACCTGGGGTTATTCTTGTTCTCTTCTATTAATGCAGAATAATAACTCGTTCTAGCTTTTCTCAGAGATTTTTTATAAATTAAAAGATGATTTCTCCAAGCTAAATAGATTTCATCTAAATTAGTTGAGCGCCATTTTCTTTCTAACTGACGAGTCTTCTCTTTTAAGCTACGAGTTTCTGTGTTGAACCAAGGAGTTAGAAATCACTGATTAGACTTTTTCTTTTTTAAAGGGGCTACCATGTCTAGAGTCTGATACAGCGAAGCTGTAAACACTATCTACCATACTATCAATTACAGAAGGAGTAAGGTGTCTATAGCTTATTTCCGTTGTGTTGACACAAGGCATAGAGGAAACAAACTGCATAAATTTGGTAACAACATCATCTGAGAGGCATCTACTGTAGTAATATTTTTCCTTAGGAGCCAAATAGTCAGAAATAGTAAAATCAAAGGTTAACAGACAATGGTCTGACAGTACAGGGTTATGAGGAGACACTACCAGGTTTTCTATTTCTATGCCATATGTCATAACAAGGTCCAACGTATGGTGGAGATAATGGGTAGAATTTCTTACTTTCTGAGAAAACCCCATCGTGTCTAATATTAAATTAAATGCCATATTAAGGCAATCACTATCTACATCTACATGTATATTAAAGTCCCCTACTATAATTATTGATCTGATTTCAGCACTAAATCAGCTAAGAATTCGGCAAATTCGGATAAAAACTCTGAGTAGGTTGATGGGGGACGATTAACTATGGCAAATAAAACTGGGTTTAGCCTAAAATTGCTAATATGCCCAATACTGAGGACCAGGTCCTCAAAGGAATTATAACGTGTTTTTTGCTTTCCATTAACTAGTAATTTGGAATGGTAAATTGTTGCTACTCCTCCTCCACGACCAGAACTTCTGGGATTTTGACAGTTTAAATAACCAGAGGGAGTTGATTCACTTAAACCAACATAATCCTCTTGTCCTAACCAAGTCTCTGTAAGGGATATTAAATCAGTCTGATGATCAATTAACAGATCATGGACTAGTAGAGACTTGGGAGTTAGAGACCTAATATTTAACAAACCGCATTTAATTTTTAAATTATGAGGAGGAACAGAGGACAAATCATTCAATTTAGAGGCTTCATGTTTAATTTGAGTTTTACCAACTTTTTGTTTAATCACTTTGGGATTCTTATACATTATATTTTTATTTGCTTTGGAGGGAGCAGACAATGATTCTCTGATGGGGAAGACAGGGGCTAAGTTGAGGGGTAGCGGATGAAGAGCCTGGGGGTTTGTAGACAGGCAGGAGGTGAACCAAGTTGTGCTCCAATCTCCCAAGCGGGGGGAGTGGCGATGAGGTGTACACCTCCTTAGTGTTTGCATAAAATAAGTCCAATGTTTTATTGTGTCTGGTGTGGCACATGACATACTGGGTGAACATGGGCAGAATGGAGGACAGTTAAGTATGGTTAAAATCACCCGAGATGAGGAGGAGAGCATTTGGGTGTTGTGTTAGCAGCCTGCTAGTGGATGGGGTCATGAGCTGCCCCAGCATTCACAGACGGATTTGCATAAATAACAATGCAGCTCATGTGTGAGTATTCCCTAGGGAGGTAAACTGGCCGCATGCTAACAGCTAGCAACTCCATGTCTTTGCTGCAGTGTTGCTTTTTAACCGTGATGTGCCCAGGGTTACACCATCTGTTGTTCACATACATTATCACCCCTCCACCCCTTGTCTTCCCACTGTCTAGTGTCCGGTCTGCCCGTATTGCGTGAAAACCCTCCAGTTCAATGTTAACATCTGTTGCTAGTTCTGTTAGCTGGTGGATTGGGCCGGCTGGTTGGCTGGTGGATAAGGGTGGATTCACACTACAACATCTGGACCAACATCTGGCTCTGCTGGCAAAAGTTGGTAAAAGTTAATGATAGTTGGTGTTTGTTGGCAAACGCTGGCGAAAGTTGTGTTCTTTGAAAATTTTCAGCATGCTGAAAATTTGCCAACGCTTGGAAATACACGTTGGTGAAAGTTGTGCTGAGTTTGTAAAAGTTCCTGAGCACTGGGCTAAGTTATGTAGGGTTGGCCTAAGTTAAGCTCCATTGGCAAACGATGACTGAAAAGCTGGTGGAATCAGATGTTTTTAGACCGAGACTCACTTCAAACACAAGAGAAATGCCAAAGAGGTGTCACTGTCCATTGTGCTGGAATGCCAAAAGCCAAGCGAAGGGGGAATTAAAAAAAAAAAAAAATATATATATATATATATAATCCCCCCAAATGTGACAGCCCAAAAGAAAAAAAAATCTGCTCATTGCAAAATTTACTGTTCTTAATTTTCTGCTCCATGCATAATCATTCTCCAGGATTTATTTGTTTGGTTTCTATTGTGGGGAATCAAAAAGTGCTGATGTGGTGTCAAAAAGTAAATGATGTTTAATAGGATTTTGTTATTTTAATGGAGAAAGTTTTAACAGCCTCGGCGACTTCAAGGTGGACCTGTCCCGTGAGGGGCTCCCATGTTTCAGGACAGCAACAGAAACAACAGCAGCAGCACTTAGTGAATCACTTGGTGGTTCTTTGTTTTCATGGGCTTTCTTGGCACGCCTCTTTTGAGACACTGCCACCTTTCCTGTCCCTCGCATAGTACAAAAAAAAAAATATCCACTGAAATGTATGCCCAAGGGAGATGAGTTCACTCCAAAAGCAGGTCCAGAATGGCAGGATACCTCCACAAATGCTGATCTTTATATGAGCGTCACCTGACCTGCACTGACTATTCGTTTGCTTAAGTTAGCATAAGTTGGCAACAGTTAGACATATGCTAGCCTAAGATGGCAAAAGTTTGCCAATGCTGAATGCAACGCTGGCAAATGCTAGCAAAAAGTTTTGACTAATTTCTCTGATTTTTCAAAATTTCTGTAGAAGTCGGTCCAAATGTTATAGTGTGAACCCAGCTTAACAATGGCGATGAGGAGAAAAAAGTATTCTTCTGGAAGAAAAGACATTTTCCTGAAGATGGAAGCGTGTTTGGCACCCCCACCACTGTTCCTCGCAACCCCAGGTGAGCCGCCCATCCCATGGCCTCGTTGGTTTGAGTCGTTTCAGACATATGTGTCGGCTACAGACCTAGCTAATGTTAGCAAGCGTTGTCTACATGCTTCGCTGAGTCATAACTTGGGCAGTGAGGGACAGTGTGTTTATGAAGCACTGGGCCCTGCGGAACCCAACAGCGAATGTGGCACCTTATTAACCGGACATTTCACTGCTCCACAGAGCATAATGGCCCGGAGATTTTTGTTTTACCAGCACCAACGGCAACCAGAAGAGTCGGTCCTAACTACTAACTAACTAACTAACCTGCACTTATATATCGCTTTTCTAGTCACAAAGACCACTCAAAGCGCTTTCACTAATACTAACCCTCTATTCTAAGGGCCTATAGGAAACAGATATCTAGGGACAATTTAGAACAGCCAATTAACCTAACATGCATGTCTTTGGATTGTGGGAGGAAACCGGAGCCCCCGGAGTAAACCCACGCAGCACAGGGAGAACATGCAAACTCCATACAGAAAGGTTCCAACCCCTGCCAACCTGGGGATTCGAACCAGGAACCTTCTAGCTGTAAGGCATAAAGTATGCAGCTGCCCTCCACTGTGTGGCTAACACATGCAAGTTTGGACACTTGGAAGACAGGTTGGTGCGAGAACAGTTGAAGATGAATTCGGCGATATGGGACTTATTGCAGATGGCGCCAGATGACCAGCCAGTGGCAGACTCATTGGAAATGCTACGTGAATCAGTGCTGACCGTGCTGGGCATCCTGTCAGAGATGGAGACGATGGAATTAGTGTCCCAGCTAAAGATAATGGCCCAGGTAGCATTGCAGCTAATGGGCCCCGGCCCGCGCTCCCCACAGTCAGTTCCACTGGTACAGACGGTGGCCCCGGCTGCTGAGCCCATTGACCCCACGTCTTCTCAGGAAGGC
The DNA here is from genome assembly GCA_020510985.1 of Pholidichthys leucotaenia. Lineage (NCBI taxonomy): Eukaryota > Metazoa > Chordata > Actinopteri > Cichliformes > Pholidichthyidae > Pholidichthys > Pholidichthys leucotaenia. The sequence continues at coordinate 305,422,942 of CM035843.1, forward strand.
CCTGAGGTAGACACGATGGCACAGCGGGGCACCACAGCGCGCCGACCCAGCGGTAAACTCAGTTTGGCCGACGACAGCTCGAGTCCGCTTCACTCAGATGCGGACGCAGCCATTCCCTGCCTCACACCGCACACTGAGCAGAACCCAGTCGAACCGGAGCAGCCACAGGAGCCCCAGACCGCATCCATGCAGGACCCGGAACCACCACAGGAGCACCAGATCGCAGTCACACGGGACCCGGAGCTAGTCCTTATGCAGCACGAGCATTCTTGAGCTGCCACCTCATCGCAGGAGAGAGAGCATAATCCGGATTTGCCTCTAATCCTTGTCTGGCATAAGCCTCAGGGAGCCACCGCAGAGCTGCAGGAGAGGGAGTTCATGGCCAAGAGGGATCCCGGTGAATGACGTCAACGCGGTGCGCACCCTGTCGTTGGTGAGAGCAACACACCGCCGTGACCACAACCAGCACCAGAGGAGAGAGGGCAGAAACTGGACTTAGATCCTCATCCGGCATCAGCCTTAGAGAGCTGCCACAGTGCTGCAGGAGAGAGAGTTGTTGAGCAAGACCCAGCAGAGCAACCCCAATCCAGAGCGTGTCTTGCTGCCAGCATGAACGGCACGCCGCCACAACAGCAACAAGCATCCGGGACGAGAGAGCAGCAGTGCCAAGTGCAGCCGAACAGATTGCTGTTCACAGTGCTTGATTGGGTTTAGGTACGCCGATCCGAACACCCAGATGACCTGCAAATGCTCCTGTCATTGCTGATGCAGATGGCTGGTGGCTCGAGATGGCACGCCAGCTGTCTGCAAAAAAGAGCAGCTGCCCCACACCAAGCCGTGATGCTGGAGCAGATCCGCCAGTGTAGAACCCGGACTGGGACTTCGCCAACGAGAGAGCGCACCCAGGTCCGCTGCAGTCGGCACCTCCAGGGGTGCACCCGCCTGAGGCCCCTCAAGTTGAACTCCCACAATGACTCTGTTTTAAAATGTTTAGACAGAGCACGATTGACTACAGTGGCAGAATAACCCACTCAACCGTGCAGGGTCTACCAGCAGCCCATCCGGTGGCCTAGATTCAGGTTTGAACTGTTGTGAGTTCATATGCCTGCCTTAACGTTATCAATGGTTTTTGTTTTCCCAAGGGGCAGGTGAATGTGAGATATCACCATATTAACAACAAGCAGCATGGACGTGACAGCACAGGCACAGATGACATCATCACGCTGTGCCTATAATAGGGGACTGTTGGTGGCAGCCTAGTCTCTTTTTGGTGCGCTGCCTGTACCACAACACCAGTCTGTACTCCCTTATAGTTAGCATACTAGCTGTATCTGTATGTGCCACGTGTTGGTTAACTGTTCAATAAAAGCCGCAGTTCAGCACAGTCAACGTGTCCCCTGGTCCCTGATTCTCAGACATGACAGTGCCCTCCTGAAATTAAAGCCAATTAAACATGTTCCTGGTCTCAGTTGCTGCTTTTACATTTCATTTAATAACAAGACATGATGTTTACTTGATAAGTTAGTGATGGTCAAGTAAGTATTTTTTTTTCAATTTTCGTAAACTTTATTAATCCCAGAGGGAAATTCGGGCCATCCACCTGGATGGATGAGGCAGCCAAGGTGCGGCACCAATCCCTTCATCATTCACACACATATTCACACCTAGGGCCACTTTAGAGTCTCCAATTAACCTAACTCGCATGTTTTTGGCCTGTGGGAGGAAATCGGAGTATCTGGGGCAAACCCATGCAGACATAGGGAGAACATGCAAACTCCACACAGAAGAGTCACCGATGGTCAGGGGGTGGGATTGAACCCACGATGGTCAGGGGTGGAATTGATCCCATGACCTTCTTGCTGTGCTGCCACAGTGTTAACCACCGTATCACTGAGCTGTATAGTGTACAGTATAGAGGTAAACAGATAACCAGACCATCAGTGACAGAGTGGCTCATTCCGACCAAATGAAATCACCTCGAGAGTGCTCAGCTCTCCTGACTGTTGACCTTGACCATAGCCTAGATGCAGACCAACCTGGGGATCCAGGACCAGCCCTGTGAGGATCACGTGTGCGAGTTTGTTAAGAATTAGGGCAACTGCCTAGGAGGAGTAACAATTTTCATAAAATCATATAAGTGCTGAGATCTTTTGACCTTTAAATCTGACCTTGAGCAGAACCATGATGCAGATCCACCTGATGATTATCGTGCATCAATTTGTGGATAACTGGGACAACTACCTAGGAGGAGTGTTGATTTTTCTGAAATCACATAAGTGCCAAGGTCTCCTGACCTTTGACTCTTATCTTGACCTTGAGCACAACCTGGATGCAGAGCCACCCGAGGATCATTGTGAGTGAGTTTGGCGACCATCAGGGCAAATGCCTAGGAAGAGTATTGATTCTGTGAAATATGGAAAGATGGGCGGGTGATGGACGGCGTGCCATTACATTAGCTCCTTTTGGCTTTGCCAGAATGGGCTAAAAAGTAACGTAGGGGATGGCAGCCTCATGATTAACAAGTTGTTATACCTAGTGGCCTTTGATGGTCATAGACTTACTCCCTCTCCCTGGTTTTGATAAACCATGGGATGAATGCCAAAATGTGCCAATGGTATCATCAAAACAGTAAACACGTTAAAAAGTGATGGAGACACCATTCTGACCTCCAGACCAGCCGGCGTCATACTCTTGCCCCCACTGGTTGGTAGAGACAAACATCTACACACAGCACTGACTATTCTGCAATCTCAGTTCTTTGGTGATTACGAGCCAGATACAGCACGGACTCTTTTGTGGTGTGAACAGAATATGAGGCGATGAAATGTGACATTAGTCTAGTTATGCTACTGGCTGTGACATTCTTACCGGCCACCGTAGTCTTGTTGTCCAATTGCTCAGATGTAAATATTATGATTACTTTGGACATGCAAAGTATTTTTTCATCAGTATATTATCAATATTATTTATCTTTTAGAATATAAAGGCTTTAATTCTGCACCTCTCTAAATACTCTGATTTATTTTTGTAAAATTTGTTTTCTTGAAAATACCTTCTAGTACACCTTTAAGAACAGCTCATTAAACAACTGCACAACTGAAGACAGCTTACAGATACAAAGGCCTGGTTATTCATTGACATACACTTTATTTTTGTTTGAGACAACAACAACAAATCAACATGCAAGCCTCCCTATCTCTACATTATGTTATACAAATAATGGTTCTGTAGTTACAAAATATATAAATATTTAAGACCATATGTACAGGACATTTACATTACTACATCCATTATTAAACTTTATTACTATATATACATTTAGCAGGTATTATTCTTTAATATTATTATAATTATTATTTGCCTTATCATTATTATTGTTAGCTTTATTAATATTAGTATTCATCATCTATAGGTAACTCTCAAAAAACAAAGCATGTTGCAGAAGAGAAAAAACGGGACCATACCTGACGTTACTGTGCCTGAATGGTCAAGGAGCAGAGGCTGGCCTGCACTCTGTCCTTGGTAAAGCATGGAGAGCTGGCTATGTAGAGCACAAGGTTCAAAACACTATTTGTACAAGGTGATAATAGGGCTAGTGAGCCAACACTATATTCCAGCAGCATTTGGATTCCACTGAGGTAAACAAAGACATAGCTTGGAATCTAGCACGTAGCTTTCACTATCCCAATACAATTTCTCGTTCATCCACACAGAATAAGTTGACTACCCAGGTCTTGGATTGCTGAGCAGTAACATGAACAGTCTGATCTCTTGCTCCTTTTCAAACTGTGAAGGAATTGTTCAATCTCTCTGTAACATGGAGACATGCACAGACACCACACACGTCATGTTATTTACCTTGACCACAGTATATGTAGTTGTCAGATTTGTCAGTGCTTCCTGGAAACCATCGGCTGATATCCATCAGTGTAAACATCCCTGTTGTGTAAGCCAGCTGAGCTTCCTCTTATGATTAGATCATTCTGTGTAGGTGTACACAAACACTACATGGTGTAGAGTTGTGTAAGCTCACAAGCACAAAAAATAGGCCTTTTTTCTCTTCGACCCCAACACACGCTATCTTACTTTCACACACACATGCACACAAACTCTTTATTCACTCATATTTTCCAACTGTCTCACTCTCACCTTCACACTCCCTCTGTTACTCCTCTCTGCTGCTCTTCTTACCTTTCCCTCTCATCTCTTTCACTCTCCTGCTCATCTCTCCCCATCTCCTTGCTCTACTATATCTAGGAAATAATGCAGTTTTTGCTCTTCCTCCTCTGGCGGGTGTGCAGCTGACCGTGAATCGGTCCATGCAGAGGTCCATGGTGACCCCCCATCCCAGAGGGGCTGTAGCGATGGCGCAGCTCTTCATTGTTGATGTAACACAGCTGCACTGGCCGAGGGATTGACTCACCCAGAAAATAAGCCTCATCTCCCTCGGACTCGGAGGAGGAGGAGCAGCTGGAACACCAGGGGTCAGCAGCCTCCATGTACCCATCACCCCAGCATGGCCCTCCCAGTCCAACAGGTTGCCAGCCAGCATTCTGAAGGGTGAGGTCAGAAGTGGTGCGTGGGCAGGGCCGATGGGGCTGCTGTCTGTATCCGCCTGGCTCCAGACCATACAACTCCCTAGCAGCATGACCAGAGGGGAAGCGGTCATAATCCTCCTGAACACGGCGGTAGGGCAGCTCCACCAACTGAGTGGGCCGATCTGCCACCAGGTGCAGGGCATTGTCAGAGCGAGAACGGCGAGAGCGTTTGTGGTGGCGGCCGCTGCGGTGCTGCCCGTTGTTTCCACGGTGGTGCTTGCGGCGTCTCGGTTGTGGCTGCTGTTGCTGGGACACAGAATCCTGAGCAGTCAGGCTTCGCCGGGGCATCCTGTCACTCATGGGAGCCATTCGAAGATTTCCACTGCTGCCCATCAACCCGACCCGTCCAAGCGGTTGTGGGCCATCCCAGTATTGCAGTGGGTAGCCAACTCTCAGTGGCGCATACATATTGTTGTTGTTGTTGTAGGGGCGGGAGGAGGATAGTGACTCAGTGCTGTGGAACTGGACTGAAGAGCTGAGGGTGCCCATGTTGCTCTTTTCAGACACATTGACACCTGAGTCCTTACTCAGATCGGGCATGGAGAACCTTGACAGATGCTCTTGACGCTTACTGACGCCATCCAGAGAGTTACCTGCTAAAAATCAAATATCACAATTTTTAGATCACACTAAGATTAACTGAATAACTGTGTGACAATTAAAAACTCAGGTTTTAATGACACAAACTGAACTGCAACCCAATTTGTATCATTTCTTATGAGGACTGCAGATCTGTACTACAAAACAGCTGAGGAATGAATAGGGCTGCAGTTCTCTTTGTGGCTAAAACTCACTTAAATATGCATGCAAGAGTTATAATGCCATACCTGTTGCACTGGGCATAGTAAGAGAGTCCATGGATCCACGCGGTGTCTGTTCTAGAGGAGTAAGGGGTTCATTGAAGCTCATGTCACTGATGGGGTTCCTCCTGGTCAGTGGAGGTCTGCCATTTCTCTGGAATCCATGCAGACTAATGCTTCTTTTGTCAGAGAAGCCCTGGTTCTGGCTGGACATCTCATTGAAGCTCATCTGAGTACGCAGCTTGTTGGGTTTGAATTCATCCTGACTGTGGTGCATCCAGTTTTCATTGAAGGAGTAGCCTCTCAGGGCTGCCATAGGGGCCCTCTTGGCATTGCCTTGTTCCTTACCCCATGAATCAGGCCTGTTGCCTGGGTTGGCAGGACTCTGTGCCGGTGGATGAGCAGTCACATTGGGACTGTAGCCTTGCCTGGAATTACACTGACCCAGAAGATGAATAGGTGCAGGGGTGGGGGACGGATCCCGCTGGGGGCCCTCGTATGATGAAGGTATGTAGGGGTCATCTCGGCTCATCCACACCTGATTAAGGCTTGGGGCACGACTTGGAGTGCGGCTAGGTGTACGGTTAGGTGTCCTGCTTGGAGTCTGGCTAGATGAGAGGCTTAAGCGGTCCATCTGACCAGTGAGGGGCTCCATGTCAGCTGACAGACGGTCAGGCATGGGTGGGGGTCCTGACTGACGGGCCTCAGCATTACGTCGGTCCTGCTCAGCATTTCTGCGCTCCTTCTTCCCAACTTTGGTGCTGTGGCGGCTCTCACGGGAGCGAGCACTTTGGAAAGCAGAGTCTGAGGAGTCAGATTCTTCTGGATCCTGATTTGTTCAAATGAATTAAAAAGTTAAATTACTAAATTTATTGAATTATTCATATACAGTATGTACCCAATTACCATGCTTTCTTGGAGTCCTGTTTTTTTTTTTTAAATTCCCTTACCTGTCCGGCACTGCAAGACCTGGAGCAGAAGATCTGGCCCTGCTTTGGCAAGAAAGGTCGACCCAGCAGAGAGCGTTTGCAGCGAGCACAGCAGAAACACTCTTCAGTCGCGTGCCAGTGCTGCCCATCATATGTCATCTGGCCTTGGTCAATGCCTTGGTAAGGTAAGAATTTCATCATTTTAGCAAATGTGATAAGACAACAAAAGGTTTTTTCTTTAAAAAATGTGTAAAGGGTTAAAAAAAAAAACTGCTATAAATGAAAAAAAATGCATGCACACACTGGCCAGTTGTTGAAATTAATTTTGTTCAGATATGACTTTTAGCACAGCAACTGAGTATTTAAATAATGCAAAGAGCTTTTTACAGTAAAACATAATTCTGTGACCATGCATGATCACTCCATTCATAAGATTACATGAATATATTTCACCAGCCCTGTTCTCCAGTGAGAAAAAGTAATCATTTTTCACAGCCATCTGGGTAAAACATGGGAGCATTTTCAGAAAAAAAACCCCCAAAAAACCCCATTACTGGAGCCTGGGATGATGATAACCATCCTGTTGCTGTGGCACACAAAGCTCAAGGAACACTCACAATTACAATAAATGGCCGTTAGAGGTTTTCTATGATGTTGGTGTAAGACAAACATGTCCACGTGTTTTGGCAGCAATTAATCTGTATAGTATATTAAAGCAACAATTACAAGTGAAAACTGCAGAAAGCATATGCTGTACCTATGTGTTCTCCACATGCATCACAGTACTCTGCATAAAGGGACTCAAAGCAGTTGCAGCAGTGCGGCCGTCCGTCCTTCATGATGTAGCGCTGGCCACCAAGCGTGGTCTCACACTCATAGCAACAAAAATGCTTCATGTGCCAGTGTCTGCCCTCCGCCTCAGTGCACTCATCAGCAAAGATAATCTGTATATGGATTTACAAGAGAGAATAAATAGAGTTATAAAAACTTTTAAACTATGAATCTGAATCACTGTGGACTACTTGCACAAAGACCTGCGTGTTTTATGAATTCCGGCTCCGTCACATCTGGTGTCTGTGTTCTACACTGGCTGTGAATGTCGTGAACGGCCCTTTTCTATTGAAGGACACCATACACACACTGTGGTTTCTGCACATTTATTAGCATAAAGACAGACAAAACGCTAATATACAAATACTAAATAATAAAGTGCGTGGCACTAACAAATAGATACACAATGACAAACACCGGAAGAGAGCGGGGCTCGATGTCCAGGGGGACATGAACCCGGGAACGCTGAGCAAGGGGCGGAATCCAGCCGGAGCTCTCCCAAAGGCTGCGGGGGCTCATGGCTGGAAATAAGGGAAACACATGCCTGGACAGAGCTCTACTACTCTCATCAACAGCGGCCCCAAACACACTCAGGACGGACAACTCTGCTCCTGAGGATGGGGTGACGTGGAAGAAGGACACAACAAATCCCAGAGGTTTGCCGTTCCCTGATATGCAATACATAATTAGACACAGGTGTGGATCCATGAGTAACAGAATGAATAGCAGCTGTGCAGCTCCAAACAGTTTGACAGCCGGAAACTGCAGAGCGCTGTCAAAATAAAACATAACCGGAAGCCATAAAGATAAAAACACAACAGAACCCAAAATGTACATAATAATACTACAGATGCAAAATAACAAAAATAAAAACAGCAACAAAATAAAACAGACATGAATACAAGGAACAAACGGACAGAAAAACACTAACCAAGACCGGAAACTGGGCACGCCCCCCCCCCCATGCCCCACGATCATGACAGTGCCCCCCCTTCAAGGGGTGGTCCCCAGACACCCCAGGGTAACATCACAAAAAAACAAAACTCCCCTACACAGAACACCCCACCCCAACAAGAAAAACAACCCACCCGTGGGGAGGAGGGGGAACCCTGGCACGGAGGGACCTAGATAAAACAAACAACAAAAACAAAAAGAAAACACTCAAGATCCACAACCGGAACACTGCGGTGGCCCAGACTCCAGGGCCCTCGGATGAAGGCTAAGGCAATTTGGGTGGCCTACCAGAGTCCCAAAACCATCAGAGTGTAGGGCAAAATGCGTCTGGTGGCTGCCTAGAGTACCAGAACCACCGGTCCGCTGAGCGCAACATGCCTCTCTCAGGCGGCGGCAGCTGGAGCCCAGGCTCCCAGCGACTTACCTGGTCATCAGCATGGGGAAGGCGGAACCAGCACAGTGGCGGATTGGCCTTCAACAAAAAACTACTGGGAAACAATGGGGACCGGCGATGGTGGTGGTCGGCCAGTGACGGGGCTGGACGAGGAAGGAGGAAGTTCGGCGAGGACGGGGAGTCCCTGATGACCTCAAGCTGAGGCGTGGCACGCACGGCGGACCCAGACTGGGGCGACGCACCCACGGTAGCCCTGGGTTGGGCATAGCACCCACGGCAGCCCTGGACTGGGGTGTAGCACCCACGACACCCAGGCTGATCCGCAAGAGCACCAAGCCAAGAAGGTGGTCAACCAACGAGACCCCAGGCTGAGGCACTGCACCCACGGTGGCCCTGGACTGAGGCGTGACTGCACCTGCGGAGGTCCCGGACTGAAGCGCAGCTGCACCTGCGGAGGCCCTGGACTGGGGTGCAGCTTCAACCGTGGAGACCTCAAACGGTGGGAGAGCAGCACCCACGGAGACCTCAAACGGAGGGGGAGCAGCACCCATGGAGACCTCAAATGGAGGGGGAGCAGCACCCATGGAGACCTCGACCAGAGTGGGAGCAGCACCCACGGAGGCCCCGGACTGGGGCGCAGCACCCATGGAGGCCTCGGACGGAAGGGGAACAGCACCCACAGAGATCTCGGGAGAAGGCTCACGCACACAAAACACAGATACTGGGTCAGAGTCACCGGCAGCAGTGGAGACCGGTGAGGAGAGCTCAGATGCAGCGGACGGCTGCATCTGGCCCTCCCCACCAAGAGCCAGGCAAGATTTCTCTAAGACAGATAATGTGAAAACAAAAAAGAGAACTTGCCTGAGCTCAAGCTCCACTGCCATCCAGGACTTCGGTGATCCAGGCTGGGGCGTCTCGGCCTTCTCTGTCTGGGCATCTCTACCCAGTGCAGCCACCTCAGGGCAAGGAAAGGGGAAACTGACGCAGGTTGCTCCTCCGGCATGGCGGCTGGAACTGGAGGTCGTCTCACCGCTGGCGCTAAGTCCCGTGCAGCTGAAACCCGGGGACATTGCATTGTCGGCACAGGTTTCAGGTCACGAGACACTCTTATGCTTGAACATGGTGTTTGTTACGGACAAACTGTGGTTAGCACAGAAGTCCAATAACTGAACACACTGGAACACCGGGGTGTGGTGTGACAGCAATGTGTCTGATCAAAATAGCAGTAAGTGTTGAAGACAGAGGGACAGATTCAAAAGACCATGGACCAGTCATGGTGGCATAGAGATGTTCTGATTGAGGCCAGAAGTAACTGAGCAATAACCACAGATGGAGCCAAAAAAATTGCTAGTAATAACAGCTGAGGAAAGTGAATCCACACAGATACACAGCGATGTGTAAACACTCCACAAACTGATATGTAGGGACAGATTAACTAGGTTTGATATTCAGTGAAAATAGGACTGATGAGCACAGAAAAATAAATCTCATCACGAACTGAGAAGCTCCGATATAGTGTCTTCTCAGCATCGGAGTAGTCAACATAATACAATTATAGTGTGATCTTGAGAACAAGATACATCTTTACATTATTAGCTTTGTTTTCATCATTGATCACAGTCACTACAGTTTAAAACAACATTACAAGTTTTCTCCAAGGTCAACAGTAGACCTGTATGATAATAGTAACAGTTTAAACAAGGAGCTTGGTTCAAATCATTGTAAAACCATGAAAATGTACATTTCTGTCATAAAACTGCGATAGAATAAAATAGGCTTTTTTTTCATTGTACAGTTGTACAGTACAACAAAATTGTCGGTGCTCCACCAGGCTACTGCGCAATTAAGTATGAGAGAAGGATTAGATAAAAACACGGTTACAGAACACAAAAACACACGACTGAAATAAAAATTAGCACAGGATTATGGAAATATATACACAGGTATGGTAGTGGCTTCACAGATGAAACAATGTACATAAAAGTGTGGAGTGCAGAACACACAATTAAACACATGATTGAATGAAATGGCCCAAGGATTATGGAAAAATATACACAGGTATGGTAGTGGTTTCACGTATGGGTCAATATACTGTACATGAAAGTGCAGAGTGCAAAGTCAGGTGTGTTATTATGATAATTAAAAAGGCCCTCAGTTCTGTGCATGTGAGCATTGGGGGGGGGGGGGGTGTGGCCTCTGGCTGTTTGCAGTCCGGATGGCCTAGGGGAAGAAACTGTCAGTCTGGAGGTGTGGGACCTGATTGATCTGAATCGTCGTCCAGAGGGGTGCAGGTCAAACAGGTGGTGGGAGGGATGTGAAGGGTCTCCTGTGATGGCCTTGGTTTTTCTGAGACAGGAGGATCTGGAGATGTCCTCTAGGGAAGGCAGAGGGCCACCGATGATTTTTTGGGCGGTGTTGATGCTGAGCAAAGCAGGGCATTGCCATTTTTGGAAAAATTCCAAATGAAATAATTTTTATGTACACTCATGATAAATCTTCTTAGATCTACCGCAGTCATATATTGCAAATGCAAACTGGTGTATGAGGAGAAGGCGAATCATTTATAACAAAATATACGTCACGCCACTCAGTGCAAGTAGTCCACTGGTTTATTGTCATATGTAACATACAGTGGTGTGAAAAAGTGTTTGCCCCCTTCCTGATTTCTCATTTTTTTGTATGTTTGTCACACTTAAATGTTTCAGATCATCAAACAAATTTAAATATTAGACAAAGATAACACAAGTAAACACAAAATGCAGTTTTTAAATGAAGGTGTTTATTATTAAGGGTAAAAAAAATCCAAACCTACATGGCCCTGTGTGAAAAAGTGACACCCCCCCCCCCCGTTAAAACATAAATTAACTGTGGTTTATCACATCTTTGGAAAGATGAGTTCAATTTCTTGAGCCACACCCAGGCCTGATTACTGCCACACCTGTTCTCAATCATCACTTAAATAGGACCTGCCTGACAAAGTGAAGTAGACCAAAAGATCTTCAAAAGCAACACATCAGCCAAAGAAATTCAGGAACAAATGAGAAACAAAGTAATTGAGATCTGTCAGTCTGGAAAACGTTATAAAGCTTTTTCTACAGCTTTGGGACTTCAGCGAACCACAGTGAGAGCCATTATCCACAAATGGCAAAAACATGGAACAGTGGTGAACCTTCCAAGGAGTGGCCGGCTGACCAAAATTACCCCAAGAGCGCAGCGACGACTCATCCAAGAGGTCATAAAAGACCCCACAACAACATCCAAACAACTGCAGGCATCACTTGCCTCAGTTAAGGTTAGTGTTCATGACACCACTATAAGAAAGAGACTGGGCAAAAATGGCCTGCATGGTAGAGTTCCAAGACGAAAACCACTGCTGAGCAAAAAGAACATAAAGGCTTGTTTCAGTTTGCCAGAAAACATCTCGATGATCCCCAAGACTTTTGGGAAAATACTCTGTGGACTGACGAGACAAAAGTTGAACTTTTTGGAAGGTGTGTGTCCCATTACATCCGGCATAAAAGTAACACAGCATTTCAGAAAAGGAACATCATACCAACAGTAAAATATGGTGGCGGTAGTGTGATGGTCTGGGGCTATTTTGCTGCTTCAGGATCTGGAAGACTTGCTGTGGTAAATAGAATCATGAATTCTGCTGTCTACCAAAAAATCCTGAGGGAGAATTTCTGGCCATCTATTCGTGACCTCAAGCACACTTGGGTTCTGCAGCAGGACAATGATCCAAAACACACCAGCAAGTCTTCCTCTGAATGGCTTAAGAAAAACAAAATGAAGACTTTGTAGTGGCCTAGTTAAAGTCCTGACCTGAATCCGATTGAAATGCTGTTGCATGACCTTAAAAAGGCAGTTCGTGCTCGAAAACTCTCCATTGTGGCTGAATTACAATTCTGCAAAGATGAGTGGACCAAAATTCCTCCACAGCTCTGTAAAAGACTCATTGCCAGTTATTGCAAACGCTTGATTCTTCTTCTTCTTCTTCTTCTTGATTATTATTATGGGTGGCCCAACCAGTTATTAGGTTTAGGGGCAATCACTTTTTCACACAGGGCCATGTAGGTTTGGATTTTTTTTTCCCTTAATAATAAACACCTTCATTTAAAAACTGCATTTTGTGTTTACTTGTGTTATCTTTGTCTAATATTTAAATTTGTTTGATGATCTGAAACATTTAAGTGTGACAAACATACAATATATCTTCACATCGAGAATAAGAATTATTTGGTGATGTGGTGTACAGATGTGTGTGTGTGAGGGGGATTACACATTCTGCTCAATGAGCTACAGTTGCTATTGATGATTAAACTGTGTTTTTCTAACATGACAGTTACTGGTGAAGCATCCAATCAATGTTACGACTAATCACATACACCACCACAAAGGTTCTTGTTTTCCTAGAGAGCCCTTAGTCTGAAATAGGAATTAAAATGTTCCTCTAATGAAAAGATGTTTTTTTTTAACAAAAAAGACAAGAATGAAACTGTTTGTCAGCAGCCTGTGTTCTTCAGAGGTACAAAAGGCTTAAGTAAATTAAGTCTGGCATTCTCAATGTGAACGTGGAAAAACAGAGGAAGTTCCACCAAGAGTTCTTTGAACTCGATGGTTCCTGTAATTAAAACATGCCTAATCATGTCACTGAAGAAAGATTATTTTTAGTCAAGCTCATGTTTGAAGTGTCTCAGTCCTCCATCAATGAGGCATTTTTTTCATAAGACTTTTTTTGCATCCTGTGTTTCATTTAGAAAAACACCTTAAAAGAAAATTTAGGTAACTGTGTGTCAGCACAGAATTCATTAAAGTCACAACCTTTGATTTTAATCAAGTAACAGAGATTATCTACACATCATAAGTCACTTGATACTGACATTAGATGTTACTAAATGTTTTTACAGTAAAATATTTCCAAATATTCTTCAGACATCAAGAGCCTTTTCTCATATTTTTTCCTTTTTTAAGAGAAAACAATGATGTATCCACTTCACTTCTGTGAGGGGAGGAAAATTAACTTTTAAAAATCAATAAAAATGTTATTTAATTTAATTAAGAATCGAATCTTGGTCCACATTTCCCTCCACTGAAATAAATACACCTTACCAGATTTCAATTAGTGCTGTGCATTGTGGCCAGAGTCTAATTATCGTTATCTCAGGCCTGCCAGGAATTATGGTTAGAAAGTGAGCAGACTCTCTGAGTCATGCCAAAGGATACTGGGACACCCTTTCTCTCCATGTCAGTTTCAACCCCATCCAAGTCTGTGAGCTATAAACCATTCAGCTATTTCCAACCCTGAGGGGCTCTGGGCCCAGACAGGCGCACCTCATCACATGCACAACAGCGGGGTTTCAGCCTCTCGGCATGGTGCCGGCCACAGAAGATCTTGCCATCCTGGTGGAAGTATATGAGATCCACCAACAGCTCCTCACATGTGCTGCAGACAAAGCAGTTAGGGTGCCAGCATTTTCCATGACCCGCCCTCGGAGCAAACACTACAATGTCCCCTCCATTTATCTGACCACCACACTGTAGGACAGAAAAGGTGAGAAAAGAGTCAGAAATGGAAGGAAAGAAGAAAAAAAGGAGAATTATGTGGAGGAATCAAGTGGGGTTAAAAAAAAAACACAAAGGAGCAAAGGTGTTTGACCATCAGTTGTTAGGGAGTAAAATGAGACTAATAAGCCAAAATAAAAACATGTTAGTTATTGGCTTTACCTTGTCACAGATGGCCCCACTGATAGTGAGCGGGAAAGGACGGACGTTGCCTCTGCCCAAGTTATCCTTCTTCCTTTGGTTACTGAAGAGCTTGAGCTCTCGTTTTTCCTCCTCGTTAAGTGCATTACAATAACGAATCTAAAAAAAAAAAAACAAACAGCAGGAATCAACATTTAATTGGAAAAGCATCCATGTATGAAAAAAAATTGCTGTAGTCTCAACAACATTTTACCTCATTGTCATGCGGTGGCAACTGGTGAAGCAGCTGCTTGATGCGATATTTCTCACCGGGGCTGTTAATGTAAGGGACCTTCTCCTCTGGCAAGGAATTATAATACTGATGTACCTGAAACAACAATCCAACAACATGTGGTTCTGATCCTCATCAAGTATTAATGCACTCCTAATACAGTGTGGCTGGTGTAATGTTTCCTGTTTTGCCTGCCAATCTTTGATGACAGATTTACATCAGGTGATACCCTATTGTTCTGACACTGCATTTGGACAGATGCAGCCCCCCCCCCCCACACACACATTTATAAGTTCAGTTTTTCCAGCTAGTTGGATCCTGTCCTTTAATTATAATGAGTTATTCTTCATGTTAGGCATATTTTTTTTGTAACTTAGATTTTTATTCATTTTTCATCATATATAATGCATTCAGATCACATTCTACATTTAAAAAACAAAGGGGTTAGGGTAGGGAAAAATAAAAAAAAATAAACAAAATAAAAATAAAAAATAAAAGGGGGGGGGACAAATGTTGGAGCATCAAGTTTTTAGTTTCCATCTCTTAATTCTTCTGGTTTTTTCAGTGTCTTTGGTTATTCTTTCAATTTCTGCCTCGTTGTTGCACTTTGTAGTGTGTCCATTTCCGCCATTTTTTCTCCCATATTCCTTCTTGCATTCTTCGTCGATATGTTAGTTTTTCCATCATACGTATGTCCTCAACAATGTCAGTCCATTGTTCTTGGTCAGGAAGAACTTCTGATCGCCATTTTTTTGTGATAGTTTTTTTACATGCAATCAACAAGATTTTAACTAGATATCTGTCCTCAGCCTGTATAACACTGTCTTTTTTAAGATCACATAAGTACATCAGGTTACAGTTCATTGGTATATTATATCCTAATATCCTCTGTATTGTCACATGCATAGATTTCCAAAATGATGATATTTTGTAGCATTTCCAAAACATATGTGAGTGGTCTGCATTTTGAGCCCCACATCCCCTCCAGCATAAAGATTGGGTATTTGAATATTTTTCTTGAATCTGTGGTGTAATGAAAAAGCGAATCAGGTTTTTCCATCCAAATTCCCTCCATGCCCTTGAATTTGTTGATGTGTGTTGTGTTTTCCATATTTCCTGCCAGCTTTCTTCTGTTATGTTTAAATTGAGCTCTTTCTCCCATTTCTCCTTTATATAGTTACTTGTATGATTGTTTGTCATAAGTTTCTGATATAGTTTTGAAATAATTCTTATTTTATTTCCTGCATATGAGCTTAAAATAAGTTGTATAATCTCGTTCACATCTGTTTGGAGGTTATGCCTAATCTTCTTCATATAGTAATCTTTCATCTGCAGATATCTGAAAAATTCCGATCTTTCTAATTTAAATTTTCTCCTGATATTTACAAAGCTCCCGAGATCTTTTTTTCCGATATTGCCCCATGCTGTGATTCCCTTGTTCACCAGATTTTTGTATCCCCTATCTTGTTTTGCCGGTTCAAACTGACTGTCAAATGCTACCCATTTCAATAGTTTTATGTCTTCCCTTATATTATATTTTTGTACTATTTTATACCACAGTTCTAAAGTAAATTTAGTGATTGGGTCTATTTGTTTGATTTGCTTATATGCATCTTTATCCCCTATTATGCTTTGTACTGGGAGTCCCTCAATTTCCTTTTCCATTTCTTTCCATTTTGCCTCATATCCCTCGTCGCACCAACATATGATATATCTTATTTGTGCTGAGTAGTAATATTCCTTTAGACTCGGTAGGCCCATGCCTCCTTTCTCTTTTGGTAATTGGAGGGTTTTATATTTCACTTTTGGTTTTTTACCTCCCCAAACAAATCTCGATATCATCCTGTCCCACTTTGAGAATTGGGCATCTGGAATCTCTGTTGGTATAGCCTGGAAGAGGTAAAGTAATCTAGGTTGTATGCTGATTTTGACTGTCTCAATTTTTGAATTCAGATCCATATTTAAGATTGACCATCTATCAATATCTTTTTTTATTTCTTGTTCCAACCTATCATAGTTTGCTTTATATATTTTGCTTAGGTCTTTAGGTATGTTCACTCCAAGGTATTTTATTTCTTTTTGCTTCCAGTTTAGTTTGATCTTATCAGTTATCTGGTTTAGAGGGTTATAGTGGAATGTCAGTATTTGTGTTTTTGTTATGTTTATCTTGTATCCTGATAATTTTCCAAAATTTTCTATCAAGTTCATCATTTCCATTATTGATTTATCTGGTTGTTCAAGGTAAACTATAATATCGTCTGCAAATAGCCCAATCTTGTGTTCCGCCCCCTTTATTGTTACACCTTTTAATTTCTTATTTTGTCGTATCGCTTGAGCCAATGGTTCTATGAACAGAGCAAACAAGGTGGGCGATAAGCAGCATCCCTGCCTAGTTGATCTTTGTATATTTACTTTGTCTGTTAAGCTACCGTTTATCTTGATTCTTGCCACAGGTTCTTGATATAGCGTCCTTATGCATTGTACTGATTTTTCGTTAAATCCAAAGCGCTCCAGTACACTATATAGGAATTTCCAGTTAACCCTGTCAAATGCTTTTTCTGCGTCTAAACTCATTATTACTGCGCTTTTCTTTTCTTTATGTATTTGGTTAATTATATGTATTGTTCTCCTGATATTGTCATGTGTTTGGCGTCCCTCTATGAGTCCAGTTTGATCATCTTCTATCAATTCCGTCAAGAATGTCTTTATTCGTTTACATATAATTGTTGTGTATATTTTATAATCTACATTTAATAAAGAGATTGGCCTATAGTTTCCGCATTGTTCTTTATCTTTCCCTGGTTTTAAAATAACTGAAATGATTGCTTCGTTCCATGTTGGAGGTATTTTGTTGTTGTTCAGCGTCCAATTAAATGACTTTAGGAGTTGTGGCGTGAGTTCTTCTATAAACAGTTTATAAAACTCAGATGGGTATCCATCACTACCTGGTGATTTACCGTTTTTAAGTGACTTAATCACATCTTTGATCTCTTGTGTTGTTATTTCTGCTGTTAGTTTTTCATTTTGTTGATTTCCTATTGATGGCAAGTCCAATGTGTCTAGAAATTTTTTGATATCTTTAGTATTTGTTTCTTCAGGTTGCGAGTATAGTTCTTGGTAGAAATTATGGAAAATTTCTTCGATGTTTTCTGGGTTAACTGTGGTTTTATTTGTGGTGGGGTCTTTAATCTTGTATACATTATTCATTGTTTGTTGTTTTCTTAACCGTTTTGCCAGCAGTTTTGTGGCTTTTGGCCCTGTTTCATAATATTTTTGCTTTAGATATCTATTTTTCCTTTCAATTTCATCCATTTGTGTTTCTTTTATCTTTGTTTTTTCTTCTTTAATTTCTTGATATATTTTTGGATCATTTGTGCTTTGATGTTTACGTTCTAATTCCCTCAGTCTCTCACATCTTTGTTCATACGCTTCCAGTTTAGTCTTATTTGCTTTTCCTGTTTCAACAATTAATTTACCCCTTAACACGGCTTTTAGTGCGTCCCATAGTATTGTTGGGTCCACTTCTTCATTGTCATTCTCTTGGATATATTCGTTTATGTTTATTTTTATTCTTTCTTTCATTTTCTCATCATTTAACAGTCCTACGTTAAGTTTCCATGTTGTTTGTCGTTTTCTATTGTTTAAATATATTTCCATGTATAGGGTTATGATCTGATATTTCTGCCCCTCCAATCCAACAATTTCTCACCCTGTGTCTGTCACCTTCATTCATAAGGAAGTAATCTATTCTAGAGTGTACTTTATGGGTTGCTGAATAATGTGTATAGTCTTTTTCGAGTGGGTGTAGGTCCCTCCATATGTCTACCATACCCATTTCTGCCAGTGAGGTTCTTATGAACTTTGTTACATGTTTTTTTGTCTTCTTAACACTTGTTGTGTCAACTTCATGATCCATGACAGCATTTAAGTCTCCTCCACAAATTAGGACTCCTTCACTGTGTGTTGCTATGAGATCAAACAGATGTTGAAAAAAACCCTTGTCACTTTCTGGTGGGGCATAGATGTTCACTAATGTGATCTGCATACCATCTATTCTTCCCTTTATTATTACATACCTGCCTTCTTTATCCTGGATTTCCTGTTCACTTTCAAATTGTATTTTGTTTGAGATTAGTATCATAACCCCCCTTTTTGCTCCTCCCTTAAATGAACTGTAGTAGGAGTTCTTATAGCCAAATCTCTTTAGTTTCACATGTTCTGCCTTGCTCAAATGTGTCTCTTGCATAAATATAATTTCAGCTTTTTCCTTCTTGAATTTTCTTATTATTCTTTCCCTTTTAACAGGTGAGTTCAGACCATTCACGTTTAGTGTCATTATCTTAAGATTTTTACCCATATTCATGTTTTTCCATTTTTTTAACTTGTGCTCCTAGCCCCTTTAACAACAAAAATAACACATATTTATATAAAAACACATTAAAAAAACTCGACCTCCGTACTTTGGGCCTTTCTTCTGCCCACTGGTCCCTGTTGGTGGGTGGGGGGTTTGTCTTCACAGAGTGAAGGGCCCTCCCTAGACTTCTAATTACTATCAAAGTAATAGTCATAAGTCTAGAAATGTCCAACAAATATCACTTAAACCTCTCCTAGCCGTCTGTTTCTCTTTTACCTTGTCTTCTTGGCCTTCATTTCTTCTGTGCCTTTCTTAATCTTTGTTATGATCTAGGCTTTCAGTTGAAAGCCTTGTAGCTGTCCTGGGCCCGCTGCTCTACGTCTCTCCCCCTTCTTCCGCCGTTCACTCGTCTCCACTCCGTCTGTCGTGGTGCGTTCAGGGCCGCCGCTGCTCCAGCCGTCTCCTTCGGCACGCTCACCTCAAGGCCCCGCTCCATCATATCCCGCGCTGCCTCTTCGGCCGTGTTGTAGGTTCTTGTGCCTTCCTCCCAATGAATCCTCATTTTCGTTAGCGGCGTTTGGAATCTAATTTTTTTCTCTTTCAGCGTTTTTTTAATATTGGCATATTTCTTCCGCTGCTGCACGATTTCTGTCGGGTAGTCATGGTCAAAAAATACCCGTTTGTCGCCGATTCGTATCTTTTTTTTCCATGCTTGCGTCAGGATTCTTTCCTTTATGTCATATTTCACAAAGTTTACCACAACTGACCTGGGTGGAGAGTTTGTTTTCGGGTTCTGTGCCGGTGTTCTGTGCGCCCGTTGAATCTGCAGATCCGTTTCTCCGGGTATTTCCAGATCTTTTTTTAAGAACTGATCCATGAATTTTGTCATCGAGTTGCCTTCAATGCCCTCCGGAATTCCAAAGATGCGCATATTGCTTCGTCGGGATCTGCTCTCCAAGTCGTTTATTTTCTCCTGCATCCTCTGCGTTTGCGTCGTCAGGGTCTGTAGTTGTTCGTTTGCCTCGCTTTTCCAATCTTCTAGTTCCGAAATTCGGGTCTGCGCTTCTGTCATACACGCCCGCTGGGAGCGCAGCTCCTCCATGTTTTCCGTTAATTTACGCTCCATTTCTCTTCGGAGGTCCATGATTTCCTCCTTAATTTCTTTTTTCAGTTCCTCCTTAAGAGCCGCTAAATCCTGTTGTAGCTGTCGCTTGAATTCTCTCAACTCTTCACCCAAACTGGCGATGCCAGCGTTCATGTTGTCGAGTCTGGTGTCCTCCATTTTCTCTGCTGTGGACATCTCGTTTTTTTGGGCTTTGCGTACAGCGGTTTTTCCTGCGTTGTTGGAGAGGAATTCTTCAATTTTACCCTGTTTTTGTCCTTGTGCCCAGTTCCTTCGTGTTTTCATCCCTTAGTTTATTGATTCGTTTATGTCGAGTTGGCCATTTACCGATGATTTTTAATCCGGCTAGGGAGAGCTCTTTGTTTAAGTGTTATGTCTCTCCGCCATCTTCCCGGAAGTCATGTTAGGCATATTTTACTATTTTCTTTTCTGTATTATTTGCACAGGGCGGTGGAGGAGTGGTTAGCACTGCGGCAGCACAGCAACTCACCCTTGGCCAGGGGATCCTGGGTTCGATCCCAGCCCCTGACCAACAGTGATCTGTGTGGAGTTTGCATGTTCTCCCTGTGTCTGCGTGGGTTTACTCCGGGATTTCTCCGGTTTCCTCCCACATGCCAAAAACATGCAAGTTAGGTTAATTGGCATCAGCTGGGGATTCTAAATTGTCCTTAGGTATGACTGTGAGAGTGAATGGTTGTCTGTCTCTCTGTGTTAGCCCTGCGATGGACTGGCGATCTGTCCAGGGTGTACCCTGCCTCTTGCCCAAAAGATGCTGGAATAGACTCCAGCAACCAGTGACCCGAAAAGGATTAAGCGAAAGAAGATGGATGAATGGATGGATGGATGGATTATTTGCCTGATTTGTCCAACATTCGTATGACCTTAGCTTGGACCTGCTTCTATGTTTATGTCCTCTTCTCTGGAGACTGTCCTCCATCAAAAAAAACCCTATACGATCTTTTTTCCCATAAATAATGACATGAGGTCACATGGTGGAGGTGCACAGCTATGATGTGTGTAAAAAATACAGCAGTTCCTCAGCTTTTCTAAATGCTAACCATTTCTGTTGTGTTGACCACCTAACAATGTGTGCTCATATAAACTCACTGCATCTTGAAACCAGAAGTAAGTTGCAAATAAGGAAGTGAAAATAAAGAGAGAAGTGGAAAAAGTCAAGACTGGGAAGCAAACACAGGACAAACATAATTTTAGTTTTGTATAATAGCCCCACCTACCTCTGTATTAGGATTTAAGTGGCTCTGAAATGGGGAAATGCCTGAAAGGTGGAGATGTCACCATTTTTGATACGGTACATATTTAGGACTCTATTTTGACGGTCATCTGCGCACTTTTCCAACAGACTTTCCGTCGTGTACCAATGTTTTTGATAGTTTCTGTTAGCGCATTGTCTTTTTTTACGCCTTGCGTCATGCCATCAAATTACCAGTAGACAGTGTACCCGGTATGCGCTAGGAGGAGGAGGCTCATTTCAAAGAGGTGTGGTGGCACGCAATCTAATGCGCATTACTATTATGGTGCATTCCATGAGAATCCGCTTTTGATCAGGAAAGAGGAGGTCTGTTGTCAGAAGCACATTGTTTAATCATATTTCAGCACCGTGTATGGACATTGTGCAGCTCCGGAGCTCAGGAAACGGCATGCACTAGGATTTTATTTTAATAGAGAGAGTTGTAACAGTCATAATCACCGGTCATTTTCATTATAAGATGATCACACACTAGGGTTTTGTTGTTTTTTTTTTAATTTCATCCACACTCTCATTTTAATTGCAGACTTACCATTGGAGTCTATAGATTAGCATTAATGTTGGATTTTTTTTAGGGGAATGAATAAATGAACAAGGAGCATGTGTGCCAGTGTGTCCCAATGTGATGTGCTGTGCGTTGGCCGTGCGCCCCAGGTTTCCAGCCAAGCAAGCTCCCAAACAGCCACCTGTCAGTCCCCAGCAGAGGCTGCTGAGAGCGGGCTTGCTTCGTGGTGGGGGCCAGAGGCAGACAGGAAGCTGCACCAGGACGGATAGAGGGAGACCCTCGGTCGGCAAAAGCAACAGGAGAGGGATCATTCCATCTCCCTACAGCTGGGAGCGACTTTCACACCATTGTTAATGAACGTTTATGAAAGTCTGCACAGGCATCATCCTCGTTTCTTTAAGTGTCAAACCCATTCATGTCTGTGTTGCATCCGTGCGCACATTAAACCATTCAGCTGATTTTTTTCAGCCCATTCTTTACCGTTTGTTCTTTTTAACATAACTAACTGGGCATCAACTGTGATTGATGTCTTCCTTATTACCAAGAAGCATTACTATCGCATGCATTGTGGCTCACACACTTGGGCTTTAGTCAGCGCAAAACCCGTTTTAAACCATCTGGATCACAATTCACTTTAAATAATGTGCTTCTTTGCATTAAAGGGATGGGAAAGAGCACTTTGGATTGGATTATCCAAAACATGCCTCTGAATGATTAGACTGGCCTCTTTGCGTCATGCGCCAGCAGAAAATTTGTTTTTATGCTGTTGTGATAAGGAAATGAACTTGGAAATGCCCAGCAATACATTCTGCGTCAGTGACAACTGATCAACCGGCCGGCCATTGTAATACAGCCCATTCAGTGCTGTGAAGTATTTGTCCCCTTCTTGATTTCTTATATTTTTGCAAATTTGTCACACTTAAATGTATCAGATCATCAAACAAATTTTAAAATGATACAAAGATAACCCAAATAAATACAAAATGCAGTTTTTAAATTTATGATTTCATTTATTGAGGGAAAAAAAGAACTAAGAAGCAATACAAGATACTTGAAAACCAACCAAGGATGAAAAGACAGGAAATTAAGAACTCAAAAATACAACAAATACACAAATATGGAAAAAGACCATGAGACTGAGCACAGCAAAACCCACCGTGCTCAGATCATGACAGCTGCAGACTCTGGCTTACTCACCATACTCATTCTCCTAGATCTCACAGTGGTCTTTGACACCATTTCTCATAGCACCCTTCTAAATAGACAGGCTTCCATTGGTATCACCCACACTCCCCTCACTTGGTTCACATCTTATCTCTCCGGCTGCACTTAGTTCATCCAAATCAAATCCCACACCTCGAGTTCGTTCCCCATTTCTGAAGGTGTTCCCCAGGGCTCTGTCCTGAGGCCCCTTCTCTTCATTATCTACATTCTTCCACTTGGTTCCATTTTCCATAAATACAATATTAATTTCCATTGCTATACGGATGACACCCAGCTCTATCTCTCCTCTAAACCCAATTCCACACTTCCACCTACTTCTCTTTCTGATTGTCTCTCTAAAATTAAATCATGGTTTACCTCCAATTCTCCTCAAACTCAATGGCAATAAAACAGAAATTCTACTTGTTGGTACATCATCCACCTTAACCAAATCCTCCAGTTTCTCCATTGATATTAAAAACTCTCCCATCTGCCTTTCCTCTCAGGTTAAGAGTCTGGGTGTCATCCTCGACAGCACTTTATCATTCCAGTCTCACATCAATAACGTTACTTGGCCTGCCTATTTTCATATTTGTAACATTAACCAACTGCATCCCTCCCTCACTCTGCACACTGCTACCATCCTCATCCATAGCCTTATCACTTCCTGCATTGACTACTGCAACTCACTTCTGTTTGGTCTCCCTAAAATAAATCCCTCCACAAGCTACAGCTCCTTCAGAGCTCTGCAGCCCGAATCAACACTCGCACTCCATCCATAGAACACATCATCCCTATCCTTCAACATCTTCACTGGCTCCCAATAAAAGACAGAATAAACTTCAAGATATTGCTCCTCACCTTCAAAGCCCTTCATAACCTGGCCCTGCCATACTTGTCTAAACTCCTCCACATTGTCACCCCTAGCCGCTCTCTCAGGTCCCCCTCTTCCCCTCACCTCGCCGTTCCTTCTGCCCACCTCATCACTATGGAGAATAGAGCCTTCAGTCGCTCTGTTCCAGGGCTCTGGAACTCACTCCCACCAGACATCACCAACATTGACTCTCTCCCATTATTTAAATCCAGACTCAAAACTCATCTGTTTAAACAAGCTTATTCTCTTTGATAATCTACCTTTTAATTCACTGTTTTTGGTTTGTTAACTAAGCTTTGTAAATGCATTGTAAATCTGTTTTTAATGTTTTAATGTTCTTTTGTAAGGTGGCCTTGGGGGTTGAAAGGCACCTAGAAATAAAATGTATTATTATTATTATTATTATATACACAGCAGAGAAAATAAGTATTGAACACATCAACATTTCTCCCATTAAGCATATTTCTAATGGAGCCATTGACCTGAGAGTTTCACCCGATATCCGTAGCAACCCAAGTAATCCATACATACAAAGAAATCAAGACAACTGTGTTCACAAAACAAGTTATATTTAATAAAGTGGAATGACACAGGGAATAAGCATTGAACATGCTTGGTGAAATTCATTTAATATTTAGTAGAAAAGCTTTTGTTGCAGCTTCCAGACACCTCCTGTATGGAGAATCTAGGCGCTGGCATTGCTCAGGATTGACTTTAGCCCATTCTTCCACACAAACTGTCTTCAAATCTTGAAGGTTCCGTCAGTGTCTTCTTTGAACTCTCATCTTCAGTTTGATCCATAGATCTTCAATTGGATTCAGGTCAGGTGACTGACTGGGCCAATCTAGCAGCTTTATTTCCCTTCTCTTCTCTGGAGCCATCTGGCAATTTCCTTGGCTGTGTGTTTAGGATCATTGTCTTGTTGAAATGTCCACCCTCGTTTCATCTTCAGCATCTTGGCAGATGGCAACAGGTTCTTATCAAGGATGTCTCTGTACATTTGTCCATCCATCGTTCCTTCAATTATATGAGGTCTTCTTGTACCGTGTTCTGAAAAACACCTCCACACCATGATGGGATGTGCAGTGCCATTTCTCCTTCAAACACACTGTGTATTGTGGCATCCAAAAAGTTTAATTTTGGTCTTGTCTGACCGGATTATATTCTCCCACTATTTTACTAGCTTGCCCAAATGTTGTGCAGCAAACTTTAAATGAGCTTCACCATGCTTTTTCTTCAGCAATGGAGTCTTGCAAGGTGAGCAGGCATACAGCCCATGTCGGCTGAGTGCATTACTTGTTGTTTTCTTTGAAACAGCAGTACCTGCTAACTCCAGGTCTTTCTGGAGCTCTCCACGAGTGGTCTTTGGCTCTTTGATAACTCTTCTGATAATTCTTTTGACTCCTCTGTCAGAAATCAGAATCAGAATCAGGTTTATTGCCATTGTTCATGTAGTACACAAACTAGGAATTTGTCTCGGTACAATGCTGCAACATTAAATATGATAAGATAAGAGAAATAAACTATACATGTAATAAAGTGTAGGATAAGATTAAGTGATACTGGTCAACAGTTAAAATATATATTAGCCTGCAGCAGATACTGTGGAGAACTATATAGTGCAGTCGGTAATGCAGGAAGAAAACAGTGATGATTGACATGAGTCTGGTTGAGCTGCTGTACATGGTGCACGAGAGTCAATAAGTCACTTAGTGTTCAGCAGTCTAATGGCAGAGGGGAAGAAGCTGTTAATGTGACGGGAGGTTTTAGTCTGGATGGACCGAAGTCTTCTACCAGAGGGGAGGGGGGCAAACAGTACGTGACCAGGGTGTGAGGGATCGGCTATGATCCGGCCAGCACGCCTCCGGGTCCTGGAGATGTACAGATCCTGGAGAGATGGGAGCTTGCAGCCGATCACCTTCTCAGCAGTGCGCACGACGCGCTGCAGCCTTAGTCTGTCCCTGGCAGTGGCTCCTGCGTACCACACGGTTATGGAGGTGGTGAGGATGGACTCGATGATGGCTGTGTAGAACTGCACTAACATCTTGGTGGGTAGCTTGAGCTTCCTCAGCTGCCGCAGGAAGAACATCCTCTGCTGGGCTTTTTTGATGAGTGAGCTGATGGTCAGCTCCCATTTGAGGTCCCTGGTGATGGTAGTGCCTAGGAAGCGGAAGGAATCAGCAGTGGTGATGGGAGAGCCTGAGAGGGTGAGGGGGGGCAGAGGAGTGGTGACTTTCCTGAAGTCTACAATCATCTCCACTGTCTTCAGAGCGTTCAGCTGCAGGTTGTTATTGCTGCACCAGGACGCCAGCTGGGCCACCTCTCTCCTGTAGGCGGACTCGTCGCCGTTGGAGATGAGCCCGATGAGGGTGGTGTCGTCCGCAAACTTGATCAACTTGACAGACTGGTGGCTGGAAGTGCAGGAGTTGGTGTAAAGGGAGAAGAGTAGGGGGGAAAGTACACAGCCCTGGGGTGATCCGGTGCTGATGCTAGTATAGTCTGAGACAGTCTTTCCCAGCCGCACATGCTGCCTCCGGTCCGTCAGGAAGTTGATGATCCACCTGCAGAGGGAGTCAGGCACGTTGAGCAGGGACAGCTTGTCCCGGAGCAGAGCGGGGCGGATGGTGTTGAATGCGGAGCTGAAGTCCACAAACAGGATCCTGGCGTAGGTTCCCGGGGAGTCCAGGTGCTGCAGGATGGAGTGGAGGGCCAGGTTGACTGCATCGTCTACAGACCTGTTGGCTCGGTAGGCAAACTGCAGCGGGTCCAGGAGAGGGGTGGTGATGGACTTGAGGTGGGACAGGACCAGGCGCTCAAAGGACTTCATGACTACAGAGGTGAGCGCTACAGGTCTGTAGTCATTAAGTCCAGTGATCCATGGCTTCTTGGGGACAGGGATGATGGTGGAGGATTTGAGGCAGGACGGCACGTGGCATAACTTAAGGGAGGTGTTAAAAATGTCTGTGAATACAGGAGCCAGCTGTTTCGCACAGAGTCTCAGGGTGGAGGGAGACACGCCGTCTGGGCCGGGGGCCTTGCGAGGCACTCCTGGTCATGGCCGGTTTATGCTAAAACAATGTTCTTTCCACTTCCAAATGATGGCTCCAACAGTGCTCACTGGAACATTCAGTAGTTTAGAAATGCGCCTGTAACCAACGCCATCAGTATGTTTTGCAACAATAAGGTTGCGAAGGTCTAGAGAGAGCTCTTTGCTTCTACCCATCATGAGTTCTTTGTGGTGTGACGATCTGATATTCACAGACCTTTTAAAAGGCTATCAGTCTGGACTTAACCAGCTAAAATCAATTTGCACTGATGGGGGATGGAATGGCTTCATAAATTCTGATGGTTTGGCTTTCTATGCCTTTTTGCACCTCTTTTTCTTCACATGTTAAATATTTATTCCCTGTGTCATTCCACTTCATGAAATTAACTTGTTTTGTGAACATGGTTGCCTTGATTTCTTTGTATGTATGGATTACTTGGGTTGTTTCTGATACCTGGTGAAAATCTCAGGTCAATGACTCAATTAGAAATATGTTTAATGAGAAAAATGTTGATATGTTCAATACTTATTTTCCCCGCTGTATATATTTAATTTTACCTTTATTTATACAGAGAAAGGTCCATTGAGAGGCAACTTCTCTTTTTCAAGGACACCCTGTTCATACTCTCACAGTTACACACTCACGCCAGGAAGATGCCCAGTACAACCACAGACTGACCTGTGGCCACTGAGCAGCTTCACTGGAGCAGTTGGCGTTAAGGGCCTTCCTCAAGGGGACCACAGTGGGGTTTAGGAGAGTGGGGCAAACACTGCTATATCATCTGTCCCACCCAGATCTGATCCTGCCCCTTATGGGCTGGACATATTGTTCACACTTTCTGCTATTTTTTAAATGTTACACAACTCTGTTATTATTAGTTTGTTGGGTTATCCTCAGTTTCTAAGTCAGTTATTGTTTTCTAGTCTCTCCCATCATCCTTCCAATCCTCCAGCCACTCACATGTGTTTTCATTTGGCCTTAATTAGTTACCCAGCTGTCCTATGCTTGTTCAATTACAGTACCTGTTCCCTATTTACTGTATATGTCAGTCTTAGTTTGCTTGGTTGTGGCATCATTACAGAACTTTCCCTCCAGTTTATCTTCATTGTGAGTTATTTGGTTTGTTTAATAAATCATTTTTCGCACTTTAAGTCCTACCTGCCTGAAGGTGTCATTTTTTTCTGCCTGCTGGAAGTTGCTTTCTGACAGAATGATGCCACCAAGTGACTCTGCTGGTATGGACTTTAATGTTTACGGCCTGGACGAAAAGGAGGGCTGCAGGATTAATGGAGGACATTATCTCAGACGCTCACACTTTCCACACTCCCAAGGCAGCCCTGAGATTTCTGGATGGTGTGGCGAAGGCAATAGAGTCATACCCCAGCCTGTGGAGCTATCTGAGACTCATGGGTCTCTTCATCTCCATTGCCAATCTCCAGCATATGCTCTGCGGGCTGGTAAGAAGCTCTCCCCTGTCTGTACCTGTGCCAACGAAGAAGTGTTCCCTGGTGCAGACGCCTTCAGCTTCTCGCCGCTCACTAGATATGGGACCCTCTCCACGCCACCTTCCAGCTTCAGTTCAATTCAACTTTATTTATATAGTACCATTTCACAACAACAGTCATCTCATAGCACTTTCAGCTGTAGGGGAAACCCCCACAATTGCAGAAAGACCCCAGCAATCAAGCGATCCCCTGTGAGCAAGCACTTGGCGATGGTGGAGAGGAAAAACTCCCTTTTAACAGGAAGAAACCTCCAGCAGAACCAGGCTCAGGGAGGGGCAGTCATCTGCTGCAACTGGCTGCGGGGTGAGGGGATAGAGAAGAAGAAGATAAGAACAGACATGTAGAAAGCAAACAGCACGACGGGGACTCAATCTTTGGGAGAGAACAAACAGATGTTAATGACCAGCAAAAATATTTAATTGAGAGTGAAGAAAGGAGTGTAGCCCAGTGCATTGTTGGAGGTCCCCGGCTGTCTAAACCTATTAGCAGCATAACTAAGGCAGGGTTCAGGGGCACCTGATCCCACCCTAATAATAGGCTGTATCAAAAAGGAAGGTTTTAGCCCTACTTTTAAAAAGAGAGCTCCAGTCTGACTCCTGAATCCAGAACTGGTTCCAGAGGAGAGGAGCTTGATAACTGAAGGCTCTGCCTCCCATTGTACTTTTGGAGATTCTAGGTATTACAAGTAATCCTGCATTTTGGGAGCATAGTGTTCTGTTAGGATGATAGGGTAGTATCAGATCTTTTAAATAAAAAGGAGCCTGATTATTTAGAGCTTTGTAAGTGAGAAGAAGGATTTTAAACTTTATTCTGAATTCTATGGATAGCCAATGAAGGGAGGCCAGAACCGGAGAGATATGAGGCTTCGGTGCCTCCTCTCTGCCTTCCGCCAGTTCCAGCCCCCGCTCGTCGTTTTCCGACGCCAGCTCTTCGTCGCCTCCCAGCTGTCCTCCATCAGATGAACTCCACTGCCACAAGAAGCATTTCATCTGGTTTTCCCGGGGCAGTCCCAGTGGCAGTGGCAACTTCAACGGCAGTGGAGAGAGAATTCAGCTCCACTCCTCCAGCAGCAGCTCTTTTGCCGCCCCAGAGAATCACAGCAGCAGCCTCCTTTTTGTTCCCATATTTTTCTTCATAGGCTGTCCCGTCAACTCCTTCTTCCTACCTCTCTGTTGCTGTTGTCCACCTCAACTCAATGGCATCAGCGCCCACTGCTGAGCTTCTGCCCATCTCATTTGCTGTCACGCCAGCTCCATGTCATTCTCCACCTGCAGTGCCAGCTCCCACATCAGCTGCGCGGGTGCCCATGCCTACTGCCCCATCACCTGGATGGCAGAGGAGACATTGTGAGAATCACATTCTTTGATTTTTCCAGTGCATTTAACACCATCAAGCCACTGCTGTTGAGTGAGAAGTTGCGGGTGATACGAGTCGACAGCTCTATTATCCCCTGGATTTCTGACTACCCGACAGGCAGGCCACAGTTTGTCCGGCTTGGCAGTGTCCTGTCTGATGTGGTGGTTAGTGATACGGGAGCTCCACAGGGGACTGTGCTTTCTCTTTTTCTCTTCACCTTATACACCATCGACTTTCAGTACAACACCGAGTCATACCACCTGCAGAAATTCTCTGATGACTCAGCTGTTGTTAGGTGTATAAGAGGGGGAGAGGAGGGGGAGTACAGGGTACTGGTAGACAGATTTGTGGAGTGGACCGAGCAGAACCCCCTGAGGCTGAACGTTAGCAAGACCAGAGAGATGGTGATTAACTTCAGGATGAAGAGGATGCCTTCACAGCCACTGTGGATTAGGGGAGAGGATGTGGAGGTAGTGGAGGACTGCAAATACCTGGGTGTCATGATCAGCAATGGTCTGGACTGGAAATCTAACACTGATGCTGCGTACAAGAAATGTATAAGCAGACTGTCCTTTCTGAGGAAGCTGAGATCCTTCAACGTGTGCAACAAGATGCTGGAGCTTTTCTACAGGCCGTTGTTGCCAGCGCCATCTTCTTTGCTACTGTCTGTTGGGGTAGGAGTATCAGATCCAGCAACACCAACAGACTTGACAAGATTATCAAGAAGGCTGGCTCTGTAATTTGTCTCAGGCTGGAGACCTTTGAGAATGTGGCGGAGGGGAGGACACTGAACAAACTGTTATCCATCATGGACAACCCTGATCACCCCCTCCACCACATACTGGACAGACAGTGGAGCACTGCCATACTGTACCATGCAGTGTAATTGGTACCTCACATTGCACACTGCACCTGATAGTCCTGTATTGTACAGCGAGTATGATGTATCGATCTATATGGGTCATCATCTGCAATGTATATAAAGTTATGGAGGCAGGTTTACTTTCCTGGGTAATTCCTTTGTCTATTATGCTGTGTGTGTTTTTGTTGTTTTGGTCGTCTACTGTCATGCTGCTTTTGCACTGTAATTTCCCAGTTTGGGATCAATAAAGTCCGTCCGTCCGTCCGTCCGTCCATCCATCAGCTCCAGTACCGGCTCCACGTCGTTCTGTGCCTCCAGTACTGGCTCCACGATGCGCTCTATTTTCTGTATCCATCTCTGATGCTCCACCAGCAGCGGTGCCATGAGGACCCTCACCAGCGGAGGAACAGGAGTTAAGGCAAGTCCTCTTTAATTTTTCTGTACCTATTTTAGAGGTCTTGTCTTGCTTCTGGAGGGGAGACCCAGTTTCATTTCTCATCTGCCTCTGAGCTCTCTCCGCTGATCTCTTCTGCTGATGGTTGTATTATGGACCAGATACTGACCTGTATTTCTTCCTCTTTGTCTGAGGTGGCTGCGTCAGGGATGGAGGAAAACATTTCAAGCTCTGCAGTCTCAATGACCAGCACACCCCAACCATCAGTCCCAGAGGCCGGTGGGCCTCCACCATGTCTTCCTGAGGTCAGAGCTCTGCAGCTGCTAATTCTCGAGCCCAACGCCGCTGCGCTGAAAGCCCCTCAGGTACTATCTTCAAAGCAAAAAGCTCCCATGTTGCTATCCTCATTTTCAGAGCAGAAATCTCCCGTGTGGTTACCTTCAAAGCAAGAAGCTTCCATGTTGTCATTTTCAGAGCAAAGTGCTCCTGTGTTATTTTCAGAGCAAAATGCTCACGTGATGTTATATTCAGAGCAAAATGCTCCCATAATGTTATTTTCAGAGCAAAGGGCTCCTATGTTGTTGCTCTCTGTGCAAAGTACTCCCGTGTTATTTTTAGAGCAGACGGCTCATGTGTTTTCTCCCGTCTGGTGGCCCATGGACTTTGGTAGGCCACCCAACACATCGTGTTCATCCGTCAGGTGGCTGTTGGACTTGGTTAGGCCCCCTGACCCACTGTGTTCTCCCTTTTGGTGGCCCATGGACTTTAGTAGGCCAGCCGATGCACCTTGTTCATCCATCAGGTGGCCCATGGACTTGGGTAGGCCTCCTGACCCACCTCGCTCCCCGGTCTGGTGGCTTTTGGACTCTGGTAGACTACCCAACGCACCATGTTCCTCCGTCTGGAGGTCCATGGACTTTGGTAGACCACCAGATGTGCCATATTCCTCCTGTTGTTGGTCTTGGGACTCTGGCCAACCACCTGATGAACATTTTTCTGTTGTAGTTTGTGTCCTTGTTTTGCCCCGCCGCGCCTTTGTCCCCTTCTTCCCGCCCAACTGGGGTGTTTTTGTTTTGTTTTTGGGTGTCTGGACTATTATACACATTGTCCACGCTTTCTGTTATTTTTTAAATTTTGCACAACTTTGTCATCATTAGTCTGTTGGGTTATCCTCAGTTATTGTTTTCTAGTCTCTCCTGTCATCCCCCCATTCCTCCAGCCACTCACGTGTGTTTTCATTTGGCCCTAATTAGTTTGCCAGCTGTCCTATGTTCTTCAAAACATCTTCAAAACAATATCAGAGATCGACAAGTAAAAATCTGTGTGCCAACAATTTTCAAAATCGAACAAAATAAAAGCACCCTGACTTTTCGAAATCACAACAAAACATCTGTCTTAAAAACAAAGTTCAATATGGAATAGCCACAAGTGGCGGTCATCGGGTTCCAAGCAGGTGTGGACTTCAAGGTCTTAGCAACACCATTTAAAACCCAACGTCTGCAACACATTAGTTTTTAAGGCAGCACAAGGAAACATTCTTGTTCCTTGTAAGAACACTGAAAAGGCCACAACCATGGTGACCATGAACCCAGTCCCATCAGTCAACCACAGAGCTTTTTGTTGTTGGTGGCTAAAGTCATGCCTTGTGATTCGCTGCTGGAACAGAGGTCAAAGACCAAGGCCACATCTACTCTCTGCTCTCAGTAATCACACACAAAAAAAGAGCTGTTGAAAGCAATGTTGACCCACTCAGGCTATAGATGAAGTGACATTCATACGGTCAAATCTTGGTGTACCATCAAAATAATTTTGCAGACATTATCTTGAGGTGAAAATCTAACGCAGTGCTGCACTGAAATATACAGGAGAGCTATGCTGTACTTCAGCTGATCTTTAGAAGAATAAGAACTCCCTGGCAAGATTCAAACCCAGGACCTCCTGCCTTCCAAGCACTCACCATAACCACAACACCACACTAGGGTTGCAATGATTAGTCAACGCTGTCGATAATGGTGATCATAAAAATTTGCCGACGCAGATTTTTATTGTCAATGAATCATTTAATTTTAAAGTTTATATGCATGCCGTGGAAATGTTCAGTTTAACTGATCCAGCGAAGAAGAAGAGGAAGGCACCATGGCAACACGGAGAGAAAATCACAGAGAAGGCCAAAAGTTTCCAAAGTATGGGAAGATTTTACCAAAACTTAATAAATGAAACAAGTCAAATGTAGACTGTAAAGCAGTGTTGTCATATCACAGCTGCACTACAGCAATGCATCCATTAACTTCTCCTCTCTGTTCCTCCGTCTCCGGCCACCTGTCAGCAGACTGCACCGGTAAGGTTAGCGAGCAAAGTTAGCACTTTAATTTTCAATGAGCGACTCTCTCAGCTTTAGAAAACTGACCACACTATTAGTACATGCTGTTTAAATAGTATACCTGCTGTTGGATGATAATCTCTCTTACGATGGTTGCTGTCAGCTGAGCTGCTTCAGTTATGCTGGCTAATACGTTAATTGTAGTAAATGAGTGAATTACATGAGCAGCTTACTCTTTTTCATATTCTATATTTTTGTCACTGTAACATCAGCCTTCATTCTGAATATTAGTGCATCTTGGTAAATTACAATACCATGATTTGTAATTTAATTAAAAAAAGATAACCATAATCATCACAAATAAATTAAAATGGCTTGATAAATACTTCACTGTATCTGTGGTGAAGGCTCACATTCCTGTACTGATATTTGAAGTGGGTGTAAATTTATTTTGGACTGGAAGAAGTTATTTTAATTTTCATCTGAAGCCTAATTAAACTTTTAAACTTGTAGATCCAGCAAGGTTTCAAACAGGATGGACTAGCTTGCTATTTTCTTTTTTTTTACTTTAATGGAATTGAATATTGCTCTAGTTTGTTTTGAACATGCAGCATTACAACAGCCTTTACGGAGTAGCAGAGGCTGCTATTTGAGATTTTGCACTTTACTTTGGGGCTTAAAAGACTGATCTTTAGCATCTATTATTTGATTGTGTTGCTACAAACACTTCTAATTAAACTGTCAAGTTCAAGTTTCCAACTCATGTTTTATGGTTCATTATTTTATTTAGCTATGAGAACTTTTTATAATAGGCTACATTATATTAAGGCAGAGACTGACAACAAAGTGATTTTCACAAGTGTGCAAGCTTAAACAGGTCAGGTAAAAATAGCTGACAGACACTTCATAAACATGATTTTTTTGAACATTAAGTCTGAAGTTTCATCAAATTTGAATCAGTATATCTGGAGTTAAACCCCAAACTACATGCCAAAGAGAAACTGTACAACTTGATTGGCCTAGAATACCAAAATGGATTGACATTTTTTGATAATTTTAACAGCTTTTCATTATCAATGTTTGTAGATGGTCTTTGCTTAATTTCAAGCAATTTGGATGAATGGCCTAGGAGGAGTTCATTTTGAGTTCATTTGCCCATTTTTGAAAATATGGTGCAGAAAACTTCATTTTCACAGTTTGCCACCATTGATAAAAAGTTGTGGAAGTTTTCAGTGAATAGAATGATGAAAGAATTTTTAGTCTAGATTCAGCCGTACTCAAGATATTTGCAAAAACATAAAACTGTTTATTATAGCACCACCTATGTACACAGTGCCTTGATATTTTTGTCTTTGAGTAGTGGGGAGAGTATTTGATTAGACTGTAAAATTTCAAGTTTCCATGTATTACCGTTTTTATTCCCCATGTACTTTAAGCAGAGAAAAATAATAAGAGGAAGAAGAAGAAGAATCAGAACAAAAACATAAGGTTGCCTGCAGCATAGCTGCTTGGAACCCTAAATATGGCCTCCATTTGTATTAATGCAGGCAGTAATACGCCTCTCCATGGACCTCACGAGCCGTCTAATGTTGTCCTGGGGGATATTTAGCCATGCCTCCTGCAAGGCCACGACCAATTCCTGTCTGTTCTGTGGCACCGGTACTTTGGTTGAAACACATGGCCCAAGTTGATCCCACAAGTGTTCAATGGGGAATAAATCCAGAAAATAAGAAGGCCAAGGAAGGACGTCAAAGTTCTATTGCTGCAGATACTTCCTGGTGACTTGGGCAGTATGTGGAGGGGCATTGTCCTGCTGGAACACATCCACATCAAGTATTGTGGAGATTTCACAACATAGTGCTATGCATTTTTGTTCATCTTTCTATAGGGAAGATCAATCAGTCAATCAAAACTTTATTTATATAGTACTTTTCATACAAAAATTTGTAGCACAAAGTGCTTCACACATTGAAATAAAACACAATTACCCCCCCCCCCCAACACACACACACACACACACACAACACACACATAGACACACACAAACAAACTTTTGGTTGTGTGATGCTTATGGCTGAGCACTGAGGATCCAGATGTGGAAGCACCATCACTAGAGAGCCATCACCAGCAGAAAAAGTGCCGAGTCCACAGCTACAGGACCACCACCCTTGAGACCGCCCAAGTCCAATTCGAGAGGTCGACACTGCAGGTGTGGTGCCGCAGTGTACGACCCCCCTCAGCCAAGTAGACCAGGGCAATCACAGGCCAGCACCCTGCAGCCAGAAAACAGGCACAAATCCCATTGGGAGGACTCCCTATGAGGAAACGCTGGAACTTGGACAGGGTGATAAAAAATAAAATAATTATAATAATAAGATCATTTGTTGCTAAAAAGACTAGACCAGGGGTGTCAAACTCATTTTAGCTTGGGGGCCACATACGGCAGGATTTAATGTCAAGTGGGCCGGACCAGTAAAATAAGAGCAAAACAACCTAATGGAAACTCAAAATTTAGTACAAAGAAGTACAAGTACATTGTGAAATGTTTACATTTATTGAACCAGTGATCTTTTACAAAACATGAACAAACTGAATGAGTTGGAGTAATGACCCCAGTTACATTGCCTTTATCATCTTATTCTGTTTACATGGCCACTTGAATAATCAGATAACTGCAGAAATCCAATCATAACCAGTTTATGTTTTTTAATTTTTTAAAAACTTTTAATACTTTATATTAATTATTTTACCCATGAAAGACTCGACAGGATGGGGAAGAGGGAAAGGAAGTGTGTGAAGGGTGAAAGAAAAGGGAGGGGAACAGACTAAAAAACAAACAAACCAACAACTAAAACAAAAGACAAACTGCTTCTTCCACCGATGATGTCTCAACACGAGTCTGGTTTCCGCACCTGTTAAAGGAGAGACACTTGTGCGTGTACGTCTGCGTGTATATATGAGAGCGTGCGCAAAATAAGTGTGTGCATGTGAGTGGTTTGTCAGGAAACATACGAAGCAGGGGGCCGGTCAAAGCAGCTCTTCCCCTGGGAACCCCGAGCAGGCAAGGCAGCGCCACCAACCCTCACAGGGCACAAATGTCCGAGGTCAGCAAGCCCCAGGAAAGCCAGACATCTACCTCCGGAGGGACGATCGAGGGAGGCCAGGTTGCTCAGCGGCCGGTGTGGCGAGCCCACACCCCCGTATCCGCCTGCCCCCTACCCCCCCCCCAGTGGGGCCAACGCCCGCCCCCAGGCACCAGGAGGCCAGCAACCCCACTCCCTGGGCTGGAGACCAGCCCACGACCCCCAGCGTGAGTCCCCTCACAGTGGGCCCGTCCCAGCACCACTACTGCACACCCCGGGAACCCCCATGCCCAAAGAAGTCCCCCCGCCCAGGGGAGCCCAGAGGCCAAGAGACACTACCCCCCTTAATCCAGCACCTCCCGATTCGCAGACACACCCCTCCCCACACCTTCACACCCACATGCTCCCATGTGCACCCATATGCACTAACTCACTCTCACTCACCCGGACCAACCCATTCTCTCTCACTCCTGTACTCGTTCAAACTCACTCCTCATTCACCCTTGTTTCAAAAGGCGGCTGTGAAGCAGATGCAGCAAGCCTGAACGCGCACCAGTACCCGGCAGTGACCGGGGAGGCCACAGAAGCAGACCCCCACCCCTGGCACCCACCTGAGTGACTGATCAGCAGACCACTGCAGGTGCCCCAACATGCCACCCGACATGCAAAGCACCGCACAAAACCGACCCACCATCACCACCTCCATTCATCACCCCCTCACTCTCACTTACGCTCATATTCAGTCCCGCTCTCACTCCCTTGGTTGTATCTATACATTCAGTAGCACCCAGGGATTTTGACAACATGACACATTCCAGGCTCCCCACCAGGCCCCCACGCCCCCAGCAGGAGGAGGGCAACAGGGGTGGGGGAAGATCCCCCCCCCCGCAGAAAACATGGTGGGTGTATGTCGGTTATATGATGTAATTGTGTGTAAATGTGTGGACTACCAAAGTGCAATTAAAATTGAGGTGAGTGCAGCCCTACTGCACAGCAAAGGTATCCCTTTCACTGACACAGTGCGGCACACCCGCACCCCAAAGCCCTAAATGTATCCAAGAAGATGTATATTCCACCCAGAGTCAGGGGGAGGGGGAGGGTGGGAAATAAGACTCAGAGGGAGGTGGTCTAAAAGCGAGGCCGTCCCCCTCCAGAAGCCAGCTTGCAAACTGGTTCATAAGGCCACCCACTGCCCCCCCAAATCCCAACCTAGGGCGAGGGCCACCAGTACAAGCAGCCCAGGACCCAGCAGCATCGCGCCCTGGCACTCCCAGCACCACAAACATGATGGGGCAGCCATACCAATTCCCACTCATGTTACACACGCCTACACAAGCCCACCGACCACTCACCCCAGACTCACACCGACAGCGGCAGGCCACCCTGCAGCCACAGCCACCCGGGAGCAACCTGATAGAAAGACGGCCACCAACCCGCACCAACGGCCCCCTCAACCACCCTCAACCACCAACACACCCCCCCCCACCCCACACACCCCACACACACACGCAGACCCCAGTGGACAGAGAGGGCAACCCAGGATGCAGGCATCTGCCCCAGGGTGCCGCCAGGGCCCCAGGGAGAACTTGACCCCGCCACGTAAGGACGCATCAGGGCCAACCTGCACCACCGGCACACACCCAACCCCGGCCCAGGGGGAGAACCCCCCCTCTCCCAAGCACCAGGGGCCCAGGGCCAGACTCAGACCCCCCTGGGAGGCGAGGCCATAACCGGTTTATTAGTGTACATGTAAACCTGATCATTGACCATGTTTACATGCGCATGAATAAACCAGTTATGATTGGATTTCTGGAGTTTCAATCCAGATTAAGGCTCTTAATCAATTTTTGGCAGGCAAAATACAGAACTATTGTCCTTTGAGACTATTTCACAAGTGCGAGAGAGCAAATTACAGTCTTATAGTCACAATTTATTCCTGAACCAAATGAAATCATTTTTGAAGCATGCAAACAGTTTCAATCAACATTAAGCCATTTAATCAATTTTTGGCAGGTGAAATAACATATTTATAAGCTATAACAGCCCTTTGAGACTATTCACAAGTTGGACAGAACATGTTATATTATAATCTTCACAATTCAACCTTGAAGAACCAAATCGAGTAATTTTTTGGCAGATAAAATGTTTGAATCCAAATTGGGAGTCTTAATGAATTTTTGGCAGATGAAGCATACATTTTATGGATTCTACTGACAATATATCATTATAGGAGGTATGCAATGCACAAACACTAGTATTCATGGGAAAGAAAAGCTTTATTGTAGATCGTTATACACAAATTTTGTTAACTTCAGCACACTTTTCTTAACATATTGTATAAGGCAAAACATTAAAAGCTGCTTCAGGATAAAATGTCATATCTGATTAACACAAAACTCATGGGGCTAAAATTATGACTAATTCCTCACTGTATTAAATATTCACAGACATACCTTTGCTAATTGCTTGGACAAAAAGTTATGTCCGCTTTGCTCAAAAGCAGCCATTGGCCTCAGAATCAGAAGAGAAACGAGGCGAGGCGTGCTCCCGCAGTGAGCCGATCAGTTTCTGGTGGCCCATCGCTTTTTGGTGACACACCGCAGCTTATCTTGTTTTGAATATGTTCAAAAAATTTTGTGACAAGAAGAACTTCTTCCGACCACAAAAACATTGGCAAATGACAGAGAACTGCCCCCCCCCCAGCTGCAAGACACGAGGGTAAATGTATTTTTAAAGAACAGTTAATAAATACAGTAAAAACTGTGACATTTCAGTGTGTGCTGAATCCTGCATTCATAAAAAATGACTTGTTGCATATTTTTAGCAATGGGCGAGAAGGGATAATAACAGAGGCAGGTGGGAAAGATTTGCCCTGGAGTCTTTCTGGAAGAAATCCTGTCATCCCAACTTGCTGCATAACAGACTCCCTCAGTGGAAATTGGGGATCACTTTTGTGTCTGCTACTCTTGTACAACCCCAAATGGACAAATTGGGAATAGCAGTTATTTTACTGAAAAAGTGCTGCTTAGGTATTCTATTATTTAATTTTCACACTGCAAATTCATCCTGCGGGCCGGTTTAGACTCTCTGGCAGGCTGGATTTGGCCTGTGGGCCATCTGTTTGACACCCCTGGACTAGACAGTTAAGATAATTAAAAGTATAAAACAACACTTAAATGCAATCAAGCAGACATAAATTCAGATGTATTAACAATTAGTAATAAAATAAATAATTGTGACTAGAAAAACATAGGATAGGTTTAAAAACATAAATTGAGACAATTAAAATGGGAAACTAATCAAAAGCCAAGTTAAAATAGTAGGTATTGAGCCTGTTTTTAAAAAACATGAACATTCTCAGCAGCCCTGATGTTCTCCGGCAGGCTGTTCCACAAATGTGGGCCGTAGTAACTAAAAGCTGTCTCACCGTGGGTGCATGTTCTGATGGTGGGGATAATTAAAAGACCAGTGCCAGAGGACCTCAGAGGCCATGGGGCTCATATGTTAAACGCAGTTCTGATAAATTAGAAGGCCCAAGATCGTGCAGACATTGATAAACCAGTAAAAGACCTTAAAATCGATCCTGAAGGACATGGGGAGCCAATGCAGTGATTTTAAAACCAGTGTGATGTGAGTCTGCCGTCTGGTCCTCGTCAGAACACGTGCAGCTGAATTCTGTAATAACTGTAGATTTGAAATTGTCTTTTTGGGAAGACTAGAAAGCAGGGCATTACAGTAATCAATACGGCTGGTGATAAAAGCATGCACCAGTATCTCCGTGTTTGCTTGAGAGAGAAATGGGTGGGCTCTGGCTGTTACGTCTGAGTTTGGAATCAAAGAGAATGCCAGAAGTGGAGCTGAACACTTGTTTATTGAATACAGGGCTCCGTGCACCTAACCACGCATGCAGCCGCTGACAGAGGTACAGGCGGAAGAGACCGCCCACCTACCTGCAGCCCTTATTATACACATGGGGTTGGCGGAACCGGAAGGTGAAGCCACCACCTCGTGCTACACAAATAAGAGCTCCATATGAAAACAATATATGAACATTAAATAACTACATTACATTCCCCTCCCCCTGTAGAAAAATCCAAAACACACATACAGTCAGCCCACCCCAATTTGGAACCCGAATCATCTGCTAAACATAACTAAACTAAAATCAAAAAAGCGGCCTATGGCATTCACACAAAATAACTAAAATTAGGGGAAGGGTAGACTGCTGTCCTACCCCCCACATGGCGAGGCGGGTGATTCTGCCACCTATGATATACAGTATAAAAGTCCTGTTAAAAAAATTACTGCCGTGCCTCCTACCTAAAACAGAACACCAAAATAATCCCAGAATTATAAATACAGATAAATACCTAACAACAAACACATATCCATAGCTCTGTGAGGATGACCCATGGCACCCCCCCCCCCCCCGACCCTTCACCATTCAGTCGGCCCCTGGAGGTAGCTCTCTTCCTGGGCCACAGCTGGTCACCTCAATCCTGGTGCGCCTTCTCCTCCACACCTCCGAATGCTCCAATCATCTTGGGCCATGCCCAACTGCCTTCTTCGGGGCATGCCGTAACTCATTAGGATGATGCTACAAGCCATCTGACAGCAGAAGGTAGCCATCTTGCTGCTCACCCGTCACCTGCAGCCGGCCCTGGTACTGCTCCATCTGCTGCTTGGTTCTCACCTGCCTGGAACTCACCTCCGCCTGAGCCCAAACCCAGTCCACCACTCCAAGCAGGGCCCTGCATGGCCTGCGGTGTCTCAGCCTGGCACTCGCTCTCCCAGTACCACTCGGTCCTACCCAAACTGCTTGTAAACCCATTGCAGACCCTGCTGATGTGGCCCTGTGTTCACCGGCCCACCACGGCCGAGCTCCGGGAACACCTGGGACCATCTTTTGGGCATCGCTCGCTGCTGCAGACTTACCCCCATGCTGCCCGGTACCCTCGTCCAGGGCGACTCGGACACTGGCACCGGGGCCCTCGCCGTGGCAACCCTGAACGTGACAAGGCCTGTCCACTTTCCGGAGTGCCCAGCAATTGTTCATCCCACACAGCGTCATCCCGAACTCTCAGAACCAGTCAGTCCCATAGTCCGCAGCCCGACCACGCTTCCCTAGCGCTGCTCCTGATGGAAAACCCAAGACCATAGAACAAGTTGCAGCCAATGAAGTTCGTGCCACTGGCCGTCATGACGAACTCCACATCGGCTATCTCCACGGACTTGTACCGAGCCATCAGTCTGACGGTACCCACTGTGGCCAACCGTCCTCCATAGCCACAAAGCGGTGCTGAGTCACCTCCAGTTCTGTATTGGGGAAAACATTGCCTAACTGTAGCCCAGTTCAGCAGAGAACTCTACGCCCCTGTGTTGATCAGCATCGGTACCGGTACTCCATCCAGAACCACCGTGCAGTATCTGCGCCCACTGGTACTCGGGGACACAGTATGTATTACAGTCGGAGCGGGAGGGGTCGAATTTCTGCGTGGGCTCTCTTGTTCTGCTGACTGGCATACTCTTGTGAAGTGGTGTAGATAGCCACACCTGCTGCAGCGCTTCCCTCTTGCTGCACATTCTCTGGCCTTGTAGCGGTGCTTCGTGGACCCGCAGCCCATACACCTGGGCTTCCCCACGGCAGACCTCATCCATACAGCGTTGGCCTCCTCCACATCATCCTCAAAGCTCCCATCGCTGTCCGGGTCCACTACCTGCGTGGCCATGGGGGATCGTAAATCTTTCGGTGATAGGCACTCACTTAGCTCCCGAGTTAGCTAGTCTGCTGCTTCCAGCTGGAGCGCCAACTTGACGGCCCTGGCCAGCGTCAACTCACCAGGGAATGTGAGCAGCTTGGAGCGGACTGCAGCACAGTTGGTGTGTTCCGCCAACTGGTTGCGAACCATTTCTTCCTCCTACGGCCCGAACCGACACTCAGCGGCCAACTGCTTCAAGTCTTACACAAACCGCTGGATGGGTTCGCCTACCTGTTGGCGGCGCTGTCTGAACTTAATCCTCCGGACGATGACGCTGTCCGGCGCCCTGAAATGGCGCGCCATTAACTCGACCACTTCTTCATAGTTGTCCGCGTCACCAAGTGTGTCCAAAATCCTCTGTCCCTCCATTCCCAGGTTGTGCACAAGCAACGCATGTGCCCTCAGCTTCTCCATCCTCCCCAGGTCCAACTCCACCATATACGTTTGAAAGGCTTCGTACCACTGAGGCCACGGTACAGGCGGCTCACCTGGGAGCTCCAAGGATGATCTGAATTGGTGTCCCACACGCTTCCATGGCTTTTCTTCTAGTTGCCAAATGTTATGTCTGAGTTTGGAGTCAAGGAGAACGCCAGAGGTGGAGCTGAACACTTGTTTATTGAATACAGGACTCCATGCATTTAACCACGCATGCAGCCGCTGACAGAGGTAAAGGCGGAAGAGACCACCCCCCTACCTGCAGCCCTTCTTATACACATGGGGTTGGTGGAACCGGAAGGTGGAGCCACCACCCCGTGCTACACAAATAAGAGCTCCATATGAAAACAATATATGAACAAAATAACTACATTACACTGCCTATGTTCTTTAGATGGTAAAATCCTGTTTGTGTTATATTTTTAATGTGTGGAATAAAACAAAGCTCAGAGTCTAAAATAACGCCCAAATTTTTAACATATTGGGATGAGGTAAAGGACATGCTATGTAATTTTGGTAAACTTTTCTCTGTCTGAGCTTCAGGACCGATGACTAAAACTTCAG
Organism: Pholidichthys leucotaenia; assembly: GCA_020510985.1. Lineage (NCBI taxonomy): Eukaryota > Metazoa > Chordata > Actinopteri > Cichliformes > Pholidichthyidae > Pholidichthys > Pholidichthys leucotaenia. The sequence continues at coordinate 305,466,073 of CM035843.1, forward strand.
TTTTGCCCTGGTTAAGCTGAAGAAAGATGACCATTCCAAAAATCATCCATTTTTGACTTTTGTACCCAAAACAAACAAATAAGCTCAAAAAGACTACAGAGCAGAACTCAAAGGCAGTGAGTCGTAACAGTGAGTACAACCACTGAAAATGAGTTCTAGATGTATTTTGAGTCATACAAACACTATTACACAAGCTCAGATAGGGGCAAATAGGATAGGAACAAAAATATTCATACAAAAATTGTGTTGCGTTTTCAATGGCAGTGAGTATACTTTTTCACATAGGACCAGGTAGGTTTGGATAGCTTTTTTCCCTTAATAAATAAAATCATCATTTAAAAACTGCATTTTGTATTTACTTGGGTTATCTTTATCTAATATTAAAATTTGTTTGAGGATCTGAAACATTTAAGTGTGACAAATATGCAAAAATATAAGAAATCAGGAAGGGGTAAATACTTTTTCACAGCACTGTGTGTTTGATTGTGAAGTCATAATACATTTTTATGTATTAGTTGGATGACTTGTTGATTCTCTGATATTCTGTCATAACCAGTTGCCTTTTTACAAGTCTTGCAAATGTAATGGAACCAGCTAAACTCTGTTTTAGCTGTTTTGAAGATGGTCTGGCTTTTTTGTTCACTCTCCACTAACAGAACAGACAAATCTCTCAATGGAGCTACCCTGTATAAATAAAGGTTAAATAAATTTAAAAAAATACCTGGTTCTTTAATTACAAAAAGCTCCAACTTTATTGGTCTGCCTTTTGGTGCCTGTCAGGTAGTGCACAGTGGTTTGGGATAGAATGTAGCATTATAACAAATTGTAGACATTTGAAATGATTTTCAACATATATGTCAGGGTTGTCATGCCAACAGCGTTTGTTTTAGTTTCCTCCTTGAAAGCCAGTGTCTGGAATTGAAAGTGAGCGGTACAATGAGCTCTGAGCTGCTGCTGTTACTGCAGACAAAACCTTGAACAGCAACCAGGTTCTTTAAATTTTCAACAGCTAATATTCGTATTGCTTGAAGAAAAATTTCATATTCACACTGCAATTAGAATTCATGATGTACTAGCTCTTGGTATGCATGGGCTGATACTCCTTTTTTGTTCTGTTAGCAGGTGAAACAGAGAAAACCTTGGCAGTCATTTCAGAGGTAAACACTTAAAGGATGGAAAGCAATCTTGCTACTTATGTCTGTTTTTTTCAGCAAAACAGTGTTTTGCTTTAAGTGGTCTAGTGTTCTGTGCAGTGCAAAGATCTATTATACTGAAGTTCGTCTGATTCAATTTACATAATCAGTGGGGTGGAGAGAAAGAAGGAAAATGCATCTCCGAGGGTTAACAAGTCCCCACTTGTCTTTTTTGATGCTATTTGTGCCAATGAGAGCCACAGCTATTTGAGTGAGTGCCTTTACGCTAAATGCATGTGCCACGGAGGCCAGAGACCTTGCAGGTTTTCTTCCCAGCCAGCCACTAAAGCAGGCTTTTTCAATGATCACCACTGGAAAGGAATCCAGTGAAATCACCTGTTAAAGAGGCTGGTTGAAAAGAAAACCTGCAGTGTCTTGGTCTTCCATGGCACATGTTATAGATTTTTGAGTTGCGCCAATTATAGACAACTTGCAGAGGACTGTAAATAGTCTTTCCTTATTGGCTGATCAACTAATTGTGTTATTTGCAGTATGTGTAACTTGTTTTGAATTTATATTTTAAGGATAAACTTGTCCATATTGGAAAATTTTAATATGCTTTTTAATATTCTTTTAACGTCCATTTTTTCCACAACTAGTGGGTTAGATGAGCTGTTGTTACAACAGACATCAACGTATCTGCCATATCCTTAGAGGTGAAGCTTGAGTTTTTATGCTGGATGCCCATCCTGACGCAACCCTACTAATTTTATCCGGGCTTGGGACTGACGCAGGGAATACACTGGCTTGTGCACCCACTGTGGGTGGGTGATCAACATTCCCCTCCTCCATTCCATTATTGCTGAGCACCAAGCTGGATGGCAGAAAGTTCCACTTTTACATGGTGTTTGGCATGAACTGGCCAGGATTTGAACCCTGGCCTCCCAGTTGTGGGGCAGATGCTCTACTTCTAGGCCACCACTCCGGTCAAGCCAAGCTGATGCTTGGCTAAAAACTCCCAAAACAAAACAAAAAACCCCAATAAGCTTATGATGTACAGACATCCAGCTCCAGTGTCTGTCAGTATGGGATTAGCTTCTCTCACACAGACCAAGCTTCTTTCATGATTAATTTAGACTTAAATGGCTAACCCGCCACTCATTGTGGCTATTTTGGTTAATCTACAGAAAATGCTCATTCCCAACCCCCTGGCCTTCTATGATGAATCCCTTGTTATATCCATGCAACAAAGCTGTGAAGAGTATAATGTTTTTGACCCATCTTTTTTTCATGCTTTATTAATCCAAGTGCATCCACCATTTCTTTCACGTTTTTGGAACGTTGGAGGAAACCTCGAGCACCCAGAGTAAATCTACACAAGCATGGGGAGAACATGCAAACTCTGCACAGATAGATCCTGCTGGTTGATGAATTTGAACCCATGACTTTCTTACTGTGAAGCAATAGTGCTAACCACTACACCACCGTGCTGCCATGTTTTGTGTGTGTGTGTATATATATATATACAGTATATATATGTCAGCCACCAATTGTGCAAGTTCTCCCACTTAAAAGATGAGAAAGGTCTCCAATTTTCATCATAGGTATACCTCAATTATGAGAGACAAAATGAGAAAAAAAAATCCAGAAAATCACATTGAAGGATTTTTAATGAATTAATTGGTAAATTCCTCGGTAAAATAAGTATTTGGTCAATAACAAAAGTTCATCTCAGTACTTTGTTATTGTTATATACCCTTTGTTGGCAATGACAGAGGTCAAACGTTTTCTGTAAGTCTTCACAAGGTTTTCACACACTGTTGCTGGTATTTTGGCCCATTCCTCCATGCAGATCTCCTCTAGAGCAGTGATGTTTTGGGGCTGTCGCTGGGCAACACGGACTTTCAACTCCCTCCAAAGATTTTCTATGGGGTTGAGATCTGGAGACTGGCTAGGCCACTCCAGGACCTTGAAATGCTTCTTACGAAGCCACTCCTTCATTGCCCGGGTGGTGTGTTTGGGATCATTGTCATGCTGAAAAATCCAGCCACGTTTCATCTTCAATGCCCTTGCTGATGGAAGGAGGTTTTCACTCAAAATCTCACGATACATGGCCCTATTCATTCTTTCCTTTACATGGATCAGTCGTCCTGGTCCCTTTGCAGAAAAACAGCCCCAAAGTATGATGTTTCCACCCCCATGCTTCACAGTAGGTATGGTGTTCTTTCTCCTCCAAACACGACAAGTTGAATTTTTACCAAAAAGTTCTATTTTGGTTTCATCTGACCATATGACATTCTCCCAATCCTCTTCTGGATCATCCAAATGCTCTCTAGCAAACTTCAGACGGACCTGGACATGTACTGGCTTAAGCAGGGGGACACGTCTGGCACTGCAGGATTTGAGTCCCTGGCGGCGTAGTGTGTTTCTGATGATAGCCTTTGTTACTTTGGTCCCAGCTCTCTGCAGGTCATTCACTCGGTCCCCCCGTGTAGTTCTGGGATTTTTGCTCACCGTTCTCGTGATCATTTTGACCCCACGGGGTGAGATCTGGCGTGGAGCCCCAGATCGAGGGAGATTATCAGTGGTCTTGTGTGTCTTCCATTTTCTAATAATTGCTCCCACAGTTGATTTCTTCACACCAAGCTGCTTACCTATTGCAGATTCAGTCTTCCCAGCCTGGTGCAGGTCTACAATTTTGTTTCTGGTGTCCTTTGACAGCTCTTTTGTCTTGGCCATAGTGGAGTTTGGAGTCTGACTGTTTGAGGTTGTGGACAGGTGTCTTTTATACTGATAATGAGTTCAAACAGGTGCCATTAATACAGGTAACGAGTGGAGGACAGAGGAGCCTCTTAAAGAAGAAGTTACAGGTCTGTGAGAGCCAGAAATCTTGCTTGTTTGTAGGTGACCAAATACTTATTTTACCAAGGAATTTACCAATTAATTCATTAAAAATCCTTCAATGTGATTTTCTGGATTTTTTTTTCTTATTTTGTCTCTCATAGTTGAGGTATACCTATGATGAAAATTGGAGACTTCTCTCATCTTTTAAGCGGGAGAACTTGCACAATTGGTGGCTGACTAAATACTTTTTTGCCCCACTGTATATATATACAGTGATCCCTCCCTTATCACGGTTAATGGGTTCCAGAACTGACCGCGAAAAGTGAAAAACCGCGAAGTAGCGTCACCCCTAATGACGTCACCCATAAATAATACGTACGTTCATTCTCTCACTCTCTCTCTCATATCATACGTGTGTGTGTGTGTAAGTGTACATACATACGTAGATGTAAATAAAGTGTACATAAATATGTTTTTAGAACTCTTTTATTCTTATAACAAGATACGTAACTCAAGATGAAGATGATTTACTGCACAGGTTAATGAGAGCTTTACTGCTCCTCAGGTGACGCCTCATCATCGGGTGCTAGAGGCGCAGGATGGTCGAGGGCGGCTTCCGATAGAGCTGGAGAAGCTGCAGGAGGCGGCGTAGTGGCTCGACGGGAAGACTATTTCGCACAAAAAGGCACAAGAGAACAGCGAAAAGTTCCACGCGGCGAGACTAAGCAACACGAGCGATAAAGAACAATGAATGCGGTCTTCCTTCGCTGGGTATGGGCGCTCGGCAGGGAGAGAAGCTGGGTAAAACGTCTCGGCCAATCAGCTTGCGAGATTCCCGAGCCGAGCCAACATGAGAACAGCGAACAGAGAGGTGGATTTTGAATTGTGCGGGCTCTCCGTGTTGATACCTGATGTTCTAATGTAGTCTCCCTGCCTTCTGCTAGCGCCCGCCCATTTTTTCTCAATTTTGAATTTTTGATGAATATTTTTGAAAAATCCGCGATGCACTGAGGGCACGAAAGGTGAGGCGCGAAGTAGCGAGGGATCACTGTACTACCATTCAAAAGTTTGGGGTCACTTAGAAATTTCCTTATTTTTGAAAGAAAAGCACTTTTTTTCCAATGAAGATAACTTTAAACTAATCAGAAATACACTCTATACATTGCTAATGTGGTAAATGACTATTCTAGCTGCAAATGTCTGGTTTTTGGTGCAATATCTACATAGGTGTATAGAGGCCCATTTCCAGCAACTATCACTCCAGTGTTCTAATGGTACAATGTGTTTGCTCATTGCGTCAGAAGGCGATTAGAAAATGTGATTAGAAAACCCTTGTGCAATCATGTTAGGTCTGCAATGCTGTAATTGCTGCAAATGGAGGATTCTTTGACGAAAGCAAAGTTTGAAGAAAAAAAATTATTATTTCAAATACAAATCATTATTTCTAACCTTGTCAATGTCTTGACTATATTTTGTATTCATTTTACAACTCATGGTGATAAATAAGTGTGACTTTTCATGGAAAACACAAAATAATTGTCTGTGTGACCCCAAACTTTTGAACGCTAGTGTGTATATATATATATATATATATATATATATATATATATATATATATATATATATATACACACACACATACACATACAGTACATCCAGAAAGTATTCACAGCGCTTCACTTTTTCCACATTTTATGTTACAGCCTTATTCCAAAAGGGATTAAATTTATTTTTTTCCCTCAAAATTCTACACACAATACCCCATAATGACAATGTGATTTTTTTTTATTGAGATTTTTGCAAATTTATTAAAAATAAAAAACTAAGAAATCACATGTACATAAGTATTCACAGCCTTTGCCATGAAACTCAAAATTGAGCTCAGGTGCATCCTGTTTCCGCTGATCATCCTTGAGATATTTCTAAAGCTTAACTGGAGTCCACCTGTGGTAAATTCAGTTGATTGGACATGATTTGGAAAGGCACACACCTGTCTATATAAGGTACAACAGTTGACAGTGCACAAACCACGCATGAAGTCAAAGGAATTATCTGTAGACCTCTGAGTCAAAAGGCACCTGAAGGACTCTCAGACCATGAGAAACAAAATTCTCTGGTCTGATGAGACAAAGACTGAACTCTTTGGTGTGAATGCCAGGCGTCATGTTTGGAGGAAACCAGGCACCGCTCTTAACCATGCCAATGGTGGTAGCAGCATCATGCTGTGGGGATGTTTTTCAGCGGCAGGAACTGGAAGACTAGTCAGGATAGAGGGATACAGCAATGTACAGAGACATCCTGGATGAATACCTGCTCCTGAGCATTCTTGACCTCAGACTGGGGCTACAGTTCATCTTTCAGCAGGACCAGCCCTAAGCACACAGCCAAGATATCAAAGGAATGGCTTCAGGACAACTCTGTGAATGTCCTTGAGTGATCCAGCCAGAGCCCAGACTTGAATCCAATTGAAGATTTCTGGAGAGATCTGAAAATGGCTGTGCACCGACGCTTCCCATCCAACCTGATTGAGCTTGAGAGGTGCTGCAAAGAGAAATGGGCAAAACGGCCCAAAGATAGGTGTCCCAAGCTTGTGGCATCATACTCCAAAAAACTTGAGGCTGTAATTGCTGCCAAAGGTACATTAACAGTGTACTGAGCAAAGGCTGTGAATACTTATGTACATGTGATTTCTTAGTTTTTTATTTTTAATAAATTTGCAAAAATCTCAAAAAAACTTTTTTCACATTGTCATTATGGGGTATTGTGAGTAGAATTTTGAGGAAAACATAAATTTAATCCCTTTTGGAATAAGGCTATAACATAAAATGTGGAAAAAGTGAAGTGCTGTGAATACTTTCCGGATGCACTGTATATATATAGTTTTTTTTTAAGTTGAAAAAGAATGAGGGAGTCATAAATAAATAAATAATCTAGGTAATTGCGGGCAATTAAAAAAATTGAATATCTGATATGGAGTTTTCAGTCATAACTTTTACAAAAGCATTACAAGTAGTGATATGGTAAACAGTGATACGATGTGATGTCAGCAGGCTGAGGAGCTGTGCGAAGCAGGATTTAAAACATCGGGTGCTCCACAGTGACTTTTTTCATCATTAGCAAATGCAAGCAAGATTTTAGGCATGCATTTCAGTCTATAAATCCTCCTTTGTTATAAATTAGATTTTTATTTTTTTTATCTATAAAGCTGCATATATTGTGCAAAAAACACATACATTACGAGCATTTTTTTAAAAAATCTAATCCTTACTATAAATACAGTACATCAAAGTTAAATCATGGAACATGGATTTCTGTGAGAAATACATGGTTCTTGGTGTGTGGATTGGCTGAAATCTGTTATAAATTGGGGCTGTAACTCACATTACTGTTTATACAGTACCTGTGCACACATATGCTCTACCACTAGGGTGCACAGTAACAAGAAAAGTAGTAGGTATCCACATCTGAAGACCAGATGGTATTTTTCATTTAGAATACAACTAACGAAAAAGCAATGCAATCAAATGACTACTACTGCGGCGGCATGAAATAAAGCGGAGTTGTTGGAGGTTTTAAGTAGAGTTTTATTATCATACCGCCGTCATGGGATCCCCTCTCCAGCCCAAGTGTGTGCAGGCTGGATGGGGATCCTCTGGCTCTCAGAGAAGGAGAGGAGAGGCGGACACGTGTGTGTCCTACAGCAGAGGTTGAGAGATAGAGGAGGTGTTACAGAACCTGTGCAGTATTTATACCCAACTCAAACAATACATCAAAGCAGTGTCACCGCGGTAGGTCTGATCAAAGGGACTGCAGAACAGGCATGAGATATTTGCATTTGTGAGACATACATCACAATAGGCAGATTTGCTAGACTCTGCTCTAGCTGCAGAACAAAGAGGTTAACAGGCACATCTACACATTGATCTGAGTCTCTAGGTCACAGTAAGGACAGGACGCCTGAACACAATGCATGAAAGGTGACATTATCACAGTAGTGTAGCGGAAAAAACCAGGAGTAGCGAGTTGTCTGTCCTTAGTCTGTTTGTGGGGGTTTTCCCAAACCGCCACAGCTCCCCCCCAGAGGGCTCGGCAGGTGGTCGAGACCTCGATAGTGCAGCTTGGGCAGCGAGCAGGGAAAAGCTCTGTGCAGGAGTGGGTGGAGGGGGGTGGGGGTAGTAAAAGCCGGCCGGAGACGATGAAAACGTCCGGGCCGCGCAAAAAATTGCTTGTGGGTCCGCGATGTCGAAGGGCTGGTCCCGTTGAACGTGCAGAGGTCCACAAGAAGAAAAATTAGTCACTGGCTCCTCCCGCGATTAAGTCCTGCAAGGATTAATAGCGGCCATGAAGAAAAGACGAGGCTGCGTGGCGGCTGTGATGAGAGCAGAGGGACTGGCGTGTTGGCTTTAGGTGCGGGCACAACCTTAAAGCTCTCAGGAACCGCAAACCGCTGAATTCCCCTTGTGTGCCGTGGCTAAGACCATAAAATCCAGTGAGCAAGCTGCGTGCCTCAGGTGAACGAGCAAGCCTGAAGGGCCAGTGTGCAGCAGAAGGAAGGCGGTCAGAAAAGCCGTATTTGTCCCGTGCATGGTGTGCGCCGTCCTCGTAACTCCCTGGTGCGTGCGCCGGGGTTCCGTGATGGGTGGGCCAGCTGGAGAGGAGAACCAGGGTCAGGGAGCTTGATCATCCCTGTTCAGCGTGTTGGAGCGGTGAAGGGAAGTAGACGCTCTGCCACTCGCTCGGTCATGGTGCGTTCAGGTCCACGTGTGCTCCGTCGGCCGTGGGAGTCGCCGTCGCGGAGAAAGGACGAGGTACATGCGCTCTCGATGTGGAGGAGCTGCGAGCGCGGCTGGTCCAGCGTGGATGTGCCGATCTAGGCGTGCAGATCTCACCATGAAGTTTGCTGCGACTTTCTCGGTCGTGGGTGGTCTCCGGAGAGTTTCACCTGGAAACTCTGCGTCAAAATCTCCCTGAAGCAGAAGGGAGCTGTTGCGTTCGCTTGTCGTTGGAGACTCACCGCTGGGTGTTGCGTTCGCTGGCAGCGTGTTCGTTTCAGCATCGGGTCACCAGTGCAGCGGCATGAAATAAAGCGGAGTTGTTGGAGGTTTTAAGTAGAGTTTTATTATCATACCGCCGTCATGGGATCCCCTCTCCAGCCCAAGTGTGTGCAGGCTGGATGGGGATCCTCTGGCTCTCAGAGAAGGAGAGGAGAGGCGGACACGTGTGTGTCCTACAGCAGAGGTTGAGAGATAGAGGAGGTGTTACAGAACCTGTGCAGTATTTATACCCAACTCAAACAATACATCAAAGCAGTGTCACCGCGGTAGGTCTGATCAAAGGGACTGCAGAACAGGCATGAGATATTTGCATTTGTGAGACATACATCACAATAGGCAGATTTGCTAGACTCTGCTCTAGCTGCAGAACAAAGAGGTTAACAGGCACATCTACACATTGATCTGAGTCTCTAGGTCACAGTAAGGACAGGATGCCTGAACACAATGCATGAAAGGTGACATTATCACAGTAGTGTAGCGGAAAAAACCAGGAGTAGCGAGTTGTCTGTCCTTAGTCTGTTTGTGGGGGTTTTCCCAAACCGCCACAACTACCAACTTTACAAGAATACTCTGAGGTGAGTGCAGTATCCCCTGCCTCCATTTTCTTTGAAGATCCCAGTACTTACTGACAGACAACAGTTTTCAACTTTTCAATATAATTACTGTGGCAGAACCAAATTATGATAAACCCATCATCCACAAACATACAACAAGTACACAACCCATAGTTGCAGGTCAGGATTCCGAGGTGAACCTGTGTAGCAAGTGTGGTGACCCTAGAGAGCTTTACACATTGTATAGTAAGAAGGCATAGGGAGTGGCACCCTTGACCATTGACCTTTTGACCCCAAACCTGTAGTCAGAGGTCATGGTCTCAGAGTGAACCTGTGTACCAGGTGTGGTGGCCCCTAGCTTTAATCATTTTATAATAATAATGCAAATTGAATGTTAACCTTGACCTTTGACCTCCTGACCCCAAACCCATATTCAGAGGTCATGATCCCAAGGTGAACCTGTGTTGCAAGTTTGGTGACCCTAGCTTTCTTTGTTGTTGAGATATGATTTATAAGCCATTTAGATGTTGACCTTTGATCTTGCGATCCCAAAACCACAGCCACACTTCAGGTTCACAGGATGAACCTGTGTACCAAGTTTGGAGAGTCGTTGTACAGTAATAAGGCATAGGGAATGTTAACCTTGACCCAGTGTTTCCTCTGGCTTAAAGACCTTGGCGCGGTGGCAACATATTTTTCCGGTGGGGGGTGGGGGCAGAAAACACATGACATTATTGTAGCCGGAATATGTTAATTTTATACTATTTCTTTCTTTTTTTAATTTTGCACAATAACTTTGCATATGGAACTTACCATTTGAAGTATTGTACAACCGTGGCTTGAATGTTGGAATATTGGGCCAGTTGGGGTCCCACCCAGATGTCCTGTGTTTGGACTTTTTACTGGTGTTATCCTTCTCTCCTTCCTCTGCTATCACCTCTCCTGGACCCTCTGCCTGAACACTTTCCTCTTCTTGGCTCTTCTCTTCTGTCTCATCTTTCCCTCTCTGAGCCCTGTCTAATTAAAGTTATCTCTCTGTCTATGTGGTATACAAACAGGTTAGAAAATACCAAGTGTCATGATTTGTCCTGCAGGATTTTTTGTCATGGTTTACATAAATGACAAAAATATGTGTATATTTTTGTATTTTTATTCTAGTGTTTCTTTTTTCCATTGAGAAAGAGTAGGAAAGGGAAAAAAACCCATTCATAATAATAATTTACTCATGCATACTTAAATTATATGATCAGAGGTAGGTATAGTAGCCAGAAATTCTACTTATGTAAAAGCGTTGTCGGCCTCCGTCGGTCTATGATGACCATGGAAGAGAATCCTAGATGTCTACTCTGCTGGAACAGCACCGCCTGTGGCTGAACAGGCCGATGCGCGAATGGCAGTCCCTGTCACACAGGTCGCACTTGTGGATGGTCTCCGTGCTGCTGGGTCTGTGGCGGTTCTTCCTGCGGGTCCTTTTTTCATCTGCTGCAGCAGTCAGTTTCTCTTCATCCGCCTTGAGCTGTCTGGTCAGGGTGCCTCTCCATTTGGAGCGGTCCGTTGCGAGGTCCTCCCAGTGCTCTGTGTTGATCTCCAGGACCTTCATATCTCTCTTGCAGACGTCTCTGAAGCACAGCTGTGGGCGGCCAGCGTCTCTCCTGCCAGTCGCCAGTTCTCCGTACAGGACGTCTTTGAGGATTCTGCCATCCTCCATACGGTGAACGTGGCCTAGCCAGTGGAGCCTGCGCTGCCTGAGTAGAGTGAACATGGAGGGAAGGCCGGCATGGGACAGGACTTCTGTGTTGGGCACTCTGTCCTGCCAGGATATGTCCAGGATGCGGCGAATGCAGCGCAAGTGGAAGGAATTCAGTCTCTTTTCCTGCCGGGCGTATGTTGTCCACGTCTCACTCTCATAGAGCAGTGTGCTGATGACGCAGGCGTTGTACACTGCCATCTTCGTCTTGACAGAGAGTTTGGGATTCTCCCACACTCAGAACTCAGAAAAGATCAGAACTCAGAAAAGATTTATTGCCAAGTACATTAACAGATACTGATAACAGATCACTGATAACAGATCACTGATAACATACGAGGGATTTGACTTGACACAGAAAATGAACCTGCATTTCCGGTGACACGGCTGCATCTGAAACGCGCCTGCCAACAGAAGGGTACAGGTAGCATAGGAAATAATACAATAGGAAGGAGCAAAAAAGTCATTGATTTCAGAATAGTGGTCATATATGATCAATATTATGATTACAAAGAAAAAAAAAGCCCTCAATGCACAATCAGCAGACCAAAAAAGTTCACAGGACACAAAGAGAGCAGTGAGTGAGTCATCCTATTATCAGTTTGTGGATCAGTATGAGTGTAATGTTGAAAGTAAGTGTTGTATCAGTTAAGAACAACAAGGACTCTTTGGCAGGAGATGTTTTGTCTGGCTACTGGCAATTGTCCTTGGCAATTGTCCATGCAGCTGCCTGTCCGAAGGCCATGAGCTCAGTGTTTTGAAAAACAAAGACTGCAGATGATCAGGAGGATTTTGTGAGGGAGAGATTAAGTCGAATAGTACTGATCACAGAGTGGGAACTTTATATTCTCTTACAGATTCAGTACTTAATCCTTCATTGCTGGGCGTTGAGTCCATCGTGGATAGACCTAAGCGTAATCATGATGTAATCCACCTTCCGAGACAGTTCTTCATTTGTCGCTATCAGGGTCTTCTCCATTTTTTCAATTTGATGGATGCACCTCGCCTGGCCAGCATTTTGATAGGTTGTATCCATCTTTAACAATTTGCGGTACACCAGGACAATCCCAGATCCAATCAGAACGATCCCAATCACCATTACTACGAAGACGTACAAATCTTCTACATCTTCGATAAAAAGATCAGTCAGGCACAAGAGTTTCCAATTACTTGTCTCCCGTAAATAGCCCGCAGGAGCCGTTCCTGCAGGGCAAACAACCTCCCCCGGGGCACTTTTCCTCGTTGAAAAGATAGTGTCAATTGCGTTCAAAGCCCAGCTTATTAATTCCATAATTTCTTTCGATAATCAGCAGTAAAGACGCAGACAGACGACAGCAAGCTGGGATCCAGTTAGTTTGGGGAGGAGGAAATGGGTCGGGAGCAAGAGAGAAGAAAAGAGGCGTCTGCTCTCCTTGGAGGGCGGAAGTGAAGAGGCCTCACCACACTCGTGTGGTGAGGCGTGCGAGTGTGGAGGCTGATTTTCCAATCCTCTTGTTGATCTCTGTATCAAGGGAGAGGTTGCTGCTGATCGTGGACCCCAGGTACGTGAACTGATTCATGACTTCCAGCTCGTAGTCGTCGATGCTGATGGTTGGTGGTGCTTTCGTGCCTTGCGCCAAGACGTTAGTCTTCTTCAGGCTGATGGTAAGCCTGAAGTCCATGCATGCCTGGGAGAAGCGGTCCATCAGGGTCTGAAGCTCCTGCTGAGTGTGGGTCGCGACTGCAGCGTTGTCTGCGAACAACATATCTGTGATTAGAGCCTCACGTACTTTGGTTCTGGCTTTCAGGCGGGCGAGGTTGAAAAGCCTGCCATCAGATCTTGTATGCAGGTAGATTCCCTCTGTTGCTGTGCTGAAGGCATGCCTCAGGAGCATAGCTAAGAAAAATCCCAAAGAGGGTTGTCGCAAGTACACAGCCCTGTTTCACTCCGCTGTGTATATTGAATGGCTCTGAGATGTTGCCGTCGCACTGCACCATCCCCTGCATGTTGGTGTGAAACGATTCGATGAGGCTTTGCAACTTTGGTGGGCATCCTATCTTTGGCAGGATTTTGAAAAGGCCCTCTCTGCTGACCAGATCGAACGCTTTGGTGAGGTCGATGAAGGCGACGTACAGGGGCATGTTCTGTTCTCTGCACTTCTCCTGGAGTTGGCGGATGGAGAATATCATGTCCACTGTCGATCGCCCAGCGCGGAAGCCACACTGAGACTTGGGGTAGACATGTTCGGCAAGCTTCTGTAGACAAACGAGGACAACTCGTGCATAGACTTTGCCAACAATGCTGAGGAGGAAGATGCCCCTGTAGTTGTTGCAGTCTCTTCTCCCCTTTATTTTTGTAGAGGGTGATGATCTTGGCGTCCCTCATGTCCTGTGGTATGGCACCTTCCTTCCAGCACTGGCAGAGGACATCATGCAATGGCAGCAGTAGGGCGGTCTTGCAGTGCTTGATCAGGTCGGGGGGTATGCCGTCGTTGCCAGGTGCCTTGCCAGCGGCCAAGCTATCAATGGCCTTGCTGAGTTCGTCGATGGTTGGCTCGGCGTCAAGTTCATCCATGGATGGCAGGCAATTGATGGCATCAAGGGCTGACGGTGTCACGGTGTTCTGTCTGGAGTAGAGGTTGGAGTAGTGCTCCACCCATCTCTCCATCTGCTTGTTCTTTTCTGTGATCATCTCCCCAGTGGAGGATTTGAGGGGGGCCGTCTTGCTCTGAGCCGGTCCAAGTGCTTTCTTGATGCTGTCGTACATACGACGGATGTTCCCTGTTACGGCAGCGGTTTGAATGTCTTGGCTGAGCTGAGTCCAGTACTCATTGGCGCAGCACCGAGCAGTCTGCTGAATTTTGCTTCTCGCAGCCCTGAGGATCTGGAGATTCTTCTCGTTTGGGCACTTCTTGTACTCGGCAAGTGCTGAGCGCTTGGCTTCAATGACGGGGGTCATCACGGTCGACTTGGCATCAAACCAGTCCTGTGACTTCGAGGTCTTCCTCCCAAAGATAGCCAAGGCTGTGCGATGGATGATGTTTCGCAGTTCTTCCCACTTCTGCTTTGCGGCCTCTCCTTCTTGTGGTTCACCAAGTTCCTTCACAAAGGTGGAGGTAAACTGCTCGACAAGTTCTGGTTGGGCCATCTTGCTGGTGTCAATCCGTGCCTTTCCAGGCTGTCTGGCGCGGTGGAATTTCTTCAGCTGTAGCTTGACCTTGCAACACACCAATGAATGGTCTGTGTTGCAATCTGCACTCTGGAATGAGCGGGTGATTAGCACGTTCTTCAGTGAGGTGCGCCTGGTCAGGATCAAGTCCAGCTGGTGCCAGTGCTTTGAGCGCGGATGTCGCCAGGAAACCTTGTGTTGGGGCTTGGTCTTGAAGAATGAGTTTGTGATACACAGATCATGATGTGTGCAGAACTCAAGCAGCCGCTGTCCGTTGTCGTTCATTCTGCCCACACCGAATGGTCCAAGACAGGAGGGCCAGGAGTCGTGGTCAGCACCCACTCTGGCATTGAAGTCTCCAAGGAGAATGAGTTGTTCAGAGTTGGGGATGATCCTGACAGTTGTTGCGAGATTCTCGTAGAACTTGTCTTTTGCCTCTGGTGTGGCTGTCAGTGTTGGGGCATACACACTGACGAGGGTGACTGGGCTTTGAGTGGTGTTAAGGCGGAGGGTGAGGAGTCGTGCAGAGCCATTGCTGCCCGGTTCCACCATCTTCAGCAAGGAGTTCTTCACTGCGAAGCCCACTCCGTGTTCCCTGTGTTCGTCGCTGCCCTTTCCCTGCCAGTAGAACGTGTAGTCCTTCTCTCTCAGCATGCCTGCATCAGCCAACCGTGTTTCCTGGAGAGTGGCGATATCCACTTCCAGTCTCTTCAGCTCATTATTGATGACGGTAGTCTTCCTGGTGTCGCTGATGTCCTTGAGGTTAGCAGCGAGTCCTGTCATCATAGTGCGGATGTTCCAAGTTCCCAGTTTTTAGAGTTGGTCTCTTTTGTTTTGTTGTCTTGCCTGGTGCGAAGGTTCTCAGCCTGCCGTTCGGACGACACCTCATCCCCATGCACCCAATGAGGAAAGCAGGCTGTGGTGGGACAACACCTTATTGGCTGGGGGCTGCCCAGCTTGAGGTGGGCGGTAGCTGTCCAGTGAGATCAAATAATCCCTCCCACCGTTGGGAACAACCCCTGGCGCCACGCTCTATGCCAGTTGAGCAGTGACTTATAACTGGTAACTGTCATTCCCCGTGTTTTGTCTACGCCGAAGGCGAAGCTGGAGTATCCTCTCCAGTGATCCGGTGTTCTACCTTCCAGCGTTGAGCGTTGGTAGAATTCAAGCCTGGGCAGGAGGATATGGAAGACAAGATGTTGCTCATACAGCATGTCCCCCCTCTCCACGTCACTGATGAATCCAAAGGAACAGCAGAGCTGCTACAGTTTGGCACCAGCGCCGTCGCAGGAGCTGCCAGAACGATGTTGAGCACAACAGAGAACTGCCTTAGGGACTCCGACTCCGGATTTTTCCTCAGGGTTGACTCCCGAAGCCTTTCCCGTGACCGGGTATGCCGCAAGGCAGCGGAGGTTTGAAATCACGGTTTACCTTCCCCTAGATGGGCTACCTTCCCAGGTTAACGGGCCACCATCTACCCGAAGCATCTGGTTTTAAGGCGCCAGAAGTCCACCCTCGCCCCTTCTCCTATTAGTAAAAGAAGTTCCGCCAGGCTTAGAAACTAAACCACACGGGCAGGCTAGGAGGTGGACTTAGTTGTCAGAGGCTTTTTGAGACGCACGCCATAAGGAGCATCTTATAAGCACTGGGAGCTTAACCCCAGTGCCGCTCCTGGCTATGACAACCTTGGAACCCATGTAAAAGCAGTGCTTTGAAATAAATAATTAAAAGTAGACAACCAAAGATTTCTAGTTAACCACTTGCGCTCCGTTGTTCCGCGGGCGGAACTCGGACGCGGGCGCACTCGGACGCATAGACCAGATTGTGGTGATGTAGGTGGTGATGGTGATGTAGTGGCGTCCAAGCGCCACTAAAAAAAAAACTACGGAGACGGCCGCGAACAGATTAAGTTCATCTGATTGACCTCTCATTCGACTAATAAGAGCCTTGAATTGGGTTTCTTGAAACCTTGAAGAGCCAATGAATGAAAACCTAGGAAGGAGGACCCGCCTACTGTGAATGCAGGAGCCAATTGAAGCACAGAAATTCAGGCTGGGTGAAGAGAGATTTACTGCTGCAGCAGATGGAAAACAAAGGACGCTGGACGAATCTGCTACAGACCCAGCAGCATGGAGAACACCCACAAGTGGGACCTGGACTCATTCCAGCAGAATAGACGTTTAGGATTCTCTTCCGTCATCATAGACCGACGGAGGCCGACGACAAAGGTCGTAAATCATTCACCAAAACCGCAATATTGGAATTATGTTTTGATCGGGATCCACGAGCCGAGCAGCGTTGCGTTCGTCTGACAATGGGGAAGAGAAGTTCGCCACGACTCTGCTGCTGTGAAGAGGTAAGGTGTTATAAGCTAAATTATTATTTCTCCCTGAAAACTGTAATCCAAAAATGACTTTTGACCGATCGGTAAATTACAACTGTACTGCGCACGAAGTACGAAGTGCGTGCGCCGCGATAAACGGTTCATTTGCCGTGTTCGGACCGTGAACGCCCCCCCCCCCCGCTGCAGAAGAGGAGCGGGGGGGGGCGTTCAGAATCAGAAATCAGAAAAGGATTTATTGCCAAGTACATTAACAGATCACTGATAACATATGAGAGAATTTGACTTGACACAGTAATGAACCTGCATTTCCGTGCCGTGGCGCATCTGCAACGCGCCTGTCAGCAGGAGGGTACAGGTCGCATAAAGATGATACAATAGGAAGGAGCAAAAAAATCATTGATTCAAAATACTGGTTACATACTTAATCAATATTAAGAGTTCAAGGAAAAAAAAAGCTCGATGCACATATATTCGCTACACACAGAATTCACAGGACACAAGAGAGCAGTGTTATCTTTATTCAGTTCATGGATCAATGTGTGTGCGGTGTTGAGCAGTGTTGATGATAATAAGAGAGACCCAAGGACCCTTGGCAGAAGATGTTTTGTCTGTCTGGCGCCAGTCTTATCTGGCGCTGCAGCTGGCTGTCCAAGGCCTTGTGCTCATGATTTTGAAAAAACACAGTCTGCAGACAGCCAGGAGGAATTTTCATGGGGAATAATAATGCCAAATAGGACTGATCACAGAGAAGACTTGTATTTCTTCTGTAGATTCAGTACATTAATCCTTCATTGCGCAGCTTTGAATTCGTCGTGGAAAGACCTGAGCGAACCCATGATGTAATCCACCTTACGAGACAGTTCTCCAGTAGTCGCTATCAGGGTCTTCTCCAGTTTTTCAATTTGTTGGATGCACCTCGCCTGGCCAGCATTTTGATAGGTTGAATCCATCTTCAGCAATTTGCGGTAAACCAAGACAATTCCCGTCCCAATCAGAATTATCCCAATCACCAAGATTACGAAGATAAACAAATCTTCAATATCTTCGATAGAGAGATTAGAGAGACACAGCATTTTCCAATTACCTGTGTCACGTAAATAGCCCACTGGAGCCGTTCCAGCGGGGCAGACAGCTTCCCCCGGAGCACTTTTCCTTGTTGAAAAAATAGTGTCAATTGTGTTCAAAGCCCAGCTTATTAACTCCATAATTTCTTTTCGGCGGTCGCAGTTGGACGCAGACAGACAACAGCAAGCTGGGATCCAGTAGTTAGGAGGGGAGGAAAAAGTCAGAGCAGGAGAGAAGAAAAAAAGCGTCTACTCTCTTGGGAGGGCGGAAGTGAGGGCGGAAGTTCACGGTCCGAACGCCCCCCGGTCCGCGGGGGGAAGCATATGAGTCTATTCCTTCATGTAGCGATGGCCGTCTTCTGCAGCGAGGGGGGGAGGACAACCCCCCCACACACACACACAGTAGCGAGGGGGGGGGGCGCTGTGAAAACATGCAAGGAGTGTAATCCATCATGTAGCGAGGGCCGAACTCCGTCTTTTTTAGCGGGGGGGGGCAACCCCCCCCCCCCCCCCCCCCCCACACACACACACACACACACAGACACAGCCCTGAGTGTGACCTTTCATTAGAGCCCAAAATGAAGATTCTACATTGAATTATTCAAAAGTTACAGATGTTTTTCCAAACTGTGCCATTTGGCACAATTTGGCACGGTTCCAAAACGCCTGGGAACTACCTGAGAACAAAGCTGTGTAAAATATTCATTTTTTGTGGTATTGTTACCAAATTTGGATCTCAGCTTGATAACACTTGGTTCTACATTTCTGTTGCATTTTCCAGCCGGATCGGACAGCTGTGTGTTATTTGCAAGCATTTGTATCCAAAAAAACACTGTGTCCAAATTTATTTTCTTCAAGTTCAGTATGTTTAGATGACTGTAACTCAGTGGCCGGAGCACGTAGAGAGATTATGGTTTTTTTGCCATAAAATTCAAAGTGTTTTCTTTTAAATGAGACCAACCCCATGAAGATGCTGCAAAGGGTTGAATAACAGCTTTCGATTTACTTTGGGCACGTTATTTTTTGGCCTTTTTAGGAAAATTGCCCGGAGTGCAAGGGGTTAAGGGTACAAAGAGTACCCACTTAAAAACTTGAGTAAAGACTTCAGTCTTGAAGGTTTGAGGCCTTTCTCCAAATTTTTTTCAACAATTTTCTTATAGTTTTCAACTTTTCTCTGAAAATTTATCTAAATTTGAAATCATTTTCCTCAAATTTGTAATTTCCTCTTGTAAAGTTGACTTTTCTTGTATATTTGAGACTTTATTATAAATTTGTGGGTTATTTTATGGCTATTTTTTTGGTCTGTTTTTTAAAATAAATTAGTTTTTTTTTTAATAAATTTGAAACAGAACTGTGGTAAAATTTTTACTTTTTCCTTATAACAATTTACGTTTTTGACCATAATTTTGCAGAGCCAGAACTGAACAATAATTTAACTCTGATTTAAAAGAAAAAAATATTAATAAAATTGTATTTAATGAAATAAATTAACTAAAATGACCAAAGATGCAATTATTTCTGTTATAATATTTCTATATTTATAGTTGTTTTTTTGTTTTATTGTTTTTTAGAAATCTCCTCACCACCCAGACAGCAGGAAAACCTCCCTTATTTTGAAATCCAAATGTTGGCATGTTTAGTCTGTCTTAAGGCTGTTGAGAGATTAAAGTCACTGACTTCGTGAATTTCGATCATCTTAACTTGCCGGGTACATAATAATGAACATAAATTAATTAATCAATATTGTAGTAGCTGGTGAAGTAAATTCTCAGCATTTCATCAGTCACTCTTGCCTTTCACTGCGTATGAAGCCTAACCACACCTGTTTGCTAAGCGACGCTTCATTATTTATATTATTTATTTACCAGTGGGTTAAAACCACCATAAATGCCTCCAGTGCTTACATACCTCTTCTGCTTTTTTCTGCGTTTAGAGTACTTTAATAAGCTCATGCTTCTCTTGGACAGTGATGCTAGAGCGACACTCTGCCTGCCATTTGGAACGGTCGCGGGCGGCGCGCTTCCGAACTCCGCGTGGATGACAGTCACGCACATTATTCATGTGTGCGCTTGCGGAGCGTCATTCCTACATATTTTTTTTTTTCTTAAATTCATATTTCCCTACCATGGTGGCATAAATCCAAGGGTGGTGGCCTGCCTCGCAGAAATGTTACCAGAGGAAACCCTGCTTGACCTTTGGACCCCAAACCCATAGTCAGAGGTCAGGATCCCAAGGTGAACCTGTTTGGTGCCCCTAGCTTTACTCGTTTTATAGTAATAATAAATTTAGCATTTACCATTTACCATAGTGCAAATAGAATGTTAACTTTGACCTTTTTATCCCAAACCCATAGTCAGGTCAGGGTGTAAATCATCCAAGATGTGTCTTAGATACAACTACTGTATCACAGTTCTCATTACAGGAAACCTTTACTGGCCATTATAACAACATTAATCCTGCTTTAGGTACAGTATTACTTATAAACCAAAAATGTGTTTAATCAGTAAAAATAACCCCCTAGAGTCAGTATACTGAATAATTTTATCCCATGAAAACCACTCAGTCAAAACCAATGGGTAGCAGCCATTGCCGGCCGGAAGTGACGTACACTCATTGTTTTTGGCTTTACTGCGGAAGAGTAACGCGTTTACCATGGATGAGTAAATGTGTTCAGCAGATGCTCAGAGGGTTGAGATCTGAGTTGAAAATGCCGCAAAATCTGCATGGATACAGTATATACTGCACAAACCGTCCTTCGAAATGGCCTTCATCGATGGCATGATTCGCAGGTACCTCCGGGGACAGGCAGCTGAAGGGGACCTGACGAACAGGCAAGCTCCCAGTCAGGTAACTTCAGAACACGTTGAATAAATCTTGATATACTAGAATTTTATTTCATTAAATTATATGCTGGTAGATTTGCTTGTACATGGTTGTAAAAAATTGCATAAAATTCTGATGTTGAAACTTTGTTGATTGCTATACCTATACTGCAGCCCACTCAGTCGCATAAAGAAACAACTGTGCATCACTACTGTGCAGAAACTGGCCATGGAGGAGGCACGATATCCCTGACCATGACTGAGAGAGCAGTGACTTGAAACTTGTGCATATTTGAGAAGAAATCATGACCAAAATTACTGGATGGAACCACTAGTATCATATTTGATCCTTTGAAATAGCTTCTGATTAAAATTCACTACAGATACCCTTTAAAGGCCTCTGATATGGGGATGTGTGGGGTACATAATTTCTTTCAGTATTATTGCGTTTAGAAGATTCAGGGAAACTCTGACCTTTGACCTCTAGGTCATCCGATGAAAGTCAAATTGCAATATGCGCATCATCAGAGTATCTCAAACCATGGTACCAAGTTTCAAAACAATTGGAACAAAACTATGGGAGGAGTTGATTTCACAAGACAGTTACTGTCTATGAAGTGAGGTGAAATAGGAGGTCATAAGGTCAGGGGCTACAACTCCTGCAAAAATCACCCGATCAAAGCCAAACTGCAATATGCACATCATCAGTGTATATCAAACCATGGTATCAAGTTTCAAAACAATCGGAATAAAATTATAGGAGGAGTTGATTTCACAAAAGTGGGACAGACGGATGGACAGACAGACTGACCCATAACATAATCCCCCTTCCGCCTTCGCCCAAAGGGCTCTTCGACCCCTTTGGCCTTCGACCGGTGGGGGATAAAAACTGATGAATTTTCTGATGAGTTTAATTAATTATTTCAGCTATAAAATGTCAGGATCTATAAGTAATCTATAATATACTTTCTACAATCACTCTATGACTTGGTTAGAGATAAACTATTCAACAGCAGAAAGGCCTGAAATTCTAACTGCTTGATGAACTAAACTTCATAAAATGACATTTCTTTCATCTCGGGTACAATGGTGACAGGCTTAAAATCATTACATTCAAGTGCATTAATAAAAAAACAGGGAGCTACAATTGCTCGCACCTCCCGTGGATGACAGAGGGTGCAGCCTCTTTCAGCATCCTGTCAAGATGGCTGACTGGAGAAAATGACTGTTATCAGCCCATCCTGTCATCTATTAATAGAGCGCTAGGAAGCCTGTTGCATTGGAGTGCTTTTCTTACTAAATAAAGACAGAAGTGTTTATGCCCAATATAGTTGGAACACAGCCGTGTTTATCCTCCGTCAGAGTTGACAACAACACACAACAAAAGACAGATGAAATGCACCGAAGAAATACCTTCCCCTGGATTTGCATTAGTTTGGCCATGCATGCAATTAAAAGGAATTTAAACTGCAAATGAGTCTAGACAAAACAGTGAAATCCACATGTATAAACATATTGTCGCACAATTTAATCGGAATGTTCCCTGATTGAAATGACTTTCATTTCTCTGGGGTTAAAACAAGCTGAGGCTTAGTACACCATCACTTCATTAAATGTCAATCTTACTTCTATAGTAAGAGATTGGGTACCGATGTTTAAACAATGAAATTCCCTGAAGCAAATGAAAGATTTTATTAATACAGTCATTGTTTCCTATTTGTTCTTCTGAGGATGCCATCAACTGATCAGGGTGTGGTTTCTTTTCATCTATGGCTGTCACTCTGTCTGATTCTGAATTCGGTCCCTACACAATGTCAGTTTAACGCTGACAGCTCAAAATGTCCATACAATTATCCTTCCATGAAATGCCTGACAGCAAAGACTCTGTGATTTTTATGTCATCTTTGCCTGTCCTTTCTCTCTTTTGCACTCCAAAGAGACTAAATCACCATGAAGGGGATTTAAAGCAATGATGATCCATTGTCTTGATTTCAGATCAGTGAGTTTTCCATCTCATAATTATTAAGAAAAATGCCACAGATACTTTATCATCCAGATACTTTAATTCTCCTGACTGATTCAGTTCAATTTGACATGGTCTGGCTCTTCTGGACAAAAATAAGCAAGAACTAATGAAGCACCCAGGGCTGCTGGAAAAAAGGATGTGAAGTGTGAATTGAATATCTGCTAATTGGTTGAGCTTATGTACCTGCTCGGGACTGAGGCCAGGGGGAACCCAGGCGTACTCCTCCAGTGCACATCCAGAGTCGTCATCAGAGGTGGAGTTCCTCTGGAAATCGTACATCAGCTTGGTGATGGTCTTCTCCATCTCCAGAGACATGGCTGTCACAACATGCTCCTCTACACAAACTGCTTCAGTGGGCACAGGTATTCCTGTGAAAGACACAGAGGGCAAGGAATACAGTGACTGAAATAAGATTATACAACAGTTATTTCTGACCAAGCTGACTGGACAATAGGGATTCCAGGAGTTACCATATTCCTCAATAATTGCACTGGGACGTTTCATCAAATATGTATCACTCCACTTCAACTATGTTTTAATAAACTTTAAATAAAAGTTAATATCAATGGTTTCTTATATGTGAGAATTGTAATACTGTGTTGGATACTTTTATTTCCACAGTGACACGTTGTTTGAAAAGAGACGGTCCTAAAAATCCAGACACGGAAGTGCCGCCCATATAAATATCTTATTATAGATATTTCATGTCTGTTTACAACAAAATAGACAAGCTAGAGTTGTATTTATTGTCTCAAATAGCCAACCATAACACCTCTCTTGTGACAGACTCTTTGCTTCATTTGAAAATGCCAAGGAAAAGCAAGCGAAGTATGTGGAAACTATTGAAGCTAAAGCTAAATCACCAACTAGCTACTCGGCACCAGTCAACATGACCCACAAAGCCTACTCAGCAGGTGGCGTGGTATGTATTTAAACACTGGACAATATTTAATTTGGTTACATGTGTTAAGTGACAATAGGTCTATTCTTTTCTATATTATGCTTTTTGAGGTGCTTAGCAACAGTTAACTGGGTACATTCAAAAGGGACTATCTTTCTTAGTGGAGCAAAATAACTGGTTAAACAAGCAAAAATCATAATTATTTTGTCATGTATTGCTGTCTTTTAATAAACTGTGGTTGTGGAACTGTTGTATAAAAACAATATTTCATTCAAGGTCAAAAGGCATCATAAATATATAAGTGCCTGTTCCATGTCAGGCCTATGACTGAATCACCGCATCTATACATACATCGATACTGTACTACCTCTCATGTAATATTGCTTACGTAAAAGAAGTATTCTTCTTACCATTATTCCTCAGTACACCTTATTAGATTTAGATTATTTAACAGTAAATGTCTGGTGCAAAAAGAGATTAAAAAAAAATAGGATGAACAACCTCTGAGGTTGAAGTATCCATGTCCAACCTTATAGACTGCCATTTTCACTTTTAGCAGAACTAAACAGACTAGCAAAAAAAAAAAAAAAAAAATTACAGTGGATATAAAAAGATTAGACACCCCTGTTCAAAAGCCAGGTTTTTGTGATATAAATAAATGACACCAAGATAAATCATTTCAAAACTTTTTCCACCATTAATATGACCTATACCTGTACAGAAGAGTCAGAGTCAGAATCAGGTTTATTGCCATTGTTCATGTAGTACACAAACTAGGAATTTGTCTCGGTACAATGCTGCAACATTAAACATGATAAGATAAGAGAAATAAACTATACATGTAATAAAGTGTAGGATAAGATTAAGTGATACTGGTCAACAGTTAAAATATATATTAGCCAGCAGCAGATACTGTGGGGAACTATATAGTGCAGTCGGTAATGCAGGAAGAAAACAGTGATGATTGACATGAGTCTGGTTGAGCTGCTGTACATGGTGCACGAGAGTCACTTAGTGTTCAGCAGTCTAATGGCAGAGGGGAAGAAGCTGTTCATGTGACGGGAGGTTTTAGTCTGGATGGACCGAAGTCTTCTACCAGAGGGGAGGGGGGCAAACAGTACATGACCAGGGTGTGAGGGATCGGCTATGATCCGGCCAGCACGCCTCCGGGTCCTGGAGATGTACAGATCCTGGAGAGATGGGAGCTTGCAGCCGATCACCTTCTCAGCAGTGCGCACGACGCGCTGCAGCCTTAGTCTGTCCCTGGCAGTGGCTCCTGCGTACCACACGGTTATGGAGGTGGTGAGGATGGACTCGATGATGGCTGTGTAGAACTGCACTAACATCTTGGTGGGTAGCTTGAGCTTCCTCAGCTGCCGCAGGAAGAACATCCTCTGCTGGGCTTTTTTGATGAGTGAGCTGATGGTCAGCTCCCATTTGAGGTCCCTGGTGATGGTAGTGCCTAGGAAGCGGAAGGAATCAGCAGTGGTGATGGGAGAGCCTGAGAGGGTGAGGGGGGGCAGAGGAGTAGTGACTTTCCTGAAGTCTACAATCATCTCCACTGTCTTCAGAGCGTTCAGCTGCAGGTTGTTATTGCTGCACCAGGACGCCAGCTGGGCCACCTCTCTCCTGTAGGCGGACTCGTCGCCGTTGGAGATGAGCCCGATGAGGGTGGTGTCGTCCGCAAACTTGATCAACTTGACAGACTGGTGGCTGGAGGTGCAGGAGTTGGTGTAAAGGGAGAAGAGTAGGGGGGAAAGTACACAGCCCTGGGGTGATCCGGTGCTGATGCTAGTATAGTCTGAGACAGTCTTTCCCAGCTGCACATGCTGCCTCCGGTCCGTCAGGAAGTCGATGATCCACCTGCAGAGGGAGTCAGGCACGTTGAGCAGGGACAGCTTGTCCCGGAGCAGAGCGGGGCGGATGGTGTTGAATGCGGAGCTGAAGTCCACAAACAGGATCCTGGCGTAGGTTCCCGGGGAGTCCAGGTGCTGCAGGATGGAGTGGAGGGCCAGGTTGACTGCATCGTCTACAGACCTGTTGGCTCGGTAGGCAAACTGCAGCGGGTCCAGGAGAGGGGTGGTGATGGACTTGAGGTGGGACAGGACCAGGCGCTCAAAGGACTTCATGACTACAGAGGTGAGCGCTACAGGTCTGTAGTCATTAAGTCCAGTAACCCAATTGAACAACAATTGAAAAACAAACTGAAGTCTTTTAAGGGAAAAAATAAAAAACTGACAATAACCTGGTTGCATAAATATGCACACCCTAAATTAATACTTTGTTGCAGCACCTTTGGTTTTTATTACAGCACTCAGTTTTTTTGGGTAGGAGTCTATCAGTATGGCACATCTTGATGTGGAAATATTTGCCCACTCTTCTTTGCAAAAATGCTCCAAATCTGTCAGATTGTGAGGGCATCTCCTCTGCACAGCTCTCTTCAGATCATCCCACAGATGTTTGATTGAATTCAGGTCTGGACTCTGGCTGGGCCATTCCAAAACCTTAATCTAATCTTCACTAATCTTCTGGTGAAACCATTCTTTTGTTGATCTGGGTGTGTGCTTTGGGTCATTGTCGTGCTGAAAGATGAAGTTCCACTTCATCTTCAGCTTTCTAGCAGAAGCCTGAAGGTTTTGTGTCAACACTGACTGGTATTTGGAACTGTTCATAATTCCCTCCAACTTGATTAAGGCCCCAGTATCAGCTGAAGAAAAACAGCTCCAAAGTATGATGCTGCCACCACCATGCTTCACTGTAGGTAGGGTGTTTTTTTGGTGATGAACAATGTTGTGTTTGCGCCAAATATACCTTTTGGAATTATGGCCAAAAAGTTCAACCGTGGTTTCACTGGACCATAACACATTTTCCCACATGCGTTTCAAATGTGTTTTTGCAAAATGTAGCCAGGCTTGGATGTTTTTCTTTGTAAGGTAAAGTTTCCATCTTGCCACCCTACCCCATAGCCCAGACATATGAAGAAGATGGGAGATTGTTGTCACATATACTAAACAGCCAGTACTTGCCAGAAATTCCTGCAGCTCCTTCAATATTGCTGTCGACCTCTTGGCAGCCTCCCTGACCAGTTTTCTTCTCGTCTTTTCATCAATTTTGGAGGGACGTCCAGTTCTTAGTAATGTCACTCTTGTGCCATATTTTCTCCACTTGATGATGACTGTCTTCACTGTGTTCCATGGTATATTTAACCTGTTGAACTCTGTTCAACTTCCCTAAAAATGCCTAAAAATAACATGCCCAAAGTAAATCAAAAGCTCTACCCTTTGCAGCATCTTCATGGGGTTAGTCTTATTTAAAAGAAAACACTCTGAATTTTTTGGCAAAACAGTCATAATCTCTCTAAGTGCTCCTGCCACTGAGTAACAAGAAAGTTCGCCTGGGTGTTTTTTTTTTAGATACAAATGCTTGCAAATAACATACAGCTGTCAGATACTGGCTGGAAAACACAACAGAAATGTAGAACCAAGTGTTTTCAAGCTCAGGTCAAAATTTTGTAAAAATACCACAAAAAATGAATATATTACACAGCTTTTTTCTCAGGTTGTAACAAGGCTGTGTCTGTACTGGAAGACCAGAAATACAGCTTTTTTTTCAGTGCGCACTGAGACGCACTAAGATGCAGAGACGTGACCGCCCGCAGAATTCACAGAGTTCAACAGGTTAATGCCTTGGAAATTCTTTTGTACCCTTCTGCTGACTGATACCTTTGAACAATGAGATCTCTCTGATGTTTTGGAAGCTCTCTGCAGACCATGGCTTGTGCTGTAATATGTGACTACAAAAACGTCAGGAAAAGCCTACTAGAAGAGTTGAACTTTACTTGGGGTTAATCGAGGCACTTTAAACGGTGGCAGGTGTGTGCTGACTCCCATTTAACATGAGTTTGAATGTGACTGGTTAATTCTGAACACAGCCACATCCCCAGTTATAACAGGGTATGCATATTTATGCAACCAGGTTACTGTAAGTTTTTTTTTTTTCCCCTTAAAAGATTTCAGTTTGTTTTTCAGTTGGGTTGTACAGATTATAGGTCACATTAATGGTGGGAAAAGTTTTGAATTGATTTATCTTGGTCTCATTTTTTTTACATCACAAAAACCTGGCATTTGAACAGGGGTATGTAGACTTTTTATATCCACTGTATGTAGTTGAGGAGCACCTGAAAACAAATTTAAAAAAATTACTGGATTAAATTGTTTTAAGACTCAGATTTACCATACATATAGTAGCATATGATTCCTTCAAACAAACAGTAGCCCACAATATAGTGACATTGCGGTGCTCATTTCCTGTCTATGTTCCTCAAATGTTTTTTATGTCAGCTAAGCTATTATTAGCCAAGACTCGTGCTCCAAAGTGTGCGCTGTGTTGTCAAAATATAACATGATCGTAACTATAAAAGAAATTTATCATCAAGTTAAAATGCTATATGGATTTTCCAGGGCTGCAGTTTACTTTGTGATAAAATAAGTGCCTCTAAATCAGTTTTCAAAAGTTCCATACAGGATTTTTACACTTGTATGAAAATATTGTTAACCTCATGGTAGGATCAAAATGAAAAGAACATACATTTGTGACAACAAAATGCACTCAGTTGGGCTCTGCACTGCTGAGCAAATCAATCCTCCCTGTCCTTGGGAAAAATATTTAGGTCCACCCGTGCATGATAAAAAACAGTTTTTTTTCCCCTCCCACAGTTAGGCTCCTGAACTATGCTCCCCAGCAGTCTGTCTCTGCTCTTCTTTTATAAAACCCACAGCTAAGACATGAACACTACAGACATTCCTGCTCCAGCGCACATACATGCATACTCTGTACCTTACTATTTTTACTTCTTTTTTAAATGCATTTTGTACTCATCATTTCATGTATTTATTATATACTATGTAATTTAATATAGATTATGGCATTGTGTGCTTATTCATCCAACTATCTGTCCATCCATCTATGACCAATACAGAATATCTAGTTGACCTTAAACTTAACTCTCAACCCCACACAGGGACATGTCAACATGGAACATACAAGCATTAACTCCTAACATACAGGCCAGTGGACCAAGGGATTCAAAATGTGTACCTTCTACCTGTGTGGTGACAGTGCTACCATGGTACAACAGGCTCTGGGTGAGAAATGGTGAAACAATAGATAATGATTATTAAAAAAACATTTTATCCTGCTGACTGTTTACACAGTGAGTACTGGGAGATGCTAAACACCCTCTGAGACTCTAGATGACATTTATGAGAATAGAATCAAACTGAGTTATGTCACATACTGATGAGTCTAACTCTGAACTTCCCTTGTCCAGACAAAAAAAAAAACAGTCACTGTCAAGAGTTAGAAGGCATTGTGTAGCTTTCTTTCTTTTGGGGTAATTAATTCATTATGTAATAATCATCATTAATTACTGAAAAAGTTTCTGAACAATTAGTAAAAAAGGTTACTTGAGTAGTGAGTACATTTGGAGATAGATAGATAGATAGATAGATAGATGTACTTTATTGATCCAAAACTGGGAAATTACTGTGTAACAGCAGCAGCATGACAGTAGACGACCAAAATGACAGAAACACACACACAGTATAATAGACAAAGGAATTACCCATGGAAAGCAAAACTCCCTAGATAACTTTATATACATCGCAGATGATGACCCATATAGATAGATACATTGTACTCGCTGTACAATGCAGGACTATCAGATGCAGGGTGCAATGTGAGGTACCAATTAGACTGCAAGGTGCAGTATGACAGCATAGTTATGACCAGAATTCAACATTAGAGTGAGTTATTGTACATTGAAATGGCATGTGGCAGGAAAGATTCCCTGTACCTGACCATTCAATAGCAAAGCTGTAGCAATCTGCTGGAGAAAGTGCTCCACTGTCTGTCCAGTGCATGGTGGAGGGTGTGATCAGGGTTGTCGATGATGGATAACAGTTTGTTCAGTGTCCTCCCCTCCACCACATTCTCAAAGGTCTCCGGCCTGAGACCAATTACAGAGCCAGCCTTCTTGATAATCTTGTCAAGTCTGTTGGTGTTGCTGGCTCTGGTACTGCTACCCTAACAGACAGTAGCAAAGAAGATGGTACTGGCAACAACAGCCTGGTAGAAAAGCTCCAGCATCCTGTTGCACATTGAAGGATCTCAGCTTCCTCAGAATGTAGAGTCTGCTCATCCCCTTCTTGTGTGCAGCATTGGTGTTAGATATTCCAGTCCAGTCCGTTGCTGATCATGACACCCAGGTATTTGTAGTCCTCCACTACCTCCGCATCCTCTCCCCTAATCCGCAGTGGCTGTGAAGGCATTCTCTTTATTTTTTATTTGGGTTATTCTTTCTAATGATGAACAAACTAAAGTATTTTTGAGGAAAATAAAATCCAAACTATCCACATGTACCTTCTAATATCCATATCATACAGACAGAAAGTAGACAGTAAGGACATTTTTAAATCCAGAGTAGAAGAACACTGATCTCGATACTGATCTTAAATTTGAAAAATATGACTGAAAAATGACTTCAGATGTGTCTCTTTCTGTAATACGTTATTAGGCTCCAGCATAGGTCAACACATTTCCATCAGTTATCAAAAGCAACAGAGTCAAATGTACTTGAGTAAAGGGACAGTTTTTTCTTCATAAATGTATTCAAGGATAAAAAGCATCATGTGATAAAAATACACAAAGTACAATTTTGAGAAAAAAGTTACTTGAGTATGTGAACTTTAAGTTGTAGCTGTGGCTTAAGATCCTGGTTTGGTCTTTGAAAATGAACAAAAATCTGATCACAGCATCGGGTGACTGAGTTTAAGAAAGAATGGGAAAATGATGAAGGCTTTCAAAGACCAAGGCTTTTGAACTTTTTAAATGATGCCCTGCCTGCCACGAGTATGAAGTTTTGGCCATTTTATGTATGTTGGATGCAAACGAAGTCATGTTTTTAAGGTTAAAAACTTTTTTATCTGAGGCCTTGGGAGAGGAAACTTCATTTGTTATTGTTTATTTGTAGCTCCTCTTTCTTTCGGGTAAGATGTGTTTTGTTACGTAACATGTTTTTAGTCTAAATTTTTCCACTTATGGGATGAGGTGATTAAAAGTTAATATTACAAAATAATAGTGTGAGAAAGTGCCATTTTTATGAACATTTGCTGCAGTACTGATTATTCTGAGCCCCAAAACTGGCATCCAGGACAGCCTTACTTATTGTCATCCCCACAGTTAATCACCCGTTTAAAACAATAACAAAACAAGCTGAATCTGTTCTTTTTATTGAAGACCACACAAATTTTAAATCAACTTTCTTTGAATTGACCATATCTGTAGTATATCCCCTGTAATCAACTTAATGAATATATGACGAAGCCCCAGCAAGCAATTCGGAGAAAGATGGCACTACTATAACTCCATTGCCACAATAGGTAGGGTAGTATCTCATGGAGCTGCGAATGCTAAGGAAGGCTCAAGAACGCTGTGCTTTTTTGGTTTTGTCAGGGTTTATAAAAGGTTAGAAAACAAAATGCACACAGTTTTTAAAGTTGCAAACAGTTTTATCATAGAGGTCCTTAACAATTGCAACTGTTCACTACTTGGTAAATCACGAAGTACTTTACCCCAGTATCTCAAAGTGTGGTGAATGTGTGCGGATGTCGTAATTTTTTTGCTTCATCGGGGTACGTAAAAGGTTGCCAAACAGTTCACACTTTTTAAGGTCTCAGTTTTTCTTGTTATCAAAAAATGGCAAATACATTTTTCTGCCAACAGTTGCAAACATTTCCAAATGGTCCTAACACATTTGCAAATGGTTGTAACGCATGTCACTAAAGTTCTTTTTGGTTCACCAAAAAGTGAGCAAGCAGACCTACAGTGGGGCAAAAAAGTATTTAGTCAGCCACCAATTGTGCAAGTTCTCCCACTTAAAAGATGAGAGAGGTCACCAATTTTCATCATAGGTATACCTCAACTATGAGAGACAAAATGAGAAAAAAAAAAATCCAGAAAATCACATTGAAGGATTTTTAATGAATTAACTGGTAAATTCCTTGGTAAATTAAGTATTTGGTCACCTACAAACAAGCAAGATTTCTGGCTCTCACAGACCTGTAACTTCTTCTTTAAAAGGCTCCTCTGTCCTCCACTCGTTACCTGTATTAATGGCACCTGTTTGAACTTATTATCAGTATAAAAGACACCTGTCCACAACCTCAAGCAGTCAGACTCCAAACTCCACTATGGCCAAGACCAAAGAGCTGTCAAAGGACACCAGAAACAAAACTGTAGACCTGCACCAGGCTGGGAAGACTGAATCTGCAATAGGTAAGCAGCTTGGTGTGAAGAAATCAACTGTGGGAGCAATTATTAGAAAATGGAAGACATACAAGACCACTGATAATCTCCCTCGATCTGGGGCTCCACACAAGATCTCACCCTGTAGGGTCAAAATGATCACGAGAACGGCGAGCAAAAATCCCAGAACCACACGGGGGGACCTAGTGAATGACCTGCAGAGAGCTGGGACCAAAGTAGCAAAGGCTACCATCAGTAACACACTACGCCTCCAGGGACTCAAATCCTGCAGTGCCAGACGTGTCCCCTGCTTAAGCCAGTACACGTCCAGGCCCGTCTGAAGTTTGCTAGAGAGCATTTGGATGATCCAGAAGAGGATTGGGAGAATGTCATATGGTCAGATGAAACCAAAATAGAACTTTTTGGTAAAAACTCAACTTGTCGTGTTTGGAGAAGAAAGAACACCATAGCTACTGTGAAGCATGAGGGTGGAAACATCATGCTTTGGGGCTGTTTTTCTGCAAAGGGACCAGGACAACTGATCCATGTAAAGGAAAGAATGAATGGGGCCATGTATCGTGAGATTTTGAGTGAAAACCTCCTTCCACCAGCAAGGGCATTGAAGATGAAACGTGGCTGGGTCTTTCAGCATGACAATGATCCCAAACACACCGCCCGGGCAACGAAGGATTGGCTTCGTAAGAAGCATTTCAAGGTCCTGGAGTGGCCTAGCCAGTCTCCAGATCTCAACCCCATAGAAAATCTTTGGAGGGAGTTGAAAGTCTGTGTTGCCCAGCGATAGCCCCAAAACATCACTGCTCTAGAGGAGATCTGCATGGAGGAATGGGCCAAAATACCAGCAACAGTGTGTGAAAACCTTGTGAAGACTTGCAGAAAACGTTTGACCTCTGTCATTGCCAACAAAGGGTATGTAACAAAGTATTGAGATGAACTTTTGTTATTGACCAAATACTTATTTTACCGAGGAATTTACCAATTAATTCATTAAAAATCCTTCATTGTGATTTTCTGGATTTTTTTTTCTCATTTTGTCTCTCATAGTTGAGGTATACCTATGATGAAAATTGGAGACCTCTCTCATCTTTTAATTGGGAGAACTTGCACAATTGGTGGCTGACTAAATACTTTTTTGCCCCACTGTATCTCAGGATGGGTAAAGACCTAAACAAGTTCAAGTTCAAGTAGTGAACACTAGCAACTATTGAAGACATTTTATGAAGAAACTGTGTGTGACCTTAAAAACTGTATGCGAACTGTTTTGCAACCTTTTACAAACCCTAATGAAACCCAAAAAGTGCAGCATTTTTGAACGTTTCTCAGCATTCACCGCTCTGTGAGATACCAGCTTGATTTTCAATGACATTCATCAGAAAAGTCAACATTCACCACTCCCTGAGTTACTACCATAAAGGTTCCAAAACAGTTGTTGGTGTTCACTACTTGAACTTTAGCAACGTGTTACAAATATGGTGACCTTAAAAACTGTTGGCAAACTGTTTGGCAACCAGTGAACTGTTTGACAACCTTTTACTAACCCTGACAAAACCTAAAAATGCAGCCAGCATTTGCCACTCTGTGAAATACAGGGGCTAGAGATTGTCCTCCAATAAAAATAAGCCTTACATGATTGCTTTTTACCACCAAGTCTTTGGGACTGTATTTATTAGGGGTGGGGGGAAAAAAATTGATGCATCATAGTATCTTGATATTTTGTAGTGGTGATACTGTATCGATTCAGAGACACCAGGATGGTGATAGTTTATTAAAAAATTAATAATACATGTTACAAATGGAAACTTACAAATCAAGGTACCAGAGTAATAAAAATCATTTGGCTTTTCAGTCCAATATATGGTAATAGGAGTGGGGCCAAAGATTGATTTGGTGTAGTACTGCAATACTTGACACTCATGATGACGCATGATCCCTAAAAGGACATACTGAGTTTTTAAAAATTTTATATATATATAACATACAGTATTGCAAAACTTAAGGAATCATAGTATTGTGATAATATTGCATCATGACCCAAGTATTGGGATACGTATCGTGAGGTCTCTAACAATTCCTACCCCTAGTATTTATGTTTTTGGCAATAAAAGGACCCGTAGTGGTTGCAGAAAGAACAGCAGAAGGAAACAGTTGCAATTTGTGTAAAGTAGACCCTTACATTTTCTTAACATTAACCATCTATCTAACCTGAAACATCTAAAAATGTGTATTTAATGCCTAAAGCAAGTCAATCACAAAACAAAAGTGAATCACAAATGAGGACGTGAAAGGTAACAGATGGTAATAGCAAATCAAAAACTCAGTAGTGGACAGGCTATTTTTAATTCTTTTCACCATTACATGGGAAAATTTATGGAGAGGTAACTTCAAGATAAATTCAACACATTTATAAGCACTTGTACTATCATAATCCGGGGGCATGGAAGGTGCCGTGCCCTGTCTCTAGTTTAGTTTAGTCCTTTTCTGTTGTTTCTTTGTGCATTTTTAGCTATGTTCTCACTTTAGATTTCTGTTGTGCTTGTATCATTATTATTTCCGGTTTGGGTTTTATTTTGACAGCACTGGACAGCTTCCGGCTGTCAAGCTGGCCGGAGCTGCACACCTGTTTGCCATTCTGTTATTTTGTCCACTCATGTATCCTCACTTGTCCTCAATGATTATGTTTGTATATAAGGGTACGGCGAACCCTTGGCGTTAGTCGTGTCCTTTGACCTGTTATTCCCCTCCTCCGTGTGAGTACTGAGTGTGTTGGGGCTCCGCTGTTGAGGAGAGTTGGTGTGCTCCGTCCAGGTACGTTTATCCCTTTTTCCAGCTGTGAGCCTCACAGGTCCCGGACAAGTTCCGGCTGGATTCTGCCCCTGGCTGGGCGTGTCCTGGTTCCATGTTCCCCTGGACTTAGAGCCCCACTCTCCTCCAGGGTTTGTGTTCATGCTTTTGTCATCCTTGCCATGCACTTTATTATTTAGTATTTGCATCCTATGTTTGTGTCTGTTTTTATGTTAATAAATGTGCAAACTTATGTGTTTGGTGTCCTAATTATGCTCGTGAAACAAGCGCTCACGACATGTACAGCAGTATAATTGCATTACAGCTGATCCCAAACCCATAGTCAGGTCAGGGTGCAAGCCATCCATGCTGTGTCTTAGATACAACTACTGTGTCAATTTGAAAAGCCTACATCATTTCTTTCAGTAGTTATTGCGATTACAAGATTTAGGGAAAAACTGACCTCTGACCTTTACTTCAAAGTCATCTGATCAGAGTCAAATTGCACTATGCACATCATCAGTGTATATCAAACCATGGTACCAAGTTTCAAAACAATCGGAACAAAACTGTAGGAGGAGTTGATTTCACAAAAGTGGGACAGACAGACGGACGGATGGACTGCCCCATAATATAATCCTCCTGTGGTTTTTGATAAAGAAGGGGATAAAGAGTTAAATATTTTAATCACTGAATAAAACAGTACCTAACCTCAGCATAATGACAAGAGTTCATGTCAGTCTATCTTATCTAGATATTTGATACTGAATCAAAGTTATGGAAATCAAAGTTATGGACAGTTATTTTTCAGTGGCCCAGACCTATAGTCACAATAGTCATATTAAATAATGTATTCCCAGGACATCATTACCTGCAGACACAGTTTAATGAGCATTCACAGCTCAAATGTATAGATTAGAGATCAATTTGATCTCCTCCTCTTTGTTTTTTTCTTTTTGAGAGGGTAACAGCTGCACAGATTACTGACACATGAATAATTAACAGCAGTGAAACAGACTCCTCCACCACTGAATGAAAATGAAATGCCTCCCATTCTGCAGACAACTAATGTGTTTAGTGAGACAGCAGACTTTTGTTTACGTGTTCTTTAAACACTGGTGAGGAAGCATTATTAAACAATATTATAAATTAAACAGTAGTGATTTCTAGTGAAAACCTCACTTTGTTAAAAAAGTTGAAGTGATTGTGACATGTGTAGAGATGCAACCATGGGTTGTGTGTATAAGGGTCATTGCAGTTCACTGAGAAAAATAACTCTGGGTGATGTGTGGTGATAAAGTGTGAAGAAGCACTGACATTTGTGATTCAAAATGACTTTCCAAAACAATGAGGCAGGTTCTCTCATGACCGTTTCAGACAGCAACACTATTTCATACAGATTAGAAACTGCAGAAAGACACAACTTAAGCAGTGGCCAAG
The DNA here is from genome assembly GCA_020510985.1 of Pholidichthys leucotaenia. Lineage (NCBI taxonomy): Eukaryota > Metazoa > Chordata > Actinopteri > Cichliformes > Pholidichthyidae > Pholidichthys > Pholidichthys leucotaenia. Next base: position 305,502,253 of record CM035843.1, read on the forward strand.
GACCGGCAGACATTTCCACAGATTGCGGCAGTGAGTCAGACTGCATCCAAGCACAGCCGAGTACTGTTTATCTCTCTAAGATGGGTGCTGCTGATTTCTTTGTGAAGAAACATCGCAGGTATGTAACCTTGAGCCTCTAGCCTGGCCCGAGGCTGTCCGTCATTAGTGCGCGGAGGCTGTGAGAAAGTGGACCTGCTGGGTAACCTGCAGCCTGTTGCACCTGTTAGACATCACTTCAAACGTTACACTGTCATTATGAAACCCGATGAGTGATTCAGCACTGAGAAACCTTACAGCAATTCAGCTACCTTCTGACATAAAAAGACTGTTAATGAAAAAACAAATAAATGTTTTTCTCCTTTCCTTCCTGTTAGTTGTGTTTGTTACTGGATCGGAACTGATAACCTCTACCAAGGAATAAACTCCTTTGAGCAACTTCTGGCCAAAATAATCTTGAGGGAGCCATTAAAAAAAATATTTGGGCCTTAAAAAGCAGGCAAATCAGCCAAGTTACAGTCTCAATTTACAGTAAACTGCTCTATTACCACTAGTAATCAGCACATTTTTCCTCTTTAGTAAGCCATTTTTTCAGCTGTGTCATTTCTTGTAAGTCTGCACCTTTTTTCTCTTAAATTTGCACATTTTCCCAAGAAGCGCTTCAACATATAAAACTCATCTGGAAGTTCCTAACCTCAGAATATGACCATATGCACTGTCTCAAAGACGATAATGTCACCATGCTTCCCTGTTTGGCAAGGAGATGCCAAACAGTGGTGGCATTTTTTTTTGGGGGGGCGGTTGTTTGTCAGCGACATCTGTGTTTACTTCCTCGATCGGGGCTCACTTTCGGTTTTACCTTCCTTTTGCATTAATACAGTTTTTGGTAGTTAAACCGGAGTGGTGGCCTAGTTGATAGAGCATCCCCCCCCCACAACCAGGAGGTTGGGGGTTCAAGTCCTGGCTGGGTCATACCAAAGACCATATAAAAATGGTACTTCCTGCCTTCTAGCTTGGTGCTCAGTGTAACAGAATGAGGAAAGGAGAAGTTGTTTGTGGTGGCGCCTTGCATGGCAGTGACCCCTCTGATTCTAGATGTGATTAACTTTGTAGATAAGAGAAATGTAATTTCGTTCTACTGTACATGATTGGCTGTGTGGACTGAATGACAATAGAGATGGCTTCTTCTTCTTAAGGGTTAGGAATAGGGATGCAAGTTATTGATTAATTCATTAATCACAAGTTGATTCCCCTTGAGCGACGGTAGAGCAGGTCATCTAATAACTGGAAGGTTGGCGGTTCAAATCCCACTCCTCCACCTTGCCGTTGTGTCCTTGGGCAAGACATTTTACCCACCTTGCCTCCAGTGTCTGTGACACTGGTGTGTGAATGTGTGGAAATGTTTGGTAGTGATCAGAGAGACCGTTGGTGTGAAATGGCAGCCATGTTTCCATCAGTCTGCCCCAGGGCAGCTGTGGCCACAGTAGTAGCTTACCACTATCAGTGTCTGTCTGTGGAGTGAATGAAAGATGTATTCATTGTAAAGCATCTTTGAGTGTTCACAAAAAGCACTATATAAATCTGATGCATTATTATTATTATTATTATTAATGATTAAGTGATGGGGGCAATTTTCCTGAGAGTCTGAATTTCCCACTGTAAAATGGTAAGTGGCATTCACTTATATAGCGCTTTTATTCTCATCTCTTGATGACCAAAGCGCTTTACAGATCCTGCAATCCACCCATTCACACACACATTCACACACTGATGGTGGCATGCTACCCAACATGGCACTTCCAGACCCACCAGGAGCAACTGGGGGTGAAGTGTCTTGCCCAGGGACACAACGGCAGGATATCCGGGGAGAGCGGAATTCGAACCACCAACCATGCGGTTCTTGGACGACCTGCTCTACCTCCCGAGCCACTGCCGCTCCCGAGCCACTGTACAACACAGTATTTCAATCTATAACATAAAAAGTTAATTACTGTTTCTGATATATTGAATAAAAAATGAACATCATATTCCTCAATGATTTATTGTTCCATTTGCATTTTTGTTACTACAGACAATGGCATTTTTAAAATTTATTTTATTTACTGGTTTATTTGAAAGGGACATTGTACATTAATTCACATTAGTGTAAAATGCACCAGAATTAGCCAAAATGGCCATTTTTCATCCGCAGTCCCCAGACAGATGTTAAATTGTCATCCTAAAAAATAAGGAGGTGTATAGTGTGTATTATATGCAGGTGCATCTCTGTAAATTAAAATGTCATGATTTATAATTTATTTTAAAAACTATTACCAATATCATTGTCCTGGTGGGTCTGGACAGCACCATGTTTGGCAGCTATGCCACCATCAGTGTGTGAATGTGTGTGTGAATGGGTGGATAGCAGGCTCTGTAAAGCGCTTTGGTCACCTAGAGATAATAAAAAGCGTTACATAAGTGAATGCCATTTACCATTTATCATCATAAAATGTATTCAAAGCAGTCTGAATTATTCCATTATGTGTAATATATCAAATTTTATCATTTTTAGTTACTTTACAAAAAAATTACATTCAATGTGCTCTAATTCACTGAGATGCACAAGTAGACTATTTTAAAGATGCACTCTGGTGGCTATACAGTGGGGCAAAAAAGTATTTAGTCAGCCACCAATTGTGCAAGTTCTACCACTTAAAAGATGAGAGGTCTCCAATTTTCATCATAGGTATACCTCAACTATGAGAGACAAAATGAGAAAAAAAAAATCCAGAAAATCACATTGTCTGATTTTTAAAGAATTTATTTGCAAATTATGGTGGAAAATAAGTATTTGGTCACCTACAAACAAGCAAGATTTCTGGCTCTCACAGACCTGTAACTTCTTCTTTAAGAGGCTCCTCTGTCCTCCACTCGTTACCTGTATTAATGGCACCTGTTTGAACTCGTTATCAGTATAAAAGACACCTGTCCACAACCTCAAACAGTCAGACTCCAAACTCCACTATGGCCAAGACCAAAGAGCTGTCAAAGGACACCAGAAACAAAATTGTAGACCTGCACCAGGCTGGGAAGACTGAATCTGCAATAGGTAAGCAGCTTGGTGTGAAGAAATCAACTGTGGGAGCAATTATTAGAAAATGGAAGCCATACCACTGATAATCTCCCTCGATGTTGGGCGCATGCGCACGCAGCGACCAGCAGCTTGGTGATATAGTGTGTGTGTGCGTGTGTGTGTTTTTTGTACTTTTTTACGTTTTTAGAAAATCCTCTGTGTCGTTTCTGCCCTGGAGCGTTTGTGGAATATATGGCGAACAGCTCCCTGGTATCTGCAACATGGATTTCCTCTCATATCTCGCACTGCTGCTATCTGTGCTGTGGCTCTTTGTCTCTGAGGTAAACGCGTTCGGCTCCATGACGAGCAGAATAGCGGGCAGAATACAATATTCCAGGGACGTGTTGCTGTGCTTTAACACAGCTGGTGCAGAGTCTCTGATTGCGCCCAAATTTCAGCTGCCGGACTTTATTTTGAGAGACGGACACAGCGGTGAAAAAAGAAGCGGCAGGAGGAAGCGTGGAAGACGTGGAGGTGTGAAATTGTGCCTTAGGAGACGTCAGTTTGGTAACATTCCTCTTCCTTCGATCATTTTTGGGAATGCACAGTCTGTGAGAAACAAGGTGGAGGAAATTCAAGGCAGTGTACGTTACCAGAAGGATTTTAAGAACTGCTGCGTCATGGCTTTCACTGAATCTTGGCTTACTGCGCATGATCGAGATGCAGACCTGTGGATTGACGGCTTTGGAGCTCCGCTGCGCTCGGATCAGCAGGAAGAGGTAACTGGGAAGCGTCAGGGGGGCGGAGTATGTTTATACATTAATAAGCAGTACTGCACATCTGTCACGGTCAGAGAGCGCATCTGTACACCCCATGTGGAGCTGCTGTCTGTGTCACTACGCTCCTTTTATTTGCCTCGAGAGTTTCCCCAACTTTTCATCACAACTGTGTACATTCATCCGAGGGCAGACGCTGACTCCGCCTCCAGCACCATCTCTGATGTGGTGCAGCGGCTGCAGTCAATTTCTCCAGAGGCGCCAAACTTCATTCTTGGGGATTTTAACCATGTTTCTTTAAAGAAGACACTTAAAAACTTTCATCAGTATGTCTCCTGCCCAACCAGGCGAAAAAAGACATTGGACCTGTGCTATGGATCCATAGAGAGGGCCTATAAATCACTCCCCCTTCCTCCTTTAGGATCATCAGATCACAACTGTGTTCATTTGCTGCCCACATATAAAACTGCTCTCAGAAGAGGCAAAGTGGAGACCAGAGACATTGATGTGTGGACAGAAGATTCAGAGCACAGCCTCCAGGAATGCTTTGACTGTACAGACTGGAAGATGTTCATAATGGCCTGCTGGGATGATTTGGACTCTGGCTGAGCTCACATGCTCATACATGGCTTACTGTCAAAATAAGTTTGTTCCACGTAAACGTGTCAAAATATACCCCAACAACAAACCATGGGTTACTAAATCAGTTAAATCCTGCTTACAGAGGAAAGCTCTTGCCTTTAAACAAGGGTCTGTTTCTGCACTACAAGTTGCCACCAAGGAGCTGAAGGCCGAAATTTTAAGAGCAAAACAGAATTATAAATCAGAGTTGGAAAGCAAGATGGCAGCAAATAAACTTGGTTCGGCCTGGGCCAGTATGAAAACTATTGCAGGCCTACAGAGCGCAGTAATCGTGTGTTTTTAGATGGTTTTAGTTCAGACACAGAGCTGGCTAATGCTCTTAACTGTTTTTATGGTCGTTTTGACTCCTTTGATTTTAGCACAGAAATCCAAGATTTGAAACAGAAACTCAAAGACAATCAGCACTTTAATATTGAGATGCAGGATGTTAAAAGGGAGTTCCGCGCTGTAAAAGTGAACAAAAGTCAGGGCCCTGATAATATATGTGGACGCCTGGTAAAGTCCTGTGCACATGAACTGAGTCCTATATTTCATTATATTTTCAATAAGTCCTTACAGACACAACATGTGCCTAAGATCTGGAAAGATGCCGTGGTTGTTCCCGTTCCAAAATCCAGCTGTCCTAAAACGGTAAACGACTTTAGACCAGTTGCTTTGACTGGTTTTCATTTTAATGAAAATTTTTGAAAAACTGGTCAGACGTGAGGTCCTAAGGCAGACTGAACATGCATTGGATCCTCTGCAGTTTGCCTATAGGCCTCACAGAGGAGTGGAGGATGCCACTGTCACTCTGTTTGACATGCTTTTTAAACATCTGGATTTTAATGGGACACACGCCAGGCTTTTATTTGTGGACTTTTCTTCTGCCTTTAATACAATCCAACCTCATATTTTAGTTGAAAGGCTCCTGCAACAATTTGATTTAAGCAATAATCTGGTGGGTTGGATTCTGGATTTCTTAACCAACAGGACGCAGAGAGGAAGGGTCAATGGCACATTGTCTGACCTAAAGTGCTCTTCTACTGGCTCTCCTCAGGGGTGTGTGTTGTCACCACTACTCTTCATCCTGTACACAAACATGTGTCGGAGCAGACATGACAACAGACACATTATAAAGTATGCTGATGACTCAGTCATTGTCAGTCTCCTCCAGGATGGTGAGAGTGGCCACGGCCCAGTAGGTGATGACTTTGTTCACTGGTGTGAGGATTCCTACCTGCAGCTGAATACAACAAAAACGAAAGATATGATTATTGACTTTAGGAGGAAAACTCCCAGGCACAAAGTCACCATACTAAAAGGCCAGACCACCGAATGTGTACAATCGTACAAATATCTTGGGACAATTATTGATAGTGGATTGAACTTTGAGGTGAACTGTGAAAGGGTGTGCAAAAAGGGTCAGCAAAATTTGCATTGTTTGAGGAAACTTGCACGCTTCCAAATTGACCGAACCATAATGACTATGTTCTATCGGTCTTTTATTGAATCTGTTTTATCCTTTTCTTTAATGTCATGGTTTGGTCAGATAAAACTGAAACAGAGGAAATCCTTGGATCAGGTAGTCAGATGGTCCAGTCGTTTGCTTGGTGAGTCACAGCTGAGCCTGACATCCCTGTACACCAGACAAGTACAGAGGATGGCCGACACGATTTTAAATGATGACTCCCACCCTTTGCACTGCAACTTTCAGCTTCTTCCCTCCAGACGGAGGTTTGCTGTCCCAAAAAGTAGAACCCAGTGCTACAAAAACAGCTTTGTCCCTGCTGCTGTCAAAGAGTTGAACAAGCTATAAAAATTATATTGTACATATTTTATATTTACCTATTTTGTAAGATGTGTGCCTGTGTTTGTGTCTATTTTGAATGTAATTAGTGGCTTGTAAATATGGATGTCACCAACTGCAAAACAAATCTACCTACGGGTACAAATAAAGGAACCTGAACCTGATCTGAGGCTCCACGCAAGATCTCACCCCATGGGGTCAAAATGATCATGAGAACGGTGAGTAAAAATCCCAGAACCACACGGGGAGACCTAGTGAATGACCTGCAGAGAGCTGGGACCAAAGTAACAAAGGCTACCATCAGTAACACACTACGCCGTTAGGGACTCAAATCCTGCAGTGCCAGATGTGTCCCCCTGCTTAAGCCAGTACATGTCCAGGCCCATCTGAAGTTTGCTAGAGAGCATTTGGATGATCCAGAAGAGGATTGGGAGAATGTCAAAGTATTGAGATGAACTTTTGTTATTGACCAAATACTTATTTTCCACCATAATTTGCAAATAAATTCTTTAAAAATCAGACAATGATTTTCTGGATTTTTTTTTTCTCATTTTGTCTCTCATAATTAAGGTATACCTATGATGAAAACTGGAGACCTCTCTCGTCTTTTAAGTGGGAGAACTAAAAAACAAATCTATGTAGTCTATAATGGTATTTTATGCCTTTTTTCTACAAAAAACCCTTTTATTGTCTTACAGGTTGTCTAAATCCCCTCCCCCCCCAAAAAATGCCAGAATCGGTGACTAGACCCAACCCATATATCACATGGCTAATAGTGGCTAGCGCTACACTAAACAGCATAAATCCTGTGCTAAAAATACCAACCAGATGAAGGACATGCCCGGTTGTATGCACGGTGGCCCAGGACAATGACTGAAACTGACTGAAAATGCTAAATAGCCTGGAGGATAACTTCAGTTAGGCAAGAGTCCTGATTGGCTCAACATTACCAACGTGCCAGCTTCATGCATAGTTATGTTACCAAAAACGCTCCGTCTCAGCTCGCCTTTTCTGTGGGTGGGGCTTTAGTGAAATTTTACAGCAAAAAAAACAGATACATTTGAGTGAATTCCCTCTTGATATGTTTTGTAAGTCATAAAAACATGTTACAGACATGTTAACAAGAAGAAAAACAACTTGATTTTTGGTGGAGTGTCACTGTAACGGGAAAATAAATTGTGAGCTGCTTCATCTGTTGCATGTTAAATATTATCAGAGTACCCCGGCAATTCAGGAAAACCCAGTAAAATCCGGGCTCCCTCTGTTGTCTGATAAGGTTAGCGTGCTCCTTGACATGGGCTAAATGACCCTGCAAGCACCGTGGGCCATTGGCCACCTCACCTTGGAGGACATTTGAATAGGACAACGTGGAGTGAAGTACGCAGTGAAATACGTGTTATCGTCACCATGCCACAGCACGGTGGCAGAGAGTGGAAATGCATCAGCAGACTGTCATTATTCTGAGATTGAGAGGTTTATATTAAGAGCATTTATTCACTTACTTCCCTGGAGTCTGCAGCAGCTTTCTGACTGTCTCTGGCTGTTGTGAAGCCAATGCCAGCCTGTCCCGTTAGTCCAAGCAGAGCTCCTCTGCTGCTGTGTGTTGAAATGTTACCTTGGCCTTGGTGGTAACTTGGGTCTGGTCTGCTTTCCACTCTAGCGGTGGATTGAAGACAGCAGAGATGGGTTTTTGAGCTTGTGTAGTCTTTTTCCTTGAGCTGGTTCGTTTCCCCGCCCTGCTGATTTGAAGCAGGTGGGAGGATCTTCATGCTCATGTGATAGACAGCCTAAGCCACGCCCCCTCTACTTCCATGTATGGGACCTTAAATTGGAAAAAAAATCTCCATTGAAGTGAATGGCAGGAGAGAAATTATCTTTTGATCCCGATAAAATTTTGCCACGAGTTACACATAAGATGTTTGTCAATTTAAAAGATAATTTTCCACGTAATTAAAGTTGTCAGTTGTCATATAATAGAAGAATAACATTTAGTTTTTCTGAACCCACTTACACACGTGGACAAAATTGTTGGTACCCCTCTGTTAATGAAAGAAAAACCCACAATGGTCACAGAAATAACTTGAATCTGACAAAAGTGGTAATAAATAAAAATTCTATGAAAATTAATCAATGAAAATCAGACAATGCTTTTGAATTGTGGTTCAACAGAATTATTTTAAAAAACAAACTCATGAAACAGGCCTGGACAAAAATGACGGTACCCTTAACTTAATATTTTGTTGCACAACCTTTTGAAGCAATCACTGCAATCAAATGATTTCTGTAACTATCAGTGAGACTTCTGCACCTCTCAGCAGGTATTTTGGCCCACTCCTCATGAGCAAACTGCTCCAGTTGTCTCAGGTTTGAAGGGTGCCTTCTCCAGACGGCATGTTTCAGCTCCTTCCACAGATGTTCAATAGGATTTAGATCAGGGCTCATAGAAGGCCACTTTAGAATAGTCCAGTGTTTCACTCTTTGCCATTCTTGAGTGTTTTTAGCTGTGTGTTTTGGCTCATTATCCTGTTGCAAGACCCATGACCTGCGACTGAGACCAAGCTGTCTGACACTGGGCAGCACATTTCTCTCTACAATACCTTGATAGTCTTGAGATTTCATTGTACCCTGCACAGATTCAAGACATCCTGTGCTAGATGCAGCAAAGCAGCCCCAGAACATAACAGAACCTCCTCCATGTTTCACAGTAGGGACAGTGTTCTTTTCTTGGTATGCTTCATTTTTGCGTCTGTGAACATAGAGCTGATGTGCCTTGCCAAAAAGTTCCAGTTTTGTCTCGTCTGTCCATAGGACATTCTCCCAGAAGCTTTGTGGCTTGTCAACATGCAGTTTGGCAAATTCCAGTCTGGCTTTTTTATGATTTGTTTTCAACAGTGGTGTCCTCCTTGGTCGTCTCCCTTGAAGTCCACTTTGGCTCAAACAACGACGGATGGTGCGATCTGACAGTGATGTACCTTGACCTTGGAGTTCACCATGAATGTGTTTAGAGGTTGTTCTGGGGTCTTGTTGTTACCATTCGTATTATCCGTCTCCTCCTGCGGCCCCATCCAGGGAGGTTGGCTCCAGTCCTGTGGATCTTAAATTTCTGAATAATATGTGCAACTGTAGTCACAGGAACATCAAGCTGCTTGGAGATGGTCTTATAGCCTTTACCTTTAACATGCTTGTCTATAATTTTCTTTCTAATCTCCTGAGACAACTTTCTCCTTTGCTTCCTCTGGTCCATGTTTAATGTGGTACACACCATGTCACCAAACAGCACAGTGACCACTTGTCACCCTTTAAATAGGCCGACTGAGTACAAGTTTGTAGACACCTGTGATGTTAATTAGAGGACACATCTTGGTTGGACATGTCCCTATGGTCACATTATTTTCAATCTTTTCTAGGGGTACCATCATTTTTGTCCAGGCCTGTTTCATGAGTTTATTTTTTTAAAGTAATTCTGTTGAACCACAATTCAAAAGCACTGTCTGATTTTCATTGGTTAATTTTCATAGAATTTTTATTTATTACCACTTTTGTCAGATTCAAGTTATTTCTGTGACCATTGTGGGTTTTCTTTCATTAACAGAGGGGTACCAACAATTTTGTCCACGGCTGTAGTGGACTACAGCCCCTTTTCTCGCACTGTACACGTCACCAAACATGATTACGGTGGTACCCCTCTCAAAGCTCACCTCCTATTTCCTGACCGATGAAAGAAGGATCCAAAGAGGAGAAAAACAACACAAATGTATTGTATTGTTTCTTGAGAGCTGGACCAAATCCATGAGACTGTTTACTGCCCCCTGGGCGCCCTTTGAAAATCATGACGCAAGTTACTTGAGTCTGTGTTTGTAGCCTTTCAATTTACATATTTTCACACCCTTATTCCTTAAAAGTTAGACAACAACCTACACCAGTGATTCTCAACTGGTGGGTCGCGACCCAAAAGTGGGTAGCGGACCTGTTTTCAGTGGGTCGCGGGCCTTTGCCTGGGCAAATAAAATAGCAAGAAATAAATCAACATAGTGTCATTCAGACTCCTTAACAGTAGATGGCAGTAGGTGGCGGGCGACACCATATTTGGCACCGTAGAAGAAGACTCACAACGTTTGTTTGTATATGCTAATTGAGCATGGCGAAACGGACTGGATATGCGATCCCTTTGGAATCAACATGGAAAGCGTTACGTTGCCAAGCAACGAAGAGAGTCAGCTGGTGGAGCTATCATGTGACCGCACGCTGAAAAAGAGGTTCACGGAAGTAAGCCCCTCGCAGTTCTGGTGCAGCTCTGTGATGAGCGAGTATCCTTCTCTTGCCATTCGAGCAGTAAAAACCCTCCTACCTTTCAGCACTACCTATCTCTGTGAGTGTGGCTTCTCAGCTCTGGTTCAGTTGAAGACAAAACAGAGAAACAGACTGGACATTGAGCATGACCTCAGAGTCGCTTTGTCTAATACAGGGGTCACCAACGCGGTGCCCACAGGCACCAAGTCGCCTGCAAGGACCACATGAGTCGCCCGCAGGCCTGTTCTAAAAATAGCACAACTCGCAAGTGAGCTTCGTCTAAGATGTAATTTTTTCTGCCGCTATTTTTTAAAATCACACTTGCATTTATATAGATTTTAAAATGACAATGTCTTAAAAATAAAAAAAAATGAAAATATGTTTATTATACGTAAAGATAAGGTGAACTCTGACCTAGTTCAAAGGTCAGTATTGTGCGCATGACAAAACCTTAGCGCTTGTGGAGCGTAAGCTAGCGGCCAGTGAAGATGGTGAGCGGAGTGCAGTTTCCTAGCCCCAAAACATGGCAAAAAAAGTCAAAGTGAGCGGGAGGAAGAGTTCTTTTATTACTACCGTGAAAGGAAGCTGCATGTGTTTCATTTGCGGGGTGACTGTTGCGACGGCGTTGCGGCACAATGTGGAGCGACACTTCACTCCGCGTCATGAAACTGCTGCTCACTCTCAGTGCTTGTTTAGCGTCTTCTCATGAAAGGACAGTGCTGGTTATTATTCAGGCATGATTCTTGGCAAGAACTGTATGGATATAATTCCAGTGAAGAAGAACACACAAAAGTGTGTTTATTAAATGTAACAGATTTTGAGCAGAATTGCAGCAGATTTGTTCAGTTAAAAATGTGATAAGATTTATTTAATATGAAAGTTGATTTTTCTTAAATGTTGCATAACTTTTTCAAACATGGTTCAACATAGTTCATGAATTAAAAGGGTTTAGTTTTTTATGGTTAAAAGGAACTGGTGAAAACTGGACAGTTTTTTAATGAAATGTAGAAGTGAGCATCTGAACAATTGCTGAGATTAATAAAAATAAAGTGTTGAATATTGATCTTGTCTGTTACCCACTCTAAGTTATTGATAATTATTTATGTGTGTGTGTGTGTATGTGTGTGTGTGTGTATATATATATATATATATATATACAATTTGTTGTTTTAGAGGAGTGTGTCAAGCTGGTGCCCTTCACATGACTCGATACCCATGAAGTAGCTCTTGGTTTCAAAAAGGTTGGTGACCCCTGGTCTAATATAACTCCAGACATTGAGAATCTTGTCAAGAGCAAAAAACATCCCCAGTTCTCCCATTAATTCCTCCAGACTCCGGTCTATGATGTCACTGTTACAGGTTTTAGTGAATGTTCCTTCATTTTCTTCAAAGCACATAACCTTTTCAGTAGGTAAATACTGAAAAAACAATCAGAAGAAAAGTCAATTTTGAGACTTTTGAGACTCAAAGTGCAATTCTTTTGAATTGCACTTTTTGTTTAATTTTTAATTTAAAATGCAGCTAATTCAGCATTAAAGGGAATTGTTCTCTCTGTTGTATTGCCACTTACTGGTCATTTTGGTTAATCATTAAATTTGTTCAATCTGTTCAAAATGCACAATCTTTACATTCAATAAATTTGAGAATCTGAAAATCTTTGATTTGGGTCGCGGCTTGTCATTGAGGGGTGATGGTGGGTCCCAAAGCCAGACCAGTTGAGAACCACTGACCTACACTGTTATTAATATGGAACATTATCTTTTAAACTGACAAATATCACATGTGTAACTTGTGGCAAAATTCAATCGGCATCAAAAGATAATTTCTCTCTTGCTATTCACTTCAATGGAGATTTTTCCCAATTTAAGGTCTCATATGTAAAAGTAGAGGGGGCATGACTTAGGCTCTATATTGGAACTTGTTTTGTCTGTCTAACATACCCTGGAAGAACCAGGTTTTTTTACTCTGCCCCCTAAACCTAATAACTGGTTGTGCTACACTTGGCAGAAACAACTGCAATCAGGCATTTGTGATAACTAGTAATGAGTTTTTTTTACATTGCTGTTCAGGAGTTTTGGCCCACTCTTCTTTGCATCCATCTTCTAACACTTTTCTGGAGGTCCGGATTGTGGAGGCAGCAGTTCAAGCAGAGAAGTCCAGATTTCCCTCTCACAGCCACCTGCTCCAGCTCTTCTGAGAAGATGCCAAAGCATTCCCAGGACAGCTGGAGAAACAGTCTCTCCAGCATGTCCTGGGTCTGCTCCAGGCTCTCCTCCCAGTGGGATGTGCCCGAAACACCACAAGTGGGAGACGTCCAGGAGGCATCCTGATCAGATGTCCAAACCACCTCAACTGGCCCCTTCTGATGTGTAGGAGCAACGGTCTACACTGAGCCCCTTCCGGATGACTGAGCTCCTCACCCTATTTCACTAAGGGTGAGTCTAGCAATCCTACTGAGAAAACTCATTTCAGCCCCTTGTAGCTGCAATCTCATTCTTTCGGTCATTACCCACAGCTCATGGCCATAGGTGAGGGTAGGAATGCAAACTGAGTGGTAAATCGACAGCTTTGCCTTAGAGCTCGGCTCCCTCTTCACCACAACAGACTAGTACAATGTCCTCAATTATCAGTTGATAACTAATTTAATTCAGTCAACTAAATTCTTATTGACAATTAATTGAAAGTCAATTAACCATTAACATTCCTAGTTAGAGAACTGTTTAGGATTAGGAAAAGCTCTGGGTTTTTACACATATCACAACTGTACCAAACTGCCATCTCATCTCATGCAATTATGTACACAAACACTAGAGGATGCTAGATGTCAAAACGTACCTATGGGTCATAAGACATGCTGGTAAAAGCAAACATATATAGGGCATTATAAGTTGAATGGATTGTGATTAAATTTTCACCAGATGTGGCCCTTTGGCTACAGATGAACCCATTAAGTTTTGGAGGTGGTCTGAGCACATACCTCCAACAAGGCCCCAAGGGGTGCTGTAACACCCCTAAATTTAAACTCAGCACCCCTAAAAATCGGAGTTTGTCTTTGACAAGCTGAAATAACATCCAAAACATATTCAGTAGTCTGTCATTTAAACTTCTTAAAATTGAAAATGAACCCCCTTCCCCCCCAACACAAACAGTATGATCCCCCCTCTCACATACGTTCTCTCTCCTGTATCTGCCTGCACACACTGGAGCCCTGGCTGCAGCAGCCAGGCACACACATGAGGGGAGGCTGCTACAGCTTTTCTACAGGTGACACACTCGTAATGATTTATGACGCCAGCCTCAGCTTGATTATTCCACAAAGTTATGAATAGTTTTTGGGTCTGTCTGAAATTAATCGGTAAGAGTATGATGCATACTTGCAAACATTTAAGTTTTAAAGTACGTCAAGTTTTCATGGGGTAGGGGTTACAAAATAGGCTATTAATAGGCTATAAATAGCCTATAATATAACAGAAAATACTGCATCTTTTCTTGTTTTATTTTTGATTTTTAATTTATGAGAAAAAATCTCACATATTTATGAGAGTAAAGTCTCAAATGTACAAGAAAAAAAGCCCTAAATCAGCACTAAACACAAATTATGAGGGAAAAAAAATAGATTTAAGTAGGGAAAAAATTTGCAAGGAAAAAGTAGTAAATTTAAAATAAAACTGCCATAAATTCAGGAGAAAAATCTCAAACTGTCCAGACTAAACTCACATCTCGGTAACTTCTTAACTATTTTGGGGTAACTACTCTTATGTATATTTGACTAACAATATATAAAGATAACCTATGTTTACCTGTGTACAGCTTCAGGCTACTCCACCACCTAAATTAGAGATTTTTTTAATTGAAAATGTGGAAATTTTTCATGGGAATTGGAGAGTTCTCATAAATTACTTACTTTTTCTTATGATTATTTTTATTCTTTTTTTAATTACAGACTTTTTATGAAACTTCATGAAATTTGAAACTTTGTGAAAAACTTTTTGGTCATGGATTGACTTTTTTCTTGAATTTGTGACTTTTGTGTCATAAACTGGCATCTTTTTTCTGCCGTCTTTGCATTTTTACCTCAATAATTTTCCATCGTTTATTGATTTTTCCCCTTAATTTTTTTTTTAAATTACTGCAAATGAGCTACATTTTTCTTGTGATTTTCTGACCTTTGTCTCAACAATTTATTAATTTTCTTTATTAATTTATTAAAACTTTTTAAATAACTTCCTGTGTTTACATTCTCAAATACTGTAAATGTACATATGTGAATTTTTTCCTCATAAATTTGCAACTTTTGCCATGAATTTGTAGCTTTTATCTTTTAAATTTGTTTGTTTTTCTTGTAATTTTGCATTTTTTTCTCATGAATTTAGTAAATATTTTAAATAAATAGGCAGTCGTCCCTATAAATTTGTTATTCTAGTAAATTTGAGCTTTTATTGTATACTGTATATGCTTGTGACGGGGTTTTTCCTTGTAATTTTATGTCTTTTTCTCAAAGTTTTGCACCTTTGGGAATTTTTGAGACATTAAAATTATGAGGAAAATATGCAAAATAGATAATAAAGTAACTTATTTTCTTTCTTTCTTTCTTTAAAACCACAGGGATTCTCTTGTTAAAGGCAAAAATGGGATAATTCTGACCTCTGTTGGACCATTAAGTGTGATGGCTGAATGCTGCTACTTAACAAATTGGACCGAAAATGCCATTTTTTTTTTTTGTCCCAGTCCAGCCCTGGTTAAGACAGGTAGTAGCAGACATTTTTCTTTAATGGTTGCATTGTCAATCAACCACTGTGCGCTGTTTGATTTAGAGAGAAAGAAGCTGTTGTCGTTTTGGTATAAGCAACATATTAAATCCAAGCTGTCACTGTTTATATGTATCATCACATACCATGTTCACTAAATAGAAGCCAGGGAGGAGATGTATGAAAGATGATAACTCTAACAAAATAACGTGTGTGTGTGTTTGTGTGTGGTGGAGCTCTTTGGGTGCTCAGCACCCCTAAAGCTCTGATCCTAGAACTGTCCGTCAAGGATATTTGTTTTACAAAGTCACAGCAATTTAATAAGACCATGCATGGATAGTAGTTGAAAATACTAATACTAATAATAATAATAATGTCCATCATCCTCTGGAAAGTCTGCGCCACGCCTTTTAATCTGAACGGCATACGAAAAAACTCAAACGCTGAAAGGAGTTATTACCGCTATTTTCAGAACATCTTCCACGTGCACTGGGACCTGATGGTATCCGCGGACCAGATCCACTTTCGAAAAAACATGCGCCCCGGCAAGGTGCATGGAAAAATCCTGGATGTGCGGAATAGGATACCGATTGTGTTCCGTGGCGCTGTTTAAGCGCCGGAAATCGCCACACAGTCGCCACGACCTGTCGGCTTTAGGCACCATGTGTAGCGGGGATGCTCACGGGCTGTTGGAGCGCCTGGCAATGCCAACTGCTCTAAGTTGGCGAACTCCTTGTACACGCTGGCCAGTTTAGCTGCGTCCAGGCGCAGAGGTCACGTGAACACCGGCGGGCCTTTTGTAGTTATGAAGTGTTCAACCCCATGTTTCATTATAGTAGCCGAAAAAGTCGGGACCGTGAGTGCTGGGAACTGTGTGAGTAAATGTTAGTACTTACCCCCTGGAGCTATAATGTTAGCCAGTGTTGTCAACTCAGCTCCCCAAGCTGTACAGGGCAGTGAGGTAAAAAAGACAGCATCCACTAATCGCCTATTAGCAACATCGACTAACAACCCATAAGCACATAAAAAATCTGCGCCTAAAATGGGGGTGGAACATGCAGCTACCACAAAGTCCCACTGAAAGTTGTGTCTGTGTAAGCATATCTTCAGTGTCCACTAGCCAAATGTCCTGATGGTGGATCTTTTGGCAGCCGTGAGCTCAGGACTGCTGCCTCCTGCCACCCTGTCTGCGTTGACCGGCAAGATGAGGCTCTTCTGGGAGCCAGAGTCCACCAAAAACAGTCTCCCCAAACGTGTGTCCATGACATAAAGCAGCCTGTTCCTGTCGCCATCGGTTGCAGCTGCAACTGAATTTCAAACGTGCCGTCTTCCCAGCTTCTTGAATTGGTGTGGCGACAGGCAGTGTTGGGCATTCAATTCTGAAACGGCGATGATAAAAACAGATCGCCCCATTCCTTTGTCTCCTGATGTCCGTCCCAGCTACCACCAACGGCTCCTCAACCTTGCTGGAGCCCTCATGGTTGCCGGTGCCACTGCCTGCATGCTGAGAGTTCTGGTAGCCAAAATGATGCGGTCTGCTTCCTGCGCCAGGGTGCAGTAGTCCTTGGAATCCAGCCGTGGCAAGTTGGCCAGGATTGCCCTCGCTGTAGCCGGTAGGTTCCTGAGGAACAAGTGGGTGAACAGGAAAGATTCATCGTCCTTCCCCCTCAGCACCAACATGCTCTCCATGAGCTCCACTGTTGATCTGTCACCTAACTCCAAACTTGTTAGGAGTCTCTCTGCCCTCTCTCTGTCAGAAAGGGTATAGGGCTGGAGTAGCACCCTCTTGAGTGCTTCATATTTTCCCTGGGCCAGCGGCTCCTGGAGCAGGCCCATCTCCTGTTGTGTGGCGCGTGCATCCAGCGCAGCGACCACATAGTAATCCTTGGTATCATCTGTTGTTATCCCGCGGAGTGTGAACTGGGTTTCTATGTGCAAGAACCACGTGGTTGGGTTGTGAAGCCAGAAGTCTGGGAGCTTGACTGAGACAGCGCATGCGGCACTGGTGCTCTCCCTCCAGGTAGTCTCCGGGGCGGTGCTCAGCTGGCTTTCCAAGGCACGTCTTGGGGTCACCAATGTGGAGAAAGGAAGCAGGCAAGGCAACAAGCTGGGAGACACAAACTTTATTCTTCAACATATCAGTACAGCAAAAGAGCTCCTGGGTCTCTGTGCATTCTCCTTTTATACTTTTATTTCCATGCATTGAGACCCGTAACTTCCGACCATAATATATTGTTTGGAACAAAGACCTGTGTGGCACATTATCATAACATCACACCTGCACTGCTTCTCACACTCTTCTTCTTCCAGCGGCTCCGGCGTTCTCTCCTCTCCCTGGGGGGCAAATAGACCTTACTCTCCTGACTGAGACCCCCCGGTGACACTTCCTTTCTCAGTCCATTGTTCCCCCTTGTTGACATTGCCTTCTCTGGGTGGAGAATCCCCACACCATGCCCCCACAATAGTCCACTTACATGTTTTGCGCTCAAGTGGCAGCTAATTTGTACTTGTAGTAGCACTTGTAGTTTTTGTATTTTTTTAATGTTTTGGCATAGTTCTGGTACTTGTTGCTGGTGTTCGTGGATGTGCCATAGACTGTATAAATGGAAGCTTCTCACCCTGCAATGCATAGATGATGCACTGAAAATGGAAAAGGACTGTTCATGTGATCTGTGGTACAGACACAGGACAGACATAACACCACCAGGTATGGTTTCACTTATATGAATGTCACAGATCTGATGTTTATGTGTTATATTATGTCACCAGAATGAAGGCTGCCTGAAGTAAAATAATGAATAAAAAAATAACAATTTGCTTCCTAAGGCTTAACGATTTAAGAAAGATATCAGTTTTGTTTTTGTTTTTTTGCATTCGTTGCATTGCCATGGAACGATATGGACTTCAGCATGCATTAATTTTTAAATTATCACAAAATATAGGTCAATAAAATTCTGAGCAACTGTCAGAAAGTGTCTGTACATGTTAAGTTAAATAACAAGCATTTATGGCATGACAGCAGCATGAGTATTTTAATTTCGGGGTAAAACAAATGGCTGCAGCTGTCTGTATATACCATGACAGCCAAGCACGGTGTTGTGGCGTATGTCTGCTCTAAGGTAAATTTGATCATGTCCAACATATTTTAACAAAATGCAGCCGACTTTATTGCGGTGGAAACATTGATATATCTCAGAGCTTTTATTTGTTTACAGCATTAGCATAGCAGCGGCGCTAACAAATGGAGTTACAGTCTGCCAGGCCACTTTTTAAGGTCATCTTCCCATCCCTCGATAGTTGTGGGAAGTGGTATGATTATATTATTGTTTTTGAGGTGCAACAGGCCATGTTTCCGCATTTTGATGCAGAAGTCATTGTTTTTTAACATGGAAATGTGTCCCGTTTCAGTGACAACCATACGTTCTAAACTAGTACCGGAAGTTGCTACCATAATTCACACAAGGCATCATGGAGCCTAGGAATAAGGTGGATACTCAAGGACCGTTGTAAAATGAAAACATGGACTTTTATTACTGCCATTTCTATGTATTCCCTTCAGAGGTAACTCAATAAAATACCTTACCCTAGGTTTGTTAAAATTATTCATAAAATCCAAATCGTAACTCTGACCTTGAAAGCATTGTAGCCTCACTGGAAATGAAGCTCACCGCAAGTCACTGCTATGAGTTCTTTACCTCCTTTTAATCACGTTATTTGTGATCAAGGTTTGGCTTTGGTAATAAAAAAAAAAAAAAAAAAATCGTAAATACATTCTTACAACAGCCACTTCATGTAATCACAGATGATTTTTTTTCATCCATGACCATACGCTTTGGTCATGGATGAAATGGTCTCCATATACTGTATTTCTAAAACCACTGATAAGTATGTGGAATTCATTTTGCACAAACAAATTGTTAGATTGAGAGGACAAGAGCGTTACTGCTCGCACTGGTGCTTCAATTAATGGTCCCTTCACGCCCCACTTATTAAGATGTTCTGAAAGCCTCTGTACATTGTCAAACAAGGACACAATTTTGGCATTAAACAGTTCCATATCAACATGTCCCTCCGCTCAAGCGTCTGACTGAATGCACAGTCAACTGGTGCAGGAGGCTTCTGATGAGTGTGTGACTTTTTGACGTAATACACACTCGCCAGGCCGACTGCTTAGTCACAGCACACTCCTCTGTTCTTCCCCAGCAACACGAGAGGAGAAACAAGTTGACAAGTTCTGCTTCCTGGAGGAGGCCACTTTTGGGTGCTAATACATTTAGGGAGAAAATAATGTTCCATAGTTTTCTATTGGTAATTTTCATTTCAAGAGCATGGTAATTTATTTGTCTTCCTGGTTGCGAAGCCCTCTTTATTGTGCACACATTAACACAAATGTAAATTTAGCTTGGACCACAGCTGTTCTGGTGAGACTGTCCTCCAACAGAAAACTACAATAGAAGTTTTTTGTTCAGTAGGTATTATAGCCTATTGTTACATGTTGAAAAAAATGGAGATTTAGTGTTTGCATGTTCTCCCTGTGTCTGCGTGTGTTTACTCCGGGATTTCTCCGGTTTCCTCCCACTAGGTTAATTGGAGAGTCTAAAGTGGCCCCGGGTGTGAATGTGTGTGTGAATGGTGAAATGGTTGGGCGCCGTACCAGTGGCTGCCTCATCCACTCATGTAGATGCCCTGTAATTTCCCCACTGTGGGACTAATAAAGGAATCTAAATCTAAAAAAAATGTGATGCTGTCATGGGGTACGTGTTTGGTGAATATGTCCCAACATTCAAGTTGCATTTTTGTCATTCATTACTATCATCACAAGTATTCTCCCAGTCTTTGGTTTATTTAGTACTGTTTCTGTGATTATTCCATCTGTTCTTAGTTCTTAAACTCTTTATCTTGAAGTATTTGGTGTTTGCTCCCATTTAGTCTTATTGTGTCAGTTCCCCTTTTCCGGTCCATCATTATGCTCTTCTGCTTTACTTTCAGTTTTATAAGGGTGCTCAGCTCCAGAGCTTGACATTAACTTTTTTGCTCACCAGCCGCTGTGACTAGTGTGAATGAGAGGGTGGCAGGTGCAATGGTGAAGATGGAACGAGTAGCGGTAGTGAAAGTAGATGAATTTAAATACCTGGGGTCAACCATCCAAAGCAATGGAAAATGCATGAGAGGTGAAGAAGAGAGTGCAGGCAGGCTGGAGTGGGTGGAGGCAAGTGTCAGGGGTGATTTGGGACAGAAAGGTAGCAGCAAGAGTGAAAGGGAAGATTTACAAGACGGTAGTGAGACCTGCTATGATGTATGGTTTGGAGATGGTGGCTCTGACAAAAAGACAGGAGGTGGAGCTGGAGGTGGCAGAGCTGAAGATTGCTAAGATTTTCATTGGGATTGATAAGGAGGGACAAGATTAGAAATCAGTATATCAGAGGGACAACTCATGTTGAGCGGTTTGGAGACAAAGTAAGAGAGGCAAGACTGAGATGGTTTTGACATGTGCTGAGGAGGGATAGTGGATATACTAGACAAAGGATGTTGAAGGTGGAGCTGCCAGGCAGGAGGAAAAAAGAGAGACCACAGAGAAGATTCATAGATGTAGTGAAGGAGGACATGGAGAGGGTTGGAGTTACAGAGGAAGATGCAAAGGACAGGGTGAGATGGAGACAGATGATCTGCTGTGGCGACCCCTAAAGGGAGCAGCTGAAAGAAGGAGGAGGAGGCCACTGGGGCTAGTGATTTTCCAAAGTTATTAGCCACTCAGCCTTTTCAGTAGCCACAATTTTGTGGTTGAAAAATTATGTTTAATGTGATCATATTTGACTATCGCATGCTAAATTTTACTTAAACTAAATTTACAACCTTTTTCAATGTAAATGACCCTTATCCACCTTATTCCTGGGGGTGCCGCTGTAGGAACGATTATGGACGGGATTTCCGGTAGTGTTAAATCTAGCAGTAGTGTTAAATCAGTCAATAAGAAGGGAGGCACAGGGACATTTAAAATAGTGTTTTTAAAAGTTTTTCAAATTAATTTTAATGTATAGTCCACATACTGTATGTGTTTTCCACTCAGAGTGGCAGCTAATTTCAGCTCTTCTAGTTTTTGTATTTTTTGAATGTTTTTGCGTAGTTCTGGTACTTGCTGGTGTTCGTGGTTGTGTCAGACTGGATAAATGGAGGCTTCTCACCACACAGTGACAGATGACATCCAAGCACAGTGTTGTGGCGTACGTCTGCTCTAAGGTAAATCTGATTATGTCCAACATATTTTTTTTTCCACAATATCTTTATTGAACCTTTTTTTTTTAACAAACATGACACAAACAATCAAACACTAACACTAAAGTACTACAAAAAAAAAATGCACTAAAAACACCAACCACCAACAAAATCAAGTCTTCAACAATGCTCCTCTGTTTAGTCCAGACAATCCATTACATAAGTATACATATTATGTTCACCATTTTGGAATTTACAAGGTCCACACACATCATTCACCTTCTTCTTCAAGAGTTATGTTTAAATTTTTTACATAATCAATAAAAGGTCTCCATATATTCTCAAACACATTTTCCTTTGATTTCAGTATGTATGTTATTCTTTCTAATGGAAGGTTTGTTAACATCTGTCTTAACCACTGAGTCACATCTGGTCTATGAGTCTTTTTCCACAGTAGTGCAATACATTTTTTGGCATTAAGCAAACTGAGGTCTATGAATGTTCTTTCACTTTTATTAAAATTATGCTTTTCTGGGTACAGACCCAACAAAAACAGTTTAGGATTCAATATGATTTGTTTTGAGATTATTTTTTCAATTGTTACCCTCACCTCTTCCCAAAACATTCTAATTATTCTACATTCCCATAAACAATGAAATAGGGTTCCTTTACTTTCCATGCATTTTGTGCACGTATCTGGTATGTTTTTGTTATATCTATTTAACTCCACCGGTGTAACATACATCCACATTAACCATTTAAAATGTATCAATTTAAGACGTACATTTATTGATTTGGTTTGAGCTTCTGTACAAGCCAATTCCCATTGTTCCTCTGAAATTTCAGTTTGCAGATCTTCTTTCCAGTAGTTTAATCTTTTCTGTGAGTTTTCACTTGAGGATAGTGTCAATGAGTTATAAAACTCTGAAATAATACCCTTTCTTTTACTATCTTTCATCAGCATTTTTTCCAAGGGTGAGTAAATAGGTCAAGTGAGAGCATTATTTTGATTTGATCGAATAAAGTTCCTAAGTTGAAGATATTTAAAAAAATGTGTTCTATTAAGATTAAATTTGATCCTCAGCTCTTCAAAAGACATTATGTTATCTGCACATGACAGATATAAATCTTGAATCTTTTGAATCCCTTTTAAATTCCATACTTTAAATACAGCATCCGCTCTCCCTGGTTTAAAATATTGATTACCCCATATTGGGCTAAATTGTGACAGTAAGTGTGGTTCTTTTAAATAGTTTTTAGTTTCACACCATATTTTGATCATATGCTTTACAAATGGATTTTTAACTTGTTTTTGTAATTTTTTTGCTGAATCTGAGTATATGAATATGGGAAGAGGTAAAGGTAAATTGTATGATTCCATTTCAGTCCAGTGAGGGAGCTCATTTGATGAAAAATAATATGTCATAGACCTCAGTTGTGCTGACCAATAATACAACATAAAATTTGGACATTTCAGACCTCCACGATCAAATGGTAAATATAATAAAGACAGACGTAATCTAGCCCTCCTGTTGTTCCATATAAATTCCACTAACTTTTTTTTAATTCTTGAGAATAAATCTAAAGGTGGTGGTAAGGGAATGTATTGAAATAAAGTATTTTAGGTAAGATATTACTTTTAAGTATATTGATTCTCCCGATCATCGACATTGGTAGTGACATCCATCTCTGAAGTAACTCATTAATATCTGTCATTAAGGCTTCATAATTGACACTGGCGACTGATTCTAGCTTAGGCACAATTTGGATTCCTAAATATTTAAACTGATTTACAACATTGAATTGATTTACCTCAGGGGCTGGGTAATTTCTCTGGGTCTCATTTAGCATTAATATTGAAGATTTAGTTTTATTTATTTTATATCCTGATATTTCCCCAAAATCTTTATTAAATTCAACAAGGTCGGAATTGATTTTTTAAGATTCGACATAAACAAAATTATGTCATCGGCATACAGGGAGATTTTATGTTCTGTTGGTCCAACTTTAATTCCATATATTTGTGACTGTAAACGTATCGCCATCGCTAAAGGTTCAATTGCCATAGTAAACAGTAAAGGTGAAAGTGGACAGCCTTGTCGACATCCTTTATTGATTTTGAAATATTGTTATTTGTTAGGATTTCTGCTGTAGCATTATTGTATATTATCTGAACCCATTTTATGAAATTATTTCCAAGTCCAAACCTTTGTAAGACTTCAAAAAGGGCCATTCGACTCTATCAAAGGCCTTTTCGGCGTCCAGTGATAGGAGAGCTGTATCCGGTGCTTCTTTATTAGAATAAATAATATTAAATAGTCTTCTTACATTATGGAAGCCTTGTCTTCCCTTTATAAAGCCATTCTGATCTTGATTAATAATATTTGGTAAAATTTCTTGTATTCGTCTTGCTAAAATTTTACAGATTATCTTAAGGTCGGCATTTAATAGGCTTATTGGTCTCATATTTTCACATTTATTAGAGGGTTTACCTGGTTTTGGCAACAGTATAATTAAGGCATTATTCATGTATGATGGTAAATTACTATTTTGAAATGCTTCTAAAACCATTTCCAAAAAAGGTTTTATTAATTTATTCTTAAAATTTTTATAAAGGTCCACTGGAAGACCATCTGGTCCTGCACTTTTTCCTGATTTCATATTATCAATGGCTAGCCCAACTTCTTCTTGACTAATTTTAGACTCCGGTATCTCCCTGTTTTCATTTGGAATACACGGTATAGATAGTTCATTCAAAAACCCATTTAGTTTTGTTAAGCCAGATTCATTTTTGGTATCATATAATTTTTCATAGTAATCTCTAAAGGCTCTATTAATTTCTAAACGATCTATAACTACCTGTCCGTTACTTATAATACTGGTAATTGGTGTTTTAAATTCTAATTGTTTAATCTGCCATGCCAGTAACTTTCCTGATTTTTAACCTTGTTCATAAAAAGATTGTTTCAATCTTAGAAGACTCGAGGCAGCTCTATTCGCTGATTTTTTGTCATATTCAGCTCTCAAAATCAGTAATTCGTTCTCCAACCTTGGATCACTTCCTGCATACACTCTTTCTTGAAGAATTTTTATTTTATGTTCCAATTGGACTCTCTCCTCTCGAGTCTTTTTAGATTTTGAACCTGTATAACTAATAATATGTCCCTTAATAAAAGCTTTGAAAGCCTCCCACTTTACACATGCTGATGTTTGTGTAGGATTGATGTCAAAGAACTCGTCTATCTGTTTTTCTATGTACTTAACAAATTCCTCATCCTGAAGCCATTTATGCTGAAATTGCCATCTACCTGGTTCCTTTGTCAATTTCTTATCTACATATATAAGACAGCAGGGTGCATGATCAGAGATCACAATGTTATCATAAAAACAGTTTTGAATCTTGGACCTTAATTCTGTGGAGATCAAAAAATAATCAATACGTGAGAATGTCTTGTAGGTATTGGAATAACAAGAGTAAGCTTTAACTTGTGGTTTCATTTCTCTCCATATATCTAGCAATCTCAATTCTTTCATAAAATGATTAATGGTCATCCTACAACCATTGTGCGTACAGTCTAGTCCTGTTGATCTATCTATACCAGGATTCAATGTACAATTAAAATCCCCTGCTATTATATGTTGCCCTGTAAGTGATGATAAGATAAGAAATAAATTAGCAAAGAACTTTTGATCATCTATATTGGGACCATATAGGTTCACCAAATTTATATTTTCTAATAGCAAAGATCCTTGAATGATTAAATATCTTCCAAATTTGTCTCCAATTACATTTTTCACTTGAAATGGGACTGATTTATGTATGAGAGTCATAACTCCCCTGGCTCGGGATGAAAATGATGAGGTGAAAGCACTTCCTTGCCGTCTACTCCTAATTCTTTTTACATCCTCCTCTATTAGATGAGTTTCTTGTAAAAACACAATTTTTGAACCCATATCTTTTATTTTATTCATAACTTGTTTAATTTTTTTTAATTTTTGTAGACCTCTGCAATTCCATGAAGTTAAATTAAGATTAACGCTTTGGTTTATGATCAATAAGGAGTTTAGGATTACCTTGCAGTGTAAACATGCTCATACAGAGAAGCAAAAACATGAGTGGTTGAACATTCATCCTACAAACTACACACAAACAAATTCCCCCTTCCCACATTTGTGGTAATCCCCCCAAAATCAAAAGAAAAATTCCGTCTCCCGATATAGCCATCGACCGCTCCACATCCACGAGGATCAGCCAAAGCCACTCCTTCTTCATCCTCCCAATCACCCTAACTCTACTGCTTTTAATGACATAACATTAACTCTCTTCTGTAGTTTTCCAACTTAACTCCAAAATTTTTAGCAACTTTGTACATCATAGTTTTTTTTTTTTTTTAATATATAATACAATCTATATTTTGTAAACTTGCTATTTGCTTCAAATCAGTCAGATGCCTGTGCAAATGCTTAAATATTCTACCTTATATTTTGTTCATGCTTAGTTCCCACCAGTCTCTTCTTGGATCTTCTTGATGAACTCCTGCGCCTCCTCTGGGGTCTTGAAGATGTGTGTTCTGCCCCCATACGTGGTCAACAGTCTCGCAGGATAAATTACACCATGACGAATCCCAAGGTTGCGCAGCTCTTTACGCACAGGATCAAACTGCTTCCTCAATTGTTGGATTCCTGTGGCCAAATCTGGGTAGAACCGCACCTGCTGGTCCTGGTGTTTAATCTGTCCTTTAGCTCGCGCAGCGTTGAAGATCTTCATCCTGTCTCTGTTGCTGAGGAACTTCATAATAAGCATCCTCGGTGGTCCCTTATCTCTCCGTGGGCCAATACGATATGCGCTTTCCAGAACGACTGCTGATTGCAGCTCCGCGCTGCCCAGCGCCTCCGGAATCCACTTTTCCAAAAAGGAACATGTGTCCCGACCTTCGGATTCCTCCGGTAGACCCACCAGCCTCAAGTTGTTCCGTCTCGACCGGGACTCCAAGTCCAAGACATTATCTTCCAGACATTTATTTTTTTTTTCCAAAGTGCGCACCTTTAATTGAAGGCTAGTGACGTCATCTTCAGCACTAGAGACACGAAGCTCCACCTGCGCCATTCGTTCTACACAGTCACCCAATTCCTTTCTCATTCCTTCCAACGCTGCCATAATCCCATCAAATTTAGAGGAAAAGTCTGCTCTCATTGAACTAATGGCAGCTAGCACTGCACCTGTGCCGTTTCCCGCAGTCACCGCACCGCTGCTAACTTCCTCCGCCATATATGGAGCTTTATCTGCTGCATCACAGACCTGAAAGTCCGTTAATTTGGACTGTTTCGGCGGCTCGCTTTTTCCTCTACCTGGTTTTCCAGCCTTAGGCTTCACCAACATATCCTCGCCCAAACGCTGGGATACGTTCTGTCCCAAATGAGAGAGTTATTTGCCGATTTTTTTTTTCTCCAGGAGCAGAGCAGAGTGATACGTGTCCCTCTCACATGGCCGCCAAAACCGGAAGTCATGTCCAACATATTTTAACAAAATGCAGCCGACTTTATTGCGATGGAGACGTGCTGGTTGGAATGCCCACTGCGTCATTATGAGTACAAGCAACGAGAAGTCATAAATCATGACTCTTTCTTTGTTTGATAGGGTAAGTCCCTATAAAACCTCATGAGTGCCTGGTATCACTGGAAAGCTTAGAAATCGTACTTTCTAAAAATACCTGTTTTTGCGGAAGACGTAACTCCCGACCTATCGAACGCGAGTTTTCAACCTAGCTAAAATATAAAAAAAATAATCTTTTTCTGGGTCAGTTTTTGCACACTATCTACAAATTAAATATAATTTTGAAGGTCTTTCAATACAGAATATGGAAATAACATTACATCAGTTTTGAAAATGTCCTCAAAGTGACTCATTTTGCCAGCATGGGTCATTTGTTTACAGCGTTAGCATCTTAGCCACGGTGCTAACTAATGGAGCTACTATGTATGAGGCCACTTTTTAAGGTCATCTTTCCATCCCTCGATAGTTGTGGGAAGTGGTATGATTATATTACCGTTTTGAGGTGCAAGAGGCCGTGTTCCCGCACTGCTGATGCCGAAGTCATTGTTTTATAACATGGAAAAATGTCCTGTTTCAGTGACAACAATATGTTCTAAACTAGTACCGGAAGTTGCTACCATAATTCACGCAAGGCATCATGAGGCCTAGGATTAAGGTGGATACATACATAAAAGTAGCAAGAGAAACACTAGTTAATTATTAACAGGAGTAAATACTGTAAAACAGTCAAGAAAAATATTTGCAATATAAGAGTGAAGTACAGGTAGATTTGGGGTCTGTCCCATTTCTCATTTGTACCTCTTCCCCTTTGCCTACCCCCACCCCTTGGTCTTTGAAATCAAAGGCCAAGAGGTAAAATTACCCCTATGATTTGGGACATCCCTCGGGGCTGCACAATGTCATTAGTAATTGCTGATGGATTTAATCTAAATGGACACTACGTTTTTTCACTGGAAAAAAAAAACAGAAGAAAAAGAAAACTGAGTAAAAAGTCTCATCTTAAGGGAAAAAAATGTTTCAGATTTACATGAACAATTCTAATCAGTAGAAAAAGTCAGAAATTTACTAGAAATAAAGCTGTAAATTCAGACAAAAACTTGGGCCCCCTTGTGGGCCATTTTTGGTGGAGGAGTTGAGGTGACGTTTCATAGTTTTATTAACACAAGAACAGGAACGCACAGGAGTCACTCCGTCTAGCCTGAGAGTCCACAGAGAAGAGAGAGTCCCTTGCGCTGGGCCCTCTTATAGTCCCGTGATGCCACCACCGGAAAGGTAGGGCATCACCTCCCACTACACCCAGGGCACCGCCATGTTGGTACACCCTAACTATATACACTATATTCATATCCAACACCCGACACAGCCGAAATATACCTGCCAGTGGCGGGTAGGCGGGTGTTAATGTCAAGCCCTGCTCAGCTGTCTTGTTAGTTTATTAGATTCCTATATATAGTTGTCACTGTTTGTGCTCTGGTTGTGGCAGCATCACAGGATTTTCCCTCTGGTCCTTCATTATGGGTTTGGAAATACTCATGTCACTTTGTTGTGAGTTTCAGCCTTGTCAGCTCTCTTTGTTTTCTCAGTATTATTTCTGTTAATAAACCGTGTTTAAACTGGAGGAAACTGCCTGCATCTGAGTCCATTAAATCATGCCAACCAGAGGCAGACCTGACAGATGGAGGGTTTGTATTGTAATGTGTTTAAAGTTGACCCTCACTGCACCATAACCATAACACTAACCTTAACTAAATAGTTTGCCTGACCCCAATCATTAACTGAATCATACCCCTAAAATGTGTATTTAAAGGTGAACTAGACAGTATTTTTCGTGAAAGCAAATATTTAAAAAAAAAACCCAACACATCAGCAAAATGCTTAGAAAGGTGCAGAACTAAAGTCTTTATATTCTTCAAAAATAATATATTGATGAAAAAATAATTTTAACATTTTTTCCAGGTCAGAAATAATATTTACATTGAAGCACTCGGATGGTAGGACTATGGTGGACAGTAATATAGATAAACACTAGACAGGACATGGCTAACATTTTCATGTCAAATAATGGCCCTACGTTCTGTAGGCAAGTGTAATGGTCAATGGCACCTGCAGCATTGTGATAAGAGGATACACAAACAATTATTCATTGTATTTATTGTAATCATACAAGTATATTATGCATATGTAATGTAACTAGCCTGATAGCTAGCCATGTCTTATCTAGTGTATATATCTATGGCCAGTAAGGATGTCATAGCCGGTCACAAGAAGTAGGTGTGTTTGACTTAATGCAGTTCTGCGAAGACCTGACTTAAAGTGATGCATTGTGGTATTGAAGTAGTGCATGCTGGTTACAAATTTGTGTCCCACTTAAGCCAGCACTGCAAAACGTCAGCATGTCAAGTGACCTTAACCTTATGGGAACAAGTTGGTGTAAGTCAGATCTTGCAGTTGCTTCAGGCCTTGGCAGAGGCTTGGATCCACCCCTGTGACATCATAACTCTGCCCTGATTGGCTTAGATCTACATTGTCATGTTGTGAAAGTAGAACCCAGTTTTTAACCCCTTAGTCCCAAAATTAGAAATACATTTAATATGTGTTTTGGGGAGATTTATCCCCTCAGAGGTAGAACGCTTTTGTTGGAAACTGAAGGACTGTCAGGTTTAATTTATCCAGAACTGGTATTAGATGTTCCAAACTCAGTTATTGTTTTTATTTTATTTTTTTTTTGTATTTTGGTATACTTTATTAATCCCAGAGGGAAATTACAGGGCATCCACCTGAATGGATGAGGCAGCCAAGGTGTGGCGCCAATCCCTTCACCATTCACACACACACACATTCACACCTAGGGCCGCTTTAGAGTCTCCAGTGAACCTAACTTGCAT
This sequence comes from Pholidichthys leucotaenia, assembly GCA_020510985.1. Lineage (NCBI taxonomy): Eukaryota > Metazoa > Chordata > Actinopteri > Cichliformes > Pholidichthyidae > Pholidichthys > Pholidichthys leucotaenia. Next base: position 305,532,196 of record CM035843.1, read on the forward strand.
GTTTTTGGCCTGTGGGGGGAAACCGGAGTACCTGGGGTAAACCCACGCAGACATGGGGATAACATGCATACTACACACAGAAGGGTTACTGATGGTCAAGGGGTGGGATCGAACCCACGACGGTCAAGGATGGAATCAATCCTGTGACCGTCTTACTGTGCTGCCACAGTGCTAACCACTGCTCCACCGAGCTGCCATTTAAATTTAAATTTTTAATTAAAATTTATATGGAAAAATAAAACTTATCCATATCATCTAGGGGCTTTAAAATTTTTGTGATGCATGCAGGCTTAAATGTACTTAATTTTCAAACATCTAATATCATTTGTAAGGTGAACTGGATTAAACATTTTATTAAAAGTTGAAAGTAAGTGAGCCCCTAGGCTCCCACGCCTAAGGAAGGTGGCAGCAAGGTGAGGGAGCCCCACAGGGGGCCACCCACCCCCCCGAGTCCAAAGGAGCCCACGCGACCAGGAGGTGCTACCCCCTCAGTCCAGCACCCTCCGACCAGCACACACACCCATTCCCACACACTCACACGCACCCATACATACTCACTCTCACTCACCCTCTCCCCCACACAATCCCACACTCGCACTCCCAAAACAGACCCACCCACTCTCACCCACTCCCCTACCCACTCAGTCTCGCTCCCACTCGCCTTCACAGTCGCCCGCACCCACACATGCCTCCCTCCACCCATGCTCACCCATACATACACTCTCACTCATGCTCCGACGAGTAGCAATAGTGAAAATAGATGAGTTTAAATACCTGGGGTCAACCGTCCAAAGCAATGGAAAATGCTCGAGAGGTGAAGAAGAGTGTGCAGGTAGGGTGGAGTGGGTGGAAACGAGTGTCAGGGGTGATTTGTGACAGAAAGGTAGCAGCAAGAGTGAAAGGGAAGATTTACAAGACGATAATGAGACCTGCTATGATGTATGGTTTGGAGACGGTGGCTCTGACAAAAAGACAGGAGATGGAGCTGGAGGTGGCAGAGTTGAAGATGCTAAGATTTTCATTGGGAGTGACAAGGAGGGACAAGATTAAGAAATGAGTATATCAGAGGGACAGCTCACGTTGAGCGGTTTAGAGACAACGTACATAAGAGAAGCAAGGCTGAGATGGTTTAAACACGTACAGAGGAGGGATAGTGGCTATACTGGACAAAGGATGTTTAAGATAGAGCTGCCAGGCAGGAGGAAAAGAGGAAGACCACAGAGAAGATTCATGGATGTAGTGAAGGGGGACATGGAGGCATGGTGTTACAGAGGAAGATGCAAGAGATAGGGTGAGATAGAGACAGATGATCCGCTGTGGCGACCCCTAAAGGGAGCAGTCGAAAGAAGAAGATTGGAGTGTTTGTGAAACGGAGTGAAATGCTGTGCTGTCATTGTATTCAAAACAGCCCACCAGAGGGGTATTGCATAAAACCAAGATAAGGGATTAAGCCAGGATTTTCAAGTAATTCTGGCTTAATTTATATTTGACTTAGATGCATAAAAATAGGATAAATGACATCCAGCTAAGTTGTTATGGAGATTTATTCTCTGGAGCTTGTCTGGTCCAGACCAAGCTAACAGTCAGGCTGATTAATCCTGTTGATTTGTCTGGGTTTTTTTGGGCAGCGCGGTAGAAAAGTGGTTAGCACTGCGGCAGCACAGCAACTCACCCTTGGTCGGGGGATCCTGGGTTTGATCCCAGCCTCCGACCAACAGTGATCTGTGTGGAGTTTGCATGTTCTCCCCGTGTCTGCGTGGGTTTACTCCGGGATTTCTCCGGTTTCCTCCCACATACCCAAAACATGCAAGTTAGGTTAATTGGCATCAAACTGGGGATTCTAAATTGTCCTTAGGTATGACTGTGAGAGTGAATGGTTGTCTGTCTCTCTGCGTTGGCCCTGCGATGGACTGGCAAACTGTCTAGGGTGTACCCTGCCTCTCGCCCAAAGATGCTGGGATAGGCTCCAGCCCCCCCACGACCCGAAAAGGATTAAGCGGAAGAAGACGGATGGATGGATGGATGGATGGATGGATGGATGGAAATTAGTGTTTTTCACTGTTATTAAATGGTCTACTGTAAATATGTTGTAACATTTTAATTATCCTGCATTGAATGAAACTCAGAGATGAAGAAAAATTTATCTTGCATTAAAATAATACAGATATATTGTCATTCATCAAAGTATGTCCACTGTTATTTTTTATGAAGATGGTCATTTATATTACTGTCTGAGGTGTAATGATACACAGCCTATATATACTGGAGTCACTGACATCATGAATGTCTGGTTATTTTATATAACATTACTGTCACAGCACATTGTTATCTTTTCAAATAACAATGTGAAAGCCGGTTTCACTTAAACCGGCTCTGTAATAGTATACTGCATAGTGTACTTGTCATCTTGAAGCTGAAGAGGAAAAATAAGATGAATACATACGTAGTTTAACAGACATGGTTACAGTGTGTAATGAGGTATTCAGTTACATGAATGAATGAATGAATTTATTTCGGATAGTACATTACAGGTTAAAAGAAACTGTATAATATAACAAGGTCAAATTAGACAAAGACTCCTTCTACTATACAATTCCACGTGAGTTATCCGAAATGGGTGATGGCTGAAGCCGCAGCTTATATTGCCCACCACATTTCTTTCCAGTTCCTGGATCTCCAAGTCCAGTTTTCTCAGTATCTTGCATTTTATTTCATTTCTAAATCCAGAGCTAAAAACTTTCTCTCATTTAGTCTTATTCTGGCTTCTGCCAAATTTGTGTCTTCAAGTGCATTGTGTAGTGGCATCTTATGATATATCAAGCCTTCTTGAGTCCAGCAGCAGTCTCTTCATCTGCAGATGTGCATTTGACTCTTGCAGATATGCCTTCCCCCCACCATATTCAATAGAATTTGTATTAACTTTTGGACCAGGTGTACACAAATATTCCTGGAGCATACAAAACTCATTCATCTCCCCACTTAGGACACTCTGACCACCTATCTCTGTTTTTAACACCAGGCTATAACCCATCATTTGCAGAGTAAAACCACAATATAGAACTGTGCGGTGTTGGGACTGAAAAGGCTTCATCATCCTTACAGGACTGTTTTGAGGACACAGACTGGGAGATTTTTGAACATCCAGATATTCAATATTACACCACTACCATACTATCTTATATCAAATTTTGTACAGATAACGTAATCACAGAAACAGCTAAAAACATACCCCAACCAAAAACCATGGTTCAACGACGTCAGAAAGTTGCTGGCCACATTTCTTGGGACAGGTCACGTGCCCCCAGTGGCACAGCACAGCAACTGCACCTGTCAACTGACTCTTGACGTCCCATGCTGTACTGAGGATTTGTACTGATTTGTATTAATCTGCCAGTTCAGAAGGTGGCAGGCACGCGTTGGAGGAATCATGGCTGACACAGAATACACCAAAGAAGAAGAAATCCTCATTATTATTCTTCCTTTTCCTTCTAGATCTGATCTGATTGCCAGCTGGCAGGTGCATCATTGCCACCCACCGGGTTAGTGTGGACAAGAGAATGGCAGGAAAAAACAACTAAATTCTTTTAATTAATCCAGTTGCACTTAAATATCTAAATAGAGCTACATATATTTCTTTGACTGAGGTTCCTAACATGTTTTCCAAAGCAAAACCCAAATTAGCCCTCTCCATTACTGCAATCAGATGCTTCCTTTGTTCCTGGTATCCTTGACATTTCAACAAAACGCGCTGAAACTGTTTCCGGAGAACCACAATGTGCACGGCTGCCAGTTGGGTGTTTACCTATTCTATGTATGTAGCGTCTGGTTCAAAGTAGTGTTTCCTATTCTTAATCGGGTGATGAGTATCTCCTCTTTCTTGTTTCTGCCACCTCCCATTCCAGAATCCACCCGCTTTTTGAATGTCATAAAGATATCTTCCTGTATCTATTGAGTCTCAATATTCTTGCCACTTTTCCACTATATACTTTTTAATTATTGATTTGCCTTCTGCCTTACTGAGTGAGATCTGCAGGTCCACTGCCTCGAACTCCAATGATTCGTTTCGCTAATAATTCCACATTCACATTACCCTCTATTCCAACATGGGCTGGAACCCAAAGAAAGTGTACTGACTGACCTTTACTGTAGAGGTTGTAAATTAAGGAGTGGATTTCTACAGTTACGTCTTGCCTACATGACTGCAGTGACTGAACACTCTTGAGAGCTGCCCAACTATCTGAAGCAATAACAGCATTATTCCTATAATTTGTCTGCAACCACTGTAGAGTTAATACAATGGCAACTAACTCAACTGTGTATACTGATAAGTGATTACTGGTTCTTTTATTGATAAATATTTTATACTGAGGAATGTATACCACAGCTCCACTATGACCAGTTGTAGGGTCCTTGGAACCATCAGTAAATGCTATCAGCATGTTTCTGAAGCTCTGTTCAATATTTATGCACTATATAATCTGTTGCTGATTGCTTATGTTGCCTCCTCAGTTGTTGTATTTCAAAATCTACTAGTGGCATCTTAAACAGCCCTGGAGGAATAACAGACCACAGGACCGTTGGGCTAAAATCTACAGACGTGGACAAAATTGTTGGTACCCCTCAGTTAAAAGAAAAACCCACCATGGTCACAGTAATAACTTGAATCTGACAAAAGTGGTAATAAATAAAAATTCAATGAAAATTAACCAATGAAAATCAGACAATGCTTTTGAATTGTGGTTCAAGAGAATTATTTTAAATAACAAGCTCATGAAACAGGTCTGGACAAAAATGATGGTACCCCTAGAAAAGATTGAAAATAATGTGACCATAGGGACATGTTCAACCAAGATGTGTCCTCTAATTAACATCACAGGTGTCTACAAACTTGTAATCAAGTCAGTCGGCCTATTTAAAGGGTGACAAGTAGTCACTGTGCTGTTTGGTGACATGGTGTGTACAACACTAAACATGGACCAGGGGAAGCAAAGGAGAGAGTTGTCTCAGGAGATTAGAAAGATAATTATAGACAAGCATGTTAAAGGTAAAGGCTATAAGACCATCTCCAAGCAGCTTGATGTTCCTGTGACTACAGTTGCACATATTATTCAGAAATTTAAGATCCACGGGACTGTAGTCAACCTCCCTGGACGTGGCCGCAGGAGGAGACGGATAATACGAATGGTAAGAAAAGAGGCCAGAACAACCTCTAAACACATTCATGGTGAACTCCAAGGTCAAGGTACATCACTGTCAGATTGCACCATCTGTCGCTGTTTGAGCCAAAATGGACTTCATGGGAGATGACCAAGGAGGACACCACTGTTGAAAACAAATCATAAAAAAGTCAAACTGGAATTTGCCAAACTGCATGTTGACAAGCCACAAAGCTTCTGGGAGAATGTCCAATGGACAGACGAGACAAAACTGGAACTTTTTGGCAAGGCACATCAGCTCTGTGTTCACAGACGCAAAAATGGAGCATACCAAGAAAAGAACACTGTCCGTACTGTGAAACATGGAGGAGGTTCTGTTATGTTCTGAGGCTGCTTTGCTACATCTGGACCAGTCTTGAATCTGTGCAGGGTACAATGAAATCTCAAGACTATCAAGGTATTCTAGAGAGAAATGTGCTGCCCATTGTCAGACAGCTTGGTCTCAGTCACAGGTCATGGGTCTTGCAACAGGATAATGACCCAAAACACACAGCTAAAAACACTCAAGAATGGCTAAGAGCGAAACATTGGCCTATTCTAAAGTGGCCTTCTATGAGCCCTGATCTAAATCCTATTGAACATCTGTGGAAGTTGCTGAAACATGCCGTCTGGAGAAGGCACCCTTCAAACCTGAGACAACTGGAGCAGTTTGCTCATGAGGAGTGGGCCAAAATACCTGCTGAGAGGTGCAGAAGTCTCATTGACAGTTATGGAAATCGTTTGATTGCAGTGATTGCCTCAAAAGGTTGTGCAACAAAATATTAAGTTAAGGGTACCATCATTTTTGTCCAGGCCTGTTTTCATGAGTTTGTTTTTTAAAATAATTCTGTTGAACCACAATTCAAAAGCATTGTCTGATTTTCATTGATTAATTTTCATATTTTTATTTATTACCACTTTTGTCAGATTCAAGTTATTTCTGTGACCATTGTGGGTTTTTCTTTCATTAACAGAGGGGTACCAACAATTTTGTCCACATCCGTATGTGTTTTAATCCTGCCTGCTCAGCAATGGCATCACTTATCCATCCAAAGCTACTCATGTTGGACTCATTGTGTTCCCAGCAATCATTAGGAATAGCTTTTGCAGGATGTGACCTCTTATGCCCCTTCAAGTTGATCCAGTATGCCAGCATTAATTTGGTTCTTCTTAATCTTAAGGGCATTTCACCCGTCTCTACTTGGATCGCTGATACTGGAAAAAGTTTTAAATGCATCACAACAAATCCTAAGAGCCTCTGCCTGCTCTGTGTCCAATTGGTTCAGGTGACAATCAGCAAGCTGACATGAATGCAACACATCCATAGTCTAGTGTCGCTCTCATTAGTCCTCAATACACCCTCAACAGAGAGGCCTTAGAGGCCCCCCAGTCCCGTCCTGCCAGACATCTCAAAATATTATTTATTTTCTTACATTTTCCTTTATTTTTTTCAATGTGTTGCTTCCAGGCTAGTTTTTCATCAAATAACACACCTAAATACCAACTTTCGCTCTAACTTGCGGCCATAAAGTTCTAAAGAAATTTCTTTGTGACTTTTAGAGAAGCAAATCATTTGTGTCTTTGAGACAGATAATTTAAAAGCCCACCGGTTTGCCCATTGTTCAACTTGGTCTATCGCTGCCTGCATTTTCCTCTGAATGTACACAAGATTATGTCCCCTTATCCATAAGGCCCCATCATCTGCATATAAGGCCTTCCCTATTCTCTTATCGATTCCCTCAAAAATATCATTAATCATAATATTAAACAGAACAGGGCTACACACGCTGCCTTGGGGAATACCATTTTCAACTTGATATATTTTGGACTACTCTGTACCAACTCTAACCTCAATCGTTCTATCATACAGGAAATCTAACACCCAATTGTATAAGTTGCCTTCAATACCAAATTGATTTAATTTAATCAGCAACCCTTCCTTCCACAGCATGTCATACGCTTTTTCTACATCAAAGAAGACAGCTATCACATTTTCCCTATTTACCTAGGCCTTCCTAATTTCAGATTTGCCCAAAGTCCACTTTTGACTGAGTTATGTAATTTATACAGCTGCTGCAACATTATGCAAATTAGATGTGTAAATTTATTCCAATCCGAAACTTTGGATCATATTCTACATCTTTCTAATTGACAGTAAGCCATAATCTCTTGCAACTTCCAAGTTATAGCCTTGGAAATCTGAACTGTTTAACTGACAAAAAATCTTTACCACTCTTGACCACTAGGGGTTATGTCGCCAAATGGTAACTGAGACAGTTAGAGGGTTTTAATTAAGGCCAGAGATGCAGCATTCAGATTGGGGGCCAAGGAGACCTAAAAGGACACAAGAACAGACCTGAAGACGGGCATCAATGCAGCATAAATGAAATATAAACGGTTCATTAAGGATAATTTCAGAGAAAATAACCCATGAGCTATGTGGCAAGGTATCAAAACTATTACTGGTTACAAGCAAAACTACAGCACTCCCATCAACATCCCTTTCTTAAATGATCTTAACACATTTTTTTGCTTGATTTGAGGATAATCATAGGCAAGAATCAGAAATGACTATGACAGCATCTGAGAGTGAACAACCACTCATTTTTCAGTCATATCAAGTCCAGCGGGTCCTGCAAAACATCGACATCAGGAAGGGACCAGGACCAGATGGAGTTACAGGTCGGGTACTAAAAACATGTGCTAGTCAGGTAGCCACAGTATTTACAACTATTTTTAACCGATCACTTCAACAAGCCACAGTTCCCACTTGCCTCGAAACTGCCACCATTATTCTTGTGCCCAAAATTTCAGCTGTCACAGATTTAAATGATTATTGTCCCATTGCTCTCACACCAGTAATCACGAAATGCATGGAAAGACTGGTGCTGCAACACATCAAATCTTGCATTCCCTTGGACCTGGTTCAACATCAATTTGCTTACAGGCCAAACAGGTCAACAGATGATGCTACCTCAATAGCATTACGCACAGCTTTTGCCCATCTAACTAACTACTAACTAACCTGCACTTATATAGCGCTTTTCTAGTCACAAAGACCACTCAAAGCGCTTTCATTAATACTAACCCTCTATTCTAAGGGCCTATAGGAAACAGATATCTAGGGACAATTTAGAACAGCCAATTAACCTAACACGCATGTTTTTGGCATGTGGGAGGAAACTGGAGAAATCCCGGAGTAAACCCACGCAACACGGGGAGAACATGCAAACTCCACACAGATCACTGTTGGTCGGGGGCTGGGATCGAACCCACGATCCCACGATCCCCACAATCCCCCGGCCAAGGGTAAACTGTGCTGCCGCAGTGCTAACCACTGCACCATCGTGCAGCGATGCATCTCAAAAATTCAAACACCAATGTTCGGATGCTGTTTACTGACTTCAGCTCTGCCTTCAATTCCATCAGCCCCAGCAGACTGGTCAGCAAACTGCAATCACTACAGCTTAGAACATCCCTTTGTCAATGGATTAAAGATTTTCTCACAAACCGACCCCAGCATGTTAAGCTGGGTAGTCTTACCTCCTCCACTGTCACTCTCAATACTGGTGTACCCCAGGGCAGTGTTCTCAGTCCAATCTTGTACTCCCTGTATACTCATGACTGTACCCCCACTCATAGCTCTAACGCAATAATTAAGTTTGCGGATGATACAACCATAGTGGGTTTGGTGGCAAACAATGATGAATCGGCCTATAGGGAGGAGATTCAGACATTGTTGACATGGTACAGAGACAATAACCTGTGCTTAAACATGAAGAAGACTAAATAATTATAGACTTCAGGAAATTAAAAGCACAGCATGCAGGATTGAGCATCGAAGGGGAGGAGGTGGAGCAGGTTGCTGACTTCAAATTCTTGGGTGTGTATATATCCAGAGACCTAAGTTGGAGTGCGAACACAACTCACAACATCAAGAAAGCCCAGCAACGACTCTTTTTTCTCAGAACCTTGAAGTGTAACAAACTTCCTCTAGCTCTGCTTAAGAACTTCTATCAATGCACAGCAGAGAGTGTCCTGACATATGGCTGTGCTGTCTGGTACTCAAGCTGCACAGAGGCAGAAAAGAAGGTGCAGCAATGGGTCATAAAGACAGCCCAGTGGAATGTGGGCTCCCCGCTCCCAAGCATGGAGGACATTTACTCCACATGCCTCCTTGGAAGAGCTAAAAACATCAAGAATGACCCAACACACCCAGGACATTACCTGTTTTCCACCCTTCCCTCAGGTAGGCTCAGAGTCATCAAAACCCAGACAAGCAGAATGAAAGAGCTTTTTTCCTAGAGCAGTAGACAGACTGTTGCACTCATAATCCTTTTAGCAGGTATGCACACAGTCACACATATGTAGAGTGCATTAGTATTTTATCTATTTATTGTTATTTATTACTAAGATGATTGCATTTTAAGCTGCTAAGAGACTACTGAACAGAGTTTCGTTGTATTTTGTGTACAATGACAAAGATTCTATTCTATTCTAACAGTTCTGACGGGACACGCTGTGATTATGATTTTAATTAGAGAACTCACAGCATCATCCTCATCTTGTGGCTCATGAAGTTTAACTGTCACCAGACGCTACAGGTTCAATTCAATTCAACTTTATTTATATAGCACCATTTCACAACAGCAGTCATCTCATAGCACTTTCAACTGTAGGGGAAACCCCCACAGTTGCAGAAAAACCCCAGCAATCAAGTGATCCCCTGTGAGCAAGCGCTTGGTGATGGTGGAGAGGAAAAGCTCCCTTTTAACAGAAAGAAACCTCTAGCAGAACCAGGCTCAGGGAGGGGCAGTCATCTGCTGCGACTGGCTGGGGCGTGAGGGGATAGAGAAGATGAAAAGAACAGACATGTAGAGAGCAAACAGCACGATGGGGACTCAATCTATGGGAGAGAACAAACAGATGTTAATGACCAGCAAAAAAAAAAAAAAAAATTTCATTGAGAGTGAAGAAAGGAGTGAAGCCCAGTGCATTATTGGAGGTCCCCCTGCTGTCTAAACCTATTAGTAGCATAACTAAGGGAGGGTTCAGAGACACATGATCCCTCCCTAATTGCAGGCTATATCAAAAAGGAAAGTTTTAACCCTATTCTTAAAAACAGAGATTGAGTCTGACTCCCGAATCCAGATTGGCAGCTGATTCCACAGGAGAGGAGCTTGATAACTGAAGGCTCTGCCTCCCATTGTACTTTTGGAGATTCTAGGTATTACAAGTAATCCAGCATTTTGGGAGCGTAGTGCTCTGTTAGGATAATATGGTAGTGTCAGATCTTTTAAATAAAAAGGGGCCTGATTGTTTAGAGCTTTGTAAGTAAGAAGAAGGATTTTAAACTTAATTCTAAACTGTATGGGAAGCCAATGAAGGGAGGCCAGAACCGGAGAGGTATGATCTCTCTTTCTGGTACCTGTTAAAACTCTTGCTGCAGCATTTTGGATCAACTGAAGACTTTTTAAAGATGTTTTAGGACAACCTGATAATAAAAGGTTACAATAATCTAATCTTGAGCTAACAAAAGCGTGGATCAGTTTCTCAGCATCACTCTGAAACAAGATGCTCCTAATCTTGGCAGTATTACGCAAATGATAGAAAGTAGTCTTAGAAACGAATTTAATATGTGAATTGAAAGATGAATCTTGATCAAAAATAACTCCAAGATGGGGCCATCCAAGATGACATTTGTCAGTCAGCACAAATGCCACATCCTTTTTTGGACATGTTTGTTCTTTATGAAGGACAGACTAATAAAAATGACTACTACTAAAATACTAAAGCAGCATCCATCTTAATCTAACTTTATTGTCATAAATGCCCTTTGGGGCAGAGAGAGAGACCCATGTGCCAACAGTTGAGTATAAAACTCAAAAGGCAAAAAAATACAACAAATATATATAAATATAAGGAAAAAGCCACAAGACTGAGCCTGGCAGAACTTCCAGAGCTCAGCTCGTGACAGAGCCCCCCTCTCAAGGGGTGGCCCCAGACACCCCAGGATAACAACACCAAAAGAAAAAGAAATAGCCTGCCCCCCCAGCAGGGGCACAACAATAACCCACCCAGGGTGGGTGGTGGGGGGAACAGGCTAGGGGGGAACAAAGCAAAATCCCACTCAGGACCCACACCAGTCAAAATCAGAGGCTCAGGCCCCATGGACCAGAGAGCTGGAAAGTTCAGGTGGGCGACCAAAGTCCCAGGCCTGGCGGACAGTGAGGTGGAATGAGTCAGGTGGCCTGCTGGAGAATTTGGGCCACCCAACCAAACGGCACAGTCCGTCAGGTGGTTGACCAGAGTTCTTCAGCCACCTGAACAGCCAGGGTGGTCCAGGAGGCGGCTGCCCAGCAGGAAGAAATGATGGTGGGTGGGACGGAGGAGTCAGGGAAACCACGGCAGCATTTGGTGCAGGAGGGGGGACCACAATGGCATCTGGCAGAGGAGGGAGAACCACGACGGAATCTGGTACAGGAGGAGAGGGGACCCTGATGGTGTCTGGCGAAGGAAGGGGAGCCACAACGCTCTCGGACAGGCCAGCAGCACCCTCGGTGGTCCCGGACAGGGACATAGTTGCACCCGCGGAGGCTCTGGACCAGAGCGAATCAGCATCAGTGGTGGCTCCAAGCTGGAGCAAAGCTTCACCCGTGGTGGCGCCGGGTCGGAACAATGCAGCACCTGCGGTGGCCCCTGACTGGAGCGACGCAGCACCCGCGGTGGCTCCAGGCTGGAGCAGCACTGCACCTACGGTGGTCCCGGACAGGGACACAGCTGCACCCTCGGTGAGTCCGGACTGGACCAAAGCTGCACCCGCAGTGGCTCTGAGCTGGAGCAAAGCTTCACCCGTGGTGGCGCCGGGTCAGAGCGATGGCTGGAGCAGCACTGCACCTGCGGTGGTCTCGAACAGGGACACAGCTGCACTCTCGGTGAGTCCGACTGGACCAAAGCTGCACCCTCGGTGGCTCTGGGCTGGAGCAATGCAGCACCCATGGTGGCTCTGGGCTGGAGCAATGCAGCACCCATGGTGGCTCTGGGCTGGGGCAATGCAGCACCCATGGTGGCTCTGGGCTGGGCCAAGGCTGCACCCATGGTGGACCCGGACTGGGCCAAGGCTGCACCCTCGGTGGACCCGGACTGGGCCAAGGCTGCACCCTCGGTGGACCCGGACTGGGCCAAGGCTGCACCCTCGGTGGGCCTGGACTGGGCCAAGGCTGCACCCTCGGTGGGCCTGGACTGGACCAAGGCTGCACCCACATTGGGCCCGGACTGGACCAAAGCTACACCCTTGTTGGGCCCGGACTGGACCAAGGCTGCACCCATGGTGGCCCCTGGGCTGGGGTATAATGCCTATGGCGGGCCCACACTGGAGCGCAGCACCCAAGTGGGTTTTAAGCTGGGGCGCAGTACCCACGACAGTCCCCGACTGGGACACAACACCCACGGAGACCCGGACTGCGGAGGAGCTGCACCCACGTAGGTCCCAGGCTGGGACGGAGCACCCGTGACGACCTCAACCGGAGGAGGAGCAGCACTCACGGAGGACCCGGACTGGGCCGAAGCTGCACCCACGGAGGTCCCGGGCTTGGATGGAGTGTCCTCGACGACCTCAGCGGGGGGAGCTGGACCCACGGCAATCTCAGGCAGTGAATCTGGACCCACAGAGACATCTGGCAGATCTAATAGTACCTTGGGCGGAGCTGAGCTGAGCTCAGGCGCAGCTGACGGCTGCACCCAACTCTCCTCACCAAGAGCCAGGCAAGATTTCTCCAAAACATATACAAGAAAAATGAAGGAGAGCACTTGCCTGAGCTTGAGCTCCACCGCCGTCCAAGACTCTGTCAATCCAAGGGACGATGTTTTGGGTTGGGTCTTTCGGAGGTCCAGCTCCAACTCTAATGCAGCGGCTCCTGCAGCAGGCATGGTGGCTGGTGCAGTCCTGGCTTCCTCCAGCGAGGTAACCCACACAGGTGGTTCATCCGGCATGGATTCTGGAGGTGGTTTTCCTGCTGGTGCTGGATCCTGAGTCGCTGAAGCCAAGGGATGCTCTTTTGTCCCCAGGTCGGAGGCAGCGTTCTCCCTCTGTCCAGTCCACGGCTGCGGGGCGGAGACTTGGTCCTCCAGACCTGCAGGCCCCTCCATTGTGCGGCGACTCAACCCTGGGACCGGCAGGCACTCGAGGAAAATAGGAGGAGACATGGAGAGAGCAGGTAAAAGGTGTGTAGCTGCAGCAGACAGTGAGGATTCAGAGGACTGCATGGTCTGAGCCTCACCACTGGGAATCAGACAAGGTAATTCATGTTTGAATGATTGAGATTGAAAAAACACTTGCGTGTGTTCCTGGAGTGTGATGTTTTCTGCTGCAGCTGGTGTGAAATCCACCCTCTCCGTGGCTGCAGCTGTCGTGGGCCCCTCAGAGGATTGTAGAGGAGCTACCCTTCAGACATGGTGGTGGGCAGAGCTGAGAAGGAGGAGACCAGTCCCTCAACAGCTGGACGGATCATCAAGGACGAGGAAGAAAGAGCAAAAGTGGCGAGGTTGGCTAACAGCGTAGCCAGAGAAGAAGATTCAAGGGAAATCGCTGTGGGAGTTTTCTGCCTTGGTGAAGGAGGGGCTGTTGAGGAGGAGGTGGAGGCATTCTTCCGGTGGTCCAGATGACGGCGTCATGGAGCTGGCGATGCGGATGCTGGAGCCAGAGCTGGCGAACCGGGAGAGGGGAAGGACGTCTGCCATGGACAGCATCTCTGCATTGGGTTTGGTCCCGCTGGAGGCGGCCCCATGGTCAACCCGGGGAGCGACCGCTGAAGCGAGGAGACTGTGGACAACAGTCCCGCGTATTGAGGGTGTTTTTACAGGCCGGGGTGTGCCTCCAGGATCAGTACCGCTTCATTCAGGCTCTCCCAGGTTTTTTTTTGGTCCGCGGGTGGCGAGAGCTTCATCCACAAAACTTTGGATAAAGTCAGCAGCCCACTCCTCCTCCAGGCTCAGGGACCCTGCTGCCAATCTCCCTTTAATTGATGGAGGCCGGCGTGCCGGGGGCATGACGAGCTCCAAAAAAATAGGTGAGTTAAAAAAAAAGAAAAAACAAAGAATCCACAAACTCACAGCAGCTGGGTCTCAACTGGCCACTGCTTTCTGTCATAAATGCCCTTTGGGGCAGAGAGAGAGAGACCCATGTGTCAACTGTGAGTTTGGGCAATTTATTGAAAAAACAAACAACAAACGTAAAGTTCAACAAGGTGCTAAAAATACAAAATAACAACGAGAGAGAAAATGTACAAGAATAGCGCGCCAGAGCAGGAATATGCTCTGGCGGAGACAAAGACAGACTGAAGATACACTTGATCGGTCAAGGCAGCAGCAAATGGGATGAAAAATAACTCCCCTTAAATAGGGTCAAAACCATAAACATAAGTGGTGACCGGTGTGGGTTTACATGAGCGGGCAAAGAGGTAACAATGAGTGAAGATTGGGATCAGCTGGAAGAGATGAGGGAGGAGCGGCTGTACTTGACAGCTGACAGGGCGACGCCCACACAGAGCACCCAAACCGGAAACGCGGCCTGACAGCTGTCAACCCAAAGAAAGAACACCAAAGGACAAATATAAGGAATAAATATCAGCAAAAACAGACTAATAAATAATTACAAATTGAAATGAAACATGAGTGTAACAAAACTGAAGCCTAAACAAAACAATAAAAAGCAGTATTAAAACTCAAATAGCACAAAATACAACAAATATATATAAATATAAGAAAAAACCCACAAGACTGAGCCTGGCAGAACTTCCAGAGCTCAGCTCATGACATTTATTCTTTCTTTTAAGTAGTACAACAAATGGAAGGGGGGTGTTCTCCCCACAACAGTGCTCATACTGATGGTGTCAACAAAAACTGCAACAAAAAATATCTCAGCCTAGAAACTAGCACAGTAACTGACCAGTTAACTTGTTTTCACAATTTGATAAAAGAGAACATGCTAACTTTTAGACATTAAGCATTTCCCATTAGCCTTTGCAGTTCCAGTCCCCCAGAATGCTACATTTGTCTTTTTCTTTGTTTACAGCAGCCATTTTTCATTTTGTTAGATATATTTTTCACCACCTCATAGGTTTCCATGAGAAGCTGATGTTCTGCTGGTGAGAAATCTGCTGCTCGTGTTTGCCTACTGTCTTATCTGCAGTAGGATCAATGATTTTGTGATCAATTGTGTGGTCTATTTAAGTTTGCCATGAATGTGCACTTATCCCAACTATCTACACCTGGCTTGACATAGCTTCCTCTTCTCACCCTAGCTTGACAATGGTGCAACTGAATAAGTCAGGATAAGCAGCTCCAACTATGTCAAGCCACGATTTTTCACTTGTCCTGGCTTTCTTAATTCTACTTTTATGCAATACCCCTCTGGTTGGGAGATTTGAAACAACAGACCTCTGTTCACATATTCACTGAAGACTTGCTGGCACTGGATGGTGATGTTTGTCAACACGGACAAGACAAAGGAGATGATAGTGGACGTGAGGAAAGGGAGGAGGAGACCACATCAGCCACTGTTCTTCCGGAAGCTTGAGGTGGAGAGGGTGAGCAGCTTTAAATACCTGGGCATCCACATCAGCGAGGACCTTAAGTGGACACAAAACACCACAGAGCTGGTTAAGAGAGCTCAACAGCGACTGTACTTTCTGAGGAGGCCGAAGAAGTTTGGCATGTCTTCCAGGATTCTCAACAATTTCTACAGCTGCATCATCGAGAGCATCCTGACCAACTGCATCACTGCGTGGTACGGCAGCACCACTGCCCTGGACCGCAAACGCCTGCAGAGAGTGGTGAAGACAGCGAAGATCATCAGGACTCCGCTCCCCTCTCTGCAGAGCATCTACCACCGCAGAGTCCAAAAGAGAGCTGACGCCATCCTCCGAGACCCCACCCACCCCAACACAGACTGTTCACACTTATACCCTCAGGCCGGAGGTACAGAAGTGTGAAATGCAGGACAACCAGACTGAAAAACTCCTTCTTTCCCACTGCCATCAGACTCATGAACAGATAACAACTCCCAAAACTCTGTAACACAGCTTCACATATAGAAACTCACACACTGGCTGCTAAATTTACACACTGCTCACCTGTACAGTAGATATAGTATCACCTGTCTGATGTCCATATCATCTCTGCTGCTACTTATCAAATAATTTGTAATTATATACTGCTTGTTGCACAATGCTCATTTGCACACTGTACATAAGTCTATGCCATCTCAGGTTCACATCAGGTTGCACACTGCTCATTTGCACACTGTGCATAGGTTCATGCCATGTCAGGTTCACATCATCTCTGATATCAATATACCACTATCACTTTAGTCATCCAGTGAATTTTCAGTTTCATTTCTCTACTGCCTAACTGTGTGTTGGTGTGTGTGTTTTATCATCCATTAGTATAAGGATTGAGTTACTGTGTTAGTGTGTCATGACCGATTAGAATTGCTGTTTCTGTACCTTTTAACTTGGCATTCGTTTGGACAGCAAAGTAAGAATTTCACTGCTCAGGAAATGTAGCATTTCTTAACTGTACACATGATAATAAAACCTTTGAATCTTGAATTTTAAAGGTGCAATAAGTTAGATTTTACACTTTTTATTATAACAGATTAACAAATAAAGTTAAATTAAGCATTTGTCCATTCTAAATGCCACATCATGAACTCCAGTGATCCCGTGAATTACACCAAAACATATCTTACTCTGTCATTATGGGGCTTATTACCTCCGCCAAGGGAGGATGGAGGTAATGTTTTAAGTGGCATTGGTTGGTTGGTTTGTCTGCCTGTTAGCAACATAACTCAAAAAGTTATTTTATGGATTTTGATTAAATTTTCAGGAAAGGTGTGTAATGGCACGGGGAACAGATGATTAGATTCTGGTAGTGATTCGGATCACAATCTGGATACAGGAATTTTTTGAATATTATTTTATATATAAATCTGGCGCTTTTCATGTACTGCCCCTTTAAGACGTGTCCACTGAGTTATGTGTGTGGCTACGTTATAGGGCCACGCGCCTCAGCAATCTGGAAGCCAAACACTGTAGAAAAAGTATTAGGGGGCGTGTCCACCAAACTTATTTTTTCTGCTGTGGGTGACTATTTTCTATTCATTCTCTATGTAGTCCAGTGTTTACCGGCACTGAAATGCTTGAGTGGGAGCCGCTTTTTGGCGCAGAGCTCAGGGCTGAAAAAATTTCAACTTTTCAGACTACTGTATAGCTGTGCTTGTAAATGTCAGAACTTTCTCAGCAGCCAATTAGAACTAAGGAAGGGTGGGACATAGGAAAAGTAGAAGAAACTATGAAAGAGGAGGTGGAGGCTGAACTTTGCTGCATCAAACAACCCGGTACTCTTTGATTTGACACTAAAAGGATATCATGATCAAAATTTGAAAGCAAACGCTTGGAGAAACATGTCCGCATCTGTCGGCGTGCCAGGTGAGCGTTTGTGCCTTTGTCATGGTCATATTTCCTACAAGTTTATTGCGGTAGATAATATGTATACTATGTGAATTTGTAGTTGATAACTGCAAAATTGGAATGATACTGCACTGTTGTGTAATACTGCTTAATAATTCTGAACCTTGTCAGTAAAGGCAAGGCAAGTTTATTTGTATAGCACATTTCGTGTACGAGACAATTCAAAGTGCTTTACATACAAACATTAAGGCATTGCAGGAAGTTGCAAAAGGAATACATAAGAATTTACAGTAAACTGTAGGGAGAAGAGAGGAGAAAAAAACAAAACAACGAAAACTGACCTCAATAAACCATGATCATCATCAATCATGATGTTGATTTAAGGTGGAATTGCCAAGCCCCAATGCATGGTCAGTACAATTATGACAGTCTTGTTATTATTAATAAAGTGTTGGCATATTCTTTTTGCTGTCGTTTCTCTGTCTGTTAATAATAATAATAATAATAATAATATTAAGGGACTGCATTTATATAGCGCCTTTCATTCAAATTTTCAGGAAAGGTGTGTAATGCACACTGAACAGATGATTAGATTTTGGTGATGATCTCAAAATGCATTCTTCTGCCAAGGCTCTTATCTTCTTACAGAGTGTTAGCAACAATCCTCCAAAACTACTGGATGAATTTGGATGAAATTTTCGCCAGAGGTGGCTCTTGGCCTACAGATGAATCCATTACATTTTGGTGATGAACTGAGAATGCATAATTCAGCCAAGGCTCTTATCTTTCACAGTGTTAGCAACAATAGTCCAAAACTAATGGACAGACTTTGATGCAATTTTCACCAGAAGCGGCTCTAGACCTACACGCAAGCCCATTACATTTTGGAGTTGATTCATGAGGGACGGAAGGAGCCTTGGCGGAAGTATGCACTGTCTGAGTGCTTTCTAGTTTAATTAATAACTTAGGTGTGCAGCATCCTGCGGTCATCATATGTTACCCTGCACAGCACTGAGTTGCATAGTTATCAATGCTTGTTTACATCTGATATCAAACATTTACCCATTCCAAATAACATTGATAAAAGCTACAATGAACCTGTGAATCACGCCAAAACATGTATTTTACTTGCAGTTGTGATCCAGTTTATTTCATTAATTGATGTACACAGAGTACCGTGGCTGCTGTGAACACACCTAGCCTCAGCCAGCCTAGTTATATTGTTGTTTCTGTCATTTACCCATTCCAAATAACAAAAACAAGAAAGTGAAACAAGTTGAAACATATGTCTTAGTCCCAGTGGTTATGTGGATTATTTTATTATTAACTTGTGTTGTGTAGGGGTGGGCAATTGTCACGATGCGGAGCACGGTGGGAGCACGGTGCTCATGCGTTCGGTTATATTAGTTTATTTTCCATACTTTCTTCATCTTGTTGTATTTTATATTTGAATATGGTTTTGTTTGTATTTTGTGGATGAGTTGCCATTTGTCTCTGATTTTGTATTTGAGCTCTTGTTATTATAACCTTAGTTTTTACCATTATAATCTCGGTCATTTGTGTGTCTATGGTCTTGTCACCTTAATGATATCTTCCTATGTTTAGGTATGAGCCTTCTTCATCTTCTCTTTTAGTTTATTCCTGGGAGTGTTTACATTCATTATCCTTGTCTATTTTTATCTTGTCTTGGCCTTGGTGGGCTGTCATTATTCTTTGTATATTTGTTCGTCATCCTCTGTATCATGATTCAGTATTCATTCTGGTCTGTACATCTGTTGTGACAGTCACCTCTGTTTACTTCCTCTGTGGGTTCAAGTTCACGGGCTGTCACGGCTGTCATTATTTTTGGTTTGATTATTCTCACTTGTTATCCACACCTGTCATTCGTTGTAATCAATCCCTCTTGTCTTATTTAAGGCTTGCTGTGCCTCCACTCGGCGCAGCGTTCTACTGTTTGTCCAGATGTAAGTTTCATGTCTTATTTTTCTCACTGTTTATCCTGTGGGAGCTCCCCGCGTCTCTGTATCCTCGTCTGGCGTTCCCACATGCCTGCTCCTTTGGTTCGTGTAAGTTATTTTGTCTTTTATTATAGTTTGTGTTTTTATTAAAACCTTGCAAACTCACAGTTCAGCGCCTGGGTCTTGGTTCCTGCCCTGCCGGGCCAATTTACGACAGCAATATTACCTAAAAATGATATCATGATATTTCTGTGAATTTTCACGATAATGATATTTTCCACAATATTACAGAATACAGTTGTTTTTTTTTTAAATTTATGTGAAAAGGACAGTTTCACAGGCCAGCATTATTGGTGGTGGAGTGGTTAGCACTACGGCAGCACAGCAACTCACCCTTGGCCGGGGGATCCTGGGTTCGATCCCAGCCCCCGACCAACAGTGATCTGTATGGAGTTTGCATGTTCTCCCCATGTCTGTGTGGGTTTACTCCGGGATTTCTCCGGTTTCCTCCCACATGCCAAAAAACATGCAAGTTAGGTTAATTGGCATCAAACTGGGTATTCTAAATTGTCCTTAGGTATGACTGTGAGAGTGAATGGTTGTCTTTCTCTCTGTGTTGGCCCTGCGATGGACTGGCGATCTGTCCAGGGTGTACCCTGCCTCTCGCCCAAAGATGCTGGGATAGGCTCCAGCCCCCCCGCGACCCGAAAAGGATTAAGCGGAAGAAAATGGATGGATGGATGGATATTCAAGAAAAACAAAACAAAAACTCTTATTTCTTCAGTTTATGAACAGCCAAATTTTTGTACTGTATCAAATATTACAAAAAAATAATATAAACTGTTACATGTTAAGTGCACAGAGAGGTTTTATGCTGAAGCACTTTACCTGCATTGTAACTTGTTGCATGGACCTCTCCTGGGGCTTTTTGGCTTTCGTTGCACTGAACAGATGTTTTTTTTTTGCTCTTCAGGATGTTGAATAAAATCAAGATGAAGCAGCCTAAACAGAATGAAAATACACATACAGACACTTCGAGCAACACATTGTCAGACGTTAACACCACTCCAGCGGTGTAGCTGACGTATGGAAAAAATGCAGCTGGATTATCCACATTGCTGCACCATTTTTTTTTAACATGGCAGCAGTCTGAAACAGCCTTAAAACTTAAATATTTCCACTCAACTAGATGTAGATGCTACTGGCCATGGAGTGACAGCTTCCCACGCCATGTTTGTTTTGCTGTTTCTATGGTAACGCATAACTTCTGCCTGCAGTGTAACAGGGTGACGTCACGCAGCAGACCCCAAATATTTCAATATTCATTTTTACACCGGTATCAAAATCTATATCGGTATTATCGTGAACGATACAATACGGCACCCCCCTATGTGTGTGCATCCATCAGTTACTGCTGATAGTGTTGCTGTTGGCTTTCCTTCCTGCAACAGCTGAGTGTTGGTGGCTTGGGAGGATCCGCCATTAGGGAGATGGCTTGCTCTTCACTGTCGTCACCCATTTCCAGTTCTGGTCCACTCGTTGGAAGCTGCAAAGGAACCATGGCAGACTCGCCGGAGGGCATGGGAGACCCTCAATCGGCAAAAGGTGACAGAAAAGTGCCAGGAGCTGGCCCATTGCTGACCATAGACTGGATGCTGTTGTCAGAGTTGTGGGTAGTCATTGAAGTTCATCATAACAGTTTTCAACTTTGAACCTAGTTTAGGAATTTATTTCCAAACTACATTCTATATCCTCTGAGTTTAAGTCTTTCAGAATCAGTTTTATCAGGTATAGTTTAGAAAGGATTAATTACATTATTGAGTCATCTAATTAAATTATTTAGTGTGATTCACTGAGGGACTTTAGAAGCATGGATGTGAAAGGATCTGGGCCTTGTTATTGCAATGTGTTTGCAACAGAAATGTTGTGCAATGCATGATCATGAAACTGTACAGTAAATAATTTGTCTACTGAATAAAAAGACTAAATCAGTAAAGTTTCCTAAACTACACATCCTCTCTGCCCTCTACCAAATAAATAATACACATGTAATACACACCTTAATTGTCCTGAAGGACAAGCTGCTGTGCGCAGGGGTGGACCAGCACCTGTCATCATGGATCCTGGACTACCTCACAAACCGGCCTCAGTTTGTGAGAACCCGGGACTGTGTCTGACACGATCATCAGTAGCACGGGGGCCCCCCAGGGAACGGTTTTGGCTCCCTTCTTGTTCACCCTTTATACTGCGGACTTCTCACACAACACAACACACTGCCATCTACAGAAGTTCTCTGACGACTCTGCGATCGTTGGCCTCATCTCCAACGGAGATGAAGCTGAATACAGAGGGCTTATCTAGGACTTCGTGGACTGGTGCCATCGGAACTGCCTCCAGATCAATGCGAGGAAAACTAAGGAGCTAGTGGTGGACTGCTGCAGGCAAGGACAACCCCTCACAGCACCAGTAAATACACAGAGAACAGACATTGAGATGGTGACATCCTACAAGTACCTGGGTGTTCATCTGAACAATAAACTAGACCGGTCACACAATACTGACGCGCTCTACAAGAAGGGACAGCGCAGGCTGTTCCTACTGAGGAGACTCAGGTCTTTTGGTGTACAAGGGGCGCTGCTGAAGACATTCTATGACACGGTGGTGGCATCAGCCATCACTTTTGGAGTGGTCTGCTGGGGCAGTGGCATTACAGCAGCCGATAGGAAGAGACTGAACAAACTGATCAAGAAAGCTAGCTCTGTCCTGGGGCAGCGCCTTGACCCAGTGGAGGAGATGGGAGAGAGAAGGACGGTGGCTAAACTGTCATCTCTGCTGGAGTCCGAGTTCCACCCTATGCAGGACATACTGAATGCACGGAGGAGCTCATTTAGCAGCAGACTACATCATCCTAGGTGCACAACCAAGAGGTTTCGCAGGTCCTTCCTACCAACGGCTGTCAGACTGTATAACCTAAGCAGGGCTGCTCGCAGAGATAGCAAAAAGACGTGACAACCTAATAGTATTGAATGCAAAAGACGCAATAGACTTACACAATGGTCCCTTCAGATATACAACTAGGAAAATACCGGTCGCTATGGAGGGTGAGAATATGTATGGGTACATAATCATACCATGTAGGATAACTAAGTAGACAGTTGTGCTGTTTTATCCCATCTAGCAACAATGCTCTGCACTGTGTGTGTTTATATATTTACATATTTATTCCATCTAGCTACAATGCTCCGCACTGTGTGTTTATATATTCATATATTTATTCCATCCAGCTACAATGCTCCGCACTGTCTATATATTTATATTTATATGTACATATGTATACTCGCTGCTCTTGTTTTTTCTCTTGCCTTCTGCCTTCTGATTGTTGCTCTGAGTGTTGCTATCCCTGTGCTGCTGCAATCCTGGAATTTCCCCATTGTGGGACTAATAAAGGCTCATCTTATCTTATCTTATCTTATAATCTGTTCCAACTTTCTCCGCGCACAACAATCTAAGTGAGATTTCAGTTAAAGATTCTATTTGTAGCTCTAGAAAATCCTGTAAATCTACTACAGCTTTTTGTTTTGTTCATAAACATCACAGAGTTTGCTGCTTTCTGACACCGTCTTCACAGAAATCACTGGAGAATAGATTTCAGTTCACTTATTGGTGTCAGATGTCTCTTAAAAACAAGAGTTGATGAGAGTTACAAATATACATTTTAACATCAGTAACAGAGAATTTGAGATACTTTCTGATTTAGCGTAAATTTCCCAAAAATAGTAATATTTACCACTTGTGTGACTTCAAGCATATTTTTTGTCAAAGGGATTCTATGGGAAAACACGGCAGATATGAATCCTTAGAGTATGATGACTCTAAAATAAACCACCTGACTTCACATACTCATAATAATCTGCTGTCACAGTAAATAATATAAATGTATTGTGTGTACAATGTAGCAGATATTTTGCATTAAAACACAGCCAAATGATGCCTAATGGGTATTTTTAAGCAGTGAAAGCATTAGCTGTCCTGAAGGTTTTCTGAGGCCCTGTGGTCTATTTTTTAAAGGTCACCTTTTGAACACAGCCTGTCCTAGGTTAGAGTTACAACTGTGCCAATCTCTGTCCATTCCTAAGTAATTCACGATTAAGATTATTCACTGAACTGAAAATGTTCTCCTCACTAGCACTGGACGTTAGATTTTTCCAGATTTTCTTGGACTTATTCTGACTGCATTAGTGGTGATTTGGGTCTATGTAGGAGGTGAATAAATATGAAAATGAATGAAAAATATTTCAGTCTGTTAGATCATGTGTCAGTGCAATATCAGAAAAAAACTGGGACATTTATTCAATCTTATAAAACATGAAGAAAGTAAATCAACAGGGTGATTTTTTGTAAACACTTCCTCTATTTCCTCTGTGGTACATATTTTTAATTGTTGTGTTTTTTCTAGATTAATTTTTTATTGTTAATATTTGTATTCTATTTATTACTGGTCACTTATCCCACTAAACTTCTTGACATATCATAAATTGTCTATTGTCTCTGAGGGCCGTATTACAACGATGCAGTCAGTTGTCACTGATGCAGAACACATTTATAGGTGGTTCCAAATTCATTTCCTTATCACAACAGCGTAGAAATGAACTCTTCACAAGGCGCATGATGCAAAGCGGCCAGTCTAATCATTGAGAGGTGTGTTTGGAAAATCCAATCCAAAGTGCTCCTGTCCATCCCTTTAATACAAAGAGGCACATTATCTAAAGTCAACTGTGATCATGACGGTTTTAGACGGGTTTTGCGCTGACCAAAGCCTGTGTAGTGCAAATGGATGCAACACACAGACATGAATGGGTTTGAAACTTCAGGAAAAGAAGATGATGCCTGTACAAACTTTCATAAACTTTCATTAACGATGGTGCGGAAGACACTCCTGGTCCATGGGAGGACAGAGTGCTCCCTCTCCTGTTGCTTTTGCCAACCGAGGATCTCCCCCGTCTTGTGCGGGGGCCTGCCGAGGTTTGTCGCTCTCTGCTGCAGTCCCTCCAGTGTGGGAGGGAAAGAGGAGATCTGGTGCGTCTTCCCATCCGCCGCCGACCCCCGCCACCAAGTGATCCCACTTTCGGAGGCCTCTGCCGGCCCCTGACGGGTGGCAAGTAAAACACTGCATACTCCTTGTTCATTTATTTATTCCCCTAAAAATAAACGCATTAATGTGTCATGGTGGCCTCTGGGCCGTCATTGGCTTCATCAGTCCCAGCTGCGCACAGACCAACAGGTGCCAATCAGCGGCTGTTAAAAGCCAGTGTTGCTGACAGCCCGTCACGGAGTCGTCTGTCCTCCTCATCGGAGCATGAACCAGAGCGTCGTTCCCAAGCTTCGTCAAGAACGTCTCATCAGGAATTACCACATAAGAGAACTGTTTGTTACTCAACTCCTTGCCTTTACCCCTGTGCACAGGTGGACCTCCCAGGCAGCGGACCAACTTCCCCAGCCGACGGGGCGTTGCCATCTCAGCCACGTAGCTCCTCGCTAACACCTCTGCTACGGGTACGTCTAACCCCACAGCTGCAAGAGCTGTTATTGTCTCAGTTACAGGAACTGTCATCGTCACGATCAGCGGAATCACTGCCATTACCACCATCGGAACTGTCATCGTCACGGTCTGTGGAATCACTGCCATTACCACCATCGGAACTGTCATCGTCACGGTATGTGGAATCACTGCCGTCACCATCACAGGAACTGTCATCATCACAGCAACAGGTGGATTCACTACCACGGCCACGAGCACATTCACCTCCACGCTGCACGGCCGCTGGAAGTCAGCAGGACGCTACCTGTGGATCACCCAAGTAAGCCCCCTTATCTACAATTACTCACGAGTGCTGAACAGCGGTAATTGTATCTGCTTGTGTGTTACAGGGTTGCCAGGTCTCCATCCGGACTGCTCAGTTCCAGCGACCAGAATTCCATACTTGCACTCACTCACGCATTTCACACTCTCACTTTACAATAAAGGGATTATTGTCACTATCTACCCATGTCAGTGTCTGTCTCCTGGGTCCTGAAACATGTCATAATGCCTAATAAGTCCATGATGAAAATAAAAATGTGGATGGAATAAAAACTTCAGACTGACATGCCTTCCCCTGTGCGCCGCACATCACACTGAAACACACACATCCTCCCTGTTCATTCATTCATTCCCCTAAAAAAAAATTCCTACATTAATGCTTAATCCATAGACTCCAGTGGTAAATCCACAATTAAAATGAGAGTGTGGATGGAATTAAAAAACAAGTGTGTGATCGTCATATAATTAAAATGACGGGCAATTATACTATGACAGTTACAACTCTCTCCATTAAAATAAGTTCCCAGCGCTGCTGTTTTGTCATGAGCTCCGGAGCTGCATGATTTCAAA
The DNA here is from genome assembly GCA_020510985.1 of Pholidichthys leucotaenia. Classification (NCBI taxonomy): domain Eukaryota; kingdom Metazoa; phylum Chordata; class Actinopteri; order Cichliformes; family Pholidichthyidae; genus Pholidichthys; species Pholidichthys leucotaenia. Next base: position 305,558,249 of record CM035843.1, read on the forward strand.
ACCCTCCACTGAAATATCATTAAACAATGCCCTTCTGATGACAGACCTCCTTTTCCTGATCAAAAGTGGATTGTCATGACATGCACTATAATAGTAATGCACATTAGATTGCGCACTGCCACACCTCTTAAAATGAACCTCCGCCTCCCAGCGCTTAGCGGGCGCACTGTCTACTGGTAATTAGATGGCGTGACGCAAGGCGTAAAAAACAGACAATGCACTGACAGAAACTAACAAAAACACTGGCGCATGGCAGAAAGTCTGTCGGAAAAGTCCACAGATGATCAGGCCCTGAATGTGTTAGTATGTGTGTAAGACAAGCTGAATGAGAATTACTTGTAATTTAAAAAAAAAAAGTCCTACTGCTTTCAGAAAACTTTGCCTGTCTGTTCTTACCTTTCTCCGTAGTGCTGGATTTACATTTTAGGAATACTGATAAACGATGATCTAACACACACACACACACACACACACACACACACACACACACGGATGCTATTTTAATCAGGTGCAGAGAAGACAACTCATCCAAGTGTACCTCGGCAAGGCTGCAGTCAGCCAACTCTAGGTCAGTTGGAAAAACTCAGAGTTGCCATAGCAACCAATTGGTGTGCAAAGTCTTCAACAACACCCATCTACGCTTATCTGTAGAAATGTAGGCCTGTAGCTTTATATTTTAATTACAAATTGCAAGCAGAAAGCATTGCGCTTGGAGATTTTTTAAATGCATGACAGAATTAAATAAATGCTGATGTTCATTCTGTGGGGACATCACACTTTACTGGACATAAATTTACAATAACATTGAATTTAGGTTTTCCATAATCCTCCTTCACTTGAATCCAATTAGCAGCATCTTCATTTGCACAATAATTAATGGAGATTAATCAACAACTCTTTGCCAGAGGGGGAAAGATCTTCACAAGAAACAGGGTGATGGACAAAGAGAAGAGGCCCAAATTCACAAAACCCTCAAAATTCAGTGAGAATGTCCGGTGTTGAAAAACAGGAGGAGAAGAAACCTAAAGAAAGAAGAGATAAAAGGCTGTAGATGCAGTGTTAAGGGCAATGCTTTTCCTTTTTCACGTGTCATGCTTCACCCACCTCCCTCCTCCCATCCTCATGTGCCTCTGACAGGCTCTGTGTGGGTGTGCATGAGAGAAAGAGAAGGAGCGGGAGTGATGGAGAGAAAAAGCTCTTATTTATGTAAAAGCTGACATGAGAGGAGGTGCTCGCAGGAGCACGGAGCCTGACCGAAACTCTATTAAGTCTTCATGGTCAGAGCAAAACCAGCCCAAAGCAACTGTATCCATGACAGTAGGAGTAATTCAGAGGTGACTTTAAATCTGTTACAGCTGCAGAGAATGTCAGCGCTGATCACAATTTTCATTTAAAACAAGACCGACGTGAAAATGAAGCAGAGATGGGCTTGTTAAGGTTTTGATGGATATTTTTATTCAACAAAATAAACCGGCAGCCTGAATTTAAGCATGAAATTAGGCCCATTAAAAGTTCCAATTTGAAAAAGAGCCAGTGAGTCTTGAGTGTAATTATTACTCCCAATACACGTTATCAGAACAAAAGAGGATGCTAATTGTCTCAACAGCTTCTTGGTTGTCAGCTGCTGTCAGGGCTGTATGTAGGCAATTATGTCATTGTAAACAAACTGTGGAATTATTATTCTAACATACAGTCATTAATCACCATTTGCCTGTTGTTGACTCTGCTGCAGTGCTCTAACAAAGACAGAGGACACCGCTTCACCATTTCACCAAGCTAAAAATCAGATGTAATTCACTCCTGTCTATTGAAAACAGCAGCACTTAACATTTTCAACAGCATCCCTTTCTCTGAAACTCAGCACATCCCATGAAATATTAAATGCAGAGTACAGCAGCAGGGTTGTAGCTTTGGGCACATATATACACTTTGTTGGTTGTGGTTTACTTTTTTCTACAATGTATTTCAACAATAGCATAAACAAGTACATGCTGTCACAAACAGGTCAGCTTGCTTTTTGGGGGTAACCTGGTTGTGACTTAAAGGTCCCATATTGTGCAATTCGAAGACCAAAAACTGTCACGGTCAAGTAGGCAAAGACAAGGAGGAAGGAGCCAAATGAAAGGTGGAAGTCAGGGGAACAGTGATTTATTTATAAAGAAAAACAAAAGTCGAGGCACAACAATGTGTGTGTGTGTGGGGGGGGGGCTACATCATCATCATAGCAGTCTGTCGGGGGCGACAATGACTGTTTCATTTAGGTCTGATCAGATTCCTCCACGCAGCTCTGTCCTTCGCCTTCCGCTGCCAGGAACTCCTGACCTTGTTAAACCGGGCGGCGTTCGAGCCGGCATGAGTTGCTCTCTGACTGACCATTTCATGAAACTGCTTGCAAAGTATTTGAGTACCGGTAGCTTTTGCTGGACTAGCGGCACATTCTTGGCAGATAGAGGTATTATCAGTGGCAAGGACAGGCCAAGACAAACTGACTCCAGTATCTGTTGCAGTGACTGACCAGATGATAGGTTTGTTTATCTCTGCTCTTTGTGTAGTGCATGTACGATGCACCGACTGGCAAAACTCCACCAAAGACCTTGCAACAGATGTGTTTATCTGCCAGGATGTCCAGTCTCACCCCGTGTAATTGGAAGTGGTCTACCACAGACCTGTGACAGATATTGTTTTTAGTTCTGCCAGGATGCCCAGTTTCACCCTCCATGCCCTCATAAGGGTGGGGTTTCCGGTTGAGTCGCCGACGGCCCGACCCGTAAGACAGGTAGTACCGGTTTTCATGGTTATCCAGTAGCAAGCAAACCAATGCCTGACCTGACACTTGTGGGACCCCAACTGGCCCAATATTCCAACATTCAAGCCTTTGTTGTACAATACTTCAAATGGTAAGTTCCATATGCAAAGTTACTGTACAAAATTTAAAAAAAGAAATAAATTGTCATAAACCCCCTGTGCACTCCACGATTGCACATGGAGGAGAGAAGGAGAGATGAGGATTTAAATGCAGGGGTGACCACACACACATTTATTGAACACAGTTCAGGGCAAACCATACAAATGGCTAGGCTGCTCGGGCTAACAAAGAGTCCACTTGTGAAGCTGGGCTGTACAGGGGAAAGCGTAGCAGTTGTGCCACACACGGAAATGCTACCAGCGTGGCAGCACAACTGAACAGAGAAACGCTAGCATTACTCACAGCCTAAGCAGTCCGGGCCCTCCAGTAGATCGGCGAGCAAAAACCCTTCAGTGACATGATAGTCAAATGGTGGGGCACAGCCATCTAACACGTACAATGATCCAGCGGCGTCTGTCCAGCAAAGAGCTGCTTCAGTACAGAGGCCACTGGTGTGGCAAATAGGGAACACCTGGGCGAGACGTGGGGAAGATGATTACTGGGGTTGGAAACAGCTGACGGAGTCAAGGGAGAGCGAGGGGGCGTGGCTGGACCAACAGACTGTCAGCAGCATGAGAGAAAGTAGGTCACAGATGCAGACTATCAGCTGCCGGTCAGGCAGTGGCAAGGATAAGGAAGTCGGTACAATAACACACAAAAATGCACATAACCAGTAAAACCAAAAACCCCCAAAGCAATCGAGACCGAGCCGGGGAAAGCCAAGCCGGCTCGGCTCGTGACATAAATAGTATAAAATTAACATATTCTTGTTACAATAGTGTCATGTGTTTTCTGCCCACCCCTGGGAAAAATATGTTGCCACTGCACCTAGGTCTTTAAGCCTGTCGTGGTCTGGACAGGGTCAGACCCTGTCTACGCTTTATGTTCTTGTTTGGACTCGTTACAGTTATTAGTATGTTCTTTATTGCCCTCAGTTATATTCAACCTTAGTTATGTCCTATTCTTTGTTTAGTCACTGTCCATCCTATCTTGCCCATCATCTCGTGTTTACCTATTGTGAAAATGCTTTCAGTTTACTCTGCTCCTCCACTTATTGGATTGTTTTGTTAATCAGCCATGGCTGTGCCTCATCTTGTTAATCAGCTCCTACCTAATTTATACACCGCACACCTTACTCTCGGTACGGTGTGCTCGTCATTATCAGCTTGATCCTGCCCGTGTGTTCATCATCTAAGTTGCATCTGCTGCCACGGCGTTATTCTCCGTGTCACCCCACAAGCTGCTTTTTCTTTCTTGTGTCAATAAATATGTTGAAACGTCACCCAGCGTGTGAGTCCATCCTTAAGCCCCATAGGGCACCCATGACAAAGCCAGAGGAAACACTGAGGATGGATGGTGGCAGCTGTCATTCAGCTCATGAACAGGCTCTGTGCATTTTCAAAATTAAAAAGTTTGTAGTTAACCTCTTGCGCTCCGTTGTACCGCGGGCGGGCAAGTCTCTGCGTCCTAGTGCGCGAACAGATTAGTTCATCTGATTGACCTCTCATTAGACTAATAAGAGCCTTGAATTGGGTTTTTGAAACCATGAAGAGCCAATGAATGAAAATCTAGCCAGAAGGACCCGCCTCCCAACGGCAGCGAGCCAGTTGAAGCACAGAAGTTCGCCGAGCTGTTGTCTAAAGCTGGGTGAAGAGAGACTGCTTCAGCAGCCACAGGCAGTGCTTTATTTTTTTTTTTTTTAATTCCAGCAGAGTGTTTAGGATTCTCTTATATGGTCATCATAGACCGACGGAGGCCGATGACGAAGGTCGTAAATCATTCGCCAAAACCGCAATCATGGAATTATGTTTTGACTGGGTCGCGAGACCAGAACCAGAGTGGACCAGCGTCAGTTCGTCTGACAATGAGAAAGAGAAGTTGGCCAGCTTTTCTATCCCTGAAAATTGTAATCAAAAATGACTTTTGACCGATCAGTAAATTACAACTGTGCGGCACACGATGTCCGAAGTGCATGCGCCGTGTTACACGGTTCGTTCGTCGCCTCCGGACTGTGAACGCCCCCCCCCCCCCCGCCGCTACGATTCTGTCGCGGGGGGGTGGGGGGAGCCGCAGTGACAGCAGTGCTGTGGAAACATCACCCCATCCGAGTGTAATCCGTTATGTAGCGAGGGCGGATCTCCGTCCTCTGTAGCGGGGGGGGGGAAATCCCCCCCGAAACACACACACACAGACACAGCCCTGAATGGGACCTTTCATTTGAGCCCAAGATGAAGCTTCTATGTTCAATCATTCAAAAGTTACAGATGTTTTTCTAAACTGCGCCATTTGGCACAATTTGGCACAGTGTGGGGAACATGAAATGAAGAAGCAGAGTGATTTTATAAATCAGATTTAATGTCGGCTTCACATCCCCAACATGTCTCATCCAAAGGCAGAAGCAGAAAGAGGCTGATCGCAGTCAGACCCCCATACTTATGCATCACACAACAAAAGCCACATCATTATGCATTACACCACAAAAGCTGACTTCACACGTCCTTGTCATATCCTTCCGATGTCCTCCCGTTCCTTCGCCTGACCCCCGGGGGTCAGGAAGTCCTTTCAGGTCTGCACCGTCGCTCCTCCATCTCCTCGTTGCTCTCTGTAGGCGGTGGAGACACATTGTCCTCTTCTGAGACGTGAGGCCATTCCACACATGTAATTACAACACATCCCCCTGTGTCTATCATATGCAGGAATGGATACATGAACCACAGCCCCCCCCAAACGTCTAAGAAAAGGACAATATATGTAGGCTCGCAGACTATGATGACATCACCGGCATAACTATACAAGTTGATCACGTTAAAAAACACAGTGATAACAATAACACTACAGTCTATGCCCCCTGTCTGCCTTAAAACTGTTATGATAACCCCGACAGCATATCTTAAAGCACATTATCATGTTCACATCAGTCTGTGTGTCGTCTGGGTTTCAACAGTCTTCCGAATCTGCTGTACGCCTGCCTTGGCATCCCAGCGGCACTGTCTTGTAAGGGATCTGCAGCTTGAGGAAAAAAGTGGTTATTTGATCCCTGCGGGGGGTTTGGGACGTGTCCCTTGGGAGGTCTACCACGTCGAGGTGCTCTCGCCGCCCGTGCAGGTTCGCCGCTCAACATGAAGGCAGGTTTGAGTCTGTCAATGCTGACTGTCTCTTTTCTGTCTCCCAAATCCAGCACAAAATGCTTATCACCAGGTTCCAGCACTCTAAATGGGCCATCATATGGTGGGCGGAGGTTTGGCTTTAAAGCGTCGTGCCTAACAAAAACAAACTCGGCATTTTTTAAAGCCTGGGGAACAAAAACCCGCGGAAAAGTGTGATGAACCGGGCCCGGGAGCATGTCTGCTTCCGTGCTGCTTAGTGGTCTCAGAGCTGAGAGGCGCCCCGGCTCTGGATGTTCTGGTAAGAATTCACTGGGGAGCCTGAGAGGTTGTGCAAACACTAACTCTGCTGGGGAGGCGTCTAGATCTTCCTTGGGCGCAGAACGCAACCCCAATAAAACCCATGGTAGTTTGTTAACCCAGTTTGCATCCGTTAGTGACGCTCTGGGGGCAGCCTTCAAAGATCTATGAAAACGCTTAAACCGTTAGCCTGTTGGTGATAAGCGGTAGTGCGATGGGTTGTCGCCCCTAAGCTGCTGGCCATCGCAGACCAGAGCTCTGAGACAAACTGGGGACCCCTATCGGACGTGATGTCCGACGGGACCCTGAAACGCGCCACCCAGGTCATTAAAAAAACGCGAGCCACTTCTGCGGCCGCAGTTGACGTCAGCGGGACGGCTTCTGGCCAACGTGTGGTTCGATCCACCATTGTTAAAAGATGTGTGAACCCCTGCGATGACGGTAGGGGGCCCACGAGGTTGACGTGCACATGGTCAAACCTCCTGGCCGGAATTGGGAACGGTTCTAAAGGAGCTTTCGTGTGTTTGTGAATTTGGGCGCGTTGGCAAGACATGCATGTTCTTGCCCACTCCTTTACGTGCTTGCGCAGGCCTGGCCAAACAAACTTCTCCGCCACCATTTTCACCGAAGTGCGCACTCCCGGGTGCGCCAGGGAGTGAATCGAGTCAAAAACGCGGCGGCGCCACGCGGCGGGGACTACCGGGCGAGGTCGCCCGGTTGACACTTCGCAGATTAAGGGGGGCACACCGTCACGCAAACCCCTGCTCTCCAGCCTTAACCCTGTTGGTCCAGACTGGAGCGCGCGCACGTCCGCGTCACTGCCTTGTTCCGCTGCCATGGCTGCGTAATCTATCCCTACGTGGACTGGGGCCGCGTACGCTTCCGTGTTGGGCTTGCGCCCTGCGGCTGTGGTAGTATGATCTGTCTCCGCGTGCCCTGACGATGTCATGGCGCGGGAGAGGCAATCTGCCACCACGTTGAGTTTGCCCGCTACGTGCCAAATGTCTGTGGTAAATTCCGAAATGGCGGCCAGCTGCCTTTGTTGCCGGCCCGACCAAGGTTCTGAGATTTTAGACATCGCAAAAGTGAGTGGTTTATGGTTGACAAAAGCCGTGAAACGCCGACCTTCCAGCCCAAACTGGAAATGGCAGATGGCTAAATGAAGCACTAACAGCTCTCTGTCAAACGTGCTGGATTTGCGCTCGGTTTCGTTTAGGGATTTGCTAAAAAAAGCTAGCGGTTGCCAAACCCCGTTAACGTGCTGCTCCACGACCGCCCCTATGGCCAAATCTGATGCGTCCGTGGTAAGCGCTATGCGGGCCGAGTGGTTGGGGTGGGCCAAAAGCACAGCGTCAGCCAGGGCTCTTTTTACTTCCGCAAACGCGTGTTCCCGCTCCGGGGACCACACGACCGCGCTGGAGGGCTTTTGCTTTCTAAACGTGGCGTATAACGGCTGCATGAGCTGAGCTGCGCGGGGTAGGAAACGGTTGTAAAAATTTACCATTCCCAAAAATTCTTGCAGCGATCTGACCGTTTGTGGTCGGGGAAAATTTGCCACCGTGCGCACTTTATTGGGCAATGGGACTGCCCCTTCTGGGGAAACGCGGTGTGCCAAAAAATCAATCTGTGCCACACCGAATCGGCACTTGGTTGGGTTAATTATTAACCCGTGTTCTTCCAGCCTCTGAAAAACTGTAGTGAGGTGATTTTCGTGTTCCTCCTCGGTCGCGCTGGCGACTAAAATATCGTCGAGGTAGATAAACACGAAAGGAAGATCGCGTAACACAGCGTCCATCATACGCTGGAATGTTTATGCTGCGCCTTTCAGGCCAAAAGGCATGCGCAGAAACTCGAAAAGACCAAAAGGGGTTATTATGGCCGTTTTAGGGACGTCCTCAGGTCGGACTGGGACTTGGTGGTAGCCGCGGACCAGGTCTATTTTAGAAAAAATACGCGCACCCGCCAGATGTAGTGAAAAATCTTGGATGTGTGGGATTGGGTAGCAGTCATGAGCAGTGGCATTGTTTAATCTGCGATAATCGCCGCAAGGTCTCCAGGAGCCGTCAGCTTTCGGGACCATATGCAGTGGCGAAGCCCAAGGGCTTTTCGAGCACTGAATAATGCCCAGTTTTTCCAGGCTGGCGAACTCGTCGCGTGCTGTGGCGAGCTTGGTCGCGTCTAAGCGCCGAGCTTTAGCAAAAACCGGGGGGCCCATTGTGGGAATGAAGTGCTCCACCCCGTGTTTTGCTACTGTTGCCGAAAATTTGGGAACTGTGAGTGCTGGAAATTGGCTGAGGAGTTTGTCAAACTTACCTCCTGCTGTGGCGACGTTGGCCTGGACGGGTGGTGGGGACACTCGAGCTGAACAGGGGGTAGAAGAGAAAGACAGTGCATTGATTAAGCGTCTGTTTGCAAGATCAACCAACAACCCATGTGAACATAAGAAATCAGCCCCTAACATGTTGAAACTCACCGCCGCTATGATAAAGGTCCACTCATAAGTGCGGCCGTGTAAGGAGAGAGACAAGGTCCTTTCACCATAAGTGCTGATGATTGAGCCGTTCGCTGCCATTGCCCCGTTGCCACGGGGTCCAGCCACCCGGTCAGCGTAGGATGGGGTGATGAAACTCCTTTGAGCTCCGGTGTCTATGAGGAATTGTTGCCCGGAGCCTTCATCAGTTATGTAGAGCACCTTGTTGGCCTCGCCGAGAGCCGTAGCTGCTAACGGTTCCCGGCTTTGGAGTTTCCCGAGCTCTTGAAACTGCAAGGTGGCACACACTTGTATGCCCTCTCAGCGAATCGCCGGTGGTAGTAGCAGAGGTTGTCCCATCTGTTGCGTCGCGGCCACGTCGCTGCCATGGTGGGTAGGGTTTGTTCCGATGCCTCTGGCTCCCTGATGTCCTGAGCTTCTGCACCGAGGTCTGCTGCTGCTGCTGTGGCCATCTGCTCGCCGCAGGAGTTGAGGAGTCGCTGTGCTTCTCGGGCCAGCGCGCGGAAGTCCTGCTGGGTCTTGCAACTCATGCTGGCCAGAGTCCCTCTCATGTGCGTCGGGAGAGTGCTGAGGAAGATGTGCTGAAAGAGGAAGTTGTCATTGTCTGTCTCTCTCAGCTGAAGCATGTCTTCCATCAGGGCCAATGGTCTGCGCCCACCGTGGCCATATATCGCCAGTAGTCTCTTGGCCCTTTCCTCGGCCGAGGGAATGAAGCTCTCGATGAGAGTAGCCTTCAGCTCCTCGTATTTGTCGCTGGCGGGCGGCTGCTGTATCACGCTCCGCACGCATTGTGCTGTGGCGGCGTCGAGCCTGGCGACGACGTGGTAGAACTTGGTTTCGTCCGTCGTCACCCCTGCCAGCGCAAACTGTGCCTCAGCCTGCTTGAACCACGAGTTCGGGTCATTCTGCCAGAATTCTGGGAGCTTAATGGCGACGGCGCTTGCTTGGGCCGCCCCCGACGAGTCTGCCACGGGAGAACGCCTTTGGTCCATTCTCACGTCTGGTCACCAATGTGGGGAACGTGAAATGAAGAAGCAGAGTGATTTTATAAATCAGATTTAATGTCGGCTTCACATCCCCAACATGTCTCATCCAAAGGCAGAAGCAGAAAGAGGCTGATCGCAGTCAGACCCCCATACTTATGCATCACACAACAAAAGCCACATCATAATGCATTACACCACAAAAGCCGACTTCACACGTCCTTGTCATATCCTTCCGATGTCCTCCCGTTCCTTCGCCTGACCCCCGGGGGTCAGGAAGTCCTTTCAGGTCTGCACCGCCGCTCCTCCATCTCCTCGTTGCTCTCTGTAGGCGGTGGAGACACATTGTCCTCTTCTGAGACGTGAGGTCATTCCACACATGTAATTACAACACATCCTCCTGTGTCTATCATATGCAGGAATGGATACATGAACCACACACAGTTCCAAAACGCCTGGAAACAGCCTGAGAACAAAGCTGTGTAATATATTCATTTTTTGTGGTATTGTTACAAAATTTGGACTTCAGCTGGATAACACTTGGTTCTACATTTCTGTTGCATTTTCCAGCCCGGATCTGAAGCTGTGTGTTATTTGCAAGCATTTGTATCCAAAAAAACACTCAGGCCAAATTTATTTTCTTCAAGTTCACTATGTTTAGATGACTGTAACTCAGTGGCCGAAGCACTTAGAGAGATCATGTTTGTTTTGCCAAAAAATTCAAAGTGTTTTCTTTTAAATGAGACCAACCCCATGAAGATGCTGCAAAGGGTTGAATAACAGCTTTCGATTTACTTTGGGCACATTATTTTTTGGCGTTTTTAGGAAAATTGCCCGGAGTGCAAGGGGTTAATAGTTCAAGAGTTGTAACAAAATATAGTATAGAAATCAATAGTCCATTCAGTTGGGTGGATTATATTAATTTTGAAGCTACAGCAGACAGCTGTGTGTGCCACAATTACACATATCAAAGTAGCGAAAAAATTAAGAGCATCACATTTTAGTCAATCTCCTCAGAGTCTACAGGGCTGTGACCATCACCAGCTGCTGTCAAACCAGAACCAGCCCATCCTGGAGCGAAAGCTGTGGGAGACGCATCAATTCGGACTGGAACAGTCTCCCTGTTCAGCCCACATGGACGTCCACGGTGTGATATGCTGATCCTCATTTTTTCCTGTGCCAGTCCCCTCCTGAGAAAAATCATATTGTGGTGACACAAAGGAGATGACACTCCACCCAGTACTTCGGGGCGTTGAAGGTGCTAGCCAGGGGCGCCAGAGCACCAGGGAGTATGTAGTAAATAAAGATGTGCCTTTTGCCCTCGCTGTGCCAGGCTCACACCTGAGGACGCAGGGGCGCAAATGTATATGTTGTGTGTTCACACTTGGTAACCGGTAAATAGCATTCACTTATATAGGGATTTTTCTCATCTCTGGATGACCAAAGCACTTTACAGATCCTGCTATCCACCCACTCACACACATGTTCACACACTGATGGTGGCAGAGCTGCCATACACACACAGGCGCTGGCCTGGCCACCAGGAGCAACTGGGAGTTCAGCGTCTTGCTCAAGGACACTTCAACATGCAGACTGCAGACAGAGCGGGAATCGAACCCATGACCCTCCGATCAGTAGTCAGTCACACTACACCTGCACCACAATTGCCCCCTCACAGGTATGTAAATGTGTTTACCCTGAGTGCCAGAGGTGGGGAGGAAATGTATAAGCAAGTTCGCTTTGGCACTCAGAGTTAGTTTGTTCTGTGTTGGGGGGACTACAAATAACTACAAAATAAAACAGAGGAACATGAGCCAAGAAAATGGACTGTAACACAACACAGGAGAAAACACAACCATAAGCACTGCATGTAGGCAGGAAAGAAAAATACAAAAACAGAGCAGGACTGGGGACAAGGAAGGCAGAGGAAAGACAAAAGGAGCCAAATATAGAGGGGAAGAAGACAACCAAGAGATGGGAAACAGCTGAGAGCTATCGGACAGGTGGGAGAATGACACTAATGAGGGAGACAGAGACACACATTCAAACAGCGAACAGGACAGAGAGGGGACCAGGACCTTAACCTAGCCTAACCTAACCTAACCTAACCTAACCTACCCTACAACAGAACAAGTAAGCACAACCACAAAATTACACAAATTACAGAAATACCCAAGAATCAACAGTAGTATCGCCCGGTAGTGTACTTTGAAGTAGAATGCACAGGGTATTCTGCCATATTACATGAGATTCCAAACCGAAGGGAGCAAATGGTCTTCAGTTCAAAGGGAACTGAGAACTGAGCAGTGAAGTAGCGAACAGCGGTACATCACTTCACCGGAAGTTGACAAGAAGATTACCCATAAGTCACTGCAGCTTAAATATGAGTAAAACAAACTGTTGCTAACGTTATTAACAAGTGAAACTGATGTTGCTTATTGTTTATATCAACTGATAGTGATAAAAATACATTTATATTAATATTTATTTAAGAAGTATAAAATGTCCACAGTAGTATCAGTACGTGTTGATGGTCACCGTGGTAATGCACAGAGGAGGGCGGCGACATTGTAAGGTGTTTCAAATGGAGAAATTTTGTGAAGGACAGTTAATGTCACTGATATTCCCTGAGAACGGAGCAGGGAGTAGGGAGTACTGTTGAAGTACACTTTGGATGGGAATGTAGCTGAGAACTAAACCAGACCAGAACAGAAGGAGAATCAGAGTCCAAGGCAGCAGAATTCAAACACAAGGGAGGGGACATGATCAGGGCACGGCAGATCCTGGCCCTCACGTCAAAAACATTTCTGTGTGGTTTTACTGCTCATCAAAAAGCTGTAAAGCTCTGTCTGAAATATCCAGTTTTCAGCCTGCTCAGTAATATTAATCAACCACAAATCTGACTGAGGACAAGTTTGAGTAGGCCAATCACAAGTAAGGAGGCAGTAAGGGTGCACTTTGAGAAATGAAGGCAGGGCTTCTTGGTTTATGATGTTATAAAACCTAGGAAGTGCAACCACTCTTTTCTTCCATAAGATCAAAGCCCATAAAAATATCACTTTGCATGGTAAGGATAATGAGAAAAAAAGTGCGCCCTACAATCTGATAAATTGTGTTGTCTGGATTCAGACTGCACTAGACAAAACCAATGCAGAATCAACAACTTACATTTGGCAATATTTGCTTAATAGTTGTGTAAATTTGCCTGTAATCCCCAACCACTGCAGCTCAGTTGTTCAACTTTCCAGATTAGTCATGCTTATCTCTGCTCTTTCAACATACATGAGGAAATCATCATCTTCCTAAGGGCCCCTTTACACAGATGGAGATTGTTGGGTGACATTGGAGAGATCAAAAACTGGCCAAATTTCTCAATGATGACTTCTATGTAAATGTTTGGGAGATTGTTTTGCGATCAGAAACTCAATTTTGAAGATCATTGAGAGATCACTGAGAGACCAGGAGAGATCACCGAGGGATCACTGAGAGTTTATTGGGTGAACAGAAGTGATCTGTCCAGGGTGTACCCTGCTTTTCGCCCAAAGATGGTGGGATAGGCTCCAGCCCCCTCCCCCCCCCCCCGCGACCCAAAAAGGATTAAGTGGAAGAAGATCTATGGAGGTACTACACACACACACACACACACACACACACACACACACACACACACACACACACACACACACACACAACACTGTAATTGCCCAGTTTGGGATCAGTAAAGTACATCTATCTATCTATCTATCTATCTATCTATCTATCTATCTATCACACAGTGGATATAAAAAGTCTACACACCTCTGTTCAAATGCCAGGTTTTTGTGATGTAAAAAATGAGTCCAAGATAAATCATTTCAAAACGTTTTCCACCATTAATGTGACCTATAACCTGTACAACGCAATTGATTCTGACTTAGAGGGGTTCAGTCATAATCCCACAGATGGTAGTTTTGCACAGCACATATTGTCACTATATAAAATATTGTCATGTGTCACGCCTCTAATGAGGCGCAGAGAGAGACTAGTTCAAGTGCAGGATTACACGCAAGACAAAATTTATTAAAGAACTAAAGTCCCAAAAATAGTGCAGACATACAAAAATGTAGACACAAAAAAACTTACACTGGCGTCCCTGGGCCAACACAGCCCAGTGGATGCAGGAGTTGCTGAAATACACGAACGAAATATGATAGGGAATCCATGATGAAACATGGCGGAGACAATAATGAAAACACGGTGAGACGTGTCATGAGACAAATAATAATCCAGCAATGAATCACAGCCAATGAGCTGACTAAATACACAAACTAAAGACACAGTGATAGGCTACACCTGAACGAGGGAGCGGGAAGAGCAATCAAGGAGAAAGGAATCAGCTGAGACTCATGAGAGGGGGTGTGGTCGGGCTGGCAGACTGACAGGCAACGCCCACACAAAGTGCAGGCCAAAGTGAGCTGCCTGACAGCTGCCAGCCAGAGAATCAATATAAGCATAGAACTAGTCTTGAAATAACTTGCAAATAATACATGACAGAAAACCCATGAGACTGAGCCTGGGAGAACTCTGGCTCAGTACAAAGCACGCAATACACAGATAAATAAGAAACACAGAGGAAAGTCATGAAACTGAGCCTGGGAGGAAAATTGGCTCAGTTCATGACAGAGCCCCCCTCTCAAGGGGTGGAATCCAGACACCCAAAGCAACACCACAGAGATCCCCCCCCTCCAGCAGAAACAACAACAATCCACCCAGGGTGGGAGGTAGGGGGAACAGGTCAGGAGGGAGCAAAACAACCCCGCTCAGGGCCCACACCAGAGAAACACAAAATTACCCCCCCCCCCAAATCCCAGAGCAACAGGGCTTGGGAGGCCGCCTAGAGTCCCAGGCCCGATGGACGGCAAGGTGAGGCCGGTCAAGCGGCCTGCCCAAGTCCCAGGCCAACCGAACGGCCAGGTGGAGAGAATCACGTGGCCAGCAGGGAAATATGGACCACCTGACCTGGTGGCTCAGTCGTTCCGGTGGGCGGCCTGAGTCCCTAGACTACCAGTCCTGGAGAGGTAACCCAGGAGGCTGCTTTCCCCCTGGAAGACTTGATTGAGGGAAGCAGGACCGAAGAAGAGGGCCCACGATGGTGTCCAGCAGGGAAGAGGAGGGGACCACGATGACATCCGGCAGGGAAGAGGAGAGAGGAACCACGACGGCATCTGGCAGTGGGGAGAGAGGAACCATGATGGCGTCTGGCCTCGAAGAGGAGAGAGGAACCACGACAGCGTCTGGCCACGAAGAGGAGAGAGGAACCACGACGGCATCTGGCAGTGGGAAGAGAGGAACCACGACAGCGTCTGGCCGCGAACAGGAGAGAGGAACCACAACAGTGTCTAGCAGTGGGGCGAGAGGAACCACGACACCTTCGCTGGTCCCAGTAAGGAGATCGGTAGCACCCACGGGGTCCAGGTCTGTGACATGGTTGCACCCGCGGTGGACCCTGTCTGGGTCATGGCTGCACCCATGGTGGACCATGGCTGGGCCATGGCTGCACCCATGGTGGACGGGCCAATCCACAAGAGCACCAAACTGAGGAGGTGGTCTACAGGAGGGACTCTGACAACCTCGGCAGGGGGAGCTGGACTCACGATGTCATCTGCTGGTTGAACTGAGAGCAGGAACGGGCAAAGAGGGCTGGCGAGATGCAGGAATAATGGAGACCCGGGAGCGCCCTCCCTTCGACGCAAGCCCAGGTCTCTTTGGGGACTTCCTCCCCCTTTCGCCATTCTCGCGCCACAGTGCTGCCAACTGGGTTATCCTCTCAGCTCCTTCAGGGTGCTCCGCGAGCTGAGGACACCGCTGAACTGCTGCCTCCGCCAGATTCACATACCAGAGCACATCCTCTGGGGTGGAATATATGCATGCCATGGAAATAAGCTCATCTATTTCCATTAAGGCTCGGCAGCACTCCCACCCCAGGCTCATCGGATAGCTCCGACCCATCATTGCCATCTCCAAAAACAGGTGAGTGAAAAAAGTAGTTCAAAAGAGAAAAAAATAACGCTTAGGTATAATCTGCTGACTCTTACTTTTTTGCTGGATTATTCTGTCATGTGTCATGCCTCTGACGAGGCGCAGAGAGAGGTTGATTCAAGTGCAGGATTACACCCAAGACAAAATTTATTAAAGTAAAGAACTAAAGTCCCAAAAATAGTGCACACATACAAAAATGTAGACACGAAAAAACTTACATTGGTGTCCCTGGGCCAATACAGCCCAGTGGACGCAGGAGGAGCTGAAATACATGAACGAAACGTGATAGGGAATTCACGACAAAACATGGCAGAGACAATAATGAAAACACGACGAGACGTGTCATGAGACAAACAATAATCCAGCGATGAATCACAGACAGTGAGCTGACTAAATACACAAACTAAAGACAAAGTGATAGGCTACACCTGAGCGAGGGAGCGGGAAGAGCAATCAAGGCGAAAGGAATCAGCTGAGACTCATGAGAGGGGGTGTGGTCGGGCTGGCAGACTGACAGGCAACGCCCACACAAAATGCAGGCCTAAGTGAGCTGCCTGCCAGCTGCCAGCCAGAGAACCAATATAAACAGACATAGAACCAGACTAGAAATAACTTGCAAATAATAAATGACAGAAAACCCATGAGACTGAGCCTGGGAGAACCCCGGCTCAGTACAAAGCACGCAATAAGAATAAGAACGTAATAAGAAACACAGATGAAAGTCATGGAACTGAGCCTGGGAGGAAACTCGGCTCAGTTCATGACAAAATATCAACAGTGAAATGCAGTTTTAGCAACTCTCCAGTAGCAGTAGTATAAATAAAGAAAAAACAAAACAGAGACCAATGTAGACAGTAATTGTTGCAAGGCAGTTGTGGAGGGGAGGGTGAGGCTGGGGGAGAAGGGGAGGGGATGCATCAGTCGTGGGGGGAATGGATTGGAGGTGGGGTAATACTTTTCACAGTCTGGGGAAAGAAGCTGTGTTTCAGTCTGGTTGTTTTTGCTTTAATTGTCCGGTATCTTTCCAGAGGGGAGGGAGGAAAACAATGAATGTCCAGGGCGAGTCGGGTCCATGGAGATGCTCCTAGCCTTCTTTTGAAGTCTGCCAGAGTAAATGTCCTCAAGAGGGAGTAGTGTGATACCAATAATCTTCTCTGCCACCCTCAGCACCCCGCTGCAAGTCCTTCCTGTCCTCTGCAGTGCAGCTTCTGAACCACACTGTACAGCAGCAGGTCAGGAGGCTCTCAATGGCTGTTTGATAGAAATTCAGCAGCAGGTGATGAGGGAGGTGAGATTGCCTTAATTTCCTGAGGAAGTAAAGTCTCTGTTGTGCCTTCCCCACCTGATAAGAGATGTTAATGGACCAGGTGAGGTCGGCTGAGATATGAACACCAAGGAACTTAAAGCTCCCTACTCTCTCTACTACCTCTCCATTAATGCAGAGGGCAGAGGGCTCAGTGTGTTTGGATTTCCTGAAATCCACAATCAGTTCCTTGGTTTTTGTAGTGTTCAAGTCCAGATTGTTCTTGACACACCAGTCAGACAGATACTAGACCTCTTCCCTGTAGGCTGACTCATTGTTGTCCGTTATCAGTCTTTTAAGGGGAAAAATTTAAAAACTCATGTTAAATGGAAGTCAGCACACACCTGCCACCATTTAAAATGCCTCTGATTAACCCCAAATAAAGTTCAGCTGTTCTAGTAGGCTTTTCCTGACATTTTTGTAGTCACATCATACAGTACAAACCATGGTCCACAGAGAGCTTCCAAAGCATAAGAGGGATCTCATTGTTCAATGGTATCAGTCAGGAGAATGGTACAAAAGAATTTCCAAGGCATTAAATATACCATGGAACACAGTGAAGACAGTCATCATCAAGTGGAGAAAATATGGCAGTAGATGGTGGGGCGGCTGTGGCGTAGGTGTAGTGTGGCCGACTACTGATCGGGGGGTCAGGGGTTCAATTCCCGCTCTGTCTGCAGTCTGCATGTCAAAGTGTCCTTGAGCAAGACATTGAACCCCCAGGTGCTCCTGGTGGATCAGGCCAGCGCTGGTGCATGGCAGCTCCCTCGCCATCAGTGTGTAGATAGCAGGATCTTTAAAGCGCTTTGGTCATCTAGAGATGAGAAAAAGCGCTATATAAGTGAATGTCATTTACCATTTTACAACAGTGACAATACCAAAAACTGGACGTCCCTCCAAAATTGATGAAAAGACAAGAAGAAAACTGGTCAGGGAGGCTGCCAAGAGGCCAACAGCAACACTGAAGGAGCTGCAGGAATTCCTGGCAAGTACTGGCTGTTTAGTACATCTGACAATAATCTCCCGTCTTCTTCATATGTCGGAGATATGGGGTAGGGTGGCAAGATGGAAGCCTTATCTTACAAAGAAAAACATCCAAGCCCAGCTACATTTTGCAAAAACACATTTGAAATCTCCCAAACACATATGGGAAAATGTGTTATGGTCTGATGAAACCAAGGTTGAACTTCCATCCATCCATCCATCCATCCATCCATCTTCTACTGCTTTTCCGGAGGTCCGGGTCGCAGAGGCAGCAGTTCAAGCAGAGAAGTCCAGACTTCCCTCTCCCCAGCCATCTGCTCCAGCTCTTCAGAGAGGATGCCAAGGTGTTCCCAGACCAGCTGGGAGACATAGTCTCTCCACTGAGTCCTGGGTCTGCCCCGGGGTCTCCTCCCAGTGGGATGTGCCCGAAACACCTCAAGTGGGAGGCGTCCAGGAAGCATCCTAATCAGATGCCCATACCACCTCAACTGACTCCTTTCAATGTGGAGGAGCAGCCAAAGGTTGAACTTTTTGGCCGTAATTCCAAAAGATATATTTGGTGCAAACACAACACTGTTCATCACTAAAAGAACACTATACCTACAGTGAAGCATGGTGATGGCAGCATCATGCTTTGGGGCTGTTTTTCTTCAGTTGGAACTGGAACTTTAATCAAGGTTGAGAGAATTATGAACAGTTCCATATACCAGTCAGTGTTGGCACAAAACCTTCAGGCTTCTGCTAGAAAGCTGAAGATGAAGAGGAACTTGAGCATCACAATGACCCAAAACACACATCCAAATCAACAAAAGAATGGCTTCACCACAAGAAGTTTAAGGTTTTGGAATGGCCCAGCCAGAGTCCAGATCTGAATGTGATCGAACATCTGTGGGGTGATCTGAAGAGGACTGTGCACAGGAGATGCCCTCGCAATCTGACAGATGTGGGGCATTTTTGCAAAGAAGAGTGGACAAATATTGCCACATCAAGATGTGCCATGCTGACAGACTCCTACCCAAAAAAACTGAGTGCTGTAATAAAAGCCAAAAGTGCTGCAACAAAGTATTACTTTAAGGGTGTGCATATTTATGCAACCAGGTTATTATAAGGTTTTTATTTTTTATTTTTCCCCTTAAAAGATTTCAGTTTGTTTTTCAATTGGTTTGTACAGGTTATATATAGGTCACATTAATTGTGGAAAAAGTTTTGAAATGATTTACCTTGGTCTCATTTTTTACCTCACAAAAAACTGGCGTTTGAAGAGGGGTGTGTAGACTTTTTTTTATCCACTGTATATATTTTAGAGGTTTCCAGTGCTCTTTTCCCCCTTTACATAGAGGTCAAGATCACTGAGAGTGTCAACGATGGCCCTCACGAGCCATCAATGAGATGCCGGATGCCAGTCGATGAGTTTGCATAATTTACTAACAAAGGACAAAAGACAAAATAACGAGCCACGGGGGGCAAAAACACAACTAAGATTCAACTCAGATACAGGAGTACAGAGACTTAGGAAATACACTTACAGGAATGGATGGTAGGTGAAGGAATCTTCGACGAGGTCGCAGCCCCGAGCAAACAGAGCTGCTCCCTTAAAGGCCAAATGTCACGTAACAGGGTACTTTAAATATCTTGAAACTAGATATAAAAGGGAACCGATCCGTTCGGGTCTTGGTGCATATGCTTCAGTAACAACGGAATATTCGTTAATTTAAAACTGCCGCGCTTGGCCTGACACGGCCCCTGGAATCGCCTGGGGAAGAAGGCGGAAGTGACGAAATCGATTGTACCCTAGTTTGATGCTTGGGGTATTTCAATTGATTGTTTATATGGAGACTGGAAGGTTGAAGTGAGCAACAAGAAAGAAAAAATTGGATATTTCACCCATACCTTAAAACGGGACTATCAGGGACAGCTGGGTAATAAGGGACACTTCTCTGGGAAATGTTTTCATACCTGTCAAGTGAGACGTTTTCGCCGTACTTCAACACCGTAAAAAGCGGCTATAAGGAACGGCGGAGCAACAAGGCACACCTCTCTGGGAAATGCCCCAAATGCAACTCGTGTAAATGGCAATACGGCCGTTTTTGCTAAAATTGCATTTTCCCCGTGTTTTCCTTAAAATATTTGACAATAACAACACAAACTACATTTAAAACATTTCCCAGAAAAGTGTCCACCACTGCGCCGTCCCCCACAGCCGCGCTTGGCACCAAAATACGGCGAAAACGTCTCACTTGACAGGTATGCGCCTCCATTTTCATATTGATCTGGTCAATTTCTTGACAGCAGCGGCTCTCCTCCACTGTAATAATAATGGCTTCCGAAAAATCAATATTTATGGGGCGCCCTGGACAGACCCCCTTCAGCTTCGCAATTCTGGAGGCGATTAATGTCCAGTTCAATGACATTTTCCACTGGTTCTGCTCTCTGGTCATCGTTGGAACTGTTGTCATCAGACAAAGCATCTGATTCCGTCTCGGACGGCTCGAACCGGTAAGGTTCTATGCCTCTGTCACTGTCTGAACCACTGACAAAAAAAAAAGACAAAAAAAAAAGACAAAACTAAACTAATTTGTTCACAATTGCTGTCACTTTCCGTCATGATTGTCCAATGTTGATAAGTGTGAATGTGGATAGGCAGGGCAGCCAGGGTACAACTGGTGATGTCAAAAACATGGGCGTGGTCTGGACTGGCTGTCACAAGCCAGCAAGCAAGGTGGGGCCTTCACCTGGTGTATTTTGTGCAATTATGTAAATACAGGTGGGTGATATGGTCTCCGGTATGAATATTTGGTTTAAGCTATGTGTATTTTATCTAAATTCGTTGTCATTTAGAAAAAAAAAAATACGTGACATTTGGCCTTTAAATAGGGCTTGATAGATTGATCAGCTGATGGAGTCAGCTGATTGGGATCCAGCCATCCTGTAGAGCTTGGCTTCTGACAGCCGGAAACACCACCGAGACGCAGTCAAAATAAAAGCCCGGAGGCCAAGAGGTGCGCTAGAGGAGAGAACGGGAAACTACCGCACAACCCGAGTGCAGACAGAGTCAGCACACAGACCATGACAGTTGCCCCCATTCACGACGCGGATTCCAGACGCGGTGGAACATCATGCTCCCCCACCTGGAAGGTCCACAGGACCGCCCCAGGGAGGGAGGAGGGGGCAAAAGGCCAAGGAGGGCCAGAATCCAACCTATTCACAGAAAAGGAAAAAAAAAAGTCAAAATGACCAGCAGAACCACAGAAGACAGAAACTCAATGCAGGCACAAAATTGCAGCATGTCCCATAATAACAGGGGGAGAAAAAAAATCACATGGCACAGAGCAGCGATACATACAATTCAGTGTACAAATACCACACAAGAGAGGAGGAGACAGAAAAAAAAAAAACACGCTACCTGACGGTAACATACAACAGTTCAACAAGGACAGACAGACGGGCACATCACCAAATACAGAGTACAAAAAACCACGCACAGAGCGGAGATATAGGCCAAATAACGGGCACAATAAAACAACCCTCAGACTACAGAGGAGTGGAAAAAATAACATACGACGAAGAGCAGCGATAACAGTTCCAAAAAGTCCAACCCCAAACACAAAGCATCCCCAATCATACAGAGGGGTGAAAAACAGGGATGACGACAGGCAGAGCATAACTAAGGAAAAAAAAACAAGTTCAGGCGGTCTGCCTGCGTCCAGCGTTTA
The DNA here is from genome assembly GCA_020510985.1 of Pholidichthys leucotaenia. Taxonomy (NCBI): domain Eukaryota; kingdom Metazoa; phylum Chordata; class Actinopteri; order Cichliformes; family Pholidichthyidae; genus Pholidichthys; species Pholidichthys leucotaenia. Next base: position 305,580,050 of record CM035843.1, read on the forward strand.
GATCGCCAATAGGGGAAAAAGGACTCTTTCGGGCGGTCTACCCCAGTCCCAGGCTCAGAGAGACGGGACCTCCGGCGGCCGAACCAGGTCACCCAGTAGAAAGTTCAGTACGTCGGGTGGCTGACCCAGAATGCCAAACCGGCGAAAAAGTTTCCCAGGAGGCCGACCTGCATCGTCAGGCCAACAGGACCACAGGGGGAAGTTCGGAGACGGCCTCCTAATGGCGACGAGCGACGAGGGAGAGCTGAGCTGATTACGGGAAACCCCTGCGGCACCTGATGGAGGGAAAGAGGAACCGGGAAAAGGATGTGGGACCAGTCCGGCGTCGCTCAGTGGAGGATCTGCAGCTCCACCTCCGAACGTCACCAGAACAGGCGCTGTCCTCTTGTTGGACCCCAGGGGACCCTGCACTGCACCCACGATGGACCCCGATCGGATCGCAGCTGCACCCACGATGGACCCCGACTGGGTCCCGGCTGCACCCATGATGGACCCCGACTGGGTCGGAACAGCACCAAGGACGACCTCCAACCCCGAACCCGGAACCTTCAGAGCTGAGACCAGGACTGACTCATCACCGGCGACCCTGGGAGAAGGCTCAGGAGAGGGAACAGAACTGGAATCAGGATCACCGGTAGCGACAGAACCCGGCGAGACAAGTTTGGATGCAGCGGATGGCTGCACCTGGCTCGTCTCCCCGAGAGACAGGCAAAAATGCTCCAGAGAAGAATGAAGGAAGACAAAGTAGAGCATTTGCCTGATCTCGAGTTCCGTCGCTGTCCAGGACTTTGGCGATCCGGGCTCAGGACGAAGAAGGACGTCCTCTCACTCTCACTCGGCTACGGCAGGCTCCGCAGCCGGCATGATGTTCTCCACAGTCTGAGGACCCTCCAATGATGACGTCCACGCTGACGACCCGCCCGGTGTGGTGGCAGGGGATTCTCGACCTGCTGGATCGAACCGCTCCTCCATGGAGACCCGGGGACATTTTGTTGTCGGCGCAGGCTCCAAGTTACAGTCCGCTCTCCTCTTCTGCCTGTGACATGGCTGCGGGGCTGGAACCAGGCTCTCCAGGACCGCAGGCCCCCTCCCCGTCCGGCGGCGTAGGCCTGGCGCTGTGGAATGCTCAACGGAAGGAGACACAGAGGCAGCAGATTCAATGTTAGAGGCTACAGCAGGTGGAGGGAGCTCGGGGGACTGCGAACCCCGAACTCCACCCCCAGGAGTCAGACAAGGCAAATCACAAGAACGAGGGGAAGAACGAAATTGCACTTGCCTTTCCTCCGGAGGGCCGATGGTGCCTGCTGTAGCGGGCTGAGCTCTTCCCTTTCCCCTCCAGATGGTGATGGAAGGCCCCTCGGGAAGACGAGAAGGAGCCACTTCCAATGGATCGAAGATGGGCCTCGCCGAAGCAGGACTCGTGGCACTCACAGCAGCCGGGGAAGACGTCGAGGAGGAGGGGGTAACAGCCGAGGCGATCCGGGCACGAGGAGCTGACGGGACAGCAGGGACAGAAGACCCTGAGGGAGAGGCTGCGGGAATTCCCTCCTGATGTGACGCAGAAGAAGCAGCTGACTGGGAGGCAGAATTCCTCCGACGACCCGGAACTGGATCCGGACGGGATTCTCGCTGAGGCTTATTTGGAGCATGGCGACAACATTTACTGGCTGATGGTGAGACGAAGATGGGACCAGGAACACATGGCACCTGGGCTGGACGGGTGACAGGAGCTGAATCCCGAGGCGAGGAGCAGGAATGCCTCTCCATCAGCCTCCTGCCAGGGTTACCCTCCAGTCCGCGGATCTCCACCCTCGTCGGGGACGCCATACTCGGGGGAGAAGGTGAGGGTTCCTTGGCCGCCTTCTCGATTAACTCTCGTTGCGCCACAATCCATGTCACCCTCTCCTTTCCTTCCGGAAAAGAGGTGAGGTGATACTTTAATAAAGTCCTCTGGGCGAGAAACAGGTAGTCGTGTGCCGCATGGGTGGGCATGAGGAGATGGGCCTTGGCCAGGTAGCCATCTGTCTCCTGCAACCATTCAGGGCAAAACCCACGCTCAAGAGCGAACATACTAATACCATACAAGCCCCAGCGAAGGGAAAAAAACTCAAGTCCACGGCAAACTCACGGTGACCGGCGTCTCGTTCTGGCTGTGACCTACTGTCAAGGATGGCCCTCACGAGCCATCAATGAGACGCCGGATGCCAGTCTTTGAGTTTGCATAATTTATTAACAAAGGACAAAAGACAAAATAACGAGCCACGGGGGGCAAAAACACAATTAAGGTTCAACTCAGATACAGGAGTACAGAGACTTAGGAAATACACTTACAGGAACGGATGGTAGATGAAGGAATCTTCGACGAGGTCGCAGCCCCGAGCAAACAGAGCTGCTCCCTTAAATAGGGCTTGATAGATTGATCAGCTGATGGAGTCAGCTGATTGGGATCCAGCCGTCCCGCGGAGCTTGGCCTCTGACAGCCTGAAACACTGCCAAGACACTGTCAAAATAAAAGCCCGGAGGCCAAGAGGTGCGCTAGAGGAGAAAACAGGAAACGACTGCACAACCCGAGTGCAGACAGAGTCAGCACATGGACCATGACAGAGAGATCATTGAAAGATGTAAAAATGGGCAGATCTCTCAATGATCTTTCAAGATCTCTAAGTGATCTCTATATGATATTACAGTGAAAACAATCTCTCAATGATCACCAAAGGGATCATTGCTAGATCGCTGAGAGATCATTGGGAGGTTGTTGAGTTTGCTGAGCACTCCTTGACTGCTCCATGTCAACTCAACAATCTCATTGATCTCCCAATGATTTCTCAATCATTCTTTCAATGATCTCCCAGTAATCTTTTAACCCTGAAGGCAGGGATGGCTGAGACATCATTGAGGGATTCCTGAGCATTTAATGATAGACCAGTAGAATTCATTGAAAGATTGCTGAGAGACAACTGGGAGATTTTTGAGTGTTCCTTGAGAGATCGTTTCTGTTTGAGAGATTATTTTGGACAGATTCAAAACTCTGAGGAGACCGTGGCGACCTCAGAGATTTCTGGAAGATCACATAGAGATCATTGAGAGATCTTGGCAATCGCCAAGAGATCAGGCCATTTTTACATCTTTCAGTGATCTCACAACAATCTCCAAACACAAAATTTTTCCACCCCAAGGGTAGAGATGGCTGAGAGATCAGTGAGGGATTGCTGTGTTCAATGAAAGACCAGTAGAGTTCACTGAATTATTGCTGAGCGATCAGTGGGAGATTGATGAAATAGCTGAGCGATTTGAACTCAAATCAAACACCCCTGTTGTAATCGGCCACATTAGAAAGCCCAATCGCAGTCATTTAAATGCATTCGCACCCATGCGTGGGGCGTGGTGACGGACAGGACGTCCAACAGGAATCAAACACTTAACCTACTGCTCCACCAATGCCGGCGTGTTAACCTCCCTGCTGGACCAACAGCAGCATAAAATGTCGACTCGCAGCCTCTTTCTTCTCCCCTGCCAACCTTGTGGGTTATTATTGTTTAATAATAGTGGGTTGTAAACACACACATACTTGGTGTATAGAAAAGACTTCCTGCAAATGCACACAACACTGATACTTGCCGCCTTTCCAGCCTGTCCCCCTGTGACAGCAAAATTATCTCACACAGAGGGGAACAAGCATGCCAGAGCACAGCAACCTTCCATAGAAGATGATGGCACAGCAGCTGGTCGTCTATGGAGTGAGGGTGGTTGAGTAAAGACAGCCACCTTTGGCCAGCTTTCTCAGATGTGCGCACATGCTTTGAAAAGGAAAAACTCAAAGCAAGAGGCTTAAAAGAAAAAAACAATACGTCATTTGTTTATCTAAGTACAGATATGAGACAAACTTGTGTATGCAGCAGATAAAAAATGTCTTGCCTTTAGAATAAACAGTGAGAAACACCCTCAAATGCAATCTTTCATGCAGTGTCCTTCACTCCTCCATCTTGTCTCTTAATCCTGATTGGCTTAGACGAGGCAGTGTGGGTATATGTGTGTCGTCTGTGTCATGATCTGCGTAGAAAATCATTATGAAGGACGCCCATAATAAGTAAATAAGAAGCCACAGTGTTGCTGATTCCTGTCTCCCACTGGAGGCAGAACTTGTTCCTGTGATGATACGACCATTCATTAACTGACTGGTGGTTGTCAATTAAAAAAAAAAAAAGAATCTATCCAGAATTATACAACCCTACATTTTAATAACAAACAGCTCTCTTGTAGCACCGATCGGCTCATAATCCAGTTATGAGGATTAAATTCTTACTGCAGCTTATTTGGATCAGAACTAACAAGAAACTAATTGAAAGGGGATGACCCTATAGGAATAATGCTCCGCAGTTCAGCTGGCAGAATGGGTCCAGGAAAAGAGTGAGTGAGTGAGTGAGTGAGTGAGTGAGTGAGTGAGTGAGTGAGTGAGTGACGCTATGTGTCCACTGGATCCGTTGTTTTTCTGCTTCCCATTCATTGTGTATTGGAAACGCAACAGAAAGTATTTGGCTCTGGTTTGGTGAAAATGGGACTGCGGTGTGTCGAGTAGCCCGTGGTTTCCCCTACCGCTCATTTGCATAAACATTCCGATCATACATGTTTATGCAAATGAGCTTCCTGTACTGGCATACACCAGAGGCAGCGCTCTCATCCTGAACATTTACACCAGCGGTTTTTGATGCCCAGTAGCGACAGATTCATTAACTGAATCTACTATTTCTCACACAGTGATGTTAGAAACACTTTTCACTGGTTTGTTTTAAATATATGGAGACCAACAACGCCATATTGTCCAGTAGCAGTCCGGGAGCTGAAGACTGCCCACGGACTGATCTGTCGACCAATCCAGTGGAACCAGCCAGCTGGATGAAAAGACAAGAGAGGAGTGGGGAGAAGACGAGCAGATATGTATGTTACCTGTTGTTGTGAAGATATGGATGAGAAATTAATAACTGCCGTTTCAGGCTAGTCCATACTGTATGACCAGTCCTTGCCGTCATATAGAAACAACATACAAAGGAAGGATGCGTGGAGAGCATTGTCTGTTCATCTGGTGAGTACAAAACTTTGGTGAAAACTTTTGTGTTTCCGTGCTTTATTTCCAAAGCACCGAACTAGCACATGTTCGCCATGCAGTGTGTGGGTCTGGAGGATTGGGTGAACTCAAAACCGGCGGCGATGACGAAATCCCGTTTGTAGCGCAAATACACCAGCGCTATTAACCTGTTGAACTCTGTGAATTCCGCGGGCGGTCACGTCTCTGCGTCTTAGTGCGTCTCAGTGCGCCCTGAAAAAAAAAAGGCTGTACAGTGATCCCTCACTTATCGCGGTTAATGGGTTCCAGAACCGACCGCGAAAAGTGAAAAACCGCGAAGTAGCGTCACCCCTAATGATGTCATCCATAAATAATATGTACGTTCATTCTCTCACTCTCTCTCTCTCATATGATACGTGTGTGTGTGTGTGTACGTGTACATACATACGTAGATGTAAATAAAGTGTACATAAATATGTTTTTAGAACACTTTTATTCTTATAACAAGATACGTAACTCAAGATGAAGATTATTTACTTCACAGGTTAATGAGAGCTTTACTGCTCCTCAGGTGACGCCTCATCCTCAGGTGCTAGAGGCACAGGATCGTCGAGTGCAGCTTCCGATACAGCTGGAGAAGCTGCAGGAGGCGGCGTAGTGGCTCGACGGGAAGACTATTTCGCACAAAATGGCACAAGAGAACAGCAAAAAGTTCCACGCGGCGAGACTATGTAACACGAGCGATAAAGAGCAATGAATGCGGTCTTCCTTCCCTTCATGGGCGCTCGGCAGGGAGAGGAGGTGGGTGAAACGTCTCGGCCAATCAGCTTGCGGGGTGAAACGTCTCGGCCAATCAGCTTGCGAGATTTCCGAGCCGAGCCAACACGAGAACAGCGAACAGAGAGGTGGATTTTTTGAGTTGTGCGGCTCTCCGTGTTGATACCTGATGGTCTAATGTAGTCTCCCTGCCTTCTGCTAGCGCCCGCCCATTATTTCTCAATTTTGAATTTTTGATGAATATTTTTGAAAAATCCGCGATGCACTGAGGGCGCGAAAGGTGAAGCGCGAAGTAGCGAGGGATCACTGTATTTCCGGTCTTCCAGTACAGACACAGCCTTGTTACAACCTGAGAAAAAAGCTGTGTAATATATTCATTTTTTGTGGTATTTTTACAAAATTTTGACCTGAGCTTGAAAACACTTGGTTCTACATTTCTGTTGTGTTTTCCAGCCAGTATCTGACAGCTATATGTTATTTGCAAGCATTTGTATCTAAAACAACACCCAGGCGAACTTTCTTGTTACTCAGTGGCAGGAGCACTTAGAGAGATTATGACTGTTTTGCCAAAAAATTCAGTGTTTTATTTTAAATGAGACCAACCCCATGAAGATGCTGCAAAGGGTTGAAGAACAGCTTTTGATTTACTTTGGGCATGTTATTTTTAGGCGTTTTTAGGGAAGTTGAACAGAGTTCAACAGGTTAAAAACAGCCTCATCAATCTGCTCATGGTTAATAATGACCATTCCTATATTTCCTCCTGCATTGCTCTGACTCCACCTATCCGAGGACTATACCACCCCCAAGCCCACGCCCTCTGCCCGCACTTCACCCCATCCGGTGACCGATTCCTTCCAACAAACAACAGACCAGAGGACATGTAGCATGAGTGAGTGAGTGAGTGAGTGAGAATACTGGTGATATAACTGGGAACAAAACACACACTCAAACTGGCCATTTGCGTTACTCATGCGGCATTCTCATCAATAAGTGGATGAGAAAATTTTGTTGTGGATCCCAAAATTACGAGTGCGCGCACGCACGCACGCACGCACGCGCGCGCGCGCACACACACACACACACACACACACACACACACAGCTTAAATCAAACACGAGACAGTGTTCACATCCCTGATGTGCTAATTGCTGGAGGAGTGTTTCTGAATTCCAAAGTAGGACTCTCTCTTATACCTACAGATGCACAAAATTTCACAAGAACCTGAAAAGCTGTAATTAAAGGGTGACACATTTCTGCTGCGCTCCCTCTGTGTGTGGGATGGCCAGAAATAGAATTGCAGGGTTTCAACAGGCAAATCACACTCTGCACACCACTGCACAGGCACCATCCTGCGACTCGGGGATGGGAGATAGATACCGTCTGCGTCCGTGAGCCTTCCTGTTATTGTGGGGATTTCACCCACAGTGATCTGACAGACAGGTGTGACCGGGTGTGATGGCAGGTGGGGCTGAGTGGGTCTCCACACCACAGGGACACTGTCTGAAGTGTGGGCAACACACGGGTCAGACTCCAGACTGAGCCCGTGACCTTTGCCGGCAGGGAGGGCAGATGGGCGGCCAGCGGCGCATGTTCTTTCTAGGCTGCTTCAGATGCTTCATAACTGAGGCTAATTCCTATGGTGTGTGATGCAATTTACATCATTCGCCCGAGGGCGTACTCTTTAATGCGGGGGGCCATTATTATTCCACAGAGGATGGCGTTGGTGGTTAAGGGGGGGATACATGTGTGCTATATTGGTGCAGCTTTGTGTTTATTTGTCTGACAAAGTGTGTGTGTGTCAACGTGCCTGTGAGTATGTGAGAGAGAGAGAGGAGAAAAAGAGTCTGTTGCTACGCATTTTTACACGTCCTCCCACTGGTCTCTTCACATGAAAAATCATGGCAGAGGAGCTGAACGCACACAGTTGAGGTATTTTTCCTGTGATCCAACCACGTTTTAGCAATAAAAGCCCTGAAGCTTCATCGCAACTGGAGAGGTCAGACATCCCCGAGCTGTCTTGATGCTGCCAGAGAAAAAGGGCTTGAACCCCCCCCCCCCCACACCGCCACCCCGTTAAATGGGATGTTGCTTTGCAGATTGCACCATTACATAGATGGATTCCAGGGTTAAAGCAATCAGGGAAGTCTCTGCAATGTTTTACTGTGGAATCAAAGCAATGGGTTATTTTGCAGCTTAACCTAGAGCCAAGAGTCAGGTTATCTGGACTGACTTTTAAGAAGGTGACATTAAACCCATTTTTCACTCAAACAATCTGGTCATTTCTCTTACTGTGTGCAAAGTATAGTGGTGTGAAAAAGTGTTGGCCCTCTTCATGATTTCTCATTTTTTTGTATGTCTGTCACACTTAAATGTTTCAGATCATCAAACAAATTTAAATATTAGACAAAGATAACACAAGAAAACACAAAATGCAGTTTTTAAATGAAGGCATTTATTATTTAGGGGAAAAAAATCCAAACCTACATGGCCCTGTGTGAAAAAGTGATTGCCCCCTAAACCTAATAACTGGTTGGGCCACCCTTAGGAGCAACAGCTGCAATCAAGCGTTTGTAATAACTGGCAATGACTCTTTTACAATGCTGTGGAGGAATTTTGGCCCACTCATCTTTGCAGAATTGTTGTGATTCAGCCATATTGGAGCGTTTTTGAGTATGAACGGCGTTTTTAAGGTCATGCCACAGTACCGCAATCAGATTCAGGTCAGGACTTTGACTAGGCCACTTCAAAGTCTTCATTTTGTTTTTCTTAAGCCATTCAGAGGTGGACTTGCTGGTGTGTTTTGGATCATTGTCCTGCTGCAGAACCCAACTGCACTTTAACTTGAGGTCACGAACAAATGGCTGGACATTCTCCTCTAGGATTTTTTGGTAGACAGCAGAATTCATGGTTCCATTTACCACAGCAAGTCTTCCAGGTCCTGAAGCAGCAAAACAGCCCCAGACCATCACACTACCACCACCATATTTTACTGTTGGTATGATGTTCCTTTTCTGAAATGCTGTGTTACTTTTATGCCGGATGTAATGGGACACACACCTTCCAAAAAGTTCAACTTTTGTCTTGTCAGTCCACAGACTATTTTCCCATAAGTCTTGGGGATCACCAAGATGTCTTTTGGTAAAACTGAGACAAGGCTTTATGTTCTTTTTGCTCAGCAGTATTTTTCATCTTGGAACTCTGCCATGCAGGCCATTTTTGCCCAGTCTCTTTCTTATGGTGGTGTCATGAACACTGACCTTAACTGAGGTAAGTGAGGCCTACAATTTTTTGGATGTTGTTGTGTGGTCTTTTGTGACCTCTTGGATGAGTCGTTGCTGCACTCTTGTGATAATTTTGGTCGGCCAGCCGGCCACTCCTGGGAAGGTTCACTACTGTCCCATGTTTTTGCCATTTGTGGATAATGGCTCTCACTGTGGTTCGCTGAAGTCCCAAAGCTTTATAAATTGCTTTATAACCTTTTTCAGACTGATAGATCTCAATTACTTTGTTTCTTATTTGTTCCTGAATTTCTTTGGATTGCAGAATGATGTCTAGCTTTTGAGGATCTTTTGGTCTACTTCACTTTGTCAGCCTATTTAAGTGATTTATTGATTGAGAACAGGTGTGGCAGTAATCAGGCCTGGGTGTGGCTAGAGAATTTGAATTCAGCTTTCCAAAGATGTGATAAACCACAGTTAATTTATGTTTTAATGTGGGGGCAATTACTTTTTCACACAGCGCCATGTAGGTTTCAATTTTTTTTTACCTTTAATAATAAACACCTTCATTTAAAAACTGCATTTTGTGTTTACTTGTGTTATCTTTGTCTAATATTTAAATTTGTTTGATGATGTGTGACAAACATACAAAAAAATGAGAAATCAGGAAGAGGGCAAACACTTTTTCACACCACTGTATGTGACAGCAGTATTTGGAAGCAGTAGAACATGGCGGAAAAATTAAGATGGCTTGTATTGAAAAAAAATACGGTGTCTGCCCACATAGTACTGTATGTCATGATTGTCTCTTTATTTCATCTAAAGATGCCAAGAAAAAGTGGCTCGAGTGCACTTAAACTAACAACTAAATGCCTTGAAGCTAAAGCACTGTTAGCACCTAATCGCTATCAGTGTCAACTCAACCATTTTACTGTGGTAACAAACGACAAAATGGAAAAACTGAGGTTGGATTTAAGAACCCAGTCAGAGACTCATAATCACTATGTGGTGATAACATAATCATGGCTGTGTAAAGATCTCCCCAAACGCAGCTAACAAGCTAATTAGCTCTCACCGCGAGTCATGTGACCCACAATATATCAAGAGGTATGTATATAAACACTGACTTCTGCACTAGATAATATTTAATCTAGTTACATGTGTTGTAGGATGTGTCTAGCTCATATGTTTAGATAGGGCAGCTCAGTGCATGAACGTGAGTGAGTGTGTGCGCGCAGCCGAGGCGCGCCCCTGTGTGAATGGCCCCACGGAGCGAATGGTGTGTGTGAAGTGTGCGGGTGAGTAGAGAGAGAGGCGACCGGAGCAGGTAGCGAGCTAGAATTGCTGCTGTTAACAGTACAGTCTGCTAATAAAGCCCCAACTCTTCAGCAAAACGGCCTGTTCTTCTGTGTACCACCATACTGTTGTTAACAACCGTGAAGTTTACTCGGGAGTTGACCCCGGAGGAAAAGCTGCCTCCGGCCCTGGAGAAGACAGATCTCCCCTATGTCCCCCAACCACGGTTAGGAGACCAAAACAGGAAAGGTTAACACTGGCGACCACGAAGGGACTCTCACGTTGTTAAGAGAGTGGTGAGTACTAAAAAGCAAAGGACAATAACGACTAAGCCGAGTGACGATAATACAACTGTGATAGCAGCTAAGCTAAAGCGACCTGGTGGCCGCTCGCTATCCCGCAGATATTTACAAACAAGAAACCAACTACTCAAACCCGTTCATGTCACTAACTAATAATCAGGAATACAGCCAAGGTACTGTGGAAGCTCATGAACGTCAGGTTGAGACAAAGTGTGGACATTATAACCCATTTCTGTGTGATGAAAGCTGCGCGAACACACTTGCTAATGGAGAAGACTTGTTTGCGCCATTCGGCAGCCCCGCTCAATTTGCCCCCACAAATCCCTTTTTCAGAGCCGACAGTCAAAGCCACAGCCCCGTGGGAGGCCTAGACATTTACGTGTCCCCAAATCCTGCTCCAAACGCATCATTAAAGTTGTATTATGCAGATACAAACCCCTTTGCCATTGCTCACATGAGAAGTTTTGTACATAGCACACCAGCTACTTCCAAACCAGAAGCAGGTACGCTTCCTATGTCTACTCCTTGGATTAATCCAGAGGAGACTGATAAACAGGGACATTCACCACTGAGCCGTCCCTGTCACTCACATACACATAAGAGCCGCTCTGCGCCCCATCAGCCTCTTACATCGGACAGTGATGAGGACTATGATCCCAAAGACAGGGTCCCCACTCTACGTCCAGGCCAGTACAATGGCAGCACACCGTGGAGAGAGTTCCTGCACAGATCTGAGAACTGCGCAGAGGCAAATCACTGGTCAGTAAAGACAATGGCCATCCAGCTGAAATTCTGCCTTGTTGGATCTGCAGGCGCCATCATCCACAGAAACCCTTGTTCATCCAAATGGGACTACCGCCGCCTGCTGGAGGAACTCGAAACTGCATACGGCCCTTCTTCATATCACTCAGCGGATGTGGCAGTGGAGCTGAGGCAAAGAGTACGCAAATTTGGTGAGGCCCTTCATGAGTTCAGAGATGACATTTATGGGAAAGTAGCTGTAGCTTATGGAAATTGGTCAGAGGCTGAGCAAGATGCTATAGCTGTGGAAACTTTCACAAATGGCCTGGGCGATGCAGAGCTAATCCAAAAACTGTTAGAAGAACGTCCAGCCACACTAGCCAGAGCTTACGAGATAGCCCATCGCCATGAAATCACAAAGAGAGCTGCGTCCTATATCACCAGCGTCATGCAGCCAGGGGCCTGTAACCTCACTGAACGCAGGCCCCGGGCCACTGTTGTCAGAGAAAGGGACGAAAACAAGACTGTAACTGCCACTACACCTGCAGCTGGCTCCTCACCCAATCGTTTTGCCCCACACACGTCTGCAAAAACACCAGGGCAACACAAGAACTTTAAAAAGGGTGACATTCGCTGCCATAACTGTAAGGGCTGGGGTCACAAACAGAGCCAGTGCTCATGACCTCAAAGAAATGCAAAGACTTTCATTCTGAGCACTCCCCAGGGAAGCCCACAGGCCACTGTGCTCCACTTTAAAGGCCAGAGTCGTGACATGAGCATCCACATGCGCATATATGAACTGGAGGTGTGCGCAGTCTTGGACAGTGGAGCGCGGAGGAACGTGCTGCTCCTTCACCATTACAATGCCATTCACCAAGACATGAGACCCCCACTACGGTCATCCATCTTAGAGACTCTGCTTGGGGTGGGACCAGGAGACATGCTGGGGCGTGGTGAGGCCAAAATACCTGTCAGTATTAACAGCTGGCAAGTTGAAGTGGACTTCCTCGTGGCGGACATAGCGGGCAATGAAGTACTGCTAGGCCACCCATTCCTCACCCAAGCCGAGGCCCGCCTTGATTTCGGTAAGCACCGCATAATTCTGTTTGGAGAAGAAGTGCCATACTTTCACCCAGAGACTGTCCCAAAGTCGCATGCTGTGAGAGTAGCCAGAACTGTTGTGGTTGAACCTGGACAAGAATACCTAGTCAAGGGCACTGTGCCTTGTGGCAAAACAGCTCAGGGAGACATGATGCTTAGCCCCACAAAAGGCTTTGTTGAGAAACACAAAGTACTCATTGCCAGGATCCTAGTCAATGCTCAGCCCACTAATGCTGTTCCCCTACGCCTCTTTAACCCTGGCAACAAGGCCATCACTATTAAAGAAGGTGCCATTGCAGGCCTCCTCCAGCCAGCTGAAGCTCTTCCCCCGCCCAGTGCCCCCACAGCGGCAGACTTCCCAGTTAGCTCCCCTGCGGTCCCAGAGCACCTCCAGGAGCTCTATGCCCAGAGTTCCACTGAGCTTAATGACAATGAAAAACTTGAACTGTCTAACCTGTTGTGGGCCTATGAAAATGTGTTTTCCAGAGGACCCGGTGACCTAGGACGGACCAGTCTCGTGCAGCACGACATCATAACCCGGCCTGGAGCTCCCGTGAAGCAGCCCCCTCGTCGCATGGCTGGGGAAAAGCAGCAACATGCAGACCAGCAGATCCGTGAGAGCCTCCAGAACGGCCTCGCCACCCGCAGCCACAGCAGTTGGGCCTCACCGATTGTTATGGTACATAAAAAGGATGGGACTTACCACCTTTGTATAGACTACAGAACACTCAACGACCACACCATCACTGACGTGTACCTACTACCCCACTTCCAAGACACATTAGACACTCTCGCCACCGCCAAATGGTTCAGCACCTTGGACCTTGCTTCAGGTTATTGGCAAGTCGAGCTGACTCCAAGAGCCCGCCGCGCAGCTGCCTTTTGCACCCGGAATGGACTATTTGAATGGAACGTTATGCCGTTTGGGTTATGCAATGCGCCAGCGACGTTCCAATGCCTTATTGACCGCGTCTTTGCCAGCATGCAGTGGGAGACCTGCCTCGTCTACCTGGACGACATCATCGTGCTGGCCGAGGATGTGTCCAGGATGCTGCAGCGACTGAGTCAGGTGTTTGAGAGACTTAAACACGCAAACCTCAAACTAAAACCAGCCAAATGCTGCCTCTTCCACCACCAAGTTGCCTATCTAGGTCACATTGTGTCCGAGCATGGTGTAGCCACTGACCCCAATAAAGTCCACAAAGTCCAAGCTTGGCCCACTCCCACATCGGTCCAAGAGGTCAGACGTTTCATTGGCCTCGCCTCCTACTATCGCAGGTTTGTGAAAGACTTTGCCTCCATCGCCGAACCGTTACACAACCTGACAAGGAAAAATGCACATTTCCAGTGGCACGCTGAACACCAAGCTGCCTTCAACACGCTCAAGCACCGCCTCACTACAGCCCCTGTCTTAGGCTGGACCATGGTGAAATGATCTTGGACACCGATGCTAGCGACACAGGCATCGGCGTCGTCCTCTCGCAAATGCAGGATGGCGCGGAACATGTGTTGGCATATGGCAGCCGCAAACTAGCCAAAGCTGAACAGAACTATTGCACTATAAGATGAGAGCTGCTAGCCATTGTCAATTTCACGTCACATTTTCGGCAGTATCTACTTGGGCGGCCTTTCAAAGTACGTACCGACCACAGCAGCCTGTGTTGGTTAACCTGAATGAAAGAGCCAGAAGGTCAGTTAGTCCGGTGGCTTGAGAAGCTAGCAGAGTACGAGTTTGAGATCATTCATCGCCCAGGTCGCTTACACACTAATGCTGACAGTCTCTCCCGCAGACCCTGCTGCCAGTCCTGTCCTTGTAAACTGCAGGACCCCTCCTCACAGCCGAGAACCACAAGCCATCAAGCCATTCAGTGTGAATTGGACTCCGACACCAGCTCTCTGTCGTTGAGTCCGGTGGGGGTAGAGACATGCCCTACAACTGCAGCTGTGAGTCCGGTGGGGGTAAGTGCAGACAGCTTTACCAATACAGACACTTTAAAACTAAAAGAGACAATTTATGTGACAAATACAAACGAGACCACATTGTTTCCTGGCTGGATTATGGAGGAGTTGCCCCAGGCCCAAGCCGCTGATACAGACATTGCACCAATAAAAGCTTGGTTAGAGGCCAGCAGTGAGCACCCTCCCTGGATCACAGTTGCCCCTTGCAGTCCAGCCACCAAAACATACTGGAGCCAATGGAAAAGACTGTATTTCAGAGATGGAGTTCTGGTCCGCCGCTTTTACTGTTTGGACGACACACAGTACTACCCCCAAATTGTCCTGCCACGCAAAATGCAACCTAACATTATGCGCCAGATGCACGAGGGGCCAATAGGTGGACATTTTGGTATTGAACGGACTGTGGCCAGACTTCAAACCAGATACTACTGGTACCACATGAGAGAAGACGTGGCCCTCTGGTGCCGGACTTGTACTAACTGTGCATGCAGAACCAGACCCCACAAAACTCCACAAGCGCCCATGGGAACTGTCAGGGTCGGGGCCCCCATGGAACGCATTGCACTGGACATTATGGGCCCACTCAATGAGACAGAACACAAAAACAGCTATGTGCTCGTAATACAGGAGTATTTCACAAAATGGGCTGAAGCATTTCCTATCCCAGACAAAAAGGCTGTCACCGTGGCACGTGTTGTTGCAACAGAATGGGTGTGCCGCTTCGGAATGCCTCACTCTTTGCACAGCGAGCAAGGACGCAATTTTGAATCAGAGGTATTTCAAGAAATGTGCCGTCTATTTGGCATTGAGAAAACCCATACTACGCCATTCAGACCACAGTCAGATGGCCAAGTTGATGGCCAAGTTGAACGTTTCAATGCCACACTTAAAAAGATCCTGGCCTTTACTGCAGAATGCTGTCACTGGGATTGGGACCTGATGACCCCATATGCAGTTATGGCCTACAGAGCGACCAAGCACAGTGCTACTGGTTTCATCCCCAACTACATGATGTTCGGACGTGAAATAAATGAGCCAGTGGACCTTGTAGCTGGTTTGCCCCCGGACTCTGACCATGTACCTTCAGCCCCAGAGTACGTGCAACAAATACGCGAGCGGCTGGAGCTGGCTCACAACATTACTCGAGAAGCCCTGGGTGAGTCAGTCACACGTGCAAAAAGTCAATATGATAAAAACGCTTGCCACACACAGTACAAAGTCGGAGACGCAGTGTGGTACCTTATCAAAGGAACACGTCATGTCAAAAACAGAGTCAAAAAGTTTCTCCCCTCCTACGAAGGACCCTTCTTTGTTATGGGACAGTTAGATGATCTAGTCTACCGGATCCAAAAGAGCCCCAGAGCCAAAGTCAAAGTCGTCCACCATGACCAACTGAGACACTACCGCAACCGTGAGCCGCTGGACAACACTTGGGTCCTGGACCAAGCCCAGAACTGGACACCTTCTGAGATCTTGCCACCGGCTGTGGACGGGGACCCAGCAGACCAGGACCTCAGCCTGTACAACTTCTTCGCTACTGCCTCCAGTGATGGCCCCAGCAATTCTCGGCCGTCTACTCCACCTGCTAATGTTCCCAATGTGATCGGATCTCTTCCATCCACTCCTTCCCATGTGATATTTGACCATGGTGGGGGTGCGGTGGGAGAGCCACACCACCAGGCCCAGCACGTGTCACGGCCCAAACGTCGACGCAGAGGACCGGACCGTTACAAGGACTGGGTTACTGACTGAGCCAACTGTAGCAGTTCATATTGCACTAGAGACTCTCCAGTTTACATTTTTGGACTCTAGTCTAGTTATAATGTTCTATACGTTTGTTTAAAAAAAAACAACCTGAAGAGACAATGCTTTCATATACCTACATGCACTTTATGCCATTTGAATGTATTGTATTCTGATTAGTTGGTCAGTATTACTCCCGGTCGCCAAGGAATAGGTTTTAAAAGGTAATGTACTCCTTGTTTAATTAGAGACAATTGTATTTCAATGTATTTTACACTCATGTTTTCACTTCTAAATGAGCTAATTTTATCACTGCATAGACACTTGCTATTATAGTACTGTATAACCTACCTACCTATTTAGATTCATGTGTTATATTGGACACTGCTACTGCTAGGCCTACAAATATAGAGAGTGTGTACCAGTTTTATATTATTTAAATGGAATGGAATTAATGCTAATTGCCAGTCCATGGTGGGGGTAGTGTTGTAGGATGTGTCTAGCTCATATGTTTAGATAGGGCAGCTCAGTGCATGAACGTGAGTGAGTGTGTGCGCGCAGCCAAGGCGCACCCCTGTGTGAATGGTCCCGCAGAGCGAACGGTGTGTGTGAAGTGTGCGGGTGAGTAGAGAGAGAGGCGACCGGAGCAGGTAGCGAGCTAGATTTGCTGCTATTAACAGTGCAGTCTGCTAATAAAGCCCCAACTCTTCAGCAAAACGGCCTATTCTTCTGTGTACCACCATACTGTTGTTAACAACCGTGAAGTTTACTCGGGAGTTGACCCCGGAGGAAAAGCTGCCTCCGGCCCTGGAGAAGACAGATCTCCCCTGTGTTCTCCAACCACGGTTAGGAGACCAAAACAGGAAAGGTTAACACATGTGTGTGAAATTATTATATTATGCTCATTTACTACTAAATCACAATGGTGATACAGTATATTAATTGATACCACACACTTAATATCGCTTAATTACGGGCCTAGTCAGCTAACTTTAAGCTAACTTTCTGGTGTGTCAAGAAAGAAAGGAGGGAAAAAAGACAAAAAACAAAACCAACATGAAACATTCAAATAACCACGGTGCTGATTTAAAGTCAAATTACCCAACCCTGACTCTAATCAGACATTCAAGTTCAAAAGCTTAATCCTTCAGGTTGTGAGGGGTGCTGGAGCCTATCCCAGCATCTTTGGACGAGAGGCTGGACAGATCGCCAGTCCACGGCAGGGCAAACACAGAGAGGCAGACAATCATTCACTCTTTAACGTTTAAGGGCAATTCATCCTCAGCTGATGCCTTGTTTTTGGCCTTTGGGAGGAGACCTGAGTACCAGGCAAAACGCACAAAGACAACATGCAAACTCCATACAGAAGGGTCACCGATGGTCAGAGGTGGGATCGAACCCACAACCTTCTTTCTGTGCTGCCACAGTGCTAACCACTGAGCTAACATGAGTAAAATTAGGTTTGGAAAAGATTTAATCTGGGTTTAAAAATTAAGCCAAGCTCTGTTACACTATTTCAAATTTGGCTTAGTAAATGCAAGTTGTTTTTGTTTTTGTTTTTGTTTTTTTTTGGGGGGGGGGTGTACAGTAACTGTTCATGGCTGTTTTGTATTGTTATTATCTAACAAAAAAATTTAGCCCAGTGATAATCACAATTTCTTAATTTGGCCAAATGAGGGCTATGGGCCTGTTCTTATATAGCGCTTTTTCTTGTCACAAGGACCACTCGAAGCACTTAACCACTAGCTACACTAACCCTCTATTCTAAGGGCCTATTGGAGGCAGATACCTACGGACAATTTAGAATCACCAATTAACCTAACATGCATGTCTTTGGACTGTGGGAGGAAACCAGAGCCCCCGTAGCAAACCCACACAGCACAGGGAAAACATGCAAACTCAACACAGAAAGGTCTCCCCCCCCCACCAGCCTGGGGACTCAAACGTGGAACCTTCTAGCTGTGAGGTAACAGTGCTAACCATTGTACCACCATGCTGGCCAAATCGTATGATTAAAAAAAAACAACACGCACGCACACATAAACAACAGTACAGTGAAAATTAACTGTTTCAGCAGAAGAATAAAAAGCGAAGATTAAAACTTGCTTGAAAAACAAGAAAAGCAAAAAAAAAAAAAAAAAAATGCAGCAAGCATGAAATGGAAGATGTTTGTTACAGGGGGAAGGCCTTCACCACAGAAAACAGCAGTAGATTTGTCAACATAATGGTTTTAAGGTGGGGTGTCAAGATGATTATTTTGCTGATTGGCCTCAATAATATCAAGCATGCTGAAAATTTAAGAATCCTGCCTCCAATGGAATGCCCACAATAGCCAATGAGAGCTCGTCAAAGGGGAGACGGATGTTACTTACAGACTGTGCCCATGCTCTCTTCTCAGCCAACAGTTCACCCGTGTTCTAATGCTTTTTGCTACAAAACAGCACGCAATCCAGGACTGGCAATTGATGGCACCAATAGTCATCCATATTGGTTTTCCATCTGAAGCCATGTTTGATCACATAAGATTCTGTGAGACCTCTTCTCTGTGGAATCACCAATGTGAAATTTCTCCTACAAATGGCAGGTTTGTGGCCCCTGTGGTGTGGCACACAGTATAGTGAGTCACCATTAGCTATGCTCACTGGGTTCCCACAATGGCTCAGAAACAGCATGATGGCCCTTAATGTGATAAATAATAATGCAGGTCACTTATTTTTTGAAAAACAAGTTGTTGTTTTTTTCAGTTTTCTGTGATATCAAATTGGCCAGTATCATCACTCATTTCCATGATCTCTCTTTTACTGGCAAGATGACGGTGGAATTCTTTTTTTAAATTCAGTGCTAAAGGATGAACATGTGCGGTCTGCATCATACAGCATGTGTATGTGTGAAGTGTCCTCCATAGGAAACAGATGTCTTTAGATGCTCAGTGCAGGGATGAGCTTTCTGAGCCTCATCATGTGATGGACAATGTTCTCTGTGTGGCCATGACAAGAAGCATGATTAAGTATGACTAGACCACTGAAAGCTCTGGCATATCTTTTCCTATGTGTGATGACCAGTCAGTTTTGATTTGGGCTGACGTTTTAAATGTTTTGTCACTTTGCTGTAAAAACACAAGCAATAGATAACTTGCTCTGTCCTGAAAAATATCATCATCAACACTGACTAGATGGGAGATGTAAATAGAAAACAATAGTGATGGTGACCACTGATGCATGACTCATTAACACCTTCTGCCATTAGTTTTTAATCCATTTTTATTAGTTTATTCTTATTTTGAAAACTAGTGCTTTGTGAAGTGATGTAGTCAAAAAGATTTGCTCAAAAGCAAAGAGAAGCATATAACCCCCCCCACCAAAAAATAAATTCTTATCTACTAGATCTTACTAGATCTAGTCAAAAATAGACAGACATCTTAAAAAGAACAAATCTGAATGTGACAGTATGAACCTCCTGCAGGTGTTCACATTGACTCACTGACTTTCATAACCAGGATCCTTTTCGAAGAATAAAATTATAAGCCGAGTTTATATATGTCTCGTTGTGGATATGTTAGTTGAGAGTTGTTCATTTGCATCCTTTCTCATTGTGTTACTGTTGTCATGGTGACAGTGCATCAGAATATGATGTCATCATGTACTCACATTCCTGGGCTTTCTGCACCAACTGGGTCTGTGCAAACGTACAGCACTATTCCACATTACAGCCATTACAGTCTGTGTGTTGTGTTGAGCTGCAGAGAAAGAGACGTGACTGTACCATCTCGTCTAAATTAAATAAGAGACTCAGGCTTTGCTTATCCTCTACACACCACAAGGACGACGCTGTGACAGCCTTTAGCAATGTACAGTATATCGACCTCATATATACAGGTGTATATTTTGACAATATGATGATCTTGTTGTGTTATGTTTTTGATGAAACTTTCATCACACTATTTCAAACTTCTCTGCAGTGCCAATTACAATTTAACACAAATTAACAAATCACAATGCCATAAAATTCAGATGTAACTGTGTGAATAATCTATCACTGAAACTGCCATTGGCAAAGACATTGTCATGCTCATGACGTGCTCTTCTTCCACTAGCTAAAATAAATGTAGTCCAGGTTCTGCATGGTGATTGCTTTTACTGTATTTATTCCGGTATTCTGCCATTTTACCATACTTTCTCAGAATACCATACCTGTATGGCAAAATGATAGCTATAGCTCTAGCTATCAGTTTAGCACACATCAGAATCAGTTGCACTGCAAATATGGAACTAACATTACATAACTGCTCACCATCCATCAGCTGGGCCACGGTATGCTATTGTTTACCATCCATCAGCTGTATTGAGTAATTTTTAACAGCAGGAAATATATATAACATCTATAAATAGACACACACCGAAATCGCACCACATTTTTGGATTAGCCAATCACCGTGCAATGCACCACCCCTTTCCTGTTATACACATGCGCATTGCCTACCTTCCGTCAGCTGTTTCCATCAGCTGTATCATATGCTGAAATTATGAACGGAAGTGTATTTCCTGTTTCCTGTATTCCTGCGTGCATGCCACACATGCGTAGTAACCCAGGGTATGGCCGTTCTGATAAGTATGGTAGAATGTCAGAACACCGGTACTGCAGCTATCACTAGACTGAGTGTCGGTGCTTGCATGCATGTATGCCATTAAAGCTTTAAGTTGTGAAATAAATAGAACTTGCACCATTAAACGGGGCAGATGATCTGCCTGACCATGTCATGTCACTGTTTTCACTTCACTTCAGACATTCTCTTCTAATCTCAACTGTTATCACTAAAATTACACTCATTGGTAGCAATGAACTTTTAGCTCCAGTCAGTGGAATGCTAACCTTTTACCTAAAAGTCATTTAGTTTCATCTACTCACAAATCCTAAACATCCACTACAACACTTTACTTCTCACATGAACAGGTAAACAACAGCAGAGCCAGAATCAAACTTTAGACTGATTAAATTATGTATTTCTTTGCAGTATTAAAGCAGCATGATATAAATTTCTTGTCCCGGGCAGGAACACTGAAAAAAATGAAAGCACTAAGGTGCTGTGCCTCGGTGCCTGTGGCATAGTAGCGTGGGCGGCTGTAAAAAAAGTGGCACTCCAACCTCTGCTGGCCCGGGATAGTTATTACAATACCTTTTTTCACTGTGGCATTGACAGAAATGGTGAGTTAAATTTGTGTTTATTTCAAAAACAAAGTGTTATTTCAAAATTCTGGCAAATTAAAAGTCGAGAAAATATGGTCATACAATGATACAAGCCTTTAGTTGCACTTAATTTTGACTGGGTGAGCTGAAAAGCTGGTAACAGACAGAGAGATGACCAGATACAACCACACACACAGATTCATTAACTGATTACCATATGTCTCTCTGTTTCACTGAGGCATAACTATAACTATGACAACTACTGTATGTCCTCAGTCCAAACACAACTACAGGGTGTTAGCTGTTGGTGGCTACAGTTGTGCCTTGTGATTGACTGCTGGAACTCACATCATAGTCACCAGAGTTGTAGTCTTTTCAGTGTTCTGACCAAGAACAGAGCTGTTGCAGGCAATGCAAGCCCACTTAGGCTATAGGGAGAGTGACATTCACCCAGTCAAAGGTTGATGAACCATCAAGACAATTTTGGAAGCGTTATTTTAACATTAAAATTCTACATAGTGTTGCTTTACAATAATGTGATAAAATGTCATTTTCATCACTTGCTATTATATTTACTGCTATTAATAATTCAAACACAGAACTCTCTGGAAAAAAAAACTGACTGGCTTGAATATGTAGGGAGCAGAGATGGAACAAAAGTGTCTGTCACTAGTGTCCACATCCACACTTTGAGGATGAGCAGGAACACATCTGGTCTGGTTGGCCACAGCCAGCATTAGATGTGCCCTCCTCACAATGATTGTCTACTCCATGTATGCAAATAGAAGCAGGAGACCTGGAGTATGATTCCCTTTTAATCAATCTAGTGTAACTCTTTCTGAAAGATTTTATGATTTTCTTTGTCCTTTACAGCAAGACTGGTGTTTTTGTGTTGTTTCGGCAGTTCACGCACCACTTGATTTTTGTACTCTGGTACATGCAGCTCAGCTAATGTAATTTTTAACAAAAATGGGGCAAAGAATTTTTTTTTTCACCCACTAATGCTGCTGCCACTGGATGGTGCAAAGAGGGGTGGGAGGTGCTGCTCATGCTTGTAGTTTTCCTGAGTCTTTTAGGTTGGCTGTTGTCCGCCAATTATGCTGCCACTGGATGTTGCAGACAGGGGTGGGTAGCGACCAGTGTGTTCAGTGTTTCGAGTGTTTGTTTTTTTCCATATCATGCTCTTAGCAGGTTCAGTGTTTTATGCTAAGGTTTTTTGTTCTGTCTTTGTTACAAAATTTTCAAAAAAGGCCTAACATTTGAGTTACTTCCTCTGCAAACTGAGAAGAGCCAAAGCCCCAGCTCCCATCATGTGTACCTTCTACAGAGGCACCATCGAGAGCATTCTGACCAGCTGCATCACCGTGTGGTACGGCGGCTGCACTGCATCCTGCCACAAGACCCTCCAGCGCATAGTGAGAACGGCTGAGAATCGTTGGTACCTCTCTCCCTTCCCTTGAGGCCATCTACAGCACCTGCCTCACCCGCACGCCCTCTGCATTCAGGTTCAGGTTCAGGTTACTTTATTTGTACCCGTAGGTAGATTTGTTTTGCAGTCAGGTGACGTCCTTTTAGACACGTATTTACAAACCACAATTACATTCAACATGAACACAAACACAGACACACATGAAGCTGACTATAAACACGATAAAAGTACTCAAGGCTCCACCAATCAGGACATAAGACAAAGAGATAAGAGAAAAAACAAAGAGATAAGCGAGGAGGGTCATATTAAAAAAAGTTAAAAACTAGGTCAGAGATTAAAAACTCAATAAAAGTCTAAAACCCAATAAAAGATTTAGAACCCAAATAAAAAAAACCTACAAAAATAAATAAATATAAAATAAAATTCATAAATAGATAACTAAATTATGTGCAATATATTGCTACATCTTGTTCAACTCTTTGACAGCAGCAGGAACAAAGCTGTTTTTGTAGCGCTGGGTTTTACTTTTTGGGACAACAAACCTCCGTCTGGAGGGAAGAAGCTGAAAGTGGCAGTGCAAAGGGTGGGAGTCATCATTTAAAATGGCGGTAGCAATCCTCTGTACCTGTCTGGTGTACAGGGATGTCAGGCTCAGCTGTGACTCACCAAGCAAACGACTGGACCATCTAACTACCTGGTCTAAGGATTTCCTCTGTTTCAGTTTTATCTGACCAAACCATGACACTAAAGAAAAGGATAGAACAAATTCAATAAAAGCCCGATAAAACATTGTCATTATGGTTCGGTCAATTTGGAAGCATGCAAGTTTCCTTAAACAATGCAAATGTTGCTGACCCTTTTTGCACATCCTTTCACAGTTCTCTTCAAAGTTTAAATTACTATCAATAATCGTCCCAAGATATTTGTAGGACTGCACACATTCAGTGGTCTGGCCTTTTAGTACAGTGACTTTGTGCCTGGGAGTTTTCCTCCTAAAGTCAATAATCATATCTTTAGTTTTTGTCGTATTCAGCTGCAGGTAGGAATCCTCACACCAGTGAACAAAATCAGCAACTACTGGGCTGTGACTGCTCTCACCACCCTGAAGGAGACTGACAATAACTGAATCATCAGCATACTTTATAATGTGTCTGTTGTCATGTCTGCTCTGACACATGTTTGTGTACAGGATGAAGAGTAGTGGTGACAACACACACCCCTGGGGACAGCCAATAGAAGAACACTTTTGGTCAGACAATGTACAATGTACAATGTATTGCAGGTGATCCCACCCACCCATCACACAGCTTCTTCAGTCTGCTGCCATCAGGGAGCAGACTGCAGAGTCTCCGGGCCAGGACCAGCAGACCCAAGGATAGCGTCATCCTCCGTCCATCATCCATCCTCAACTCCGGTTCCGGTTCCGCCGGACCGACGGCGCCACACGAGTAGGCTGCCTGTTGCAACAGCCTTTTTTTTTATCTTCCTTCTTCTTTCTGCACCTTTCACTCTGTATATATAACACGGACGCACGGATCGCCCCGGGGGTCTCCCGGGTCGGCGGACGGAGCCACGGTTTGCAGCGGGAGACGTTACAGCGGGGAGGAGCTAGTGCTAGCTAGCACTTGGCCGCCGCCCGGTGCTAATGGGAAACTCGACATACCGGGAGCTGTAGCGAAAACGACGCGGGTGCCGGGCTGGAGTCTAGGCGGCGTGAAAGAAATATAAGACAGAATAATAAAGAGCGATGGCAAGAACCAAGCAGACTGCCCGTAAAATCTACTGGAGGAAGAAGCCCCCCAGGAGACAGCTAGCCACCAGGGCTGCTCGGAGAGGCGCTCTGGCCACCGGCAGAGTGAAGAGGCCTCGCCGTCACAGGCCCGTGGCTCTGAGAGAGATCCGTCGCTACCAGAAATCCACGGAGCTGCTCATCCGTAAGCTGCCCGTCCAGCGCCTGGTGAGGGAGATCGCTCAGGACTTCAAGACCGTCCTGCGTTTCCTGAGCTTCGCCGTCATGGCTCTGCAATAGACCAGCGAGGCCCACCTGGTGGTCTCTTCTTCGCTAAGGGGTCACCATCATGCCCAAAGACTTCCAGCTGGCCCGCTGCATCCGCGAAGAGAGAGCTTAGACTTTCTGCTGCACATTCACCAGCCATAATGCTCTGCACTGTGTGTCTATATATACAGGTATACATTTATAGTAATATGGACATACGTATGTTTACTAGATGTTGTTTTTTCTTGCCTTCTGATTGTTGCTCTGAGTGTTGCTATCCCTATGCTGTTGCAATCCTGGAATTTCCCCATTGTGGGACTAATAAAGGCTTATCTTATCTTATCTTATCTTATCCACCAGGCTGTCAGTAAGCTCAACTCTCTCCCTGCTCTGCCCCCTCTCCCCCTTCTGTCCCCCACACACTCGAATCCTAGACTCTGCACCCCCCCCACACACACAACTGAACTCTACCATCCCCAGGTACTGTTCACTCCCATACACGCACACACTGATTTCAGGAGCTTCACACTGAACTCTGTCATCCAGGAACTGCTCACTCCAACACACACACACACACACACACACACACACACTGATCTCAGGGCTGCACCAGTGACTTTATGCAGCAATGGACTGCTCTCATTGCACTACATGCCACTTTAATTACATGCCACTATGTGCCCTGATATGTGCCTTAAGTCACTACATCCTGTCTTAATTACCTCCGCCAAGGAGGTAATGTTTTTACTGGCATTTGTCTGTCTGTCTGTCTGTTACCAACATAACTCAAAAAGTTATGAACGGATTTTGACAAAATTTTCAGGAAAGGTGTGTAATGGCACGGGGAACAGTTGATTAGATTTTGGCGATGATCTGAGAGTGCATACCTCCACCAAGGGCTTTGTTTGTATTTGTGCAGCAGGATTACACAAAAAATACTGGGTGGATTTGGATGAAATTTTTTACCAGAGGTGGTTCTTGGGATAGAGAGGAACCCATTATATTTTGGTGATGATCTGAGAATGCATACCTCAGCCAAGGCTCTTATCTTCTCACAGTGTGTTAGCAACAATACTCCAAAACTGATGGACAGACTTTGATGCAATTTTCACCACAAGTGGCTATAGTCCTACACACAAACCCATTACATTTTGGAGGTGATCCATGAGAAACGGAAGGAGCCTTGGCGGAGGTATGCGCTCTATGAGTGCTTTTCTAGTTTTTATTGTATTTAGTTATTTTGCACACCCTTAGTATTTTTAGTTAGCTTCTGGTTGGGGGTTGATTTTCTTTGCACTGATGTTTGATGTTTAACGTTTGGTGTTAGATGTTATACTTTATATTCATAGTTCTTACTTAGTGTTTACCTTGTTGCACCGTGGGTCTCAAAGTAATGTAATTTCAATTCTCTGTATGTGCTGTACATATGGCAGAATTGACAATAAAGCTGACTTTGACTTTTACTTGTTTTGACCACATTTCTCATTTCTTCCTCTAAAGTCATTTCTCCGACCACTTCTTAATTTGTACACTTGGCTACAAATCTCATGAGATAAGCTATGACTTTACCTGATAAATACCTCCGCCAAGGAGGTAATGTTTTTAACCGGGGTTTGTCTGTCTGTCTGTCTGTCTGTCTGTTACCAACATAACTCAAAAAGTTATACACGGATTTTGACAAAATTTTCAGGAAAGGTGTGTAATGGCACGGGGAACAGATGATTAGATTTTGATGTTGATCTGAGAGTGCATACCTCCACCAAGGGCTTTGTTTGTATTTGTGCAGCAGGATTACACAAAAAATACTGGATGGATTTGGATGAAATTTTCACCAGAGGTGGTTCTTGGGATAGAGAGGAACCCATTATATTTTGGTGATGATCTGAGAATGCATACCTCAGCCAAGGCTCTTATCTTCTCACAGTGTGTTAGTAACAATACTCCAAAACTGATGGACAGACTTTGATGCAATTTTCACCACAAGTGGCTATAGTCCTACACACAAACCCATTACTTTTTGGAGGTGATTCATGAGAAACGGAAGGAACCTTGGCGGAGGTATGCGCTCTCTGAGTGCTTTTCTAGTTTGTTCTTGCTCTGCACTAGAGGACTGAAAACTCAATATGTTAATACCCAACAGTTTGCAACATTTACACATAAATAATTAATAAAAGATCGATATGTGCATAGGGATAGGAACTGATGCATCATCATGGCTGCCAAGTGTTGCAATCAATCTTTTCCCTCAGCCCTAACAAATGCGCTTGCTGTTTTTTTTTCCTTTGGTTTGGTCACTCATAATAATACATAAAACTGATAGTACTACAAGTATGTGCATAAACGGTTATGGTGGTTCTGTGATGTCAATATTTACTCTTGCAGTGCCCTGGGCAAGGCTTTAGTGTTCCCGTGCCTTAAAGATGTTATGAATATTGCTCACATTGATAGGCAGCTGAGAGCCACTGGTGGGGCTGATGAGGAAGCATTGCGTTGTTTTTTTTTTTCCTTGTTGCAGTGATAGTTGGAAGCTGGCTTGGATTACATCCAAAACAGCAGGCCAGATCAGAGTTTGTGGTCCTCCATCCTAGTTGTGGATAACAAATGAACTCCTCCTATGACGAGGAGGCACCTAAACCACCTCATGCTTGCAAAAACAATACAGATATAACAGTACAATTACATATAGTAGTGCTTTTCAACCAGGGTTCCTTGGAACACCAGGATTCCATGAGGGAACATTTAGGGTTCCATGGGAGACTGTCTAATTTCACTTCTTGGTCCAAAAATTGCAAATAATTTGCTGTTGTTGTGTGTGTGTTCTGAAGTGGCTTCCTCTTCTTTTTCATGTATTTTATGGAGATTAATAACCCTGATAGATGTGCTAGGTTGTGGTGACTAGATGAAAAACAGCAACTGATAAATATCTGAAAAGGAAAGGTTCAGACTCTGAACTGGGCCCTGGACAAAATTCTAACCCAGGTGAAGGCCCAACAAAGGTAAGACAGTGAAGACAACAGCAACAGTTACCTTTCTTTTGGATGTACTTCCACTGGGGATCCCACTGCACCAAGACATTATGCTTGGAAAAGCTATTTAGCAATGCCATGGCCCCATGCAAGCTTAAACGTCTCGTCCAAACAAAACACCCATCACTTCAAGATAAGAACACAGACTAGTTTGTTCATCTCCATGAGCACATGGCGAAACAGGTAACTTCAATGAGAAAAAACCTGGGGCCTCATGTACAAAGGATTGCGCAGCTTTCATACTGAAAGATGGCGTATTCAAAATTTGAAAAGTACGTGCGCACAAAAATCTTCAGATTTATAAAACTGGGCACACATCTGATTCTCAGCTCCTCTTCTTTATACATCCCACCTCATGTGAAAAGTCAACACACGTGCACGATCTCTTTACTCCGCCTCGGTTCCTCTCACTAATGACTATATAAATGAAGAAAAACGTCCCTTCTGTCACTTCTGTGAAACGGTGATCGTCAATCCTGCAGGAAACCACATCCATCCATCCATCCATCTTCTACCGCTTTTCCGGAGGTCCGGGTTGCGGAGGCAGCAGTTCAAGCAGAGAAGCCCAGACTTCCTTCTCCCCAGCCACCTGCTCCAGCTCTTCAGAGAGGATACCAAGGCGTTCCCAGACCAGCTGGGAGACATAGTCTCTCCACCGAGTCCTGGGTCTGCTCCGGGGTCTCCTCCTAGTGGGACATGCCTGAAACACCTCAAGTGGGAGGCGTCCAGGAGGCATCCTAATCAGATGCCCATACCACCTCAACTGACTCCTTTCAATGTGGAGGAGCAGCGGTTCTACTCTGAACCTCTCCTGGATGACTGAGCTCCTCACCCTATCTCTGAGGGTGAGTCCAGCAATCCTATGGAGAAAGCTCATTTCAGCCGCTTGTATCCGCGATCTTGTTCTTTCGGTCATTACCCAAAGCTCGTGACCATAGGTGAGAGTAGGAACGTAGATTGACTGGTAAATCGACAGCTTTGCCTTAGAACTCAGCTCTATCTTCACCACAACAGACCGGTACAACGTCCGCATCACTGCAGATGCTGCTCCAATCCGTCTGCCAATCTCTCGCTCCATTTTCCCCTCACTCGTGAACACTCGTTTCTAAACTGGCAGGAAACCACAACATAAAAAACATAATAACTTAATGGAGTGTGACGCTGAGGTGTTGATAACTGAGGTGGAGGTTAGAAAAAAATATTTTATTTTGTTCTGACCCTCCGGAATCAACAATAAACCTAAGTTTACCGAGTGGACCGTGTTACAATGACAGTTCATTCATTCATTTTTTAAAATTTCTGTCGGATCAAAACAAGACAAAAAAAAAAAAAAGGAAAGCGAACAAGACAACATGTTTCGGACAGAAAGGGTGTAGGCTGAAGCAACAACTTGTGCCTACACCTTAGTTAATGCAGCCGGTTCAGACTGAAATAAAATAAAATGGCATTAAAGTTAAAGTCTATAGACGGATCACTATATGACAGTGTGATGGCGGCGGGGGGGGGGGGGGGGCTGACACACGGGAAAAAAAATGCTGTGAAAGAAAGCCCTCGGTAATCTGCATAGGCAGACGTGATGTTACTGAGTAAAATAAATAAATAAAATAAAGTAAATAAACACCATTGAATACCACTCCAATCTTCCAGCTGAATTTATAGTTACAACCCAAATCTACGTCTGAATCAAATTATGCATGACAGCCAGGGAGAAGCATTTTATTTCCAGATTGTAATCTCCAAACAGAGATATTTTAGACTATGGAAACATCTCTTCATTCCGATGCAGCTGCAAATGTCACTGCTGCACCTACCGGGGTTCATCTGCAGGATCCACAATCCAGCTGCCTCCAAGCAGTCTGCAGTCGGGGGCTTCTCGTTGCCTCGGCACATACTGTGCTGGAGCTGGGGCTCGATTAGAATGCATGTTGCCAAAGAGAATTCCTCCCTGGAGAGATTGGTTTGTGTGCGTTGCCTCGTGAGTCAACTGTATAGTCTCTGGTAATTTTTTTTTTTTTTTTATCTCTGTGTCACATTTACAGAGATGGAAGCGAGTTTCCAGTGGCGCTGGTTTTGGACCATGAATGAGGTGGGTTATATGTGAGGGAAATTAGTTACTGTATTATTCATCAGGGTTTCACTGGGCTCAATAAGCCGAGTTGTGGAGATAAATCATGTAATAATAATAATAATAATCATGTTTTTCAACCACTAATTCATAGCCAAATCATTTTAAGTGAAGTAGAAATGTTATTTTAACACATTTTGTGAGTTTCAACTGTTATGTAGTTTAACAGACCCACCTGATAGAGTCAAACAGAATTTTGCGAAGAGCCTGCAGCTTCTCACGGCAGGTGGAAACGTTACGCTTTGGCCCGCAGATTCTCAAGTCACATTTGTTTTTATACATCTCACTGTGTGCGTGAAAATCAGTGTACGCTGTGTTTTTGTGCGTGTGCACCGTTTATACATGAGGCCCCTGGGCTTTTCAAGCCTGACTGCTACAAAAACTAAAACAAGAGAGAGACTGAGAGCTGTCGAGGAAGAGCTTTGTTTCTGCCTTTCTTCAGTTCCTGCCAGGTTATCAGCTTTTTGTTCATCTAAACAGGCCCAGTATAAACTAATTATAAGACTAAATTGTTATTGCGTATGCTGTAATAGGTTTTGCAACATGCTTGGTTGGTGGGGTGCCGTGAGATTTTTTTGTCAGTGTAAAAAGTATTCCTTGGCTCAAAAAAGGTTGAAAAACACTGACGTATAGATTAGTCAGACATTATTTCCAGTGTGATAAAGTGTTAATGTCCTGGATTCACAAACCTCACCTAGCTTCCATACGTGAATGAAGAGTGCTGCCAGATTAAATAGACGGCCATGATAATGCAACAAATTGGCAAAAAAACAACAAAAACAAAACAAAACAGGGTAATCTTGGTCTGTATAGAGAGTTGATCAGTTACCATTAGCCTGAAAGCAATTCAGCTAACAGCTCAAAGCCGGAGACATTATCACAAAATGTAATTAACTAATGAGGAAAACCTGGGGGTCATTATAGCCGATTCTGCAGCTGAAGCAATGACTCGAAGTCACACATAAATGGGTTACAGAATGGTTACTGTGTGTTTGAGAGAGAGAGAGAGAGAGAGAGAAATCAGTGGGCTGAGGCAGGGTGGAATAACAGGAACAATTATGACACCTACTCGTTTTTGTGATAAGAGTTCCTTCCCAATCGGCAAGAAATACAACCATATCAAGTGGCTTAAAAGAGGGTAGATAAGTGAATAATGTTTGGTAAGAAAAAAAAGAAAGTGAGGTAGAGATTATTTGTAGCTACACATAAAAATACGAAAGGATAACAATGAGGGGAGAGACAAGGGGTCCAAGGGAGAGAAGTCTGTGCTCCTGACTTTGCTATAAATACTGAACAGTTAACCAAGGATATAATTTATAAGGGCAGCTTTAAAGCTTTCAATCAGTCTTGAGCTTAAAACATGAAATACAGCACCATCAATCTAATGTTTAAATGCCAAAATTTGCTTCAGTATCACACCTCAACTGTGCTGTCACAGTTTTGTTTTGTTTTTTTTTTGTTTTTTTTAGGAGAGCTAGATAATCAGATATAAGCCACTGATAACTTTATATTTGGGTAA
Organism: Pholidichthys leucotaenia; assembly: GCA_020510985.1. NCBI lineage: Eukaryota > Metazoa > Chordata > Actinopteri > Cichliformes > Pholidichthyidae > Pholidichthys > Pholidichthys leucotaenia. The sequence goes on from CM035843.1 coordinate 305,611,528, forward strand.
CTGAAATTCTTGCCAGTATAATAAATAAAAGCATTTCCACTTGGCTTGTCAAGGGGATTGACCCACTTTATGACACATTTAGAGTGTTAAGGCCCGTCCACACCAGCAACAATAAAGATATTAATTAACAACTACAAAGATGTGAGGGTTAACACTGATGAAGGATGGTGCTCTTTAGCCCCTTACACTCAGGGGTCAATTTCCCTAAAAACGCCTAAAAATAACATACCCAAAGTAAATCAAAAGCTGTTCTTCAACCCTTTCCGGTATATTCATGGAGTTGGTCTCATTTAAAAGAAAACACTGATTTGTTTTGGCAAAACAGTCAGAATCCCTCTAAGTGCTTCTGCCACTGAGTAACAGTGGTCTGAACATACTGAATTTGAAGAAAATGAAGTTTGCCTGGGTGGTTTTTTTTTTAGATACAAATGCTTGCAAATAACATACAGCTGTTAGATACTGGATGGAAAACACAATAGGAATGTAGAACCAAGTGTTATCGAGTTCAGGTCAAAATTTTGTAACAATACCACAAAAATGAATATATTACACAGCTTTTTTATCAGGTTGTAACCAGGCATTTTTGAACTGTGTTTGGCACAGTTCACCTTGGAAAAATGTCTATAACGTGTGAATGCTTCAGCATAGAAGCTTCATCTTGGGCTCTAATGAAAGGTGACACTCAGGGCTATCCTGTCCCATATCCAGAAACACTGTCAGTAGTAATGACGCAGAGTGAAGTTTAAACGTGCTTTACTGAACAAAAATATCAACATACAAAACATGCCATTTTCAAACAACAAATGTGAACAAACAGCGAACATGAACAAACAACAACAGTTGGAATTCCAGGAGTTACTATAATCTGCGATAATTGCACTCCAATTTCACTGGATATGTATCACTCCGCTTCAAAGGCCAGCACCTGTGTGCGGTAGCTCCACCGCCATCAGTGTGTGAATGGGTGGATAGCAGGATCTGTAAACCGCTGTGGTCATCCAGAGATGAGGAAAAAAACACTATATAATTGAACGATTTAGTGTCTATCAAACCCTGCTACCAAGTTTCACAACAATCAGAACACAACTATTGGAGGTGTTGATTTCACAAAAGTGAAAGACAGACGGATGGTCAGCCCCATACCATAATCCCCCATTTATAAGAACAAAGTCATTCCTGTCTGTCCTTTACAGGTTCTTGGCAATATGCCAGTTGTTGTAGCAGTCCCGGTTTGGGATCAAACATAGAGGCACATCACAGGTGGAACACTTGAGTGGTGTCTTTTTACGGCACTCCCTGCATATTGCCCGTCCATTTGTGCAGTGCCCAGAGATGAAGACGATCCTGTGATGTGCAGCGGGTGTAGGATGAGGTGGTGTGGGTGTGGCTAATGGAGAGCGCACCTGTGCCAGCTGCTCAGCAAGGGTCTCCCGAAATGCTTTCTGTGTCAATGGCTTCCCTCCTCTTCCAGTGGTGAGTGCCTTGTGGAGGATGTATGCATTGATGATGGCAATGTCCATGAAGTGGTAAAAAAAAAAAGCTTTTATACCACTTCTTGGTCTTGTGGAAAACACTGTAGTAGCCTATCAGGGCATCTGATAGGTCCACTCCACCCATACACCTGAATGGACAAAAAAATACATTATTTTTAAAATAAAAGGAAAAAACTTCAATATATTACTCAAGCCAATTGTTACATTTTCAAATCATTACATACCTGTTGTAGTCCATTACACAAGGTGGCACGGGGATGTCATTTTTTGACCACTGCCCCTGCACATTTTTCACCCTCCGGGACACCGTCTCTTCTGAGTGGGCAGTGTGGACTGTGGAGCACATGAAGACATCCCTTGTGTCTTGCCACTGGAGGAAAAGAAGTGAGTCCTTCCTCATCCAGTGTATGTTTCCCTGTGGAGATCTGGAAACCAGGCTGTTCTCCTTGGTCTTTGGAAAGCCGACCCTGTTGGTGCGGCTGGTTCCACAAGCATAGATCCTCTTCTTCAGGAGGTCATGGAAAAGGGCAGGGCTTGTGTAAAAGTTGTCAACATACAGTTTGTAGCCAGTGCCCAGCAACTGTATGTCAAGCAGCTGCATCACTGACTCATAACTGAGTCCCATGCCAGTGCTTGACTTTGATTTGTCCTCATACACAAAAAAGTCCCAGGTGTAGCCAGTACTGGAGTTGGCCAACACAGAGAGCTTGTAGCCCCACTTCACTGGCTGGTTCTTCATATACTGCTTCAAAGCAATGTGTGCTTTTGAAGCAACCATCCTCTCATCAATGGAGATGTCCTGGCCAGGGTGGAAGTTTCCCTTGCAGGCTTCTCTCATCTCCTCATAGAGAGGCTTGATTTTGCTGAGGCGGTCATGCATTTCTGTGCCTCTCTTCTGCTCACTGGTCTTGTCTGCTGCTGTTCTGTTGAGGTGAAGGGCCCAGCTGATCAGCAGAAACTTTTTCCTACTCATAACTGTCATAAGCCGAGCACTGGAGGTTTCCGTCAGGCTCGTCTCATGGCTTTTTCCTTATATTTATATATTTGTTATATTTTGTGCTTTTTGGGTTTTTGTAATTCTTGTACTGTTTGTTATTTTTTCCTGTTTATGTTTTAGTTTCAAACAACAAATTGATTCCTGGTAGTGAGGCTCAGTGTTTGCAGTCCACTGAACCCTCACCGCCTGCTACAGCCATCAGTTTCTCACCTGTCCTCTCTGTGTCTCCTTCTATTCTCCCTGAGTGTCCGCCGACTACAGGGTTGAGCCACCGGACAATGGAGGAGCCTGCGGTCCTGGAGGACCTAGTCCCAGCCCCGCAGTCACCATCTGGACGGAGGGAGAGCGCTGGTACCGAGCTACGATGAAGCGTCCCCGGGCCTCAGCTGAGCGGGATCCAGCACCAGCGGGAAATCGACCTCCTGTCACCACGCTGGGCGAGCCACCTGCGTGGGTCACATCACTGCGGGGTCCCAGGACTGCACTGACCATCATGCCTGCTGCTGGGGCCGCCACAGCAGAGTTTGAGCTGGACCACCAGAGGACTGGACCCAAAACATCGTCGCCTTTCTTATATTTATATATTTGATGTATTTTGTGCTTTTTGGGTTTTTGTAATTCTTGTACTGTCTGCTATTTTTCCTGTTTATGTTTTAGTGTTGTTACACTTTTATTTTGTATTAATTTACATTTATATTTTATTCTGCTTTGGTTGATATTTTATTCTTTATATCGTTACTGTTGTTCTTTCGCTGGTTGACAGCTGTCAGTGGCGTGGTGCTCCGTGTGGGCATTGTTGCCCTGTCAGCTGTCAGCTTTGGCTTCGCTCCCCTCTCACTGCTCTCAGCTGGTCCTGATAATGTATCATTGTTTCCTCCTGCCCGCTCATGTGACCCACACCTGTCATTGATTATGTAAATTGTTTTTTACTCTATTTAAGGGTAGTTATGTTCATTTCTGGTTGCCGCTGTCTTGTTGAAGTTTCTCTTCATCTCCACCAGAGCTCTGGTCCTGCTCTGGTGTGCTGTGTTTGTAAGTTTACCTGTTTGTTTGTATTTTCCATTAGAGCATGGTGTGAACTTTGTTTGTTGCTTTTTCAATAAATCTTCCAAATTCACAGTTCAGCGAGTGGGTATCACCTCTCTGCCCCAAAGGGCAATTCATGACAAACTCTCTTGGGGAAAGGAAGGTTGTACAGGTTTCCCCCTCGCCAGTAATCGCTGAAAGGTTTGCACTTTACTATACCCATGTAAATATTGAGGGCAATGAATGAGAGTGGTCGGAGTGTGTGAGGTCAATCCAGGGGCTGGTGGGTGTGTTGTAATGTGTAGAGCCATGTAAATTTGGTGTTCTCAACAATTTGATCTAACACTGAATAGGTGAAAAACAATTGGAACAGTTGAGGGGGGGGGGGTATATGAAGCTGTTGAAATTAGCTGAGGTCCAGGTGGAATTTTTGGACGAAAAATGGGCTGTAGTGGAATCATGTCAGGGGTGTCAATATCATGCCACCTCTCCTCAGTTGATGAAGGGTCGGCCGATGTCCCAGGCTGAGGGCTGCCATCACCACTCTTTTTTCCTCTTGCTCTCCTGCCTCTCCTGCTACCTCCTCTTCCTCTTCCTCTCCCTCTACTTCCTCTTCCTATCCCCAGTCATCTCCCTCTTTTTGGGGTGGGGGTTTCCTCTTCTGAGGAGCTCTCCTGCTGCTCCCTTCTTCTCCACATGCTGGCAGAGGAATAATCTGGCTCCCACTCCTCACCAGAGTCTTCATCTGAAGTTTGTCTATTATGTGAAAATAAAAAAGTCATTTACAGAGTTCAATTTTTATTTTCCACTATTCTCCTATTTTTCCAGAGTTCACTATCTCAGCAGTTTACACAGTAAAACAAAGGGGTAATAACCCAGACGTACACAGCACAGTTCCTGTTTTTTTTTTTTACAGCCAAAATAGCCTACACTGTAATAAAAATTATGCTAAAAATTATTACATTTCACTAAAGTATACACAAAAACAACCCTCCCCCCTCCTATTTTCCAGAGTTCACTATCTCAGCAGTTTACACAGTAAAACAAAGGGGTAATAACCCAGACGTACACAGCACAGTTCCTGGTTTGTTTTTTTTACAGCCAAAATAGCCTACACTGTAATAAAAATTATGCTAAAAATTATTACATTTCACTAAAGTATACACAAAAACAACCCTCCCCCCTCCTATTTTCCAGAGTTCATTATTTCAGCAGTTTACATGGATACAGGTCAAGTGGACCCCTGACCAAGTGTGCACTCCAAGTGGACCCTGGAATCCAATCTATACATGTACAAGTACATTCTCCATCCAGTGATTTATAAATGCGAAGAAGGAGAACAACAAGAATTTGTGTAAAGTTGTTGGAAAGACTTTTCCCGGTCACTAAGAAGTGTAAAATATATATACAGTATATATATATATATATATATATATATATATATATATATATATATATATATATATTGTCATCTTACATATATATATATATATATATATATATATATATATATATATATATATATGTAAGATGACAACTAAGCTGACCCAGAGATGGTTTTGGCTCTGTTTCTGCTTTCAAAAGACTTTTCTTCTCCACCGCTGCTGCTCGTCAGGGCTGGCTGCCCCAGATGAAAATCCAGTCTGTGGGACCATAATCTTCTGAATCAGCCTTTAGAAAATCATAAATCACTTTGTAAATCATTGGATTGAAAATGTACTTGTATAGATTGGATACTGGGGTCCACTTGGGGTGCTCACATGGGATGCTCACTTGGTCAGGGGTCCACTTGACCAGATCCCGTTTATACAGTAAAACAAAGGCATAACAACCAAGACATACACAGCACAGTTTTAAAGGCACAAATAACCTACAATGTAATAAAAATGATACTAAAACATTATTACATTTCACTGCAACATACACAGAAACAAACAACCCCCCGCTTCCCGCTACAGAGGAACAGGCCACACGAAAAACGCGTGGCCATGCGCAACCCCTGTAATTGCCGATCAGTCAAAAGTTATTTTTATTTCTATTTTTATATTTTTATCTATAAAGAATAATTTACATTATAACACTTACCTGTCCATAACCACATCATGACCGTTGGCGAACATCTCCGCTGTATGTTCCTCATCGTCAGACGAGCTAGCAATTTCTAACTGTTTGGTTGTTGCAACCTCCAATTGTTCCTTTACTAACTCGTAGTCCCAGTCACCCAACCAGGTCAAGCGATCTATGCTTTTGTGCATGTTCGTTAGGTTTACTTTTTGAACCATTTTTCAAAAGAAGTGAGTAAAATAGTGGCTAATGCTAGCTTTGCACACAAGTCGGACTGTGTGTGCTCGTCACCCAGCGGCTCCGGCAAAAGGGATTTACGCACAGGAACGCATGGGTTTTACAAGAAATGTAAACAAGGAACCCACCCATGTCGGGTATCGCTGAATTCAGAAATCAAGTGGCTAAACAGCACATTCACCATCAGCATGCTCAGCTACAACTGGCTCGTTGTATTTGTGGTAGTTGGTGGGCAGGTCCTTCTGGCTAGGTTTTCAGTCACTGGTTAGTGAAGGCTGTAAAAACTCAAATCAAGGCTCTTATGGGTTGAATGAGATTTCAATCAAATCTAGACAAATATGAAACTATTTTGCCTTCCTGTTTACAGCTGTATCTGTACCGGAAATACAGGTTTTTTTCATTGCGCACTGAGATGTTTAAAATATGCCCATCCCTGGTATCCCTGAGTGCAAGAGGCAGCAGAATCAAACATATGCTGCACACTCCAGACACCGGCTTCACACCGGTTCCCTTGTTCCCTTGAGATTTTGTTGGGGCTGATGACAATGACTGTAAATAAAAATATATATCTGAAAGGTGATAGAGGTAACATTCTGACCTCCTGACCAGTAGGTGTCACACTTACTCTTGCACCAACTGGTTGGTAAAGACATGTGACATCAACCCAGGAATATCCTTACTGGCCATAAATATCTATAAATACTAGATAGGACAGGGCCAGCCACCAGGCTAGTCACGTTTCATATACATGGCCTGTAACGATAACAAATTTTGATGGACAATAAATTTTCCCCCAAATTATCGTGGTAAACAACATTATCATTGACGTCATCAACACCATTTTATACCCCGAATATAGTGATGTCATGACAACAGTCTATGTACAACTTTTCAAAGAGCATTGACCTTATTTATTTAACGTATTTATGAACAATATTAAACACAGAAATAGAAATGTGGAAAAATATTTAAAATATCCTAAATAAATAAAACATAAATACGTAAATAAAACAAAACAATAAATAAAATAGTTTTGGCCATTACTGTTTATACATTGCCACAGATGACATAGACATGTTTTTTTATATCATCAGTAAACCCTGTTTGTTTATGATAAGCTCGGTCTCAGAGACAGCACAATAGAGAACTACATAGTGAAAACTTCAACTCCATGGTCCTTATGTTTTTGTTGAGCTGGGTTTTTTTCCAGTAGCGATCTCTAATACAGCCGCTATATTAGTCAGGACAAACTTTATATTGTGAGCAGACCCTTCAGTGGACCCTTCCAGCAGTCCACGCTGTGTGAGCATCGGCTCTGCTTCCCTTGGGGAATGTACAGAGGGACAGAAGCAGTGAAACCAGCTAAAATGTTGGCAGATTATGTAAAGAAACACACACACGTAAACGGTTAAATGGTAAATTCAAATTATTGAGGTCGCTTTTCTTATCATACAATTAATCGAGTTAGCTGTTATAGTTACAGACCTACACATAGCTTGGATGTGGTGCAAAGGGGGAGGCGTGTCAGTCTGAAGATTTTTATTTAATCCACATTTTGGTTTTCATCACGGACTTATTGGGCATTATTGTGTTTATTTTTAGGGAAATGAAGGAATAAATAAACAGGGTTTTACTTTTCACTGTGACTCCCCAGAGAGACAGGAGAGGTGTCCACATCTGCCTGTGGTCGTGCACCCCTAGTTTCCAGCCGGGTCAAAGCCACCCGCACCACACTTATGGTCAGAGTGCTCAAGTGGCAGGCACACCCGACCGCTGGCCCCAGTCAGCACCCTGACTGCCACCCATTCACCCCCCAGAAGGGGCTGCCAAGAGCGGGCTTGCTTCATGGTGGGGGTCAGCAGTAGAGGGCACTCTACACCAGATCTCCTTCCCTCTCACCCAGGAGAGACTGGAACAGGGAGCCACAAATCTCAGCAGACCCCCGTATGAGACGGGAGAGACCCTCGGTTGGCGAAAGCAACTTCCATGGGTCAGAAGTGACTTCCGCACCACTGTTAGTGATCCTTCCATTTTATGAAAGTTTGCACAGGCATCATCTTCTTTTCCTGAAGTTTCAAACCCATTCATGTCTTTGTGTTGCATTTGTGTGCACTACATTAAGCCATTTAGCTTGATTTTTCATCCCAGCATTATTTCTTACCTGTTTGTTCTCTCAAAAGTAACTAACTGGGCATCAACTGTGATTGATGTCTTCCTTACTACAAAGCAGTGTTACTATTGGGTGCATTTTCACTCAAGTGCATGCCCTTTGGCCAGCGCAAAACCCATCATAAACAAGGCATCATGATCAGGGTTCACTTTAGATAATGCGCCTCTGTGCATTAAAGGGAAGGGCAGGAGTGCTTTGGATTGTATTATCCAACACACACTTCTGAATTATTAGACCACCTTCTTTTACACCATTTTTATGCCATTGTGATAAGGAAATGAACTTGGAAATTCCCATAAACACGTTCTGCATCAGTGAGAACTGATTATGGACTGTGTTGTTGTAATACGGCCCTAAGTCTGCACCTTTCTATACAATCTGTTATTTATTTAGCGAATGCAAAGTCCTTAAGCCAAGCAGTTGCCTCCTGGTTTGCTGTATGGAGGGTGTGTAATCCTCCTTCCAGTCTTTGGAGCGGGCAAGCCTCTATGATGTGTTCCATTGTTTGCTCCTCTCCACATGCGCACAGTGGGCTAGGGCTACTGCCCCATCTGTAAAGGCTGGCCAAGCAGGGGCCATGTCCAGTCCTGAAGCGATTGAGTGTAGACCACTGTCTCCTTGGGAGGTTGGTGCCCGGGACCTGTTGGTTGGGGTTTATCACCAGCTGTTTGTTTGGGACCTCCTTGGTCTCCCATTCCTCTTGCCAAGCTGTCTGGATGGTAAAGTCAGCTGGGGGAGGGTTTTTCCAAATCGGCCGTCTGGATGAAAGTCGGGCAGTGGGTGGAGTGTAGATATCTGCATGGATTGGTAAGTGAGGAGAATCTTTAACTTTTTGGAGCATCCTTTGAGTTAATGCTGCTCGCCGGATGTGTGGAGGGGCTATGTTTGACAGTACAGAGAGCCAGGGGAGTGGTGTTGAGCGGATTGTTCCAGTTATAGTTCTCATGGTTGTGTTGAGCTGGGTGTCTACATGGTGTGTGTAGGATGACCTGGACCAGACAGGGGCACAATATTCTGCTACAGAGTATGAAAGGGCCAGTGCTGAGGTGCGCAGGGTGGAGACTGCCGCCCCCCATTTTGCACCAGCGAGCTTGCAGAGCAGGTTGTTTCGTACCTTCACCTTAGCAGCCGTCCCCTTTAGATGTTCCTTGAAGGATAAGGTCCTATCAAGGGTCACTCCAAGATAAGTTGGATTTGGGGCATGCTTAAGCTTGAGTCCGCTCAGGTGGATGTTTAGTTCTCTGGCAGCTTTTGCATTGTGGAGATGGAATACACTGGAGACGGTTTTTGCTGGGCTTGGTTTTAGGCGCCAGATTTTGCAGAACTGGTCCAGTTTGGCAAGATCTTCCGTGAGCACCCGTTCCAGTGGTTCAAAGTCTGGTGCTTGGAATGCCAAACAGATGTCGTCTGCATAGGTGAATTTGCGGGATTTTGTAGTAGGCAGGTCGTTTATGTAGAGGTTGAACAGAGTTGGAGCTAGAACTGAGCCTTGTGGGAGTCCGTTTTTCTGCATTCTCCATGCACTTGTCTTCTGACTGAGGTGGACTCTGAACCTTCGGTTGGTCAGCAGGGTTTTTATAATTGCTGTTGCCCAAGCAGGGATCGCCTTTATAAGTTTCAGGAGGAGGCCTTTGTGCCAGACCGTATCATAGGCGGCTGTAAGGTCGAGAAACACAGCCCCTGTCTTCAGTCTGCTCTCGAAGCCATTTTCGATGAAGGTGGTTAGGGCCAGTACTTGTTCTCCTGTACTGCGGTCCTTGCGGAAACCTGCTTGATCCACACTTAGAATATCCTCTACCTCTGGGGAAATGCGTTGCAGAATTAGGCGCTCCATGATTTTGTAAGGAACGCTGAGTAGGGAGATTGGGCGGTAGCTTGCTGGTAATTTGTGGTCTTTGCCAGGTTTTGGGATGGCAATGACCTTTGCTGTCCGCCATTTCTTTGGGATCGAGTTTGTTTGTGTGATCCTTGTGTAGAATTGTGTCAACCAGGTTAGGGCTCGGGGGCCAAGATTTTTCATGAATTCTGGGAAGATGTTATCGTATCCTGCTGCCTTTCCACATTTCAGGCTCTGTAGGACTTTCTCCAGTTCAGCAGCCTCGAAGGGTTCAGGGTTCGTTTCCTCTACAGGCATTTTTTGGTGTTTTTTTAGCTCAGTTGTAACTGCTCTTTTGGTGTCTTTGTCTTGGGGTGCTTTGGCGATAGTCAGTAGGTGGGATGCAACTTGGTTGGGTGTGACGGATGCTCGGCTTTGGCTAGGGGGCTTCTGTGCAGCTCCTAGGCGACGGATGAGGCTCCAACATTTCCTGCTAGAGTGGGTAAAGCTCCGGTCAGCAACTGTCTCCTCCCATTTCTTTCGCCGAGCTGTATTTAGCGATTCAATGAGATGGTCTGCTATCTCTGGGTCCCCTGATGTTTGATAGGATTGTAGGAGGGCAGCACTTTCTCCGTCCAAACATGGGACATAGAGGGGTCGGTAGCCTCGTGGGATTGTAGTATGGGCAGCCTTGAAGATTGCGCTGCAGAAGCGGTTGTATGCTTCATCTACAGTGATGGTGTGGAGTGGGATGGTAACAACGCTCCGGTCCAGAGTTTCACTGAATTTCTTCCAGTTGGCTTTGCGGAAGTTCCAGCGCATCTTCCTTGGGCTGTATATGACTGGAAGTTGTAGGCCAATGTGTACAAGCAGGGGCCGGTGTTGGCTGTGTGGAAAATCATCAAGAATGAGGATCTGTGTAGGATATGGCTCCCCATTCAAAGAGCTGACCCAACACAGGTCAGGAGAATAGTCCTTCTTCCACCTAGCAGAGTGGAAGGTTCCTCTTTGTTTGGGGTCGTATATCAAAGCGAGGTCATTTCTGGATGCCCAGTCTGAAAGTGCCTTCCCATCACTGTCCACTGCTGGGAACCCCCAGTCAGGGTGATGGCTGTTAAAGTCCCCCACATAGATGGCAGGGTGGGGTAGGGTGGGTAAGACCTGCAGATCCCAGTTGGCATTAGGGGGCTTGTACACATTGACAATATGGAAGCCACCAATGATTATGGTGTCTGAGAAATGTGTTGTTATCAGGTGATTTGCTTCAACTATGTCAGAACGCACATAGGTGGCACGTCCATGTTTAGCATGTAGAACATAGCACAGGAGGTCAAAGCCTTTGATGGTGAAGCGGCCAACTTCCTCTGTGCCAATATGAGTCTCTTGGAGGCAGATTACATCAATCGAATGTTGGAAAGCGAGGACTTCGATAAGGCTTCGCTTGGCTGCAGATAGGCCTTCAACGTTTAGTTGTAATATGCGAAGGGCCGATCCTACCACAAAGTGCTCTTGGGGCTGTTTGCTTTCGGCTTTAGGACTGTGACTAGGATTCTTCTTTGACTTGGCACAGAGGCGTCGTCTCTTCGAATTTAGTCTGCTGGTAGGATCATTAGCTTCCCCAGGCGAGCCCGGGTACTGGCGGAGGGCGCGACGAGAACGCTGATCCATTGCGTTCTCGTCGCGCAATACAATCTGTTTATGTATTTTAAAAAAATGTTTTCGTGAAAATGCTGTCTAGCTCACCTTTAAGTATTTAAAGACATCATGCTAAATTAAAATGTGAATTCCACACATGCCATCTTGAACTATTTAGATTTTAATCCTTAATTGGTATTTAACAGTGTTGCTGTTGTTGTCTAAAGGCGATAAAACTAGTGTTAACATCTGCTCAGTGAAACATAAAAATGCTACTAGAAGTTGCTGGATAACAAGTACTTTAAACTCAAGCCAGTTAAAAGAGTAAATGCTATGAGGTCATTATTAGATGATTTAGAGCTTGCCTGAGCAGTGCTCTGAGGAGGCCATGCATGACACGGCAAGGCCTGTGAGCAAGGGAGCACCCTGCTGCTGCAAAAAAAATCATTAGCTGAAACCTCAAATTCAATTAGTTGTGTTGTAATAGATCTCCCCTGATGGTCCTCTGGAGGACTTTGTGGCTGAAATAACTCTCAAAACTCCCCCACCTTTGTGAGCTCCCCTACCAGATGACATTGGACAGAATAACAGTGCAGTTGTTCTGATTGTGATCAACACAATCAGAAAGAATCACTGAGAAACATTTGTTGGCCTAGTGGGAAGTGGTAAAATTAGAAAAACACAAGTGAGAGGCACAGTTGTCATCTATGGATCACCACTTGAAATTATCATCATCAAATCATAGATTGCACCCTTCTCTGATGCATTAATGAAGTTGTTCTATAACCCTAATTAATTCTAAAACCCATTCACATACCAGGTGTGTTTTGTGTTGCCACTGGGTCAAACCTGTTCATGCCTTTTACATACAGTATGTGAGTAATGCAATGCTTGCTGGCTCTGGTTTGTATAACAGTATATCAAATAACTAAAGTTGAGAGCACTGACGGGCATGATTATATAAGATGGCAAAGGATAATAACTGCTTAGTGAGGATGGAAGAGGGTGATAGCATAGATCAGAACTAGGTCATGCAGGAAAAATTATTAGGTATGCACCAATAAGGAAATTGGCTGACACCAATGCTGAAAATAATATTTTGAAAGATGACCGATAATGATTGTTTCTTTTGTTTGTATCTATTCCATCTTCACTGCTGACAAAGAAACACGCATCATAAAAAAATAACTATATAATAACCGTTTCTAAGCTGTAGTCTGCTGTCTGTTTCAGGGCAACATCAACACCACACAACTGGCACACACAAGAAAGATATTGGTGATAGGGGATATCAGTCAATATGATGAATATCAGTTGATACTGATACTGAGGTGATACATCTGTGCATGTTCATGCACCATGTCGTTTTCTGCTTTCCTTTATTCTGGAGTTGTGCTTTCTGTTTTCACTTTCACACCATTTGTCAGGTTTAGGCATTAAAATTAATTGGTTGGGGTCAGGAAAAGATTGTGAGCTTGTTTTAAACATGTACATTTATAACACGGACCCTTTTATGTGATGCCACTGGACTGAGATGGTAAGGCCAATGTTCACAGGACAGAGCACCATCTCTGGCTGGGCACATATGTTGCCATTTGGTCAGGACCTTTCAGCGTCCCAGGATCGATGTGCAGAGATTCCTTAGGCTTCAGAAAGTGAGCCTCTCAGCTGTGGCATTATTAACATTGGCGAGAGGAGTCAGCTTGTAAAATAACAAGGCTGTCTTCTGACAAAGTGGAGTAATATAGCCACTGTTCACCGAACTTAGAGGCCATGTCCTTCCTATGTAGGCCTTCTTATCTCCCCCGCAAGCTAACGGCAGTAATTTTAACAGCCATTTACATTCCTCCTGATGCTAATGTTAGCTTAGCACTCAATCACCTCCAGCACATTGTCAGCAGGCAGCAAAGAGATCACCCCAACACAGTCCACATTACTGCAGGGGATTTTAACAAAGCATGCTTAAAGACTGTACACCCCTAACTCTACCAACATGTTAAGTGTCCCACAAGTGTCATGATCAGGTGAGCGCGTGCACCCCTCCCTTCCTGCGAGGCTTTCCCTGGCTCCGCAGGTAATCATCACACCTGCATGAGTAGACGCACGTGTTGCCTCTTCTCTGCCAGCGCTGAAAAGTGTCATGGGCAGCGAGCACGCGCCCCTCCCATCCCATCTCACTTTCATTAATTCATCACTGCACCTGAGGCAGAAGACGCACCTGTGCCCGCTCATCAGCCAGCGTACATAAGAAGGCTCTCTCTGCACATTCAACGCTGGCTTGTCTGGGTATACTGCCCCAACTAAGACAAGCAAGCATTGTTTCTGCTCATTTGGACACGCTGTCTAACCTTGTTTTCCTCTCTCCTTCAGGTTGCTGCCATTGTGCTGGTGTGTCTCCAGGAATGTGCGTGCTCTCTTGCCACATCTCCATAATCCCTCGGCTTCCAACCTCCACCCAGTCAGGCACCATCAGCTCATTCCCCCACCCTACTGGTTTGTCTATTCCCCGCTGCAGTCCTGCTGGTTCTTCCTCGAAACCTCAAGTAAGTGGCAATTTGGCTCGCCCATTTCCCCTCACTCCGTTTCTCCTCTCACAGCTCTTGTCTTCTTTCCACAGGTGGATTCCTCTGGCGAGTGGCTGTTTCCTTAGCTGTGTGCTTATTTTGCTATTAAATAAACTGTCAAACATGCCCCTTTGTGTGGTTACTTTCCTGTGCTGTTGCATCGTGCACGAGACCTGTCAGTTTAATAAATCATGACAGAACGAGCCAGCCAGGATGGTAGCTCAGCCGGTGCTTCACCAAAGGAGCTGTCTGCTTTGGATCGCTTGTCGGCAACCGAGCACCAGCTCGCTGTGCTGACACAGCAAGTGTCTAACATGATGAGGCTTTGGTCTAATGTGCCTCCCCAGGCTCCTCCTCTTCAGCCTGCTCCCCACACTACGGTGTGCCGTACTACCTCTGTTCTCATGCCTACCCCATACGCGGGGGAGGTGGGGAAATGCAAAGGGTTTCTTATTCAAGTCTGCATGTCCTTGGAGCAGGTCGGGGACGAGTACCCAGGGGACGTAGCCAAAATTCTGTTTTTCACTCTGTTGCTCAAGGACCGAGCACTGGATTGGGAACGGTCCATGATTGATAACCCCGAGGGGCATCAATATACATTTGATCAATTTGTGGACGCTTTCTCTTGCGCGTTTGACTGTACCGAGAGTCAAGGCAATGTTATGAGCCGCCTGATGATGCTCCGCCAGGGCACTCGGTCAGCAGCTGAGTACTCAGCCGAGTTCTGGGTTGTAGCATCTGATTTGGGGTGGAATGAGGATGTTCTGCGCAGTGCATTCCTCCATGGGTTGAATGCTCAACTCCGTGATGATCTGACTGTTCATCCTGTCCTGGAGACTCTCGACGGTGTAATTGATCAGGCTGTTGGATTAGACAACCAGTACCGTGAGCATGCGAAGGAGCGCGAGTTCTCCTCTTGCCCGAGCGCCGAGCACGTGCCCGCCGTGGGTACTGACACTGGCGACACCGACTCTTCACCCGAGCCGATGGAGCTCTCTCGACACTTGACCAATGATGAGCGCCGGTGAAGGTGAAGGGCTGGCGCGTGCACGTACTGTGGTTCACTGAACCACAGTCGGGACAAATGCCACCAACAGCCAAAAGACATGGCCCGTTAGTAACCATGGGGGGGTCTGGCGGGTGGGACTAAATCTACTCCCCCCCCCCCCCCCGGAATTTTTCTATTTCGGCCCTTGTGCAATTGCCAGGGGTCGAGAGGAGGACTATGGCACTGGTTGATTTGGAGTCAGAGTGTTATTTCGTCTCTGCCCAGTTCGTGCGGCAGGTGGGTATTCCCACACACAAATTGCCCCACAACCAGAGGATAACCACCATATCTGGCCGGGAGGTTGCGGTAGTCACCGAAAGCACGGTGCCAATCTCCATCCTCCTTTCCGGGAACCACCGGGAGGAACTCACGTTCCTGGTTCTTCCTGTTTCATCTTCCCCAGTGGTTCTTGGCTACCCATGGCTCCAGAGGCACAATCCGATTATTAATTGGGGACAAAATACCATCTCCTCCTGGAGCCCATTTTGCATGGCTAACTGCATGCATTCAGTGGAATGTTCCCCAACTCTGTCCGTCTCCCTCCCTCCGGCTGAGCCACTGGACCTCAGCCTCGCTCCCCGGGCATACCACAATTTGGGAGACGTCTTTAGCAAATCGAGGGCATTGTTGCTACTACCTCATCGCTCCTACGATTGCACTATTGACCTCATCCCGGGAGTGAGGCTGCCGTCCAGTCGGTTTTACAGCATTTCTGGTCCGGAGAGGGAAGCGATAGAGAAATATATTAAAGAATCACTGAACGCTGGCCTTTATCTGGCCATCTTCATCCCCACTTGGGGCCGGGTTCTTCTTCATCGGGAAGAAGGATGGCTCGTCGCACCCGTGCATCGACTACCGGGAGCTCAGTGCTATTACCACCAAAGACAAGTACCCTCTACCTTTGACAAACTCGGCTTTCGAGCTCCTTCAGCGCTCACGGGTATTCACCAAGTTAGACCTTAGGAATGCGTACCATCTGATTTGCATTTGCGAAGGCGATGAATGGAAGACAGCATTTACAACTCACCAGGGGCAGTTCGAATATCTGGTGATGCCATTCAGGCTCACCAACGCCCCCGCCGTCTTTCAATGGTTAATTAATGATGTCCTTCGCAACATGCTTTATCAATTCATCTTTGTCTACTTGGATGATATTTTTAATTTTCTCCCGCTCGCCAGAGGAACATTAAGCCCACGTCAGTGCTGTCCTGCAACGGCTTCTGGAGAACCAGCTCTATGTCAAGGCCGAGAAGTGTGAGTTCTCCACAACATCAACCACCTTCTTGGGCTTCAGAGTGGCTGAAGGGAGACTGATTACCGACCCCGCCAAGGTGAAGGCAGTGTTAGACTGGCCAACTCCCCACTCCCCCAAGGAGTATTATAAACAGGCGTTTATAAAATTAAAGCGCCTGTTCACAGAAACACCAATCTTGGCTCAGGTCGACACGCAGCTCCAATTCATCCTCGAGGTAGACGCGTCTGATTTGTGTGTAGGCGCTGGACTGTCGCAGCGCACACCCCCCGATCAGAAGCTTCGCCCATGCGCATATTTCTCTCGTCGGCTTACGTAGGCCGAGAGAAATTATGACATAGGGGACAGAGAGCTGCTTGCCATTAAATTGGCATTGGAGGAATGGAGGCATTGGCTAGAGGGGGCTATTCACCCCATTGTCATGTGGACTGATCACAAAAACCTTGAGTATTTGCGATCGGCCCGCCAACTTAAAGCCAGGCAGGCTTGTTGGGCCCTGTTTTTTCAGAGGTTCAACTTTTCCATCACGTACCGGCCTGGTGCTCGCAACACCAAACTGGATGTGCTATCACACCAGTTTGATTCCAAGGAGGTAGCGCCCCCTTCCCCCCTCAAACCATCATACCGCCTTCTTGTGTCCTCAGAGCCCTTACTTGGGATATTGAGCGGACGGTCTGCCAGGCCCAGTCCCAGGATCCTGTGCCAGCAGTGTGCCCCCGGAACCGTCTGTACGTCCTGGCTCCCCTCTGCAGTGATGTCATCCAGTGGGCCCACTCGGCCGTCTCCGCGTTCACCGGACTCACCCCGTTTGAGGTATCCCTGAGGTACACGCCGCCACTCCGTCCCATGGCCGAGAGGGAGGTCGCGCTTCCATCCGTGGGGGTCCATGCCCATCGCTGCCAGCATGTCTGGAGAGCCACTCGGGCCGCCCTCGCCTGCTCCACGGAACGCACCCGGGCTGCAGCTGACAGGAAGCGGGTGCCCGCACCCAAGTACATCGTGGTTCAGCAGGTCTGATTAGTGGCGATCCAGAACCCGCTCAAGGAAAAGTCCAAGAAGCTGTCCCCCCACTTCCTGGGTCCCTATGTTATTTCTCAGGTGATCAACGATGCATCAGTTCAGCTCAAATTGCCACTGACCCTGCGGGTAAACCCGACTTTCCACGTCTCCCACATTAAGCCCCTCTCAGCCAGCCCTCTCTGCACCCCCCCCACCCCCAGACTTTGCCCCCACCACTCCTCCACACTGTCCCTCAGCACCGGCTCCCCCCCAAGGCTGCATGCTAAGCCCTCTGCTGTATTCCCTGTACACCTTTGACTGTACCTTTGACCACCAAACCACCGTCATCATGAAATACGTGGATGACACCACCTTGGTTGGGCTCATCACCGACGACGATGAGAAGGCATACAGGGCGGAGGTAGAGAATTTGCTGCTGTGGTGTCAAGCAAATAACCTGGAACTGAATGTCCAAAAAACCAAATAACTCATTCTGGACTTAAGGAAAAACAGACGGGACCTCCCCCTCCAGCCTCCTCGTAAATAGCAACCACATGGAAAGCGTTCCCGCCTTCAGGTTCCTGGGCACCCACATCTCCTCTGACCTCTCCTGGACTGTCAACACCAAGGCCCTGGAGAAAAAAGCCCAGCAGTGGCTGCACTTCCTCCATGTCCTGAGGAAACACAACCTAGACCAGAAGCTGCTGCCGGCCTTCCATCGCTGCTCAGTGGACAGCATGCTCACTTTCTGTCTGGGTATGTGGTACGCCAGCTCCACGGCCGAGAACAGGAAGGCTGTGCAGAGGGTCATCAACACCACCCAAAAAATTATCGGCAGCCCTCTGCCCTCCCTGGAAGGCATCTCCAGAATCTCCTATCTCAGAAGGATCAAGGCCATCACAGGAGATCCCTCACATCCCGCCCACCACCTGTTTGACCTGCTTCCCTCTGGACGACGGTTCAGATTGATCAGGTCCCAGACCTCCAAACTGACAAACAGTTTCTTCCCCTGGGCCATCCAAGCTGCGAACAGTCAGAGCCCCCCCCCCCCCCCCGAACGCTCACATGCACAGAACTGAGGACCTTTCATTTATCACTATAACTCACCTGTTGTTGCACTCCTCACGTTCATGTATATTGACTCATCCGTGAAATCACTACTGTAAATATTTTCCATAATCCTTGGGCCATTTTACTCTATTATGTGTTCTGCACTCTGCAGTCCTATGTACATAGCTCCACCCACAAAGCCACCACCATACCTGTGTATATACTAATGGGCTATTTATTATTTTTACTTTTACCTTTACCTCAGTCGTATGGTTAATCATGTGTTCTATAACTGTTTTATTTCAAATTCTTCTCACTTACTTTATTGCGCAGTAGCCTGGTGGAGCACCCACAATTTCGTGTTCAGCGCTGTACAACTGTACAATGACAATAAAGCCTATTCTATTCTATCTACTGTAAATTGCAGCTGCAATGTGTTTAAAGTAGAGCTCCATTTTCTTCCCACCACGCTACCATTACTCCAATCTTAACAAGGCAGTTTAAGTGCCTGACCCTAAAAATGATTATTTAAAAGCAAAAGTTATGAGCGAGTGAAAGAGAAACTCGAAAAATAGAGGAATAGGACAGGAATTTGGCTCTCTTGTATGAGAGTCCTCCTTACATGAACTTTATGGGTTTTGAAAATGTGTGGATTCATCGTTCCCAGCTCCGGCTTGGAGTGTGTTGCATTTTGAAAGCATCAGTTGTGCTATGCAGTAAGGGCGTCTGTGAGTTTGTCCTGTGAAACAACTAACTGCTTGGCTGAGAATGAGATGATTTCCAAGTGGGGGTATGGATCAAAAGGTCTCAAGATAAATCTTAGTGGTCAAGAAAGAATTAATGATGTAGGGAAAAATAAAGCCCTGGCACAGATTGGTGCATATCCAGTTGTCTTTGTTTATGAGGTCTGGTAATGGAGATAATCTTGGCCTAGTTGCGTCTAAATACATATGAAGTAAAAGTAAACTGTGGTCGGCACTGTTACCTGATAGCTAGAAGGTTCTGGATTTGGGCCTCCCTGTGTGGAGTTTGCATGTTCTCCAAATGTCTGGGTAGGTTAACTCTGGGGACTCCATTTCCTCTCGCAGGCCAAAGACACACTCATCAGGCTAACTGGTGATTCTAAATTAGTAAACCACAAAGAAAAGACAGCTGGGATAGGCTCCAGCCCTGCCTAAATGATAATAAGTGGCCACAAAAATGGATGGGTATACATCTGCTGTATATACAACCAGTGTTGGAGGTAATGTGTTTGAGTACTCCGACTAGTTTTTCAGAGTAATGCATTATCTTTGCAATTAGGATCACTCGTTATTAGTTTCATTATCTTTTCAAAATCCTTCAAAAGTCCCCTATGCTAAGTTTCTCCATATCCCTCCGCCTCACTGTACAATCTCTTCATCCTCTCATTATCTTGGTTACTGGACCTAACAGGTTTCAAAACGGAATTATAATTGAGTAGAATAAATGTTAGTTTTTCTTCCCTCACTGGGGTGATAAGTGTCTCTGTTAGCTGTTAAGTAGCACAAGTGAATATCTGAAGAAGGTTCTGCTAACTATAGGATGTCATGCCGCATCTGCATAATTCCAATGGCTTGCTTTTAATTTGTCTTAAGGCTCACTGAGGAAAAATAATGACCTTGCCATTGGTTATGAGGTCATTGAGATGCTCCCAGGATGATAATAACATCAAATCTCTATGTAATAAGGTAAATACAACCCATTCATAGGTACACTTTCACCAAGATTGTGGACAGTATCAGCTGTTCACAAGTAATTGTTAATTTGGTTAACACAATGGTACGTGTTACATTTCTCATTAGATAATGCAGTAGGCTAATGGATTAGCAGGGGTGTCAAACTCATTTTCATCCCACACCACATCAGCCTCATGGTTGCTCTCAAAGGGCCAGCTGGAACTGTGAGACATGAAGGTATCAGGCCTTTTCTCTGGTCTGCCCCCTCCCCCCAGCCCAGAACCAGAGTAAAAGTGAAGTGTAATGTTATCTAATACTACACTTGAAATTATTTCAGTTGACATAATGTAATTCTATCATTTTTGTATACTTTATACAGAAAGTTGAAAACATATACAGCACAATAACTATTAAAAAAACGTAAAAATGTGGAAACACAAAAAATTCATAAGTCTTGAAATGTAAAAAATAAAATTCAGAAAGTTGAAAATATATACAATAAAATGTTTCTTGTACATTTTTTTTTATCCAACCGCATCACTCAACTGGAAAAAACTTATTTGGTACTGCATGACTGGTGTTGAAACACTGCCATTCTTTGGTTGGATGGCGTCATTGACCTGATAACAAAATCACAATGCATTGTGGGATGTAATTAATTGTCACGGTACTCTAATGTGGTAAATATATTTCGAACAAAATCATATTATTTTTAAGCTCCTGTCGGCCACATAAAATGACATGGACTCAGCCCAAGGGCCTTGAGTTTGACACGTACAGTAAAATAATGTGTTGCTGTAATAAACAGCATTACCCAACACTGTATAACACTAGATTCACCTATAACAATTTAAGTTTAATCCTCTCATGACGTGTATTAAAAATGTATAATATATTCAAATTAGTAAAGAGAAAAAAATAACCTTTCAGCCCTTGGTATGTTTGACTTATGCAGTACTAGCTTTTTATAGAAGAAAACAAAACAGTACTGCGCAGTACATGTGGGTAAAAAAAGTCAGAAGGCGAGGCATGAAGTCAGCATGTGGGCTGTGGGCACCTTTCTGTACTCTTAGTTTCCAGGAAGCCCTGAGAAAACAGCTGAGCCCTGCAGAGGGAGTGCTGTTGGCACGCCATGGGCTGAGACAAGTGGATTAGCAGTTATCCTATTCTGCTTTATGAGGGGGTTGATGAAAGGATCTGTTGCTATGAAGTATTTGAGTCTGTGGGTTTTACAAAAGAGGTGTAATGGTTAGCAGTGACACAGAGCTAATAAGAAACCAATGATTTTGATCCCCTGCAGCCTCATGGCAATGGCTGATTTATTACCAGTGATTTTCTGGGACAATAACGCTGTAGTGAAGCAGGCACTGCTTTTCAATATGCTCAAATAACAATAGACTCTCCTTAAAATAAAATGTCTGGAAAGTTTTAACATTTTTCCTCTGCTACATTTTGTGTTTTGTGCTAATTACAAAAATTGCTATACTACTTGTGCTAAACTGAGGTTGTGATAATGTGAGACCGTTATTATGGAATAGAAACCATACAAACAGATGAATGCACTTTTAGATTCCAATTTACACTTTAGCAAACAAAAATGGATTTACTGACTGTGGTGAGTTGGATGACATGCTGACCTGTGTCAATTTAAAATAAAAATTGGCTGCCTTGAAAATAAACCTGAAACTGGCAACCTTGCAATTGAATCAAAAATGAGCTAACTCACCATCAAGTGTAGAGCCATGCCTTTTTTTTTTTTGTCTGAGTGAAAATGAATATTGAATACTGAATATTCCTTCACCAATCCAATAGCTTGCAAAACTGTGCTATTGGCTTTACTGGCCAGCCATTCAAACCATTGAGTGGTTTAGTGAAAATGGAATTTCAATTCAAATATATGAAGAAATATGGTTTTCATTTTATTTGAATTAGATTGCAGTTGAATTGGTCATGAAATGAAATGATGAGCTGATGGATGGAAGTTGGAAAAGGAGAAACTGGAGAGAAAAAAGTATCTGTATGTAACATTTTTGAGTTTTGGTCTATAGGCCAAAATACTGTAAATATGACTATTTAGACTGCATGAATACAAGCACAGCACTGTTTATTAGACAATTTACAATACTTGCACAGCCAGAAACCTCAAGAAAAAGGTGGGATTAAATGAATATACAGTACCAGTCAAAAGTTTTACACTCCTACATATTCATTTTCAGTGAATGAATGTGCCCAAGCTTTTGACTGGAACTGTATGTACAGGACTGTGAAAAAGCATTTGCCCCCTGGCTGATTGTGTATTAATCACATTTAAATGTTTTGCCACTGGAGTGGTAGAGCATCCGCTACACAGCCAGGAGACTGTGGGTTCAAGCCCCAGACTGGTCATACTGAAGACCAAAAAAATGGAATGTTACTTTCCGCCTTCTAGCTTGATGCTCAGCATAAATAGAATGGGGAAAGGAAAGTTGATGACATAGCCACAGAAGGAAGCATAACAGTGTACTCCTTGTGCTGGCCCCAAGCCCAGATACAGCAGGGAAAATAAGTATTGAACACATTGACATTTTTCTCATTAAGCACATTTCTGATGGAGCCATTGACCTGAGATTTTCACCAGATATTGGTAACATTGCAAGTAATCCATACATACAAAGAAATCAAGGCAACTGTGTTCACAAAACAAGTTATATTTAATAAAGTGGAATGACACAGGGAATACGCATTGAACACACTTGGAGAAAGTCATTTAATATTTAGTAGAAAAGCCTTTGTTGGTAATAACAGATTTCAGATGCTTCCTGTATGGAGAAACTAGGCACAGGCATTGCTCAGGAGGGATTTTAGCCCATTCTTCCAAACAAACTGTCTTCAAATCTTGAAGGTTCCGTGGATGTCTTCTATGAACTCTGATCTTCAGTTTGTTCCACAGATTTTCAGTTGGATTCAGATCAGGTGACTGACTGGGCCATTCTAGCAGCTTTATTTTCCTTCTCTGGAGCCAGTTGAGTTTCCTTGGCTGTGTGTTTGCGATCTTTGTCTTGCTAAAATGTCCACCCTCGTTTCATCTTCAGCATCTTGGCAGATTGCAACAGGTTCTTATCAAGGATGTCTCTGTACATTTGTTCATTCATCTTTCTTTCAGCTATATGAAGTCTGCCTGTACCGTGTGCTGAAAAACACCCCCACACCATGGTGCTCCCTGGGTCTTGTTTGAGAGAGCATATAGTTGACATCAGCATCCCATGACAAATCAGATGAGATCTGAACTCCAAACAGCTTGAATGTGGAGATTCTACTAATGCTATGATCAGAAACCATCAGCAGTGGAGGGGAAGGAATGTAAGTCTGTCTTCTTGCAGTAATAACCATATCCATGGTCTTAGCTCCATTTATAGTCAGAGAGAAGTCCTGTCCTCATGAAGACACAGAGTCCAAAGCCTTCTGAGTCAGGCCAGGTAAAGACCCTATCTGTCATGGAGCAGTCTTCGCAGACCGCTAATAAGACACAGTAGGCAGCTGTAGAGTTTGCACATTTATTAAAGGAAGACATACAATACAAAATAATGAGCCTCATGGGGAAAAACACAAATAAAGGCTTCACTAGACACTGACGATAAACTGAGAACTAGGAAGACTGATGGGTGACAAGGATACAACACTTACATACCGAAAGCGAGGGCGCAACCTAACGCCAAAAGGAACTGGCTTCGGTCGTAGGGAACCCAGTCTGGAATAAAGCGAGGTTGCAGCCTCGAGTGACAAGAGCTGCTCCCTTAAATAGGGCAAGATAATTATCAGTTGATGAGGGTGTCATCAGCTGAATCAAAATCAGCTGTTACTGCTTGGATCTGACAGCCGGAAGCCCCGCAGAGACGCTGTCAGAATAAGAGCTCTGAAAGCTCACCTGGACTAAATACAGAATGGGAGGAAAATACCGCATGATCTGAGTGCGGATGAGATCGGCACTCAGACCATAACACTATCACTAGCTCAGTGAGTGTTAGATCATCAGCATATTTCACAGGAAAAACAAAGGAAGGAAAACATGAGTCCAGGCAGTTAATATTGATCACAAAAAGTAATGGTGATAATATCCCACCCTGTGGGACTCCAGCTGAGACTGGACAAGAAGAGGACGTACAGGTTCCCCACTGCACCCTTTGCTCTCTGTCATTCAAATAACTCCTCACAATAAACCAGAGGGAGCATCTGATACATGTTGATCAGGGAGTAATGCAGCTGATAGTGGTTAACTGTGTCAAAGGCACAAGAAAAGTCAAAAAACACAGCATGAACATCCATCTTGGGACTGCTGTTGAGTGCTTCATGCCAGCATTGAAGAATGTGGATCAGAGCAGTAACAGTTGATCTTCTCGACAGAAAACATGCTGGGTTGAGACAATATTTGAAGCTGTGACCTCGAGGAGAGCATCCTTTAGAATGCCTTCAAATACTTTTCCAACACAGCTGACTAATGAGATTTGATGATAGTCTACTGAGAAGGTGGGCTTGGCTTTCTTTAGAATAGCTCTAACCAGTGCCTTTTTCCATACACTTGGAAAAATATTATGTTGGATGCATGAATTAAAAATATCACACAGAACAGGTGCCAATTCTTCATGAAAAGTCTTTAAAACCCAAGCAGGAATGCGGTCCGGTCCAGCTGCCTTAGACGGATTAACTTTAGGGAGTCTGGTTTTGACCTGTCCAATGCTCAGAGGTGGAATGATGGCCATTGTCAGCAAATGACTGATTTTCTCCATGGATGGCAGTGAGTGATCCACCTGGTCCCATACTGAAGCAAAATGCTCAACCAGCATGTCACACTTAAGCTGCAATGTGTTGGAGTCCTGTGAGACAGCCGCCTGCCCAGCCTCCTCCATTCCCATGAGAGCTTTTACAGATTTAAACCAATTCTTTGAGTTTGACTGCCGCAAAGCTTTCACCTCCTTCTTGTAGTACTGTTTTTGGCCAACTTAATTTTGTGAGAAACAGTTATTTTCAGTTTTATTACCATAAATTTTCAGTTTATGGTAAAATGATGTTCTTTCTACTTCTGAATGATGGCTCCAGCAGTGCTCAGTTCAGAAATGTGCCTGTAACCAATGCCATCATTATGTTTTGCAACAATAAGGTTGCGAAGGGCTAGAGAGAGCTCTTTGCTTCTATCCATCAGGAGTTCTTTGTGGTGTGACAATCTGATGTTCACAGACCTTTTAAAAGGCTAGCAGTCAGGACTTAACCAGCTGAAATTAATTTGCACTGATGGGGGATGGGATGGCTTCCAAAATTCTGATGGATTTCAGCTGGTTTCTTGACTTTTTATGCCTTTTTGCACCTCTTTTTTCTTCATGTGTTCAATACTTATTCCCTGTGTCAGTCCACTTTATTAAATATTACTTGTTTTGTGAACACACTTTCCTTGATTTCTTTGTATGTATGGATTACTTTGGTTGTTACTGATATCTGGTGAAAATTTCAGGTCAATGGCTCCATCAGAAATATGTTTAAAGAGAAAAATGTTGATGTGTTTAATACTTATTTCCCCCCCGTAAATGGGAAGGGTTGTGTCAGGAAGGGCATCTGGTGTAAAAATCCTTACCAAATCAATATGTGGACCCGTGATCCGCTGTGGCGACCCCAAATAGGGAGAAGCCAAAAATGTGAGTGTGTGTTTGTCACACTTACACGTTTCAGATCAACAATCAAATTTAATTTTTAGACAACGCTAACCCGAGTAAATATTAAGGGGGAAAAAATGTATCCAAACCTACCTGGCCCTTTGTGAAAAAGTAATTGCCACCTAAACCTAATAACTGGGTGTGTCACCCTTGGCAGCAACAGCTGCAATCAAGCATTTGTAAGGAGCATAAGGGGCGGTGGAGTCCTCATGGTGGCCTAATGGTTATGGATGTGGACTGGTGAGCAGAGGGTTGCTGGTTCAATCCCAGGACTGGCAGGATTAGAGTTGAGTGGGACAGATGACAAAGCAGTGTTTGCCCCACCCTCCTCAACTCCACTGTGGTGCCCTTGAGCAAGGCCTTAAAATCCTAACTGCTCCAGTGGAGTTGCTCAGTGGCCACAGGTCACTCTGTCATTGTACTGGGCAACTTCCAGGTGTGAATGTATGAGTGTGAACAGGGTGTCCTTGAAAAAGACAGGTTGCCTCTCAATGAAACTCCTCTGTATAAATAAAGGTTAAATAAATTTTAAAAAAAATTGTGATAACTGGCAATGAGTCTCTTATATCATAAACTGGCCCTCTCTGAGGGCAAACAGGACATCAAACGCAGACTGAGTTTTCAGATTTTTTAACTAAAAAATAACACAAAATACAGAACACAAACTAATGAAAAACACAGCGCAGAAACTGGAGTCCAAAAATACAAGAATAACCAAGGACGTGGAGAAAGACAGGTAGATAATAACTTGACAAGACCATAACCAGAGCTAGGACAGATAAACAAAGACTTAACTTGGCAGAGATCCTTGGGTTACTGCACAGACCATAGTAGACGCCGCTACACCAAGGAAGTGATGCCAACTGCTTAAATAAGCAGCCCCAGATTACCAACACCTGCGGGGTCACGAGTGGCTATTACTGCTGGCAGCCGTGACAGAGCGTGAACAGAGTTTGACAGCAGGAAGTGACGCGCCAGCTGTCACCGCGCCAGCAACAATCAAAACAAAAACAAAAGAAGGACATACAGACTCTAATAAACAGAAACCAAAATACAGTCAAACACAAAAACAGAAAAAGACTAAATAAATCTGATAACTAAGCACGGCGCCGGATCGTGACATCTTACATCGCTGTTCAGGAATTTTGGCCCACTCTTCTTTGCATCCATCCATCCATCCATCTTCTACCACATTTTCAGGGGTCCAGGTCATGGGGGCAGCAGTCCTAACACCCCAGACTGCCACCCAGTTCACATAACACCCTGATCCGCATAATCCCTCCTGCAAGTGGTGAGCCAACTGGAGAGTGGACCCATGTGGCTCCTTTGGCTACACTGGGTCCTTGATTCTTTTATAAGGATCTACTGGACCGGTCTTGGTCTGGCCCTTCACTCGGGACCAATTTGCCTTGGGAGACCCTAATGGGGCAAGGTGCCCCCAGCAGCATAGCTCATGGGATTATTCGGGCACACAAGCCCTTCCACCATGATAAGGTGGCGATCCATAGAGGAGCTCTTCTTTGCAGAATTGTTTTAATTCAGCCACATTGGAGGGCTTGAGCTTGAAGTCAATTCTCCTTCGGGATTTTTTTGGTGGAGAGCAGAATTCATCATTCCATCAATTCCAGCAAGTCATCCAGGTCTTGGAGCACCAAAGCAGCCCCATACCATCTAACTACCACCACCATGTTTGACTATTGGAATGGTGTTCTTTTTATGTAATGCTGTGTTAATTTTATGTAGATGCCAGATGTAATGGGATGCACGTCTTCCAGAAAGTTCAGTTTTTGTCTTGTCAGTCCACAGAATATTTTCCCAAATGTCTTGAGGATCATGTTTTGGCAAATGTGAGAGGAGTCTCTGTGTTCTTTTTGGTCAGCAGTGTTTTTGCCTTGGAACTCTCCCATGGATGCCATTTTTTCCCAGTCTCTTCCATACTGTTGAATCCTGGACCAGTGTCCAAACTGAGGCTATTGAGGCCTGCAGTTCTTAAGATGCTGTTCTGGGTTTTGTTTCTCATCTGTTCTTGAATTTCTTTACATCGCGGCATGATGTGTTGCTTTTTCTTTTAGCCTACTTCACTTTGTCAGACAGGTTCTATTTAAGTGATTTCTTGATTCAACAGGTCTGGCAGTAATCAAGCCTGGGTGTAGCTGGTGAAATACAACTCATCTTTCCAAAAAATGTGGTTAATCACAGTTAATTTGTGATGCAACATGAGGGGGGGGGGGTACTTTTTCCACATAGGGCCAGGGAGGTTTGGATAGCTTTTTTCCTTTAATAAACTGCAATACAAATACAAAACTGCATTTTGTATTTACTCAGGTTAGCTTTGTCTAATATCAAAAGTTGTTTGATAATCTGAAACATTTAAGTGTGACAAATATGCAAAAATATAAGAAATCATGAAGGGGCAAATATTTTTTTCACAGCACTGTACTGTATCTCTACACTATATCTGGCACATTTATACTTGATTTAAGTGCCATATAAATTGCATCAATTCCATTTTCATCATTGGCACAACAAACTAAAGTAAAACCAAAAAAAACCTTGGCTGTTGCCAAGTTGTGTCTTGTATTAATCAGATTGCTATCACTTGGATTAAAGAGTATTTATGAACATAATAAGGGCACAATACCATAGAAACCAATGCACTAACAAATACTGTACAAAGTTGCTAATTAATATGGTACAAGTACCTTTATCATCTCTGTTGTCTACAGCCATTGTAAAGGAAGAAGTGACTGTAAGACTCTATTAGCCTTACAAAAAAAACCTACTTTGTTTTCATATTCACACTTTTGAAATATTTGATCTTAAATATTGGTGTAATTTGGTAGACTACAGCAATTTACGGTAACCCTACCAGCATGGATGCATTTTATCACACTGCCTTAAAAAATGTTTTCAGTGCTCATTTTCTGCCCATGTTAAATATTTTTGCATGTGAAATGTATTATGCACTCTGTGTGCGTGCACATTTTCATGACTGTGAGGATGCTATTTCAGAAGCCCAGTAATGACGCCATTAGAATCAGTATAAAGTAAGTATTAAACCTCAGGGCATAGCAGCACCAAAGATGATTCCCCTTGAGTTAAGTTTCCATATATTCATCAGTCACTGAGGCCAAACCAGCACCACGATCAACACCGACAACACCAGCAGCAGCATTTACATCATCCTGTCACTCTCCCCTGGCGATAATCTATACACCAGCGCTGCAGCCTCTGTTTGCTCCCGATTCTCTCTGTATTAATTTCAGGGAAATGGTCTTTCTCTGACTAAGCATAAACTGCATATTGTTCTCTTTAGTGATCCCTATCATGAGCCAGTCAGCACTTTCTGAGAGACACAGAGATTGGATGGAAACTGCTGAGATGCACAGCGGCATTGCATGGAAGAAACAGACTGTGGTGTAATTAATTTAAACCCAGAGTTTTATGAATCTCCATCTAGGTGTCCTCTTCCTTTATTCTCCTAGTCCACCTCATCCAAAAGAAATGATTGGGGGGCATCTGAACTAGAAACCTCGCAACTGGCCAATAAGAAAGCAGAAGAGCAGATGGTAGGAAAAAATATGGGCCCAGATGGAAGTTTTTGGCCAGGACAGCAAATTCAGTGCTGAAACACCCCAACACTAAGTGCTGTGGCATCTTTAAAGAACTAAAGTGAGTCATGATGTTGGTGTTGATGAATCCTGAATAATGCCTCAAACAAAACTGTGATGCAGCTCTGGGAACGATTACAGAACTTTGCTGAGATCGAGTCACAGTGGTCCTGGCACTACAATAAGTTCTAATGAGCAAGTTAATGATTAGTTTATCCTAACCAATTAAAACACTGTAATATGATGCTTAGGAGAAAATTAGTCATCCAACAGCAGCCAGCTGCCGGGAATCATCCAAGATCCACTTGAAGAGGATCTTGATTAACGACCAGTTGGAGGGTAAATATTCACCTTTCACTGCTCATGGAAATCAAATCAGGCCATCTGGAGCCCCAACATTATATTGAGTAGGACTTAACAAATTTCTTTGGGTATCAAAGGCTAAGAGGATAATTTCTCCTTATGCATGCCAAATTATTGGATGTTTTAAATGCAATACATTATATATATTCCAGACTAACACTGGTGTAATAGGACATTTAAACTGAACTATTACTATAAAAGTCTATTTAACACCCCATCTTATTAAAAAAATCAGTCTATGTGACTGCTAAATGTTGGAAGTGTAAAGTCACCAAAAACTCTCAAAAAGAATTTTAAGCAGTGACGGTTGGATGGATGGCTACAGCACCAGTTGAACTTTTCACAAGGTCGCCTTAGTGGTAAAGAGCTTGCATCACTGAGTATTACAATATTTACAGCAGCTGCTTTAATGAACTTCTCAACAAGTCTGTGGTGTCTCTGAAAGTGAGCTAAATGTAGTTGATGTTTGCGTTTCAGGATAAAGCTTCTTCTTTTACTTCCTTTGTATTGTTTTATTATTTGGGAACAACCAGCATGTTTACTTTTTGTAAATTTTCCTCAGTATCAGCGGTCTGTTGCTTCAGTACCACAGACAGCACAGACAGCCCTATGGATCACACTGTTACACTGTGTGATAAAGAAGATGGCAGGTTAACAAAAATGTACGCAAATTATTTTTCTAACACTTTAAAATAAATTGTTCTTGCTGATTGAATCAACTGACAAGAGAAGGGGATATTGTAGTGCAGTCATCCACAACCTGTGGGTCGCAACCCACTGGTGGGTCACACAGATTGACACAGATAATTTATTCTGCTCCTCTGTATTGACTGTCAAAGTGTTTTATTTTGAAAGATTCTACCTGATAGTCTCAGCTCACCTGATTTCCTGCCTGTTGTGTCTGTGTGGTCTTGACACTTAACTATTTCAGCACAGTATAAATCTACTAAAATATTTTGGCTTCATGTAGATCTCAAAAGACCCCCAGTGACATAGACTACTGCTTAATGCACCAGCATTTTTCACTGTCATTGTGGATTACTTAATTCTATACTGTTCTGATCATCAGATGTGGTCTGTGAAGTTTTAGAGTCCAGACCATTCTCAGGCTATTTCTGCAATATGTTGAAAGGTTATGAGTATGTCCAAAACTATCAAAACCAAGACAAAGAAGAGGCAGTTATTATTCTTGTTAGAACCTTATCTGTCATCCATTATTGGATTTAAAGGTATTTACAGCAACAGGATGTAGTAGCGCAGAAACAAAAGATAATTCTTCCGTTTTCATGGTATAAACAAACTGATATCGAACAAAAAAAAATTACTTTAGGTAAAAATCACTTCATTTTTTCCCCCCAGGAAGTAGTTTAGATTATTATTTAAAATCTCCTGTTCTTCTTGTTTCCCACTTTACGAGGAGCACAACTTGGTCCCAGGTTGACCTTTTCAGGGTTTGTTTTACATTTATCATCCCAGTTGTTCTGCTTTATTGATACGGTGAGTCAGGATGGTGCTTGCCAACTGTCTGGATTATTGAAAGGTGCCTGCTGCTGTTTTCCATTCCACAGTAGATCTTCCTTGGATAGATTAAAGAGATCCTCAGTGCCAGTAACAGCCTTTGCTTGTTTCTCGGTTTTGCAACTTTAGGTAATTTCAGTTTTGGTGTCAACTCTGAGATCAAACAAACTTCCTAAACTTTGCTCATTTAAATGCAATGGTTGTGTGTCTGTGCTGTTCAGCGTTTTCACACCAGATGTTTATCCTTCTCATCAGTTGTGATAATTTTCAGGTGGTTTTGCTTGTCCGCTTTATTTTTCATAAATTCCGTTGTAACCCCGATGGACATATCTACTAAGTTTCTGCCTTTTTATGATTTTTTTTTTAATTGACTATGTATGCCATGAACAGATATATTTTGGCTACAAAATGGGTGTCTTCTTCTCCCTTAGCGTTAAAGCTATTTCTTGTGTTTGGTCCAAAAGTCTGAACCTTTTTGAAAATGACTTTCACACGCTAAACAATCCAGACCAAAATTCAGTTTGATCCGGACTGTGATCACCTTTCATTTGCTGGACCAAATTTCGGCTCTTTGGTTTGGACCGTGGTTCAGGGAAGCTTTTACACTTATAATTTTGGCCTGGATCAAACTAAAAAGTCCAAAAGTCTGGACCAAATGGGTTAGGTGTGAAAGCTCTCTTTAGTCTTTTTAATATGTTATGCCCATGCCTCACGGAGCGGCGAATGCTGAGGAACATTCACAAATGCTGCGATAGTTGGGGATTCGCCAGGGTTTGAAAAAGGTTGCACAAGAGTTCGCCAACAGTTTTTCTTGTCAGAAAAAAAAAAAATTGAATACGTTCAAAACTGTTATGCAACCTTTTACAAACCCTGATGAAACACCAACTATCGCAATGTTCGCAAACATTCTTCAGCATTCACCGCTCTGTGAGATACTACCCTTAGAGTACTTCAAGCATCACTTGAATGCATGTAGCCTTCAGATCTTGCAAAATTTAAAAATATATTTTAAGCTTCAATTTTTTGCAATTACTGTCACTTCTTAAAAATCTCTTCACTTACGGCGGGGAAAATAAGTATTGAACACGTCAACATTTTTCTCATTAAACATATTTCTGATGGAGTCATTGACCTGAGATTTTCACCAGATATCAGTAACAACCCAAGTAATCCATAAATACAAAGAAATCAAGGCAACTGTGTTCACAAAACAAGTTATATTTAACTACTTGAGGATTTTGGTTGCAGAGCCGCACCATCTGCATGCACCCTCTGGTGGCGAAGATTTTTTTCAAGAAAATATTCAGTTTAGATATCACAAATCCCAAAGGCTGTAACTTGAAAGTGGTAAGAGATAATGGCTGATTGTCAATGAGAAAGATGTAGAATATGATCCAAAGTTTATGATAGGAGTAAATTTACACATCTAAGTTGCATAATGTGATGGCAGCCACATCAGATTACATAACTTTAGGTCAAAGTGAACTTTGGACATATTTACACAAAAGATGGTTTGGGGTTTTTTTTGTCTTTGTTTTTTTTTGTTGTGGTTTGTTTTTTGTTATCTTCAAAATATATGAACCAGAAAATCAGTAGAATGTAAACAAACTGATAAAAAACATCAGACCTACCACTCGTCATGTGTCACCATGTGTCCATGTGCTCACCCTGGTCCTTATTTTGTCTTCTCTCGGTCATTTTCACTTTTTCTCCCACATCCAGAAACAATCACATTCATCTTCTGATTTATTCCACCTCAATTTCGGTTAGATTACCCTGTGGAACTAGCAGTATTATCCTCTCCATCAAGTGCAGCTTCGTCAATGGCGGACGAAAAGTGTTCCGCTCCGGTCTATCTTGTGCTGTCCAGAAGGTAAATATTTCCTTTCAGAAGTTAAATAATTCCTTTTAGAATTACAGTTGGCACAATTTGGAGCAAATGCTTCCTCCCTGTGGAAATGAAGTGGTGCGAAAGTGATATCAGATGCGACGCGGTTCAGGTTTGCGGAGCTCAGTCCTCCAGTGCAGACCAGTAAGCTATATGTGTCTGCCATCTAGTGATGTGAAATGCTTGATACATCTGGGTTTATTTTTTTTTATTTTTTTTTATACTTTTTGACCAATCACGTGACAGGTGCAGATCTGCAACACCAGCCACAGGAGAGGCAGATCATGTAATCAAATTTAATCCTTAAGGAGTTAATAAAGTGGAATGACACAAGGAACAATTATTGAACACGTTTGATGAAATTCATTTAATATTTAGTAGAAAAGCCTTTGTTGGTGATAACAGCTTCCATATATGGAGAAAGTAGGTGCAGGCATTGCTCAGGAATGATTTTAGCCCATTCTTCCACACAAACTGTCTTCAAATTTTGAAGGTTCCGCGGGTGTCTTCCATGAACTCTGATATTCAGTTCGTTCCATAGATTTTCAATTGGATTCAGGTCAGGTGACTGATGGGGCCATTCTAGCAGCTTTATTTTCCTTCTTGGAACCAGTTGCGTTTCCTTGGCTGTGCGTTTGGGATCATTGTCTTGCTGAAATGTCCACCCTCGTTTCATCTTAAGCATCTTGGCAGACGGCAACAGGTTCTTATCAAGGATGTCTCTGTACATTTGTCCATTATCACCAGCTGAAATTAATTTGCACTGATGCGGGATGGGATGGCTTCCTAAATTCTGATGGATTTCAGCTGGTTTCTTGGCTTTCTATGCCTTTTTGCACCTCTTTTTCTTCATGTGTTCAATACTTATTCCCTGTGTTATTCCACTTTATTAAATATAACTTGTTTTGTGAACACAGTTGCCTTGATTATATGTATGGATTACTTGGGTTGTTACTGATATCTGGTGAAAATCTCAGGTCAATGGCTCCACCAGAAATATGTTTGATGAGAAAAATGTTGATGTGTTCAATACTTATTTTCCCCGCTATACTCTATTGTTTGACTTCAACAAGTTGTAGGCCTACAGTACATGAAAATCAAGTTATTCTTTGAGTTGTGGGGAAGAAAGTTAACATACAGATTTAAAAGTGAACAAAAAATGAAATGTCAAGTCCCACAGACATACATACAGTAGAAGGATCCAGTCAGATCACAGTACAACTATGAACTTATAAAATACTTTTCTTTCATGACAGTCATTTAACATATTTTCTAAGTACTGTTGTTCATTTCTTGTCTTGGATGACAATCTGTGCTCTTTCTTCTGGCTGAGTCTCGTGATGGGTCTGCAGTGTGCTGTATGAGTCTCTGGCTGCGTCACAGCTGACTGTAATGGCTGATCACTGCAGGGTAGAAAAAAACAGTGCATCCTGCATATATATATATATATATATATATATATATATATATATATATATATATACACACAGTATATATATACAGTATATATATACAGTATATATATATACAGTATATATATATATATATATATATATATATATACATATATATACATATATATATATATATATATATATATATATATATATATATATATATATATATATAAGTATACATCCTTGTTCTTAAAAATGTGTGCAGGAAACAACAAATATTCACAAATGTGTGAGACGGGATGGGATCAAGTGGCGTTGGCTCAAGTTGTAGAAATTCATACGTGTAAAGTCAGGAGACACCAACATTGTTCTTGTTTTACTAAACAACACACAACAAATTTATATAAACTGTAAGTAATTAAAAAAGTCATCAGAGATATGTCACAAAAACCCATGCCTGATGGATTAAAAAAACTGTAGTGTTAATTCTGCAGAGGTGCTCTTCACCATTACCTCCTAAGTGTATACAATTCCCATTTTAATTTAATCAGGCACAGAAGGATGAACTCATGGGGTCCTGCTTGGAATTTTTTTTTTTTTTTTTTTGGTCCTGCTTGGAATTGACTGCAGTGAAATGCTTGTTTCATTTCCTGTTCACAGGATTTTCCAAAAGGCAGTGTTTTAAGGTACTGTACAAGCTA
This sequence comes from Pholidichthys leucotaenia, assembly GCA_020510985.1. Lineage (NCBI taxonomy): Eukaryota > Metazoa > Chordata > Actinopteri > Cichliformes > Pholidichthyidae > Pholidichthys > Pholidichthys leucotaenia. The sequence continues at coordinate 305,646,735 of CM035843.1, forward strand.
TCTCCATGGCAACCAGAGCTATCTGGAAAAATGCAAAATAATGATGAACAGTGCAAAACAAGAAGCCACTTCTGACCAATCCATTTGTAATTACAGAGACAAATATTTAATTTGACTTCCACTATTTTTACAGTCAACTATAACACGGTGCAATGATTAAAAATATACATTTTGCTCTGCTTAATAAATGCAATTCTTCACTACATAACTCCTTTTCTGTTTCATCTACCTTACATAAGAGAAAGGTCACAGCATATCTATTATTAAATCACTCCTTCGTGGTATATTACATTATTAATCACCACTGTGTAGTCTCTAAACACACAGAATATGACTCTGACCCAGGTGTCAAATAAAACAGGACTGCAATCCCTCTGCATCACTTAATTAGACAACCATTCAATAGACATCCATTTACTTCAGAATCATAACAAATGCCTTCACTAATATAAAACTGTAAAAAAAAAAATAATCTCAGATGACAATAAAGGGGCTTTCTATGATCCACTGTTAAAAAGAAAACCAAACATGAATGGCAACGTGGCTCTAAATACTGAACATGTCCTCTGAGAGAAGTGAATAAATGGGCTTTGTGTAGTTGATACAATTGTGTAACATCTGACGGAGCCACCTGAACTGTCAGCATACCGGGGCCATAAAAGCAGCACAGAAGCAGAAATGTACTGTGAAAGCACTGCATGGGGCAGAGCAGTAAGAGCTGTGAGACACCCGCCCACCCTTCCTGAATCAGCCGTTTCTGTGGCGACCAGAGCCGAGAGGGGTGGAGGGAGGCGCTTGGTGGAAAGTGAAGAGACAAACATTTGAAAAACCTTGGATGGATGGATGGATGGATGGATGGATGGCAGATAAGCAGAGGTTGTATAGTCAATAGAGAATTTGGATTGGTTCCCAAATATCATAGTTACTGACAGATTGACAGTCAGGGGCAAACATCAGCAGCATCAACAGTGAGACAGACAAGCACAGAGGGGATTTTTCACTGTTAGCTTCAGCCCAGATCACAGTTGTGGCTCAGGGGTTCAAACCATCTCCACCCTGACAATGTACGTACCTCTGTAAAATCGCATTCAGCCACATTCGAAGGTTTGCGTTTCTCTGTCCCCTTTTCACGCAAATCGCATGGGCTCGGCAGATTAAAGCCCCCTTTATAGAAAACTTAAAAAGAACTTAAGTTGATTCAACAAGTTGCTCACTGGAGGAAACAATTCTGGACCAGCCTGCCAAATTCCCTGCAGTAAACACCCATAAGCTGCCATTGCACATAATTAAGTCCCAGGATGCGGTACAAGTGACAAGTGTCACATGCTAACATGGAAGGTGCTAAATCAGAACAGCTTTGCATCACAACCCGAGTAATGAGGTTTGAGCTCAGTCGTGACCAAAGCAATTCAAGAATACATCCACAGAACGTATTAAAAGTGTGAAACCACATTTTGCTTACACGATGAAAGAAAGAGCTTTTGGGAAATAATTGATAAGACCAGAACAAAGCGTGCGCTACAAACAAAAACCTATGCATTATTGTGCTCATTAGAGATTTTCATTTGATAGCAACACCATTTTTGAAATCATGCCTGTATAAACATATTATGTAATAGATTACATGCTGAGCTACTGATAGCGTGAGAGCTTTCAGTCAGTGTTACAACATTTAGGGGATGGATGCTGTGTTTCTCTTCTGCAGTTGAGACAAAAGACCCACGCTACGCACAAGAAAACCAGCATAAATCAGAAATGCAAACACCTGCAGATATTTCCCTCAGCTGTCGGTAAACTACATACCCACAAAGGGGGCTGGAACCTATGCGCAATCTGCATTCCATCAAACACCGTAGTCGTCTCAGAGCACACCATAGTATCTTCCCCGTCTCTTAACTATATTGCAGGAGCAGTCTCACCCACTTTCTCCAAATAAAACAGGGCCACATGGATTTACACACGGGATACAATGGGGATGAAATTGGATGCAGTTACCCCCCCCCCCCCCCGCCCAAGTCACAACGCTTTCCCAAAGTCCCACTTCTCTTTCTCACCTGTCAGCAAAGAGGTAAACAAGCCTTCACGGAAACTAACAGATACATATGAAGGGAAAAAAAAAACGCCCCCACACATCACATCTTCACAATGAAAGGTTCATGGGGGCTCACATCTTGAGAAAATACAGCAGTCCGTCATGCTCAATCACACTTCTGTAAATAACACAATACAAACATGTTTAGTTTTGAGTAATAACATTAAAACACGTATTTACGAATGGAATCCCTTAAATCGGTGTGTTGAATCGAACAGATGTGACACAATAGAGGATTTCAACACGATGCGGTGGAGACTCACCTGTTTGCGAGGGCTGCTGTCAGGAGTCCTGGGGTGCAGAGACCGCTCGGGCAGGGGGAGCGCAGGCAGGGACGAGAGTGAGTTGCTCACACTGGACACATACCAGAAGACTGGCCGACTCTGCTCTGCACTGCCACAAGATCTCCCCCCTTTCCGCCGAGTCTCATAGACAAACAGCAGCTCTGCCTCTGCTGCCTCTCTCTCTCTCTCTCATAGGTAGTGTAGCAGCAGAGGGGAAGGCTGGGGGCTGCAGACTCTGTGATAAACACAAGTCTCTCTCTCTCCCTCTTTCTCTCTCTTCCTCACTCTCCTTCTGGCTCCCTGCTTCTGCTCAAGTATGCCTACAAGCAACCATGGGCGGAGAGGTGATAAGAAAAACAATAAGAAAGTGCACAGATTAAGCTGACTCCATTTTCAAGTGTTCACGTTGCGTGCTTGTTCGTGCCGTGCAACAACAACAACAACAACAACGACACTACACACAATAAAGAGTACAGGCAGTGGGAGAGAGCTTTCACTCCCACCTCCTGCTCCCCCTTTCCACCACCACCCACCCGCACTCCCTTGCCAACCCCACACCAGCCTGTTGAAATGACTCATCAGCCATCAGCCAATCCCACGGTGGCACACGGTTTTTTGATTAGAATAACGGGAGTATTTATGCACTTCTGTTTTGAAGGACGTAGAAATGAGATGGAGAATTGTCCAGGAGGAGTCGACACACAGTTGCTCTATGTGGCCGAGATCAGGTAATTGTAGAAAATTACCTGAAAAAGAGTGAGACAAGAGAAATAACAGTACATCATTAATGGAAAGTTGAAGCAAGGATTTTCTCTAACCCATTTAATTTCTTACAAAGACAGTAAATGATTAGGAATGTAGGCAACAGTGACCATCACAGCTTCACTTTTGAGGCGTGACTCACAGTGATAAATGATTCATTCTTTGATTGGATGAACAAATGTAGGCACATTTGAGTAAAGTAAGGTTTGATCTGGGTAACCTTCCTGTCAGACGAGGATTTGGGACTAAAATAGCCCACAAAGTTCCAAGTCTACTACTGCTTTGTAAAATCTCTGTGCACTGATCCATGGTGAGTAGTGAAGAGGGAGGCATTTTTGACACTTTAAAGTTTCATGAAGTTATATTATTGGTCAATGTGCTCAAAAATATAAACAGGAAGTATATGAGGAGCTCCTACCTCATAGCTGTCCAGGGATCATAGGAAAATAAAGCACAAACTGGACGTGGGCTTCCCAACACACAACACAAAGAACAGTGACAATGAGAAAAAACAAAATTAAGTCTATTGCCTGCGTGAAGGACACATAATTATGAGAAGCGAAAGAAGAAAGACATTAGCGCAGACCTTATGTGAACATTTCAGTGCTGCTCACAGGTGCTGTCAAACAAAGAATTCTTCCAACTAATACTTAAAAATCCATTGTGTGTGAACAGACTCAGAATACAAGCAGTTTAGTTTTTTAGATGATGACATTGCTACGTTTTACTGCATTTCACACTTTTCAAAAACTGCTTAAATTCACATACAGATGTGGAAAAGGCTGGGGCACAGCACTAAAAACAAAAAGTCCCATTACTGCTGTGATAAATTACATACTATTTATATGAACACACAATTAAAATGATAATTTCACTCCTTTATTACTATAACAGATGGTTTTGTGCTACAAACAAGAATAAGAGCACCACACACGGTACTATACACACCTGTCCACAGCCATTATCAAGAGTGCACAAGAAGCACACCTTCAGCTGAAAAATCAATTAAAAATGTATGACTCAATATACTCTAGACCTGTAATAAAACTAATAACCACGTAATTGCAAGGAGTGTAAACAAAACAATCTACAATTCAAAGTGGAGCAAATTTTGAGAAAATAACCAAAATCATTTAACCCCTACAATATACACATCTTCAACACATAATATAAATAAATAAAAATAAATCATCCTTTATTGTCATTCAACTGTACAACCAATCATGTACAGTAGAACGAGATTGTGTTTTACCTGTCTACTGTGTTAATCACACACACCCCAAGCGTAGAATCAGAGGGCCACTGCCATGCAAGGCGCCGCCACAAATTTCCCTCCTCTGTTCCATTATTGCTGAGCACCAAGCTGGACGGCAGGAAGTTCCACTTTTATATGGTCTTCGGCATGACCCGGCCGGGATTTGAACCCCTGCCCCGCCGGGTGTGGGGCGGATGCTCTACCAACTGATCCACCACTCCGGTGGTGTACAAACACCACCACACCGGTCCACATGTACAAACACTGTGTGAAATGAAAATGTCCTAGCTTGAAAATTGTGGGAGGAGTTTGCTGGACAACTCTTCTGGACAAATGGACAGACATCATCAAACCATAATTCGTCCTGTCTTTACAGACTGGCGTATAAAATTTGTCTTCATAATAGAAAATAAAGTAAAGCAAGTTTTATGTTTCAAATGCTGTCATCTGTCTGTCAGCAGACTTTCCAGCAATCTAACTTGAGACAAACAATTAACTCCCAAATAATCTATGTTACTTGACAAGTGACTGGAGCTGCTTGCAGAGGAAGCATCACCCCTGGGCGTCACCATCAGCTGGGCAAAGACAACGATCCAGTCGCTGTCAGACTTCTTGCCACCACCACCACAAGTCATCACCATCAACAACGAGCTGGTTGAGATTGTCAACGACCTTGTCCACCTCAGCTCCTGCTCAACAGACCCAGAGATTATTCTGCGCCTGCAGCTGTCTCGCAGTGCTTTTGGCCGCCTCCAGAGAGTCTAGTGGAGCGGGAAGAGCCGCACGATCACAAAGTTGTGAATCTTTAACACCTGTGTGATCCCTGTCCTCCTTTACAGGTCCGAGGCCTGGACCCTCTCCACCACAACCACCCATTATCTGGATACATTCCATCGGGCCTGCCTCCATAACATCCTTGGCATCCGATTGGTTCCACCATACCACAAATGATGAGGTCTACAGGAGGGCTGACTGCCCCATCCCCATCTCCACCGTCATCAGAAGAGGGAGGCCGCGGCTCCTTGGCCATGTTGCCAGGTTGGAAGATGGGACACCGGCCAAGCAGACCCTCTCCGCCAGCGTTCGTCCACCCCCCCAGGGCTGGCATCACCCCTGAGGTTGGCCCAGACTGTCCTGGAAGATCCAGGTCGCAATGATCAGACTTCTGGCTGACCTCATTGCCCTAGCCCAAGATTGCCCTGCCTTCAGACGATTGGCCGCATCGGTCACTTAAGTGGCCAGGCGAGGATTAATGAAAAAAAAACAAAACTTGACAAGTAACTTCACTTTTAACAAGTTCTTTACAGAAAATCCTATGAAAATTAATCTTCTGATGTAGGTAATCAATCAGCTGATTGAACTTTATCCAGCATTACACAAATTAAGTCAAAACTTTTGCTGTGGAAAAACAGCATTAACACCACAAAATAGTGCAAAAAACAGTGTCATAATTTACCTACTGGTTAGACAAAAAGATGAATAATAAGCAGTTTAGGTTAACTGGAAACTCCAAAGTGGTCCTAGGTGTGAATGTGTGTGTGTGAATTGTGACGGGATTGGCGCTGCACCATGACTGTCTCATCCATCCACGTGGATGCCCTGAATTTCCTTCTGGGGATTAATAAAGTATATGAAATTAATTAATTAATTAATTAATTAAAGTTAAAGTCAATAGACAGAGTGTTGCTGGAGTGACTGGGGGGAGCAGGTGCTCACACACACACAAAACAAATCTGCACACAAGGGACAGACAGTCAGGCATGATGTTAATAAGTAAAGTAAGTAAATAAACACCACTAAATACCACTTCATTCTTACAGCTGAATTTATACTAGTTCAAACCAAGTATGCCAGTGTCAGAATCCAAATTATGCACAATAATCAGGTGGAACATATGGAACTGCACAATATAAAAGCCTTTTACTTCCAGATTGTAATCTCCAAACAGAGATATTTTAGACCATGAAAACATCTCCTCACTCGTGACAGCTGTGTGTACGCAAATGTGTCTGCTGGAGCTACTGGAGTTTACCCACAGGGATGTGCCTGTCCTCTGTCTCACAGCATGTAACGTGCTGGAGCTGTTGATTGATTAATTCAAAAGTGCATTTGCTGACTGTGTAAGTTCATTTTCAAACCTCCAGATGTCACACAAACTTTCAACAGGGAGTTTTATTTAAAAAACACTGGACTAATATCAGCAGGGTGGGGAAATGGATCAGTGCAAGGAAAAAAGACTACCACAAAAACCATCTCCGCTGCCTTCACGAAAGCAGACAGAACCAAAGTTACCACTGAGGTAAAGCCATTTACATTTGAACGCAGCAGCAGAGGAGCCAGGTTTAGACTAACAGGACATGCTGGTGTCTGCTCCACAGCAGCCACAGATGGTCAGAGAGCCACTGCAGACTCCGCGGGAGCAACTGACAAAATTATCTTAAAAGAAACCTCTCACTACACATACATACACCCACACCCACGCACCCACACACGCGCCCACACACGCACGCACCCACACCCACACCCACACACACACACACATAATGACGTCATCACGTGAGACAGTAAAATGTAACAGACTAACGGTGGTAAAAAAAAGAATACCTGCATGCAATTTGTAGTAAATATGTATTAAATCAAATACCTTATGGTAGTTTATGTTGTGATGTGAAGCTCTTCTCTCACTGCTCCTTTGGCTGCGCATTCACTATATAGTCCACTATATGGGGAAGGAGTTTCGTTTTTTCCAGCCTTATTCCTTTTCTTTTTATACTGTGCACACCAATGAAGAGAGAGAAATGCCATTACAATTCTCCTGTATGTCCTGTACGTATAGTAGTATTGACAATAAAATCTTTGCATCTTGAATCTTGAATTATTGCTTTATTAGAGCTATATTATACCATTTTACTGAGTGGATATGCCTAAATCAGTGTGTCAATCATACTACATTGATGCTTATAGACATTCAAGTATGTTCTAGACAAAATAGCATGGCTTTCGGGACTTATCTGTTTTTGCAAAAAAGTGTACTAATACATTGCCAAAAAGTAACAATGAGTTGATGTTTGATTTTTTTTGCTTTATTATATATATAGATAGATAGATGTACTTTATTGATCCCAAACTGGGAAGTTACAGTGTAACAGCAGCATGACAGAAGACAACCAAACAACAGAACCACACACATGACAGACAAAAGGGATTACCCATGGAAAGTAAAACTAACACTACTATAAAAACCTATATACATCATAGCTTAAAATATGATGACCTGTATAAATACATCAATCATACCCGCTGCACAATACAAGACTATCAGGAGCAGAGTGAAATGTGAGGTACCAGTTAGACTGCAAGGTGCAGTATGGCAGCAAAGTTATGACCAGAATACAACATCATAGTGAGTGATTGTACAGTGAAATGGCATGCGGCAGGAAAGATTTCCTGTATCTGGCCGTTCGACAGCGAAGCTGTACTAGTCTACTGGAGAAAGTGTTCTGCTGTCTCTCCAGTGTGTGGTGGAGGGGGTGATCAGGATTGTCCATGATAGATCACAGTTTATTTAGTGTCCTCTTCTCCACCACAGTCTCAAAGGTCTCCAGCCTGAGACCAATTACAGAGCCAGCCTTCTTGATAATCTTGTCAAGTCTTGGTGTCGCTGGCCCTCATACTGCTACCCCAACAGACAACAGCAAAGAAGATGGCACTGGTGACAACGGTCTGGTAGAAAAGCTCCAGCATCGTGCTACACACGTTGAAGTATCTTGGCTGCCTCAGGAAGTAGAGTCTGCTTATCCCCTTCTTGTGCGCAGCATCGGTGTTGGATCTCCAGTCCAACCCATTGCTGATCCTGACACCCAGATATTTGTAGTCCTCACCCCCCCCACCACCACCCCTAATCTGCAATGGCTGAGTTATGTCTGAGATACTCAAATTTCAAGTGACCGTGTCTTAGAAGCTGATTTGGAAATACTAACACCTATAAACCTACAGGTGAAAAAGTGTTTTTTTCTCATTTTGAACTCAACTGGATTAATTTTTTTCCAAAATAACTCTTCACACACACACACACACACACACACACACACACACACACAGAGTGGTGAACCTTTCCAGGAGTGGCCGGCCAACCAAAATTACCCCAAGAGCGCAGTGACGACTCATCCAAGAGGCCACAAAAGACCCCACAACAACATCCAAGGAACTGTTCGTGACCTCAAGCTGAAGCGCACTTGGGTTCTGCAGCAGGACAATGATCCAAAACACACCAGCAAGTCAACCTGAATCTGATTAAGATGGTGTAGTATGACCTTAAAAAGGTGGTTCATGCATGAAAATGCTCCAATGTGGCTGAATTACAACCATTCTGCAAAGATGAGTGGGCCAAAATTCCTCCACAGCGCTGTAAAAGACTCATTGCCAGTTATCGCAAACGCTTGATTGCAGTTGTTGCTGCTAAAGGTGGCACAAGCAGTTATTAGGTTTAGGGGACAATCACTTTTTCACACAGGGCCGTATCAGTTTGGATTTTTTCCCCCTTAATAATAAACACCTTCATTTAAAAACTGAATTTTGTGCTATCTTTGTCAAATATTTAAATTTGTTTGATGGTCTGAAACATACAGACATACCATACATATATATATATATGTCATGAACCTGGGTTTGGTAGTTCCAAACCCAGTTCTGACCCATCGTTGGTTTTGCCCTATTTTCCATCAGGCGCTTCAGGGAGCTATTTGGGTCCTTCGCTCCCTGACAGCTCGGGCACGCCTCCTCCGCCTGTCAGTGCCATCAGCTGTGTCTCATTATGGGTGTTTCACACACACACACACACACACACACACACACACACACTTCATTCACTCATAATGACAATGTTTTATCAGGCTTTTATTGAATCTGTTTTATCCTTTTCTTTAGTGTCATGGTTTGGTCAGATAAAACTGAAACAGAGGAAATCCTTGGATCAGGTAGTTAGATGGTCCAGTTGTTTGCTTGGTGAGTCACAGCTGAGCCTGACATCCCTGTACACCAGACAAGTACAGAGGATGGCTACCTCCATTTTAAATGATGACGCCCACCCTTTGCACTGCAACTTTCAGCTTCTTCCCTCAAGACGGAGGTTTGCTGTCCCAAAAAGTAAAACCCAGCGCTACAAAAACAGCTTTGTTCCTGCTGCTGTCAAAGAGTTGAACAAGCTGTAACAATATATTGCACATAATTTAGGTACCTATTTATTAACTCCATTCTATATTTATTTATTTTTGTAGGATGTTACTTGGGTTCTAAATATTTTATTGGGTTTTAGACCTTTGAGTTTTTAACCTCTTTGACTAGTTTTTAACTTTTAATATGACTCTTCTCTCTTACCTCTGGTTTTTCTCTCATCTCTTTGTCTTTTTATACCCTGATTGATGGAGCCTTGAGTATTTTTATCATGTTTATAGTCAATTTCATGTGTCCCTGTGTTTGTGTCTATGTTGAATGTAATTTGTGGCTTGTAAATATGGATGTCACCAGACTGCAAAACAAATCTACCTACGGGTACAAATAAAGTAACCTGAACCTGAACCTGAACCTCCCATTCAAACGCACAGACACTCACTCATACACACATGGTGTCAATCAGGTTCAGCCCACTCATTCTCACACCGGCGGTCTCTTCCATCGTTAGTATTATTATTACTTAAATGCTGTGTTAGTAGGAAGAGACCATCGGAGCATTGAGCTTCATACACGGCAGCGTGTTCCTCCATGTATGTTTGTACCCACTACCTTTGTTTAAATTCAGCCTGACTTTGCCATCTTCTCTAACACATCAAGATTGTGTATTTCCTTGGTGTTAGTGGCTGACCCTGCCTTACCGCCATCCTCCAGACAGCACGGACCGCCTTGGATTGCCGCAGCCCGTAAGTTATGTCTTCCTTTCTCTTTGTGCTGACAGATATGCTGCGGCACTAGATATTCCTTCTCTCTGGGCTGCTATGCATCCTGGCAGCGTCCCTGTTTGTCTGGTGACCTATATTGCATCTTCTCTACTCTCTGTTCAAGTCGTGACTGTTGCTGGACTTATTGTTTGGGATTTTTGTTAATAAAGTGCACGTTCAAGTTAGGTTAATTGGCATCAAACTGGGGATTCTAAATTGTCCTTAGCTATGATTGTGAGAGTGAATGGTTGTCTGTCTCTCTGTGTTGGCTCTGCGATGGACTGGCGATCTGTCTAGGGTGTACCCTGCCTCTTGCCCAAAAGATGCTGGGATGGGCTCCAGCCCCCCCGCAACCCTGAAAAGGATTAAGCAGAAGAAGATGAATGAATGAAAGTCCCCGTTCTACTCCTGCAATTGGGTTTTCCATTTCTTCCTCCATGCACTGCATAATAGCACATGGGGAATCATAGCAGATATACATACACACACACACACACACACACACACACACACACACACACACACACACACATATATACATATATACTACTCACAAAAAGTTAGGGATATTTGGCTTTTGGGTGAAATTTATGGACAATGTAAAAAGTTCACGCTACAGTGATATCATATCATGAAAGTAGGGCATTTAAGTAGAAGCATGCAATGGGGATTTCCTCATCTCAAACAAGGTATTGAAACAAAAGCCAACAACAGTGGTGGGTATATCACAACAACAAATGTTAATGTCGCAACAAACTTGTCATGTGCCCTTGAGCATCAATTACAGCTTGACAACAACATCTCATACTGTTCACAAGTCGACTTATTGTTTGCTGAGGCATGGTATTCCACTTTTCTTGAAGGGTGGCCCTCAGGTCATTGAGGTTGCGGGGTACAGGGTTTCGAGCCTCTACACGGCAACTCAGCTGATCCCATAGGTTTTCTATGGGATTCAGGTCTGGAGAAAGTGCAGGCCACTCAATTTGAGGTACCCCAGCCTCCAGCAGCCGTTCCCTAATGATGCGACCTTGATGAGCTGGAGCATTGTCGTCCATGAAGATGAAATTAAACCTGTGTTGTTCATGCAGGGGCACAATGGCTGGATTAATGATATTATTCAGGTATTATCGGCTTGTCACTGTACCATTCACAAGGTGTAGGGCAGTTCTGGATTGACTAGACACACCTGCCCAGACTGTAGCACCACCAAAACCAAAGGCCCATCTGGTGACAACAGTGGCTGATGCATAGCGCTCTCCTTGACGTCTTCAACATCATTGGCTGCCATCACTTCTGCTCAGCATGAATCGGCTTTCATCAGAGAACAGCACTGAGGCCACACGGTCCCTTGTCCAGCGTAAATGCTCCCTGGCCCATGCAAGACGATGACGCCTGTGCCTGGTGGGTGTGGTCAGGTACCCTTGCAGGTTGTCTAGCACACAGACCATGCTGGTGTGAATGGTTTTGAATGGTCTGACGTGACACTTGGGTGCCTCTCACCTCCGTTAAATGTGCCTGGAGTTGAGTGGCATTCATCATCTGGTTCCACAGGGCACTGTTCACAATGAATCAGCATGGGATGTGGCCAAAGGACATCCATTTCTATGCCTTTCTGTGACTCTTTCAGTCTCTCTGTATTTCTAGTGCAACCTGCTGATGGCACTCTCAGCGGTTAAAGCAAAAAAAAAAATCCCGAGCCTGAACTTTTTTCGGGGAGCAGGGTCACTGGGGTGGAGACTCACATGTGCGCACACATATCCAAAGTTAGGGATATTTGGCTTTCGGATGAAATTTATGGAAAATGTAAGAAGTTTACGCTACAGTGATATTATATCATGAAAGTAGGGCATGTAAGTAGAAGCATGCAATGGTGATTTCCTCATCTCAACGGTGGTGGGTATACCACAGCAAACAATGTCAATGTCTCAGTAACTTGTCATGTGCCCTTGATCATCAATTACAGCTCATTTTTAACATTGATATTAAATATCCATATTTCAACACACAGGCTTATATAAGGTGTGCTAATTTTTTCACATGACTGCAAAATGTTTTGAATGGTCTGACGTGACACTTGGGTGCCTCTCATCTCCCTTAAATGTGCCTGGAGTTGAGAGGCATTCATTATCCAGTTTTGCAGGGCACTGTTCACAATGAAGCGGTCATCAGCGTGGGATGTGGCCACAGGATGTCCACTTTTAAGCCTTTCTGTGACTCTTCCAGTTTCTCTATATCTCTGTTGCAACCTGCTGATGACACTCTTAAGCTCAGTGGCCACTTCCCTCTGAGAATATCCTGTTTGAAGCCTCACACTGGTGAGGTACTGTTGATCAATTGTGAGGTGTCATCTTGGTCTCATGATGTCAAAATGTGAACAGCATGATGAAGAGGACTGTTTAAATACCAATTCTAATTGAACCAGAAAAATTATTGGTCGATTCATGGATCAAACACCTGTTGTGAATTTTGCCATTAAGTACCTTGTTAGAGAACAGCAAGTTATGCAAAAAGTACTGAAACAGTGAACATTTGGACATGTGCATTCAAAAGATTAGAGAAGGTCAAATTAAGTTCACCTATAAAGGTTCTAGTGCATTTTCGGTGCATCCTGAAATTTCACCCGAAAGCTGACTATCCCTAACTTTTTTGTAAGTAGTGTGTATGTATGTATGTATGTATGTATGTATGTATATATATATACAGTGGCGTGAAAAAGTGTTTGCCCCCTTCCTGATTTCTCATTTTTTTTGTATGTTTGTCACACTTAAATGTTTCAGATCATCAAAGGCGTTTATGGTTAAGAGAAAAAAAATATCCAAACCTACATGGCCCTGTGTGAAAAAGTGATTGCCCTCTAAACCGAATAACTGGTTGGGCCACCCTTAGCAGCAACAACTGCAATCAAGTGTTTGCAATAACTGGCAGTGAGTCTTTTACAGTACTGTGGGGGAATTTCGGCCCACTCATCTTTGCAGAATTGTTGTAATTCAGCCACATTGGAGGGTTTTTGAGCATGAACCACCTTTTCAAGGTCATGCCACAGCATTTCAATTGGATTCAGGTCAGGACTTTGATTAGGCCACTCCAAAGTCTTCATTTTGTTTTTCTTAAGCCATTCAGAGGTGGGCTCAGGCTCCTAAATTATATCTGAGTATTTCCTGTATTTTTCCAGTGCTGTGTGTTATTTTCCTGTGTGATTGTTTAAGATTTGTTTAGTTGTCAGTTGTTCTGTTATTTGTGTCCTTATTATTATTATTATTATTGTCAGTTTCTGTAGCTTAGTGTTTATATTTTGTTTCTCTGTGACATGAGTTCTCTACCTCCTCTTCCAGACACTTCCACTTAGTCATCATCTCACATTGACTACTTATTCTGTTTCAGTTCACTTGTCGTCCCAGCTGTGAGCTGTCTAGTAATTAGGTCAACCTGCCCACTCATGTGACCCACACCTACTATCATTTGTGATCATTTGTTTCTGGCTAATTAAGGACTGTGATTTCTCTCCCTCTTTGCTGGAGTCTAAAAGATTCTCTCTCATCAGAACCATTTCCCCGTTCTCAGAATCAGAATCAGAATCAGATTTATTGCCATTGTTCATGTAGTACACAAACTAGGAATTTGTCTCAGTGCAATGCTGCAACATTAAACATGATAAAATAAAAGAAATAAACTATACATGCAATAAAGTGTAGAATAAGAGTGAGTAATACTAGTCAGCAGTTTAAATATATTAGCGAGCAGCAGATAATGTGGAGAACCATATAGTGCAGTCGGTAATGCAAGAAGAAAACAGTGATGATTGACATGAGTCTGGTTGAGCTGCTGTACATAGTGCACGAGAGTCAATAAGTCACTTAGTGTTCAGCAGTCTGATGGCAGAGGGGAAGAAGCTGTTCATGTGACGGGAGGTTTTAGTCTGGATGGACCGAAGTCTTCTACCTGAGGGGAGGGGGGCAAACAGTACGTGACCAGGGTGTGAGGGATCGGCTATGATCCGGCCAGCACGCCTCCGGGTCCTGGAGATGTACAGATCCTGGAGAGATGGGAGCTTGCAGCTGATCACCTTCTCAGCAGTGCGCACGATGCGCTGCAGCCTTAGTCTGTCCCTGGCAGTGGCTCCTGCGTACCACACGGTTATGGAGGTGGTGAGGATGGACTCGATGATGGCTGTGTAGAACTGCACTAACATCTTGGTGGGTAGCTTGAGCTTCCTCAGCTGCCGCAGGAAGAACATCCTCTGCTGGGCCTTTTTGATGAGGGAGCTGATGGTCGGCTCCCACTTGAGGTCCCTGGTGATGGTGGTGCCTAGGAAGCGGAAGGAATCAGCAGTGGTGATGGGAGAGCCTGTGAGGGTGAGGGGGGGCAGAGGGGTTGTGACTTTCCTGAAGTCCACAATCATCTCCACTGTCTTCAGAGCATTCAGCTGCAGGTTGTTGTTGTTGCACCAGGACGCCAGCTGGGCCACCTCTCTCCTGTAGGCGGACTCGTCGCCGTTGGAGATGAGCCCGATGAGGGTGGTGTCGTCCGCATACTTGATCAACTTGACAGACTGGTGGCTGGAGGTGCAGGAGTTGGTATAAAGGGAGAAGAGTAGGGGGGAAAGTACACAGCCCTGGGGTGATCCGGTGCTGATGCTAGCAGAGTCTGAGACAGCCTTTCCCAGCCGCACATGCTGCCTCCGGTCCGTCAGGAAGTCGGTGATCCACCTGCAGAGGGAGTCAGGCACGTTGAGCAGGAACAGCTTGTCCCGGAGCAGATCGGGGCGGATGGTGTTGAATGCGGAGCTGAAGTCCACAAACAGGATCCTGGCGTAGGTTCCCGGGGAGTCCAGGTGCTGCAGGATGGAGTGGAGGGCCAGGTTGACTGCGTCGTCTACAGACGCAGTTTGTATGTGTTCTGATGCATGTTCGCAGCATGTGTTCTGATGCACATCCTGCCTACTGTTTTGCAGCATCTGTCTGTAAGTTTGCTTTGTGCACTGTTTGGATTTGTGTGTTTGTGCACTGTTTGGACTTCTGTGTTCTTTCAATAAATATCACAAACTACAGTTCAGCGTTTGGGTCTCTCCTCTCTGTCCCGTGGGGCAATTCATGACAGTTTGTCACACTTAAAGGTTTCATATCATCAAACAAATTTAAATATTAGACAAAGATAACACAAGTAAGCACAAAATGCAGTTTTTAAATGAAGGTGTTTATGATTAAGGGGAAAAAAATCCAAACCTACATGACCCTGTGTGAAAAAGTGATCCCCCCCCCATTAAAACGTAAATTAACTGTGCTTTATCACATCTTTGGAAAGCTGAGCTCAACCTGTTCTCAATCAAGAAATCACTTAAATAGGACCTACCTGACAAAGTGAAGTAGACCAAAAGATCCTCAAAACCTAGACATCATGCTATGATGTCTAGGTTCCTCCATCAGGGTGGAGGAACGTAATAAGTGCAGGCGGACACGGCAAGCTGAAGGTTAAAGGTGTTTTATTTCTCCATCACGAGACACACTCAGCGCTGTGAGTGAGCTCTGAGTGCGTTTTTCATGCCTTGTCAGTGAGCTTAGAGTGAGCACATTTATACAGACAAGAGAGAATGCATGGCACATTTACATAACAGTCAACACATATCAATTGCTTGATTACTGGCGCCGGAATTCCTCTCTTTGCTCCGGAGATGTATTTCCCCATTGTGGGACTAATAAAGGCTTATCTTATCTTATCTTATCTTATGATCCAAAGAAATTCAGGAACAAATGAGAAACAAAGTAATTGAGATTTATCAGTCTGGAAAAGGTTATAAAGCCATTTCTAAAGCTTTAGGACTTGAGCGAACCACAATGAGAGCCATTATCCACAAATGGCGAAAACATGGATCAGTGGTGAACCTTCCCAAAAGTGGTCGGCCGACCAAAATTACCTCAAGAGCGCAGCGATGACTCATCCAAGAGGTCACAAAAGACCCCAAAACAACATCCAAAGAATTGCAGGCCTCACTTGCCTCAGTTAAGGTCAGTGTTCATGACTCCACCATAAGAAAGAGACTGGGCAAAAATGGCCTTCATGGCAGAGTTCCAAGACGAAAACCATTGGTGAGCAAAAAGAACATAAAGGCTCGTCTCAGTTTTACCAGAAAACAGCTTGATGATCCCCAACACTTTGGGGAAAATACTCTGTGAACTGACGAGACAAAAGTTGAACTTTTTGGAAGGTGTGTGTCCCATTACAGCCAGCATAAAAGTAACACAGCATTTCAGAAAAGGAACATCATACCAGCAGTAAAATATGGTGGTTGTAGTGTGATGGTCTGGGGCTGTTTTGCTGATTCAGAACCTGGAAGACTTGCTGTGGTAAATGGAACCATGAATCCTGCTGTCTACCAAAAAATCCTGGAGAATGTCCGGCCGTCTGTTCCTGACCTCAATCTGAAGTGCACTTGGGTTCTGCAGCAGGACAATGATCCAAAACACACAGGCAAATCCACCTCTGAATGGCTTAAGAAAAAACAAAATGCAGACTTTGGAGTGGCCTGGTCAAAGACCTGACCTGAATCTGATGGAGATGCTGTGACATGACCTTAAAAACCTCATTTATAATTGTGTATTTATAATTTTTCTGCATTGATGTATGTGGTTATTGTGTATATATATATATATTTTTTTTCCCATCTTTACTTGATTCTTTTTTCTAAAGCCCATCCAGGGACAAGAGTTGCAAATTAGCTAATAGCTATACACTCTATGTGCAACACATCAGATTGATTGTCTTTGATTAATTGTCTATGTTTATTGCACTGTCCCTGTCAAATAAACTAATCTACTACTACAAAAACCCTCCAATGTGGCTGAATTACAACAATTCTGCAAAGATGAGTGGGCCAAAATTCCCCTACAGCATTGTAAAAGACACATTGCCAGTTATCGCAAATGCTTGATTGCAGTTGTTGCTGCTAAGGGTGGCTCAACCAGGTTTTAGGTTTAGGGGGCAACCACTTTTTCACACAGGGCCATCTCCCAGGTGTGATGATTGCCTGAGGATAAAACGGGAAGGAGGGGGCACGTGCTCACCAGGCCATGACAGTGTCCCCCCCCCCCCAAGGGGTGCCTCCTGGTGGTCCACAAAGCTTCTCAGGATGGGCTTGATGGTAGGCCTGGACCATCCCCTTGTCGTGGAAGTGCGACTTGGGAATCCATGAACGTTCTTCCAGACCATAGCCCTCCCAGTGGACCAGGTACTGTAAACCCTGACCCTGATGGCGAATGTCCAGGATCTGCTGAACAGTATGGGTAACATGGCTGTCGAGCATCCAGGGAGGAGGAGGCAGCTTCGGGGGAGGACAAAGAAGACTGACGGAGACAGGCTTGATGTTTGAAACGTGGAAGGTCGGGTGCACCTGCAGGGTCCGTGGGCGCTTAAGTTGGACCATGACGCCATTCACCACCCTGGTGATGGGGTAAGGACCCAGAAAATGGGGGCACAGCTTCTTAGAGTCCATTTTCAGGGGGATTTGGTCCGCCGCCAACCAAACTTGCTGCCCCACGGCGTACTTGGGGGCAGGGACCCGCTTCCGGTCGGCCATCTGGCATTTGCAGTTGGACGATTGGGTGAGGGCGGCATGGGTGGACCTCCAAATGCGGTGACAACGGCGAGCATGAGCCCCCAAGGACAGCACCGCAACCTCCCTCTCGGTCATGGGCAACAGAGGAGGCGTATACCTCATCGAGGCCTTGAAGGGGGTGAGCCCTGCGGCAGTGGAGATGGCCAAGTTATGCGCGTACTCCACCCAGGTCAGGTGTGTGCTCCAGGTCGAAGGGTTCTTGGCTGCCACACACCAGAGGGTGGCCTCCAAGGATTGGTTGGCACGCTCAGCCTCCCCCTTGCTCTGTGGGTGATGTCCTGAGGTGAGGCTGAAGGTGGTCCCAAGCGTGCGACAAAAGGACTTCCAAACTTGAGACGTAAATTGGAGACCCCGGTCAGACATGATGCCACAGGGAATGCCATGCAGGCGTATGACATGGGAAGTAAGCAGCAGCTCGTCAGTCTCAGAGGCAGAGGGAAGTTTGGACAGGGCAACGAGATGAACAGCCTTGGAGAAACGATCGATAATGGTGAGAATGACTGATTTATCATGGGAAGGGGGGAGTCCAGTGACGAAGTCAAGGGTGATGTGGGACCAAGGGCGACCAGGAACAGGCAAGGGATGAAGGAGACCAGCAGGGGGTGAGGAATCTGCCTTGCCCTGAACACAGGTTTGACACGCTTTGACGTATTCCTGCACGTCCCACCACAGAGTGTGCCACCAGAATACCCACCGGGCTAGGTTAATGGTGCGGGCAGTCCCAGGGTGACAGGCAAAGTGGCTAATGTGAGCCCAGTGAATGACGTCACTGCGGAAGGCAGCAGGAACAAACAGTCAATTATGGGGGCATCCTGCAGGCTCGGGCTCCCGAGACTGGGCCTGCTGGACCCTCCGTTCAATATCCCAGGTAAGGGCACTGAGGATCCGGGAAGGAGGAACGATAGGCTGGGGAAGGGAGGGCGGGGGGGCTACCCGCTTGGAATCAAACTGGTGCAAGAGCGCGTTCGATTTGGTATTCCGGGAGCCAGGCTGATAGGTAATAGTGAAATCAAACCTATTGAAGAACAAGGCCCAGCGGGCCTGCCTGGCATTGAGTGGGCGGACCGACCTGAGATATTCTTTTTATGGTCGGTCCACATAACTATGGGGAGAATAGCCCCTTCTAACCAGTGCCTCCATTCCTCCAATGCCAACTTAATGGCTAAAAGTTCTTTATCCCCTGCGTTGTAATTTCTCTCAGCAGGAGTGAGCTGTCGAGAGAAAAACGTGCATGGATAGAGCCTCCAGTCGGAGGATGTGCGCTGTGAAAGGACAGCACCAACCCCTGAATCAGAAACATCCACCTCGAGGATGAACTGGAGCTTGAGGGTCGACCTGTGCCAAGATGGGTGTTTCCAAGAACAGGCCCTTTAATTTAGAAAAGGCCTGCTCAGCTGCCTCGGTCCAGCGAAATGGAACCTTAACAGAGGTCAGCTGTGTAAGATGCTGTGCTACCCCACTATAGTTCCGAATGAACCTGTGATAGAAGTTCGCAAACCCCAGGAAGCGCTGCAGCTCCCTGCGGGAGTTGGGTGTTGGCCAATCCAGCATAGCCTTTACCTTGGCAGGGTCAGCAATCAGCTCACCTTCAGCCACTATGAAGCCCAAGAAGGAGGCGGTGTTGGTGGTGAACTCACACTTCTCGGCTTTTACTTAGAGCTGGTTCTCCAAGAGCCATTGTAAAACGGTTCTCACATGGACCTCATGTTCCTCTGGCGAGCGGAAGAAGATTAATACGTCATCTAGATAAACAAAAACGAACTGATTAATCATATCGCAAAGGACATCATTGATGAGCCACTGGAAGACGGCGGGGGCATTACTGAGCCCAAACGGCATAACCAAATACTTGAATTGCCCCATATGCATTTTAAATGCCGTCTTCCATTCATCTCATTTGCGGATATGAATTAAATGATAAACGTTGCAGAGATCTAATTTAGTAAACACCCGCGCATGCTGAAGGAGCTCAAACACAGAGTTAATCAAGGGCAGAGGATACTCATCTTTGACAATGATCGCATTAAGCTCATGATAGTCAATGGACGGATGCAATGACCTGTCCTTCTTTCCAACAACAAAAACCCCTGCTCCGAGCAGAGCCGAAGATGGCTGAATCAGGCCGGCGTTCAGAGAGTCTTTAATGTATCTCTCCATTGCCTCCCTCTCGGGACCAGAAACGTTATAGAGCCAGCTGGACGGCAACCGTGACCCTGGGAGGAAATCTATCGAACAGTCATAAGAGCAATGAGGCGGACGTGACAGCGCTCTAGACTTACTGAAGACTTCCCCTAAGTCATGATAGACCTTGGGGACGAGGCTGAGGTCCGGCAGCTCCACCGGAGGAGAGGAGATGGGGAGAGACGGCGAACACTCGGCCTAACTCAAACAGGAAGCCAAGCAAAACGGGTTCCAGGAGGAGATGGAATTTCGTGCCCAATTAATTATGGGGTTATGCCTCCAGAGCCACGGGTAGCCAAGGACCATTGGGGAGGAAGAATTTGGAAAAATATAGAACCAATGCTCCTCCCAATGGTTCCCGCAAAGAAGGACCGTGATGGGCACCATGCATTTGGAGACAACTGCCATCTTCTGGCCAGATATGGTGGTGATGTTACGAGAAGTGGGCAGTTTACGCATGGGAATACCCATGTCCTTAACGAGTTGGGAGGAGATGAAATTCCCCTCTGCCTCTGAATCCACTAACGCCATAACCCTCCTCTCAACCCCCGGCAATTGAGCGAGGGCCGAAATAGAGAAATTACCGGGGGGATTAGAGGAAGTCCCGCCTGCCAGACCCCCCACGGTTACTGACGGGCCGTGTCTTTTGGCGCCAGGGGGCAGTCATGCACCCTGTGCTTCCTAGAACCACAGTATAAGCATGCGCTGACTCTTCTTCTCCGCCGGCGCTCCTCGTTGGTCAGATGGAACTGACTGAGCTGCATTGGCTCAGAAGAAGAGTTAGTGCCCCCCGTGTCAGTAGCCAGAGTGGGTGCACGCACGGCTGGCAGGCGAAAGGAGGATTGTCACACCTTCTCGCGCTCGCGGTGGTGGTTATCTAACCCAATAGTCTGATTGATGAGACCGTCCAGAAAGTCGGGAACCGCATAGACCACCAGGTCATCACGGAGGTGGGAGTTTAAACCAAAGAGGAATGTGCTGCATAATGCAACCTCGTTCCACCCTGAGTCCGCCGCTTCACCCTAAACTCCACAGAGAACTCGGCCACCGACCAAGTTCCCTGGCGGAGAGACAAAAGATGGCTCATGTTGTTACTCTGACTCTCCGTATGGTCAAAAGCACAGGGAAACTCGACCACAAATTGCTCAAATGTGTATGCAGCCCCCTCTGGGCTGTCGAGAATGGACCATGCCCAACTAAGGGCCCGGTCCCGAAGTAAAAGGGTCATGGAGTGAATTTTTGCAGAATCGCTTGGGTACTCCCCCCCACCTGCCCCAAATATAGCCATACCTGGCACAAAAAATTCTTTGCATTTCCCCACCTCCCCCACGTACGGGACAGGTGTGGGAACGGACGTGGTACGGCGAATAGTGGGTTGAACAAGAGGAGCAGGAGGAACGGGAGGACCCGAGGGAGCCAGATTAGCCAAATTGATTGGTGACTGTGCCCAGCTGCTGCAAAATGGTCTGCAGCTACTGGGTTATCATGGCCACCTGTCTCTCGGTAGCATCTAAACAATCCAGAGCGGAGTGCCGCCGCCACACTCGCTGAGCCGAGGTTATGGCTGGCTCATTCTGTCATGATTTATTAATTTACGGCTCATGTGCAGAGTGCAACAACAATGGAACAACCACACCACAGTACACATTTGAAAATGTTTATTAAATTTCAAAAAGACCTCAAGCACTGCTACAGAAAACGTCACTCGCAAGAGGAAGTGACCTGTGGGAGAGAGAGAGACAGGAGAGCAGTGAGAGGAGGAATGGAGAACAGGGAGATGGATAGCCAAATTACCACTTACGTGGACTAAACAGGAGAGCCGGCAGGGACCCCAGCGGGGAGAGACAAACCAGTAGGATGAAGTGGGTCGTGGGAGAGATGGAACCGATGGTGCCTGACCGGGAGGAGAGCTGTTGCTGTTCGGTGTGGATGGAGGGGCAGGTGAGTGCACGCAGTCCCCGAAGACGCACCCGAACCGATGGCAACAACCTGAGAACAAAAGAGCACAACACAGGTGAGTACGAAAAACTTCACCAAGCACAAAGAATATCACTGATTACTTGACTACTGCAAGGCAGTATACCCAGACGAGCCAGCACTGAGGCACTGAAGAGCACATCCTTATAAGCGCTGGCTGAGCAGAGGCAGCTGGTGCGTCTAATCTCCCAAGTGAGATGACTGCCTGAGGAGAAAACGGGAAGGAGGGGGCGCACGCTCAGCAGGCCATGACATATATATATATATATGTCATGTATATATATATATATATAGTGGAGGAAAAATAAGTTCAGGCGAGGTACGACGAGCTGAGAGGTTGCAGAGTTTTATTTTCCTCCAACATCATGAGACACACTGTAGCGCTGTGCGCTGTGTTGTGCTGTCTGTGCTCTTGAGGCATGTATAGCAAGCTCTTTTATACATGTTATACATGACATGATTTAGGACCCAGGAGACAGACACTGACACGGGCAGATAGTGACAATAATCTTTATTAGATAGTGAGAGTGTGAAGTGCGAGTGTGAGTGCGTGGATAGTGTTCTGGTCACTGGAGCTGAGCGCCCTGGACGGAGATCCGGCAACCCTGGAACAGACAAGCAGAAGACAAGAGGATGGTGTGTCAAACTGCCTTGAGAGGGCATCCGGCTTACCGTTCTTGCTTCCCGGCCGGTACGTGATGGTAAAGTTAAAATGGCCGAAAAAGAGGGACCAGCGAGCCTGGCATGCATTCAGGCGCTTCGCCGTCCTGAGGTACTCCAGGTTACGGTGATCAGTCCAAACCACGAACGGCTGAGCAGCCCCCTCCAGCCGATGTCTCCATTCCTCCAAGGCGAGTTTCACTGCCAGTAACTCCCTGTCTCCGATGCTGTAATTCCTCTCTGCAGGGGTGAGATGGTGAGAGAAATAAGCACAAGGGCGAATCTTACTGTCCTCAGGAGAACGTTGGGAGAGTACTGCTCCAATTCCCGCATCAGAAGCGTCCACTTCCACCAAGCACTGCAACTTCGGGTCCACCTGAGTAAGGACTCGGGCCGAGGCGAACTCCCTCTTAAGCTTCTCAAACGCTCCGGCTGCCTCCTTACTCCAGCAAAACGGGGTCTTAGGGGAGGTGAGAGCAGTCAAAGGACGGGCAATATTACCAAAATTTGGCACGAACCTCCTATAAAAATTAGCAAACCCCAGGAACCCTTGAAGCTGCTTTCTGGAGGTGGGTGCAGGCCAATCCACAACCGCCTTGACCTTAGCTGGGTCAGGGAGCACCTGGTTCCGAGCTATAATAAACCCAAAGAAAGAGGTTTGATCAGTGTGGAACTCACATTTTTCAGCCTTGACGAACAGCTGGTTCTCCAGGAGGCGCTGTAGTACCCTGCGGACATGCACCCGATGTTCCTCTAGTGTGCGGGAGAAGATGAGAATGTCATCAAGATAAACAAAAACAAACGAGCTCAGAAAATCCCGTAATACATCATTTATCAAATGCTGGAAGACGGCTGGAGCGTTAGTTAACCCAAACGGCATTACAAGATACTCAAAATGTCCGCTGGGGGTCCGAAAGGCCGTCTTCCACTCATCTCCTTCCCTTATGCGCACTAGATGGTAGGCATTCCTAAGGTCCAGTTTAGTAAACCAGGATGCCCCCTGGAGGGAGTCAAAAGCAGTGTTCATCAAGGGCAAAATATATTTGTCTTTAACTGTTATTTCGTTCAGTCCCCGGAAGTCGATACAGGGGCGTAGTGAACCGTCCTTTTTTCCAACAAAAAAAAAATCCAGCTCCCACTGCCGAGGACGACGGGCGGATGATACCAGAGGCCAAGGACTCCTTGATGTACGTGTCCATGGCCTCGCACTCCGGGGCTGATAGGCTGTAAAGGCGGCTAGCAGGAAGAGGGGCCCCAGCCTTCAGGTTGATCGCGCAGTCATACGGGCGATGGGGGGGGTAAGGACAACGCCCGAGACTTGCTAAACACTTGCCCCAAATTGTGATACACCTCTGGCACCTTGGACAAGTCCGGTGGAGATGAATCAGGCAGAGGCACCTTAACGAATGGGGCGCATGCCGCTGATTGGAGGCAGGCGCTAAGACAAAACGTACTCCATGCCGTTACTCTCCCAGCTTGCCAGTCAATGGTGGGGTTATGTAGGCGCAGCCAGGGGTACCCCAGAATAACGGGCGAAGAAGAAACGGGCAGCACGAGAAACTGAATTTCCTCCCTGTGATTTCCTGATACAATAATTGACACGGGGACCGTCTGATGGGCTATGGTGGTCAAAGATGCTTTAGACAAGGTGATCAGTTTGACAGGGGGGTCTAGAGTCTGACAGCTCAGGCCCATTCGGGTTGCCAGGTCTCTAGAAATGAAATTCTGCTCAGCTCCAGAATCTACTAACGCTAGTGTGGAGTGTTCTGTATGTGTATGGATGAGTCTGAGAGGTAATTGACAACAAGTGAGGGGTTCTTCTGAGTTCTTGCCCGTGAATCCCCCTACTGTGATCCACGGGCCTTCCCTTTTAACTTATTGGGACATTCGAACACCCCATGTGACTCTTTCCCACAATAGAAACAAAGGCCCTGATCCCTGCGGCATTGTTTCTCAGCTGCTGACACTTTAGACCGGCCAATGATCATGGCTTCCTGATCCGGGGATTCCTCTGACGCGGGTAACGCGAAAAGAGGAGAATTAGGGACGCGAGGGCGGAGTTTAACCGAACGGGAAGTAGTACGCCGTTCAGCCGCCCGCTCCCTTAATCTGCTATCAAGACTAACCGCTAGGGCAATTAAATCCCGCAAATTGTCCGGTTTGTCCTGTGCCGCTAACTCATCCTTTAGCTCGTCGTTAAGACTACGTAGGAAAATGCCACATAGTGATGGCTCCCCCCACCCAATCTCTGCAGCCAGGACCCGGAAGTCAATAGCGTAATCAGCAGCTGATCTCTTTCCCTGTTGTAAGCTCAGCAGCCGTTCTGTCAACACCTCACCCCTATCAGTATGGTCAAACACGGACATAAACTCAAACACAAACTCCTGGTAGGTAAGCAGGGAATAGCTTGGTTTAGCCATGATTGAATACGCCCAGTCTAAGGCTCTTCCTGCCAGCAAATTTATGACATAGCCAATCCGACTAGAATCATGAGTGAAATCCCCCGGAACACGCAGAAAAACTGACTCACATTGTAACAGGAATCCTTGAGCTTCCCCGAGTTTTCCGCTGAACCGGGCAGGTGTGGGGATAGGGGTGAGGCGAGAGGACGAGGAGGTGTTAGCTTGTCCAGACGCTAAGCCTGCAGGGGCTGAGATATTTGTGGTCGGGGGAAACGTCTGGTGTCCTTCCAGACGATCCAGCCGACCATTAATTAAGGATAGTTGATTTAAGATTACTGTCTGCTGGTGAGCTAGTAAATCTACCCGGGCGCTAAGAGTGTTGATTTGGCGCGACAGTGAACTGTCCGCTGGGTCAACGTGACGGAGTCGTATTGACATGATTTAGGACCCAGGAGACAGACACTGACACGGGCAGATAGTGACAATAATCTTTATTAGATAGTGAGAGTGTGAAGTGCGAGTGTGAGTGCGTGGATAGTGTTCTGGTCACTGGAGCTGAGCGCCCTGGACGGAGACCCGGCAACCCTGGAACAGACAAGCAGAAGACAATTACTTTTGTTCCTCACTTGTGACGGGCTACAGACAGAGAGGCTTACTTGGGTGCTGCACAGGTTTCGTCCTGCTGAGATCCAGCGGCTGTGCAACGTGGAGGTGAAGATGTCCGTGAATGTGCTGGAGATACCACCCGTGGCCGTGACGAGGGCAGGCCTTCTGTTGACACCGGCTGTGACACCACAGACCGGGACGATGATAATCCTGACGACGACGAGGTGAGTGATTCCACAGAACGTGGTGATGATGATGTAGTTGCTGCTGATGACAGTGACTCCACTGATAGCGGTGGCCAATACTCCTGCAGCTGATACAATAACAGTTCTGGAATTTGAGGAGCAAGACGTACCGGTAGACGTGGTGGTAGCGAAGCGCTACGTGTGCGTGATGGCGTTACCCCGTCAGCTGGGGACGCAGGTACGCCGCCAAGGAGGTCCACCTGTGCACAGGGGTATAGACAAGGGGTTGAGTAGCAAATTGTTCTCTTACTTGGCAGGCTCTGATGAGAAGTCCTTGAAGAAGCAAGAGAGGTTCTCGACGAGACAAGAGAGGTTCTAGACGAGACGAGAGAAAGTCCTGACGAGGCCAGAGAGCGGAGTTCAGGCTCATTCTCCGACGAGGAGGACAGACGACTCCGTGCCGGGCTGTCAGCGACGCTGGCTTTTAACAGCCGTTGATTAACACCTGTTGGTCTGTGCGCAGCTGGAGTTGATGACGCCAATGACGGCCCAGAGGCCGCCATGACAATACAAAGAGAGAAAATGCATGGCACATTTGCATATTGATATACATATAAGTCAATATATATCAATCGCGTGACCAACTGGCGCCCGGACTTCCTCTCCGTAATCTGGGGATGTATAACAATAGTCCATTGTTCTGATTGTCTCCTAGGGGCTCTCTGTCCATATGCAAATTGTCCTCTGCTTCCTGCCGGTTAGCTGAGTGTGAAGATTGAATGTCTATGTAGATTGTGGTGGGTCACCACAGGGCTCCCCCCAGAACACTCAGCAGGGGTTGTGACACCCCCCCACCCCCCATGTTTGGCTCCAGCTCCAGATTCCAGCACGTTGAACGGCCGTGGATCGTGGGTGCATGGGCCGGTGCGTTTCGTGCGTAATAGAACCAGACGGCGACCGGCCGGCTTTAGGGAGTGAGGTGCGGGAAAAGCGCTGTGGAGAAGAAGGGGGAGGGGGGTGGGAGTAAGTGAGTGCCGGCCCGGGATGTCAAAGGTGTCTGGGCCGTGCAAAAATTGCGTGTGGATCTGCTATGGTGAGGGACTTTCCCAGTAAACCTGGTGGAGATCCACAGCAGCTGTGAAAAAAACATTTTATCTGACTCCTCTCGCAGCTCGATCCAGCGAGGATGTGGGGAAGGCGAGCGGTCAAATTCCCTGAGGATGCGTAGCGGCTATGAAACAACTGCAGCTGTGTGAGGATGTGAGGCTTTTAGGTGCAGGAAGCAGCCCTAAAGTCATCAGGGAAAGCAATTGGCTAAATTCCCCTTGTGCACCGTGGCTGAGAAACCCATACAATGTCCTGTGTGCGGGCTGCACGTCTGCTCCAGGTGCGTGAGCAGCCCTGAAGGTTCCGAAGGTGGCGATCGGCCGTTTTTCTCGGACACGTGCAGCGGCGGAGGACGATGTATCAGTCTGTGGAGCCGGTTTGTCTCTGTGCGTGGTGCGCGCTTGGCGCTGTGACCACATACAGTAACTGGCAGTTGCGCTGTCCTCGTAATCTTGCGATGTGCGTGCGGGGCTTCTGTGCACGGGAGGTCCACTGTCCGGAGTTTAGTCAGAGTCGGGGAGCTCAGTGGAAATCAACGCAGTCGGCGTCAGTGATTGTCCCGGTTCAGGCTGCTTCCTTCATTCGCTTGTGTCATTCATGGTGCGTTTTGGTCCCAGCGCTGCGCTCCGGAGCGCATGCTCCAATGAGGATGAAGAGGTTGCAGGCATTCTCTGGTCCTCTGTGTCCACAGTGCGGTGAGAGGGAGCAGACGGTCATTCTCTCTCGTCATGTCACCAGTGTGGTCGGAAGAGATCAGGCGAGGGTCACACCATGACGCGTGCTGGGGCTTTCCCGGTCGGGGTCATCTCCGGGGTGTTTGCCTTGTGTTCCATTCTTTGTCAAGGGTCACCAGTGTGGAGGAAAAAATAAGTTCAAGCGAGGTACGACGAGCTGAGAGGTTGCAGAGTTTTATTTTCCTCCAACATCATGAGACACACTGTAGCGCTGTGTGCTGTGTTGTGCTGTGTGTGCTCTTGAGGCATGTATAGCAAGCTCTTTTATACATGTTATACAAAGAGAGAAAATGCATGGCATATTTGCATATTGATATACATATCAGTTAATACATATCAACCGTGTGACCAACTGGTGCCCGGACTTCCTCTCCTTAATCTGGGGATGTATAACAATAGTCCATTGTTCTGAATGTCTCCTAGGGGCTCTCTGTCCGTATGCAAATTGTCCTCTGCTTCCTGCCACCTAGCTGAGTGTGAAGATTGAATGTCCATGTAGATTGTGGTGGGTCACCACAATATATATATATATATATATATATATATATATATATATATATATATATATATATAGTTCGGACACTGACAGAGTTCGGAGTTCGGACACTGACGGGCTATAAGTCTAGGCAGGGGGTCGATGATGACGACGCTTCGCTTCCAGACAGGCTTAACAACTTCTTTGCATGTTTTGAAGCATCAAACTCGACAATCAGAGGGAGGGCTGGCCCACCCCCACCATCGGTCGGACCAGCTTTTACCATCAACACAGCGGACACACGGAGGACCCTAACCAGAGTCAACCCACGCAAAGCTGCAGGTCCGGACAACATTCCGGGACGTGTGCTCCGAGACTGGGCGAGCGAGTTGGCGGATGTCCTGACTGACATTTATAACATCTCCGAGTGAGGCCATTGTTCCCAGATGCTTCAAGACCTCTATCATTGTACCGGTGGCAAAGAAACCAGTTGTGTCCTGTCTGAATGACTATCGTCCTGTTGCACTGACACCAATTGTGATGAAGTGTTTTGAACGGCTTGTCAAACCACACATTACAGCCTGCCTCCCTGCATCACACGACCCGCTCCAGTTTGCATATCGTTCAAACTGCTCCACGGAGGATGCTATAGTCACCACCCTACACTCTGTCATCACCCACCTGGACCAGAAAGACACCTACGCCAGACTCCTGTACATTGATTTCAGTTCAGCATTCAACACCATTATTCCCCAAAGATTGATGGAGAAATTACTCCTTCTCGGTCTGAACACTGCCACATGTCTCTGGATCCTGGATTTCCTGACTGAGAGACCTCAGTCTGTCCGGGTTGGAAACAACATCTCCAACTCTATCATGCTGAGCACCGGATCCCCTCAAGGCTGTGTACTCAGTCCACTGTTGTTTACACTTCAAACACATGACTGTGTATCCAGAAACGAGGGGAACCAGATTATTAAGTTTGCAGACGACACCACGGTGGTGGGACTTATTCAGAGGGATGAGGAATCAATGTACAGGGAAGAAGTGAGAGACCTGGAGGGCTGGTGCAGGGAGAACAATCTGGTGTTCAACGTGGACAAAACGAAGTAGATGATTATCGACTTCCGGCGGTCACAGCCTGAGCACGTCCCCCTCAGCATCGGCGGCCGTTTAGTGGAGAGAGTGGAGAACATCAAGTTCCTCGGAGTGCAGATCTCGCAGGACCTGACCTGGAGCAAGAATTCCTTGGGGATCAGGAAGCGGGCTCAGCAGAGACTGCACTTCTTGAGGAAACTCAAACAGGCCTCTCTCCCCATCTGCATCCTCAGGACCTTCTACAGAGGTGTGGTGGAGAGTGTTCTGACGTACTGCATTGCTACATGGTACTCCAGCTGCAGTATGTCAGACAAAAAAGCCCTGCAGGGGATAGTCAAGGGGGCTGAGAGGGTAATTGGAGTCTCCCTCCCCTCTGTCCAAGAACTTTTTCAGAACCGTTGTAGGAGCAGGGCACTGAACATTGTCAAGGACCGTTCTCACCCTCTGCATAAACACTTTGAACTTCTTCCATCTGGTAAACGATTCCAGAGCATCAGAGGCAGAACCACCAGGCTGATCAACAGCTTCCTTCCACAAGCTGTCAGGATGCTGAACAGTTGACCCGGAATCTCTCATACACACTACTGCACCTACGGACATTTTGTATATTATTTGTATATTATAGTTAGTTATTTTTTTTTTGCCAACTATGTCTCAGGGATGTGTGAATGGATGGGGGGTGGGGGTGGGGGGGTGAAGCTATGTGTGAGTGTGTCTTAAATCATGCTGCTTCTATTTATATGGATGCCGAGAGAAACGCAATTTCATCTTGCCTGTACTACAGTTGTATGTACAGCAATATGACAATAAAGTTTGATTTGATTTTTGATTTGAGATGTATATATATATATATATATATATATATATATATAGAGAGAGAGAGAGAGAGAGAGAGATTTTTCAACACACCTTTATTGTCACAAGTTCAACAGAAAAACACTCCAGCTACAAGAGGCAATGAAAAGTAAATTAATTCACTGACAAGAAATCAAAGACACAAGCAATGAAACCAAGAAAACTAAAACAGACTTGCTTCTTACATCAGAACCACACCATAGGTAATTTTTCCCTCCTTAACACAACACAGGATGTGCTTAAAGCACCACATAGCCTCAAAGGTTCCAACATTTTGCATCAGATGACAGTAATTGTAATCAATCATTATTCGAGTCCTGATCATGCTTACCAGAATGTCTTTTACGTGACAATCCAGTATTTGTTCATTCTTTCTTTTTCTACTAACATAAACAGCCATTTTAGCCTGACCCAGGATGAAATTTAACAGTCCACTTTTTTTCTTGCTTCTCTGTCTATATGGAAAACCCAAGATAAAAATCTGCAGGGAAAAGACTTCTCCAAACAGATAAAACAGCTTCCCCAAAAAAACAAACAACAATTGCAATCTGTTACAGTCCAGAAAACAATGGAACACAGTCTCTTTCTGAGGACAAAATGGACAAACCTCAACAACATTTGGGTTTAAAATAGAGATAAATGCATTTACAGCCACAGCACCATGTAAAACTCACCACTGCAGGTCTCCAACCTTCTTAGTTAATGGTGGTTTATAGCGTGCTCTCCAGGCAGGCCTCACCTCTGAACCCAAACCCAAATGTTTCCTCCATGGTGTACCAGCTTGACCTTTTAATTTATTCACATTTAGAACTTTCACCAAGAGTCCATGCATTTTTTTAACAGAAGAGTCACAAATGTTAATGTGTTCAGAGTTTAAAAACACACCAGTGCCATCTTTAAAATCAGGAGATAAAACACTAAAAGGAAAAGGCTCATCAGCAATTCGCACAGAATTTTTTCAGTGTAAAACAATAGCAGAGTGTTCTTCTGTGGAGAGGCAGTCTCTCCAATCTTTCAGCAAGTTTATTATAACTCTGACTGAAGAAGCACCTAGAGCCGAGCACAGGGCAACAGCATTGTCCAGGTTAGGACCACATAAGTTCACCAAGTGTCCCAGTGTTGAAACCTTTGAAGAAAGGAACTTTTTTTTAAAAAACAGAAGGTCCTAAAACATTGCCCACATCAAAACAGGTCCCAAACACAAGTGGTTCCTTTAAAAGCCAAAAAGGTGACAAGGAAGCCTGGGGAGAATTCTTTTTAAAAAGTTCCCAGATTTTAAAAGCACTTTGATAAAACTGAGGAAGTTCTGGGAGTTTTTGGTTCTATAAGTCCATTCAAAACAATGATTCCTCTAGTCCCAGCCCCCCCACAGCGAGCCAGGACAGCTCTGGCAATAGGTCTCCACACAAGGTTGAGAGGGCCACTCAGCAGTCGCTGAATGAACTGCAGGCAAAAGACGGGCCCCCCTGCTGGCCAGATGGATGAGTCCTTAACCACCTTCTTCCCTAGGTAAAAACAGGATGCTATGTGGAACCCAGTGAAGGTGGTCCCAGAAAAAAGTCTACAATTATAGATTGTATTCTGGCCAGCAAATTGGTTGGAGAGTCCACACAAGACAGTCGATGCCACAGCATTGAAGCAATCAAGTTGTTAATGATTAAAACACGACCTCTGAAGGACAAGTTGGGCAAAATCCATTTCCATTTTTTTAATCTTCCTTCAACTTTTTCCAAAATATACTCCCAATTTTTCCCAGTAAAAGTCTGATCTCCTAAAAACACACCAAGATATTTAAAACCACCTTGTGTCCAAGAAAGGCCACCAGGTAGGGCAATTTTTTGTAGTCCACCCCCCATCACTACAGCTTCACTTTTACCCCAATTCACTCTTGCTGAGGAGCACTCATCAAAAAAATTAACAGTTCTTAAAAGGTAGTGTACATCATTTTGATTTCTTGTAAAAACAACATCATCAGCATATGCAGACACTTTAAAAACAGAGTCAGAGTTGGGGACTTTAAAACCAGTCAGACCTTGCCTTAGTTTACAAAGGAGGGGCTTGATGGCAAGAGAGTACAGCATACCTGAGAGGGGGCAGCCCTGTTGGACACCCCTCTCAACTTTGAAAGGAGCACTCAAACCACCATTAATCTTAAGAATACTTTCTTAAATTTCTAAAGAATGAGAGAATACTCTCAATGTCTCTATACAAGGCCTGGATCTTGGCGATGAAACCTGAGCTGAAACCAAAGGCTTCTAGTGTCTGCCAAAGGTATGGATGTTCGACTCGATCAAACGCCTTTTCTTGGTCTATTGAAATGAGAACAAGTTCCTTGACCAATGAGCTGGAGAGGTCCAAAACATCATGAATTAAAAGAAAATGTTGTCTGTAACCAACCTACCAGGTACACAGTAGGTCTGGTCTACATGTATAACCTGCTCCATCACCTTCTTCAGTCTGTTAGCCAACACTTTGGAGAGAATTTTATAGTCAGTACAGAGAAGGGCCATTGGACACCAGTTTTTAATGTCTTTCAAGTCACCTTTCTTGGGAAGGAGGGTGAGGACTGCTCTCCTACAACTTAAGGGCAGGTGACCCTTCCGCAGACTGTCAGACAGTACTTCCAGCAAGTCCTCACAGATCTCAGACCAAAACGTCTTGTAGAACCCCAATGGTAGACCGTCTATCCCTGGGGCTTTTCCACACTGAAGAGACTGGACAGCCACTGCTAGTTCTTGCAGAGTGATCTCGCTCTCCAGCTCTGCATTCATACCAGCCATCACCTTCGGCAAGTCTGTCAAAAAACGATTCAGCACATGCAACTTCTCAACAAACTCTTAAAGAGATCTTTATAGAAAACAGCTGCAAAGCAATGGATCTCTGCAGACTCATGGATCAGCTGCCCATCTTTGGAGCTGAGAGAGTGGATCATCCTCATCTGACCATTCTTCCTCTCCAAACCAAAGAAAAAATGAGATGGAGCGTCCATTAGTGCGATGTTCTGGAACCTACTGCACACCACAGCGCCCCTAGTGGCCACGCCCAGTAAGTCAGTTAAAACAGACTTTTTGTCATTGAGGGCCTCAAAATGTCTTCTTTCTCCTGTGAAGCATGCCAAAGACTGCAGCTCCACTACTTCTCTCTCCAGGTCAATGACAGACCTGGCCAAGTCTCCAGAGACATTACCAGTATACTGTAGGCACAGATTCTTTATCTGACTCTTCCCTACATTCCACCACTGCTCAAAAGAACTAAAATTTGATTTTGTTAATTTAAAATTACTCCAAAAAAAAACAAAACAAAAAAAAACCATAAAAGCAGTTTTAAAACTATTATCCAATAAAAGTGATGTGTTAAAATGCCAGTATGCACTACTGCACTTTATATTCTTGATAAAAACACAACACAGAACCAGAGAGTGATCTGTAAAGCCAACAGGGACTATAAAAGAACTTTTAAAAATGCTAAAATGGTGCTTAAAACTGTAAACCCTTTCTTGTCTAGCTAAGGACAGAATATTGTCCTTGCTAAGGCTCCACGTGAACTGTCTAGCCTTATCATGAAAATTTCTCCACACATCACACAGATCATAAGCTTGTATAAGACCCTTGAATCTTCCCTTGGATGCAGCACGGCTCTGGGTGATTCCTGTTCATGAAAGGGTTTTCTGTACAATTAAAATTACCTCCCACAAATAAAAAGTCATCATTACTGCAATTTTTGATCGTGTCATTTAAAATATGTAAAAAGGCCAATCTTTCTGTGCCTACAGTTGGAGCATACACATTTATAAAAACAACTTTCACATTCCCAAGAACAGCTTGAACTTTTAAAATGTGGCCTGCAATTATCTCATCAATGTCATAAGAAAGTGAAATAAAGTCTCGAGAAAATAAAATACCCACTCCACCACTGCTGCTATTTTTGTGACTGAGGATAACTTCCCCTTGAAATTCCCTCCTCCAGCCAGCAGCATCATCCTCAGAACTATGAGTTTCCTGAAAAAACAGAACATTAATTGTCTTACATTCTGCAAAAGTAAAAACACGCTCGCTTGGACATTTCTCTTGCTCCATTGATATTGAGTGTGCCAAAATTAAAACTACACATGTGTCATCATCATCATCATCATTATCGTAGCAGTCTGTCGTGGGCGACAATGACTGTTTCATTTAGGTCTGATCAGATTCCTCCACACAGCTCTGTCCTTAGCCTTCCGCTGCCAGGTGCTCCTGTCTATGTCCAACTTCTTCAAGTTTCTTTTTACAGTGTCTTTAAATCTGAGCCTTGGTCTACCCTGATTGCGTTTGCCCTCACATAACTGTGAGTAGAGTAACTGCCGAGGTAGACGCTGGTGGTCTATCCTCTCAACATGTCCGAGCCATCTCAGGTTCATCTGTATTAGCATGTCCTCCATTGATGGTAGACCAGCTCGTTTCAACACTTCTATGTTGGTTATCTTGTCTTTCCATGAGATGTTCATTATGTCTGCTGCAGTTTGAAGTTCATCCGCTTTTTCATCCCACCAGTTGGACTTCATCTCTCGTACTTCTGTAGCTCACTCTGAGCCTTTGAGTATTTCTTCTTCTTTGACCTTGTGTTACACTGCAGATTTTCCTGCCTAGCTGTATTCCTTGTTTCTAGTAGTTTCTTCAGGTGTTCATCGTGCTCATCAAACCAATCTTGATGTTTCCTCTCTGGGTGGCCTAATACATCACTCGCAGTCTGATAGTATCCTTCAGTGTTGCCCATTTCTCTTCTATGTCATTCTCTGAGTTGTTGCTATCCCAGCCTTTCAAGTTTTCATCCATTTCCTGTGTAAGTTCTTCCTGCTTCTTTTGGCCTTTCGGTGTACTAGTGTTTAGCTTCCGTGGTGGCTTCACACCCGTCCTGCAGTGCTGTTTTCGTCTCCAAATCCTTAATCTAGATCTCAGCATAACATGATCAGTACCACAGTCCGTGCCTCTCATTGCTCTGGTGTCCAATACATCCCTTATGTCTCTCTGCCTGACTATGATGCAGTCTAATAAGTGCCAGTGCTTGGATCTTGGGTGCATCCATGTCTTCTTGTGTGTGTCCTTGTGCTTAAATAGAGTGTTGGTTATCACAAGGTTGTACTATGAACATAGTGCAAGTAGAAGTTCTCCATTAATATTGCACTTGCCTACTCCATGACTGCCTAGCACTCCTTTCCATTTCTCAGTGTCCGAACCAACTCTGGCATTAAAATCTCCAACGAGTATCAGCCTGTCATCAGTCGGTACATGCCTGATAGTCTCACGTAAATCACTGTAGAACTCTTCCTTCACCTCCTCTGTGTTGGTCATTGTTGGAGCATATACACTGATGAGTGTGGCATACATCTTCGGCTGTAGTGGGAGTCTCATAGTCATTATCCTGTCGTTGATTGGCACCGGTTCCTCATCAAGCATTGCTGCTATCTCCTTTCTAACTGCAAAGCTCACTCCTGCTTCTTTCTTTTCTTGAGTTGCTCTCCCACTCCAAAAGAAGATGTACCCATGGTCTTCCAAGCTGTCATATCCAGGCAATCTTGTTTCACTATGTGCAGCTATGTTTACATTGTACCTGTTCATTTCTAGGGCCACAAGCGCGGTCTGTCTTTCTGGCGCTGTGATGTTGTTCTGTCCAACAGAGTGCATACATTCCATTCTTCTTTTGTCTTCCTGCTCCTAGCTTACTTTTTGCTGCCTGTCGGAATGTGAACAGATCAGCGCGGACCTTGTAAGCCCGGGCGACATTCGAGCCAGTATGAGTTGCTTTCTGATTGACCATTTCATGAAATGGCTTTCAAGGTATTTGAGTTCTGCTAGCTTTTGCTGGACTAGCAGCACATTCTTGGCAGATAAAGGTATTTTCAGTGGCAAGGACAAGCCAAGACAAACTGACTCCAGTATCTGTTGCAGTGACTGAGCATATGATAGGTTTGTTTATCTCTGCTCTTTGTGTAGTGCATGTCACAATGCACCGACTGGCACAGTCCACCACAGACCTTGCGACAGATGTGTTTATCTGCCAGGATGTCCAGTCTCACCCTGTGTATCTGGGAGTGATCCATCACAGACCTGTGGCAGACATTGTTTTTAGTTCTGCCAGGATGCTCTGTTTCACCCTCCACGCCCTCGGAAGGGCGGGGATTCCGGTTGAGCCGCTAACGGCCTGACCCATGAGACAGGTAGTACCGGTTTTCATGGTTATCTGGTAGCAAGCAAGCCAATGCCTGACCTGACAAACAAAAAACAAACAAACAAACAAAAAAAGGGATGTAAGTCTCAGTTAAAAGCTGCCAAGTTGTGACCAAAAAAAGTGGAAATTTTATGGGTAAGAAGCTGCAACTTTAGCAAAAAGACAAAAAAGGTGTATATTTCCAACTGTTTAGAACCTAAAATGCTGCAAATATAAGATTTGCATAAAATGCTGCAAGTTTAAGCTCTTCTTTTAAACTGCAAATTCAAGAGTAAGAAAAGTTCTAAATTCATGAGGAAAAAGCTGCAAAGTTATGAATAATAAAAAGCTGCAAATTTTCAAGTAAGAAGCTGCATACTTCTGAGTAAAATGGCTCTAACTCTGCAGGAAAATCCTGCAAATTTCTGAGAAAAATCCTCACATTTACAAAAGAATGTTTCTAATTTACATGAAAAAGGATGTGATAAATTGGCGTGTGTTGGCTATTTTTTTTTAACTGACAGCTGTGAGGAGGAACTAAGCGGTGGTGTTCGGAGGTGTTAAATCCTGCAGATCTGCACTAATCAGCAGGGAAAAGGAGAAGAAGAGGAATAGGTGATCCCCAGCAGCAGAAATAATCCAGTTAACCAAGCAAGAGTAAACTTTTTACCGTGGCAATATCAACCCTTATTCTGAACATTAGTGCATCTCAGTAAATTACAATACCATGATTTGTAACTTAATTTACAGTGTAAAAACTGTAACCATAATCATCAAAAATAAATGAAAATGGCTTAAATATTTCACTGTATGTGCAGTGAAGGATGACATTCCTGCATTGTAACTTAAAGCATACCATAGCATTACCATAGTACCGGTGGCAAAGAAACCAGCTGTGTCCTGTCTGAATGACTATCGTCCTGTTGCACTGACACCAATTGTGATGAAGTGTTTTGAACGGCTTGTCAAACCACACATCACAGCCTGCCTCCCTGCATCACATGACCCGCTTCAGTTTGCATATCGTTCAAACTGCTCCACGGAGGATGCTATAGTCATCACCCTGCACTCTGTCATCACCCATCTAGATCAGAAAGACACCTACGCCAGACTCCTGTACATTAATTTCAGTTCAGCATTCAACACCATTATTCCCCAGAGACTGATGGAGAAATTACTCCTTCTTGGTCTGAACACCTCCACATGTCTCCGGATCCTGGATTTCCTGACTGAGAGACCTCAGTCTGTCCAGGTTGGAAATAACATCTCCAACTCTATCACGCTGAGCACCGGATCCCCTCAAGGCTGCGTACTCAGTCCACTGTTGTTTACACTTCTAACACATGACTGTGTATCCAGACACGAGGGGAACCAGATTATTAAGTTTGCAGACGACACCACGGTGGTGGGACTTATTCAGAGGGATGAGGAATCAATGTACAGGGAAGAAGTGAGAGACCTGGAGGGCTGGTGCAGGGAGAACAATCTGGTGCTCAACGTGGACAAAATGAAGGAGATGATTATTGACTTCCAGCAGTCACAGCCTGAACACGTCCCTCTCAGCATCGGCGGCCATTTAGTGGAGAGAGTGGAGAACATCAAGTTCCTCGGAGTGCAGATCTCGCAGGACCTGACCTGGAGCAAGAATTCCTTGGGGATCAGGAAGTGGGCCCAGCAGAGACTGCACTTCTTGAGGAAACTCAAACAGGCCTCTCTCCTCATCTGCATCCTCAGGACCTTCTACAGAGGTGTGGTGGAGAGTGTTCTGACGTACTGCATTGCCACATGGTACTCCAGCTGCAGTATGTCAGACAAAAAAGCCCTGCAGAGGATAGTTAACGGAGCCGAGAGGGTAATTGGAGTCTCCCTCCCCTCTGTCCAAGAACTTTTTCAGAACCGTTGTAGGAGCAGGACACTGAACATTGTCAAGGACTGTTCTCACCCTCTGCATAAACACTTTGAACTTCTGCCATCTGGCAAACGATTCCGGAGCATCAGAGGCAGAACCACCAGACTGATTAATAGCTTCCTTCCACAAGCTGTTAGGATGCTGAACAGTTGATCCGGAATCTCTCATACATACTACTGCACCTACGGACATTATGCATATTATCTGTAAATTATAGTTCTGGTTAGTTTTCAAGTATGTCTTAGGGAAGTGTGAATGGCTGTGGTGGGGTGGGGGTGAGGGTATGTGTGAGTGTGTCTTTAATCATGTTCTTTTACTCATATGGCTTATATGGATGCCGAGAGAAACGCAATTTCATCTTGCCTGCACTACAGTTGTATGTACAGCAATATGACAATAAAGGTTGATGTGATTTGATTTGATTTAAAGCATTTGCACACTGTTCTTTTTGGAATGGAATAAGTTCTTTTTCTTTTCATCTGAAGCCTAATTGAACTTTTAAACTTCCACACCGAGAAAGGTTTTAATAAGATGGACTGTTTTCTTTTTCACTTTTATGGATTTTAATGTTACTCTAGGTTGTTTTGAACATGCAGAGTTACAATAGCTTTCCATGGTGCAGCAGAAGCTGCTTATTTGAGTTTTTGCACTTTATTTGGGGGTTAGAAGACTGCATTTTAGTTTCTGTTATTTAATTGTGTTGCTCCAAACACTTTTTATTAAGCTGTCAAGTTCAAGTTTCCAATTTGTTTCATGGGTTGTTACTCTATTTAGCTATGGGAACTTTTTATAATAGGCTATGTTATATTAAGACAGCGACCAACAACAAAGTGATTTTCACAGGTCTGCAGGCTAAAACAGGTGAGGTTAAACATGATCTGGAGCCCCGAACATGAGCCATGCCAAGAGGAGTCAGAGATGGTGGATGTATTGATATGTGAAGTTCATATAGAGTCACCACAAGAGGGCAGTATGACCCTGGCCATGACCTGAGTATATAAGGAGTTGTGCATGAGCCACTGTGTGGTTAGTTGTTGGTTGAAGTTGCAGTGACAAGTAAAAGTTCTGACTGACACTCGGTGTGTGTGCGCCTCGTCATTACATGGTACCAGGATAAAAGATACGAACCGACGGCGAAGATGAACGCTCTTCGACAGCCGGACGAGTTAAAGTTGACCGGTAACGTCAACGAGAACTGGAAAGCATTCAAACAAAGTTTTGAACTTTATTCGCTAGCTATCGGTCTCCGTGACGAGGAGAGGAAGATAGCATTACTGCTAACAGTAGCAGGGCGAGCGGCGCTAGATGTGTTCAACACATTCATCTTCACGGAAGAAGAAAAAGGCAAATTCGACGTCGTAATGAAGAAGTTCGACGATTATTGCACACCGAGAAAGAATGAAACGTACGAGAGGTATGTGTTCAGAAAAAGACTTCAGAAAGAGTCAGAGTCCATCGAGCTGTACGTCACAGACCTACGGTTAAAATGTCAGTCATGCAACTTTGGAACATTGAGTGAGTCAATGATACGGGACCAAATTGTAATTGGGGTCCAAGACAACAAATTGCGGATGCAATTACTTAAAGAGACTAACTTAACGCTGGAGAAAGCGATACAGATTTGCCAAGCGTCTGAGAGTACAAAGGCACAATTAAAGACTTTTAGCAGCAAGGAAAGAGAGACTGCTGAGGTCGATGCAGTGCAGCGTGCGAAGCAGAAAGGAACGTTGTATCCTAGGAAAAGAGATGCAAAGCGCGCGCGCGGGAACTGTGAGCGGTGTGGAATGCAACATGCGCCGAAGCAGTGTCCAGCATTCGGGAAGGAATGTCGCAAGTGTGGCGGAAAAAATCACTTCGCAAAGACCTGCTTCTCGAAGAAGAGGGTGCAACTCGTGGAGAAAAAGAGCGACAGCGAAGAGGATCAGTTTTACGTGGACGCCATCGAGGGAGAGACGAGCGCTGACGAATGGATAGTGTGCTTGGAGATGAATGGCACGGACATGTCACTGAAGCTCGACACAGGTGCGCAGGTAAACATCCTGCCAATGAAAGATTTTAAAAGACTGAAAAACAAACCGAAAATAAGAGATAAAAAGATTAATCTGAGAACATATGACGATAAGCCGATACCCACTAAGGGAATGTGCAGGGTTACACTGTCAAACAAAGATACGACAGTGAATGCATTGTTTGTACTTGTTGATGGAAATAGACAAGCAATTTTGGGTTTAAAAACATGCGATCAGCTAGGTCTGATCAAGAGGGTGAATGTCATTGATACAGACAAGGTGACAGCACGAGAAAATACAGAGGCTACAACAAGTAGGCACACACACACTGACTGGGTGAAAGAATACAAAGAGGTGTTCAAAGGAATAGGCCGCCTACCAGGCAAACAAAAAATTAGGCTGAAAGAGAATGCAGAGCCAGTCATACATCCAGCAAGAAAAGTGCCAATAGCTCTTAAAAAGAGGCTGAGAGAAACACTAGACTCACTGATAGCAGACGGAGTGGTCAGAAAAATAGAAGAACCGACTGAATGGGTTAACTCCCTAGTTATAGTGGAGAAGCCAAATGGAGATTTGAGATTGTGCATAGATCCGAAAGATCTAAATAAAGTAATACAGCGGGAGCATTACAGGCTACCAACAAAATCTGACATAAGCAGCACAATGAGTGGAGCAAGCTACTTCACAAAATTAGATGCCAAATCTGGGTTTTACCAAATAGTGCTCGATGAAGAAAGCGCTAAATTGTGCACATTTAATACGCCATTCGGAAGGCATTGCTTTCTACGAATGCCGTTCGGGATTAGCTCAGCCCCTGAAATTTTCCATAGAACTGTGCAGCAATTGTTTGACGGAATAGAAGGGGTGGGAGTTTTTCTTGATGATGTGGTAGTCTGGGGAAAAACAAAAGAGGAACACGACGAAAGGTTGGCAAGAGTTCTCACACAGGCGCAAAAGTCAGGTATGAAACTGAATAAGAGTAAGTGCCAATTTGGGGTACAGGAGATTACATACCTGGGAGAGAAGTTATCTGGGGCAGGCGTGCAACCAGATCCGGAAAAAGTGCGGGCCATAGCAGAGCTGCCAGTACCGCAGGACAAAACTGACTTGCAAAGAGCCTTAGGGCTAGTCAATTACATGGGGAAATTTATCCCAAATTTATCAGCTAACACAATAGCTCTTAGAAGCTTGTTAGAGACCAATACAATGTGGCAGTGGATGGCAGAGCATGCCAGAGAATGGGAGTGGCTCAAAAGCAGTCTAATACAGGAGCCAGTGTTAAAATTCTATGATCAGGACAAACTGCTAAAAGTGTCCACAGATGCGTCCAAAGCCGGCCTAGGAGCTGTGCTATTGCAAAAACATGACACAGAGTGGTATCCAGTCGCATACGCATCGCGCACCATGACAAGCGCAGAAAGAAATTACACGCAAATAGAGAAAGAGACTCTAGGTGCAGTGTTTGGATGTGAGAAGTTTCACGAATATGTGTATGGACGGTCAGTAATACTAGAAACAGACCACAAACCACTGATTGCTATCTCACAGAAGCCACTGGGTGACGCACCACCGCGCATCCAGCGTCTAATGTTAAGATTACAGAAATATGACTTGAAATTTGAGTTTACACCAGGCAAGCAACTAATTGTAGCCGATGCGCTGAGTAGGGCTAGCTTGAGCAACACCAGCAGCACAACAGAGGAAGCTGTGCAAATACATGTAGACTCTATTAAGGCACACATGCCAGTGTCAGATGCAAAATGGACGAAGATAGTGAAAGAAACACAAAAGGATGAGAAACTAAAAAGAGTAATGGAACAGATACGTCAACCAGGACAGGTTATGATTGACAAGCCTTACCAACACTTTAAAGGTGAACTGTCTGTGTTAGATGGGGTTCTGTTAAAGGGTACAAGGATAGTCATA
Organism: Pholidichthys leucotaenia; assembly: GCA_020510985.1. Lineage (NCBI taxonomy): Eukaryota > Metazoa > Chordata > Actinopteri > Cichliformes > Pholidichthyidae > Pholidichthys > Pholidichthys leucotaenia. The sequence continues at coordinate 305,688,977 of CM035843.1, forward strand.
CCTACCTCCATGAGATCAGAAATGGTTAAATTAGTGCATGAGGGGCATTTGGGTATTGAAAAGTGCAAAAGACGTGCACGTGATGTTTTGTATTGGCCCAACATGCACAAGGACATTGAGGCATATGTGCAGCGCTGTGAGACTTGCCAGCGCCACAGGTATCAACAGCCAAAGGAGCCTATGAGGCCCCATGAGAAGCCTCAAGGGCCATGGAGAAAAGTGGGCATGGATCTATTTCAGCTTAAGGGCAAGGACTATCTGTTAGTCATGGACTATCATTCCACCTACCCAGAGTTTGCAGGGTTGAGTGACACAACAGCAGAAAAGGTGATTGCACATACAAAGACAATGTTCGCACGCCATGGAATTCCAATGACTGTTGTAAGCGATAACGGACCACAATTCACGAGTCAGTGCTTCAAAGACTTTGCAGACACATATGGGTTCAAGCACGTGACCTCAAGCCCTCTGTACCCACAGTCGAATGGGTTAGCAGAGAAAGGGGTGCAAATTGTGAAGCGCATACTGAAAAAGGCTGCAGACAATGCAGAAGGCCCACATCTGGCGATCCTGAATTACCGAGCATCACCACTAGAGAATGGACTTTCACCAGCAGAAATGCTCATGAACCGGAAACTCAGAACGCGACTTCCATCAGCATCACAGGTGATGGAAAAGAGAGATGTGAGGCGCGATGAGAGGCAAACTGAACTGTACAACAGAACAGCACGACCTCTGAGACCACTTGCACATGAGGACATTGTGCGAGTGAGATGTGATGGAGAATGGGGACCGCTGGCAAAAGTGGTCAAAGAAACAACTCCCAGATCATATGAAGTCATCACAGAGCATGGGAAAACAATGAGGCGAAACCGACGTCACTTACTGAAAGTGCCTCAGACAAAAATGAGAGTCACAGACAGTGAAACAAGCGACATGCCAATTCCCAGCCAAACCGAACAACCAGAAATGGCTGAGAACCAGAACATAGAGACAGACACTAACGAACAGACTGAGGTGACACAAAAGAGATGCTCACAAAGGCAAATTGTGAAACCGAAAAGATTGATTGAGGAAATGTAAGGAGTACTGAGATGAATGAAAAAAAAAATGTGTTGATGTTGAGTTGTAAACAGAGAAAATGTTAAAGTTGTGATTCAGTGTACAAGGTTGACAAAGATGTAAAAAGAAATGGAGTTTATTTGGGTTATTGAAATTTGAGAAAAAGTTTATAGTTGACATGACCTTTACTTGAAAAAAAAGGGAGATGTATTGATATGTGAAGTTCATATAGAGTCACCACAAGAGGGCAGTATGACCCTGGCCATGACCTGAGTATATAAGGAGTTGTACATGAGCCACTGTGTGGTTAGTTGTTGGTTGAAGTTGCAGTGACAAGTAAAAGTTCTGACTGACACTCGGTGTGTGTGCGCCTCGTCATTACAGTGGACATGACAAAAATAATCACGATTAGTAGACTAATCAAAAAAATAGTCGTTAGATTAGTCGACTACAAAAATAATCGTTTAGTTGCAGCAGCTCCCCATTCCTTTCCCAAGGCTGTAAACCTAGGGGAAACACTGCATATTATTTATATCTGCTGTGCAGTATATCACAGCAAGGTATTTATCATGGAATAGTCTACTCATATGTGTGAAATTGGGTTTATAGATACTTGTGCATTGCCCACAGAACACAAGTGGCCGTGTTGTGTTGGTGTGAGGCGGTGACTCTAAGCTCTCTCCCCACGGATGCGGCGGGCCAGCTGGATGTCTTTGGGCATGATGGTGACCCTCTTGGCGTGGATGGCGCACAGGTTGGTGTCCTCGAACAGACCCACCAGGTAGGCCTCGCTGGACTCCTGCAGAGCCATGACGGCGGAGCTCTGGAAGCGCAGGTCGGTCTTGAAGTCCTGAGCGATCTCCCGGACCAGGCGCTGGAAGGGCAGCTTGCGGATCAGCAGCTCGGTGGACTTCTGGTAGCGGCGGATCTCCCTCAGAGCCACGGGCTACACGGGCCTGTAGCGGTGGGGCTTCTTCACTCCGCCGGTGGCCGGGGCGCTCTTGCGGGTGGCCTTGGTGGCCAGCTGCTTCCTGGGAGCTTTTCCTCCGGTGGATTTACGGGCGGTCTGCTTGGTTCTTGCCATTTCTGGTGGCTGTTTCTTTCAGACTTCTCAAAAGGAAAAGTACCCTTGGCCGGGGGATCGCGGGGATCATGAGATCGTGGGTTCGATTCCAGCCCCCGACCAACAGTGAGCTGTGTGGAGTTTGCATGTTCTCCCCGTGTTGCGTGGGTTTACTCCGGGATTTCTCCGGTTTCCTCCTGCATACCAAAAACATGTAGGTTTAGGGCGCTCGTGCACGCAGCGACCAGCAGCCGGTGGCTTGTCACCAGACTGCAAACCAAATCTACCTACGGGTACAAATAAGTAACAACAAAAAAAAAAAAAAAAAAAAAAAAAGTATTCCTGTCTGAAACAGGTTTCCCAATCAGGCTTTACAGGCTCAAATGTAGGCTGTGTTTGAAAGTGGAATACAAAGACGTGTAGCCTATATGTATGCAATCACATGTCAGACTTTGACAAACATAAAAGGGTGTGTGTATGTGTGTACACGTGTATAAAAGGGCAAAACCAATACAAAAACAGAGAAGAAAAATGACCAATAAAAAACTAATCATCTTGGGCAATTTGGTTCTTAACTTTTAGTACAAGCTTTTTAAGTCTGTAGATCTCCTGATCAGTGAAGCTTTCCTGCTCAAGCTCTCTCCTATTTTTCATTTAGGCCCGAGCAGAGTCAACAAAGCATCTTAGGTCAGGAAAAAAATTTTCAACTTTAACCATTCTGGATCCCTTAGTGTCCTGCAAAAACTTTTGTATTTTTGTGAAGGGGAAACCACCTCCACTGGCCACATCATCACTGTTTTCACCATCACTCTCTATCTCAGACCCAGCATAAGAATCTGGTTGAGATAGAGAAGCCTCTGAAGTTTCTTTGACAACCCTTTTCACTTTTCTCCTCTGCTGTTTGTTTTCCAAATTCTTCCATTTAACTGAAACTTTAGATAACTCTTCATCTATTTCAATGTCATCCTCATCCTCCAACACTGACTCAGCCACCCTGGTAGCTGTCTCTTCTTGTTCTTCACCCAACCTCTGCTGTGGTTTTATATTCATCTTTATAGTCCCACTGTCTACCTGGGCCTAATTTGGCTCATCTGTCTGATCCTGAGCGTGATCCCTCTCGGTAATCTCACCCTTGTCTCACAGTGTTGGTCTGTGCATTAGCCCTGCGATGTACTTTAACTTTTGTTGTTGTTCCATTTATGACTGACAGGCCGGCCGCGGAGGGCAGCAAAGCCGCCCTGCCGCCAGATGGCCCTGCGGCCTCGGCCGAAGCCCCCAACAGTGGGGCCACACCAGCAGCCTCGGAGGGAAACAAAGCCGCCCCGTCGCCAGATGGTCCCACTGCTGCGGCACCTGACGGCGGGGCCACACCAGCGGCCTTCCCTGGGTGATCACCCACCGCTCCCTGAGGGCATGATCGAATCAAATGCCCCTCCATTCCGCAGCCAAAATTATCATATTATCACCATATTATCAGAGGTGACATGGAGGGTATAATCAAAGCTATCAATCCGGTACTTAAATATGAGGTTGAGGCTTTCCTCGCTATTCTTTAAAATCATGAGCACCTGTCGTCTAAAAGACATGACATGCTTTAAATGCGAGGACTTACAACCGAGAGGGATTGTTATGGTGCGGTCCTCACGGACCGCTAATGAGACACTGTAGGCAGCCGATGAGTTTGTACATTTATTAAATAAGGATGAACACTACAAAATAATGAGCCTCGTGGGGCAAAACACAAACAAAAGCAAGACACAACACTTACATGCAATTAGCGAGGACGGAACCTAACGCTGAACAGAACTGGCCTCAGGAGTAGGGAAACCAGACTGGAAAGGCAGAGGTCGCAGCCCCGAGCAAACAGAGCTGCTCCCTTAACTAGGGCTTGACAGATTGATCAGCTGATGAAAAGTCATCAGCTGATTGGAATCTAGCCATCCTGCGGAGCTTGGCTTCTGACAGCCGGAAGCACTGCCGAGACGCTGTCAAAATAAAAGCCTGGAGGCCAAGAGGTGCGCCAGAGAAGAGAACGAGGAACTACCGCACAACCCGAGTGCAGACAGAGTCAGCACACGGACCATGACAGGGATGCGTTTAATGGGGGACAAAAGCTGCCCGTATCTCGACAGCTCCTTCACCAACAGCTCATTCTTTAAAAATGGTGGGACATTTGATATTGTGATTCTTTTTGCGGGATTTACCAGAGACAGCACAGGAACCAGTGTGTCTTTACTTACGACTCCACTCTCTACCACCTTATTAACTTTTTCAATGCTGTCTAGGAAAATTACCATGGCATTATTCATTCTGGAAGCCGACCTGACGCTTTCATAGCCGACCAACTCCCCCACAGCCAGACTACATTCTTCCACCGAGCAGCTGACAGCCGGAGTCAATTTGACAGCATGCTGGCGTGTCAGCTTCTCAAACCCAGAGCCTCATTCCAAAACCATGCTGACCAGCAACGTTGGCAGCAGAAACCCCCCTCCCAGAACATCTACCCCACCCCAGCTACAGAAAACAATGAAACTTAAGATTATTTAACAAAAAACACCTTAAACACAAAAAGATAGAGAAAAGTTTGAGACAACTCACTCACGCTGTCACACACTCCCAGCTCGCACTCATGACCATGCCCACTCAGAGAGAGAGAGGGAGAGAGAGAGAGAGAGAGAGAGAGAGAGAGCGCGAGAGAGAGAGTTTGAGTTTTAAAAAATGCCTTTATTGCACAATTCAAAAAAATGTAAGCGCACCAATATCATTCCACCAAGTGTCTCACATTGGAAAAGTGCAAACATAAGTCATCCCCCTCCCCCACACAACACAAAGTATTCCTTGCAGTCCACCCAGTCCACATTGCCAGTGGCAGTAGTCTGAGTCTTCCTTGTAGTCCGTGCAAAGATGAGCCACAGGCCTCCAGTTGTTAAGCAAGGCCAAGTCCCCTTCCTCCGGCAGCAGAGACAGCACTGTGCGCCCGCAGCCAGTTACGTTGTACGTCCCAGAGACATTTTCCTCATCTCAGATGGATTGTAGTCCTTAGACCATGCGGGATTTTCAAGCAAGTCATCTTTGCAGCAGGCTCGTCCAGATTATAGAAAGAAAACGTTGGGGCATCCATGCCCTGCAGGCGAGTAAACCGTGTCCTTGTAGTCGGGGCAAAGAAGAGCCACAGGCCTCCCGTTTCCAAGCCAGGCCAAGTCCTTGCTGCGCGCCGGCAGGAGACCGGTAAAGATCCAGTTCAGTGACAGTCAATTACAGTCAATTAGAAACGTCATATAAAAGTTTGATCGAACAATATCCCAGAAATGTGTAAAACAGGCAGAGGAACGACCGCCATTTATTCCTCCTGTCGGGGGCACTTGACTCCTGTCCCCTCTGCTGCTTTACGCAGGGCTGTGAGGTGTTTCTTGAGGCGAAAACGTTTCCTTTCATCCAGGAGGTCAAGACCAACCTGCCTTCTTAGCACATTAACAGACTTAATGAATTTATCAGTGTCACTGAAGTAGTCAGTGACTTTAATGGCCTTGTTATAGGTTTCATCCAGAAAAGCATTTATTTCTTCCAGTGAATACAAACTCGTGTTTGTACTGCATTTTGCCTCAATAGACTCAGTATTAGACACAGTGTCGGGATCAGATTCCATTTCCTCGTCAGCACAACTCAGCTGACTGTTTGGTTCATCTGGGCCAGTGGATTCATCATGGGCCACATTTTTCTGGACGCCACCCACAGCAGCTGACTGTCGCTGCTCCGTCTCCTGCTCTGAAACGGTAGCAGGCTTCGGAAGCACAGCCACTGATGTCACACAGCGAGATTCTGACGCACCATCAGTGACAGTTTGGGCGCCATCAGCAGCGACGCTCCCGGCCGTAAGCTGGGCTGCGGGCGCCACAGCTGGGCTGTCCACAGACACAGCGGCAGGTTCCGGAGCAGGACCGGCGGAAGGCCCCGCAACGTCATCCGTAGTAGCAGCGGGAGCGGAGGCCGCGCCGGCAGCCTCAGCTGCGGCGGAAGTCCCCACCACGCCGTCCGCAGCAGCAGCGTGAGCAGAGGGCGCACCGCCGGCACCAGCCGTGGCTCCATCAGAGCTCCCCGCCTGCTGCCTGTGCGGACAAGCGAACCGTTTATGGCCTACGTCTCCACATTCAAAACACTTCATCTGTCCTGAGCTCGCATACACCATATAGGAGCCGTCCCCGTGTTTGACCCGGAAGGACACTTCCAGAGTCGCAGTTGGCGAGTCCAAAAACATGAACACCTGTCGCCTGAGTGATTTCACATGGTTTAACTTGGTCTCCTTGCATCCCAAAGTCAGAGTTCTAAACGGGCCCGCAAACTTCCCAAATCTGCGGAGCTCCATCGCCAACTGCTCGTCAGTGATGAAAGGTGGAACACCTGAGACGGTGATACACATTGATGGGACAGATAAGGGGGACACCTGTACATACGTTTCCCCGATAACAACACCGCTTGCAACCAGTGTGTGGACATCCTCTTCAGCAGCCAGAAAGGCAACTACAGCTCTATTCATTCGGGACGCAAAGCAGATCGCATCATGGCCCACCTGCTCGTCCACAGCCAGAAGCACCTCCTCCACAGTAACAGTGCTATCCGGGGGAACGATCCGCACCCCCTGGTGGATTGACGGAGGTGGCTTTTCCAAGGTCGCCATCCTCCATCCAAAAAAACAAAAACTGAAAATGCGGCCAGTAGTAGAAAACCGAAAAAAAGTCCAAACAAATCACGGAGTTCCCTATTTCCGCCCTCCTTCTTCGGCCGCCGGAAACAGCGAGAGAGAGAGAGAGAGAGAGAGAGAGAGAGAGAGAGAGAGAGGAGTGGAGGAAGGTGCACACAGGTGGACTAATTCTTATGCAGGAGAAATCTGAACGAGATGGGAGATTGCAAGGTGGTGGCAGGGGAGAATGTAGCTAGACAGCATCAGATGGTAGTCTGTAGGATGACTTTGGAAAGCAAGAAGAGGAAGAGAGGGAAGGCAGAGCCAAAGATTAAGTAGGGGAAATTCCAGAAGGAAGAAGGTCGCACAGTGTTCAGGAAGGAGTTGATACGGGGTCTGGGTGGTAGTAAAGAATTACCAGATGACCGGGAAAGTACTGCAAAAGTAGGGAAATGGGTAGAAAGGTATGTGGTGTATCCAGTGGACAGAGGAAGAAAGACAAGGAGACTTGGTGGTGGAATGAGGAGGTACAGTTAAGTATCCAAAGGAAGAGGTTAGCAAAAAAAAAGTGGGATAGTCAGGGAGATGAAGAAAGTAGACAGGAGTATTTGGAATCTAGGTGCATGGCAAGAGAGGTGGCAAAAGCAAAGGAAAAGGCATATAGTGAGTTGTAGGAGAGGCTAAACTCTAAAGAAGGAGAAAAGTAGTTGTGTTGATTGGCTAGACAGAGAGATCAAGCTGAAAAGGATGTACAGCAGGTTAGGTTGATTAAGGACAGAAATGGTAATGTACTAACAAATGTAGCAATATTTAATAATAGTGTAATAAGGTACAGGAATTATCTACTTTATTTAATAGTGGGTGTGCGAGGGGACAGAGTTAAACCATCACCCCTACACTCACTAAATAAAATAGAAAAGCACTCGTAAAAAGGGAGCACCAGTTCTAAAAGAACAACTTGTATTATTAACTTAATTTTAATTAATTAATTTCTGTACCTTCAATTACTTAATGGATCAGTCTCAAAATTTAAGGGAGTTCTTTTCCTGCTGTGATCTAGGAAACATATATGCAGAAGGAAAACGCTTCAACTTCTCTCATTTACACTTTTATTAAATTAAACTCATTCGGGTTACATGATATGGCATTCAAATGATGGATAAACAGATTTAAATGATAAACAGGTGTTTAATATCACATCAACTGTTAGTGGAATCCTGAACATAAAATCTAGAGTTAGACCTTTGTAGAACCAAGAGGAAACCAGATTTTATGTTTCAACTGTAATGCAATGGAAGGCTGAACTATCTAACAAAACCAGAACGCAATTTTATGGGGAAAAATTTCATGAGCTGATTCTCTAAAAATAAACTTCTGAATTAATCTACAAAAATGAAAGAAGGTTACTCAAAAAAAAAGAATGAGTTTTCCTTCAGTTTATAGCTTTGTCCTACAGCTGAGGGACTAATTGTACCATTAAATACTGGTTATATTCAATTGTAACTGAAATTTTAGGACATCACGTTTAAACCCAGCAGATAGGAACAATGGGAGTCTCACTTACAAACAGCTGTAGGTCCAGGTGTTCAGCGGTGGTATAAGTTCGGGAAGGCTCAGCGGCTCTTCCAGACAGTGTTCGGAACACCGGGGCAAAGCAACTGCTGGTCAGCTTTCAGATGGTTCACAACTGTAAGAAGCATAGACTCGGCTGGGGGCTCACAGTGTGGACAGTGAACAGGCAGCAGTAAAGGCTGTCTCGGAGCAGGTGTGGAGTCCTTTGGCAACCGGTCCGAATTTAATATATCTCCAGCCCACGGAACAAAACCAAAGACTGAAGGAAGAACGTTTTAGTCAGTTTCACCCATGAGCTCCTGGTTTCTTTATGGGGTCAGACGTGGATGAGGCCAGAAAAGAGTGTCCAAAAAATAATCTCTCAATTCACTTTAAAATAGGAAAATTAAAAGTCCACTTTAACTGCATGAAAAGTCAGAAAAATCAAAGAAAAAAAATTCAACTAGGATAAGAATGGCTTGTGAGGTGAATAAAAAAATAATTTTGAGAGTTTGACTCTCCTTAAGGCGAGCTCGCAAGAAAAGAATGGTTTCTCCTCAGTTAACCAGAAAAACAAGGAAAACTAACACAGGATTTGACAAGGTTCACACACACAAAAGACTTCTTAAAATTCACAGAACAATTTACACGAAAGAAAACTGCAAGGAAGTACAAGGAGCTCTGAAGAAGTGAAAACAAAAACTTTCTTTTGTTCTTTTTCCGATCTAGATCTTTTCTCTTTTTTCTTCTTGTAACTTCAAAAAAACTTCTTCTCACTTCTTCTCACTTCTTCTAAAATGCAGAATGGCTCTTGTGCATTTAACTGAAGCACGCTGCTGGGTCATAAAAACAGGGCTGGCCACAAGACAAGCCGATCATCTTTCATAAAGATGAGTTTGAATGGGCTTTTGTCCACTGAGGGAACATCTCTTTGTTTGGGAAGAGCCAATCAAATGAAAAGGGGCATTATCCAGTGGAAGGCAGCCTAGTGATTGGTTATCCTGAGAGTGAGGACGTACGGAGATTGATACACATTCTGTTCTTATGAAATTATGTGCTCAATGTAAAATCTAACTAACTTAAGTGACTCAGGGCTAATATTCAGTGGTCATGCATTTATACCATTACTAATAACATTAACATTCATTTGAATAACACTCATGAAAATAAACATTCCTAATACACATTCCTAATACATGCACTCACATTTAAATCAAGGATTAATGAATTACAGCAAACCATTGTTGGTGATCAAAAGGGTGATGATTTTCACAGTGTCCTTAGAATTCCGGGGAGATGATAGCTGGAAGAAAAACTTAATGTTTAGTCAGAATTAACAGTCAGATTACACAATGAAACATATTCCGTAGATGTCCATTAGGAGGTACTGTTGAGCTGTGGATAATTTTTAGGTCTCTGTCATGTGAGAGGGGAGGGGGCCTAGAGGGTTCTGGAGACCGTCTAAAAGGAGGAAGAAGGCCATATATCTGCCCGCTTAAGAAGTTTATGACTTTTTAAGAGAATCAGTTCCTGTAGAGCAGATACTATCAGCATGAACTGTTCATTTTGGGATCTTGACTTCCAGAGTTTATGGTCCACTTAAGCCTTTAAAAGCAAATCCTTATCAAGTCTCTCTACAAAAGTGAAATTGTTTACACTGGGGTCCTGTTGAAGACACAGCATTCTTGACCAGACCTTGAGTGAGAGTTGCTTTAAAATGAAGAAAATTGAAATTTCTGTAAAATGAAGAAAAGTTATTTCCTGGATTGGCCTGAGGAGACATTGATGCTACACAAATGACGAAAGTGTGTTGAGAAGCTGGAAGGAGTACACTGAGGAACTGATGAATGAAGAAAATGACAGAAAGAGGAGGGTGGATGAAGGAAAGATGGTGAACAAGGAAGTCCCAAGGATCAGCAAAGTGGAAGTGAGGGCAGCTTTTAAGAGGATGAAGAATGGAAAGGCTGATGGTCCAGATGACATATCTGTGGTGGTATGGAGATGTTTAGGAGAGATGGCGATAGACTTTTTAACCAGATTGTTTATCACAATCTTGGAGAGTGAGAGGTTGCCTCAGGAGCGGAGAAGAAGTGTTCTGGTACCAATTTTCAAGAACAAGGGTAATGCTCAGAGCTGTGTTAAGTACAGAGGCATAGCGTTGATCAGTCACACTATGAAGATATGGGAAAGAGTTGTTGAAGCCAGGTTAAGAGAAGAGATGACAATCAATGAGCAGCAGTATGGTTTCATGCCAAGAAAAAGTACTACAGATGCAATGTTTGGTTTAAGAGTTTTGATGGAGAAGTATAGAGAAGGTCAGAAGGAGTTGCATTGTGTCTTTGTGGATCGAGAGAAAGCATACGATAGGGTGCCAAGCAAGGACGTGTGGTATTATATGAGAAAGTCAGGAGTGCCAGAGAAGTATGTGAGGGTGGTGCAGGACATGTATGAGGACAGTGAGTCTGTGCTGAGTTGTGCTGTAGGAGTGACAGATGGATTCTCAAGATGGGGGTGGGGTTACATCAGGGATCAGCTCTGAGCCCCTTCTTGTTTGCCATGGTGATGGACTGGCTGAGAGATGAGATCAGGCAGGAGTCTCCATGGACCATAATGTTTGCAGACAACATTGTGATCTGTAGTGACAGTAGGGAGCAGGTGGAAGAGAACCTGGAGAAGTGGAGGTATTCTCTGGAGAGAAGAGGAATGAAAGACAGTAGAAGCAAGGCAGAATACATGAGTGTGAATCAAAGGGAAGCAGGTGTAATGGTGAAGATCCAAGGAGAACTTGAGTTGTTAGCTCTTGAAATAGAATTATCTAGACATCACCACATTATGTTAGTAGGACACTATAGGCCACCATCTGCCCCCAGTACCTCTCTGTCCACGCTTGTCAAAATTCTGTCCCAGCTGAAATACAATAAATTATTATTGGTTGGTAATTTAAACTGGGACTGGCTTACACCTGCATCTGACCCTTTGAAAGCAGAGTGTGTGTCTTTAAATCTTACCCAGTCAATTAATTTACCTACAAGACCTAATCCAAAATGCTCCAAAAATCCAAAATGGTCTAGTACATTTCCATCTGGCTGGAAAAAAGCTGTCGTCATACCAGTTCATAAATCAGGCAGTAAAGACGATATATGCAATTACCGCCCAATCTCTATTTTACCAGTCCTGTCTAAGGTTCTTGAAAAAGTTGTATCTACACAGCTGATAGACTACTTACAAGACAGTCAACTTCTTCATCCACATCAATTTGGTTTTAGACCAGGATACTCAACAGAAACAGCAAATTGTTGCCTTATTGAAAACGTCAAACAGTCCTTGGACAGGGGTAATGTGGTAGGAGCTGTTTTTCTAGATCTCAAAAAGGCTTTCGATACTGTAAACCACAGTTTGCTTTTATCCAAAATGGTATCTTTTAACTTCTCCCCAGATACATTAGAATGGTTTGCATCTTATCTCCAGAATAGAGAACAGTGTGTAAAAGTTCACCAGGATAAATCCTCATTTTTAAACAACCGCATGGGTATCCCACAAGGGTCCATTCTTGGTCCTTTACTTTTCAGCATTTTTATTAATGACTTGCCGTTACACTGCTCAGCTGCAACATGCCAACTTTATGCAGATGATGCAGTTATTTACACAGCTGCCAAGACTCCAGCACAGGCTGCAGTTGTACTGTCTACAAGTATGGTTGATGTCCAAGAGTGGCTCCTCCAGAACCATCTATTACTGAACCTTCAGAAAACAGTCTCAATGTGCTTTTCAATCAAAAAATGTAACCTGCAACGTTTTAAAGTTAATATACATGATCATGACATCAGTTTAGCTACAGAATTCAAATACCTTGGCATTGTACTAGATCCTCAACTCAAAGTTAATCTTCATATAAAGAAAATTTCAAAAACAGTAAAAAAAAATCTGAACTGCTTTAAATTAATTAGATATTACATACCTTACGAAGCAGCTGTACTGTATATGCATTCTATGGTTTTTTCTCATATATCATACTGTTTGACAGTCTGGGCTCAAGCAGCCCCTTCCACAATAAGACATAAAGGCTCATTATATAATCAAACCCTAAAAATCTTGGACAAAAAGCCCATTAGGTGGCATCACTGTAATGTTTTAAAAAAATACAACCTATTGAGTTTTGAGAGTTTCATTGACCTCTGTTTTCTGAAATTAACGTTCAAATGTTTCCATAAATCAGCACCCGAGCCACTTGCTGGTTTCGTCCAAAGACAGGACAGCAGCAGAGCCACCAGGAGTTCTGTTAACAATAACTGTAAAATATTCCACCGCAGAACCACATTTGGACAAACAGCTTTCTCTATAAAGGGCAGTCACATCTGGAACACAATGCCAAATGTAATTAAAATAATAACGGACTTTAAAACATTCACTAAAAAGGTTAAAAACTGGCTGAAAAATAAACAAGAATGTACTCATGTATGAATTGATTGTCTGCAAAGTGAGAGTGAATGAAGGGAAGGAATGAATGTGTTTGTTTATAGTGAGAGACGAAGGGAGGGAGGCCTGAAATAGGCAAATGTGAGTCAGGTTGTTATATTTGTGTATTTATAATATTTATAATATTTATAATTGTGTATTTATAATCTTTTGCATTGATGTATGTGGTTATTGTGTTTTTTGTTTCTTTACTTGATTCTCTTTTCTAAAGCCCATCCAGGGACAAGAGTTGCAAATTAGCTAATAGCTATACACTCTATGTGCAACACATCAGATTGATTGTCATTGATTAATTGTCTATGTTTATTGCACTGTCCCTGTCAAATAAACTAATCTATCTATCTATCTTGCAAAAATCTACACTGATTGACTTCATTTTAACAAACATGCCTTTTAAATACGTGACTTCAGGCGTTTTTCCTAATGATGTGAGCGACCACTATGTGATAACAGTAGATCAAGATACGAGAATTCCTAAAAGTAAGCCTCGTTATGTAGAAAAACCTAACATGAAGCTCTTTAATGAGTAAGCTTTTTTTCATGATCTGTATAATTTCAATTGGGATAGAATTGGTCTTTTTATGTTGAAATGGCTTGGGATTATTTTCATAAAAATTTCACTAATCTTGTAAATAAACATGCTCCCCTCTGCAAATTCATATCAAAGGGCATAATAATCCCTGGTTTACAACTGGCCTGGCAGATTTATTGCATGAACATAATTCTGCCTGGGCCAGAGCATGTAAATCTAATCTAGGGGCTGATTGGCGTATCTTTAGACAACTGAGAAATAAATTTACCTTTCTCCTTCAAAAAACAAAAGCTGAATGTTACTTGTCCACGACCATAGAAAACCTCAAAAATCCAAAGAAATTCTGGAAGACTATCAAGTCATTATCTGCTGACAAAAACCCAATTAACCTTCCCCCCAGTATACTTGTTGATGGTCTCAGGGTAATTGAGAGGAAAATAATGTTAAATCATTTTAAAAATAGATAGATAGATAGATAGATAGATAGATAGACGGATGGATGGATGGATCTTAAATTGGGAAATTACAGTTAAACAGTAGATGGCCAAAACAATAGAAACACACACAGCATAAGAGACAAAGGGATTACCCATGGAAAGTAAAACTCCCTAAATAACTTATATACACACATGGACAAAATTGTTGGTACCCCTCTGTTAATGAAAGAAAAACCCACAATGGTCACAGAAATAACTTGAATCTGACAAAAGTGGTAATAAATAAAAATTCTATGAAAATTAACCAATGAAAATCAGACAGTGCTTTTGAATTGTGGTTCAACAGAATTATTTTAAAAAACAAACTCATGAAACAGGCCTGGACAAAAATGATGGTACCCTTAACCCCTTGACGCCTGTCGTCGCAAATTCGCATCAAACCGCTTCCGCACCAAATGCAACCAAAATACCGTCTGTATTCCTCCACTTCCGGTTGGAGCACTTCCAACACATACCTAGGAACCTTTTGCAAGCATTAGTTTCTTGTAGGAACGGTCAGAGACGGAGCACCATCCATTTCCTGATTGCTAGGGTTAGGGTTAGGGTTATAGTTTGGCAGTCATGAGAGTTGAAAATACTGAAAATAACTTTGTTGCATAAATAAAAGATTCTTCCTACTTGAGATGGGAACAGGTGTTTTTTTACCTTTTTTTTTACCATAGATGCCTGTTGTCGCTAATTTGCATCATACCTAAAATTATATCTATTTAATGCGCTATAGTCAAATTAACTTTCTCAACTTAATTTAGGATCTACTTGAAAGCAAAAACACAAGTGAAATTTTTTTTTTCATAATTGGAAATAAATTCAGGCGTTAAGGGGTTAACTTAATATTTTGTTACACAACCTTTTGAGGCAATCACTGCAATCAAACAATTTCTGTAACTGTCATTGAGACTTCTGCACCTCTCAGCTGGTATTTTGGCCCACTCCTCATGAGAAAACTGCTCCAGTTGTCTCGGGTTTGAAGGGTGCCTTCTCCAGATGGCATGTTTCAGCTCCTTCCACAGATGTTCAATAGGATTTAGATCAGGGCTCATAGAAGGTCACTTTAGAATAGTCCATTGCTTTGCTCTTAGCCATTCTTGGGTGTTTTTAGCTGTGTGTTTTGGGTCATTATCCTGTTGCAAGACCCATGACCTGCGACTGAGACCAAGCTGTCTGACACTGGCCAGCACATTTAAGATAAGATAAGATAAGATAAGCCTTTATTAGTCCCACAACGGGGAAATTCCAGGATTGCAACAGCACAGGGATAGCAACACTCAGAGCAACAATCAGAAGGCAAGAAAAAACAAGCAAGCAAGAGCAGCTAATATACATATGTACATATTACTATAAAATATATATATACACACACACACACACAGACACACAGTGCAGAGCATTGTAGCTGGATGGAATAAATATATGAATATATGAACACACAGTGCAGAGCATTGTAGCTAGATGGAATAAATATGTAAATATATAAACACCCACAGTATGGAGCATTGCAGCTAGGTGGAATAAATATGCAAGTATATAAACACACACAGTGCGGAGCAATGTAGCTAGATGGAATAATATGTAGATATATAAAAACACAGTGCGGAGCATTGTAGCTAGATGGAATAAATATATAGATATATAAATATAAACACACCCAGTGCAGAGCATTGTAGCTAGATGGAATAAATATGTAAATATATAAACACACACAGTGCAGAGCATTGTTGCTAGGTGGGATGAAACAGCATAACCGTCTATTTAGTTATCCTACATGGTATGATTATGTGCCCATACATATTCTCACCCTCCATAGCGACCGGTATGTTCCTAGTTGTATGCCGGAGAGGACCATTGTGTAAGTCTATTGCATCTTTTGCATTCAAAAAAAAAAAAAACTATTAGTTTGTTACGTCTTTTTGCTATCTCTGCGAGCAGCCCTGCTTAGGTTGTACAGTCTGACAGCCGTTGGTAGGAAGGACCTACGAAACCTCTCGGTTGTGCACCTGGGATGATGTAGTCTGCTGCTAAATGAGCTCCTCAGTGCATCCAGTATGTCCTGCATAGGGTGGAACTGGGACTCCAGCAGAGATGACAGTTTAGCCACCGTCCTTCTCTCTCCTATCTCCTCCATCGGATCAAGGCGTTGCCCCAGGACAGAGCTAGCTTTCTTAATCAGTTTGTTCAGTCTCTTCCTATCGGCTGCAGTAATGCCACTGCCCCAGCAGACCACTCCAAAAGTGATGGCTGATGCCACCACCGTGTCATAGAATGACTTCAGCAGCGCCCCTTGTACACCAAAAGACCTGAGTCTCCTCAGCAGGAACAGCCTGCGCTGTCCCTTCTTGTAGAGTGCGTCAGTATTGTGTGACCAGTCTAGTTTATTGTTCAGATGAATACCCAGGTACTTGTAGGATGTCACCATCTCGATGTCTGTTCCCTGTATATTTACTGGTGCTGTGAGGGGCTGCCCATGCCTGCGGCAGTCCACCACCAGCTCCTTAGTTTTCCTCGCGTTGATCTGGAGGCAGTTCCGATGGCACCAGTCCACAAAGTCCTGGATAAGCCCTCTGTACTCAGCTTCATCTCCGCTGGAGATGAGACCAACGATCGCAGAGTCATCAGAGAACTTCTGTAGATGGCAATGTGTTGTGTTGTGTGAGAAGTCCGCAGTATAAAGAGTGAACAAGAAGGGAGCCAGCACCGTTCCCTGGGGGGCCCCCGTGCTACTGATGATCGTGTCAGAAACACAGTCCAGGGTTCTCACAAACTGAGGCCGGTTCGTGAGGTAGTCCAGGATCCATGATGACAGGTGCTGGTCCACCCCTGTGCGCAGCAGCTTGTTCTCTCTAGAGAACAAGCTGCTGCAACAATTTCTCTCTAGAATACCTTGATAGTCTTGAGATTTCATTGTACCTTGCACAGATTCAAGACACCTTGTGCCAGATGCACCAAAACAGCCCCAGAACATAACAGAACCTCCTCCATGTTTCACAGTAGGGACAGTGTTCTTTTCTTGGTATGCTTCATTTTTGCGTCTGTGAATATAGCACTGATGTGCCTTGCCAGAAAGTTCCAGTTTTGTCTCATCTGTCCATAGGACATTCTCCCAGAAGCTTTGTGGCTTGTCAACATGCAGTTTGGCAAATTCCAGTCTGGCTTTTTTATGATTTGTTTTCAACAGTGGTGTCCTCCTTGGTCGTCTCACATGAAGTCCACTTTGGCTCAAACAGCGACGGATGGTGTGATCTAACACTGATGTACCTTGATCTTGGAGTTCACCATGAATGTGTTTAGAGGTTGTTCTGGGCTCTTTTGTTACCATTCGTATTATCCGTCTCCTCCTGCGGCCACGTCCAGGGAGGTTGGCTACAGTCCCGTGAATCTTAAATTTCTGAATAATATGTGCAACTGTAGTCACAGGAACATCAAGCTGCTTGGAGATGGTCTTATAGCCTTTGCCTTTAACATGCTTGTCTATAATTTTCTTTCTAATCTCCTGAGATAACGCTCTCCTTTGCTTCCTCTGGTCCATGTTTGGTGTGATACACACCATGTCAACAAACAGCACAGTGACTACTTGTCACCCTTTAAATAGGCCGACTGACTGATTACAAGTTTGTAGACATCTGTGATGTTAATTAGAGGACACATCTTGGTTGAACATGTCCCTATGGTCACATTATTTTCAATCTTTTCTAGGGGTACCACCATTTTTGTCCAGGCCTGTTTCATGAGTTTATTTTTTAAAGTAATTCTGTTGAACAACAATTCAAAAACATTGTCTGATTTTCACTGGTTAATTTTCATAGAATTTTTATTTATTACCACTTTTGTCAGATTCAAGTTATTTCTGTGACCATTGTGGGTTTTTCTTTCATTAACAGAGGGGTTCATCATAGATGAACAGATGGTGACCCATATAGACACATGAATCACACCCGCTGTACAATGCAGAACTACCAGGTGCACAGTGAACTGTGAGGCACCAATTAGACTGCAAGGTGCAGTATGGCAGCATAGTTATGACCAGAAATCAACATTAGAGTGAATTATTGTACAGTGAAATGGCATGTGGCAGGAAAGATTTCCTGTGCCTAACCATTCGGCAGCAAAGTTGTAGCAGTCTCCTGGAGAAAGTGCTCCGCTGTCTGTCCAGTGTGTGGTGGAGGGGGTGAGCAGGATTGTCCATGATAGATCGCAGTTTGTTTAGTGTCCTCCTCTCCACCACAGTCTCAAAGGTTTCCGGCCTGAGACCAATTACAGAGCCAGCCCTCTTGATAATCTTGTCAAGTCTGTTGGTGTCGTTGGCTCTGATACTGCTACCCCAACAGACAGCAGCAAAGAAGATGGCACTGGCGACAACGGTCTGGTAGAAAAGCTCCAGCATCCTGTTGCACACGTTGAAGGATCTCAGTTTCCTCAGGAAGTAGAGTGTGCTCATCCCCTTGTTGTACGCAGCATAATAATAATAATAATAATACATCAGTCTTATATAGCGCTTTTCTAAATACTCAAAGACGCTTTACAAAGCAGCATAGGGACAAACATACAGAGAACGGGTAAACAGACAAGGTATGTACACATAGGTAGAAGAGGCAGTCAGTTTTTATAGGTAGATTTGAAAAGATGGGTTTTGCATCCGTGTTGCATTTCCAGTCCAGCCAATCCATTATTATTTCTTCTAGTTTCTTGTTTAAATCTGAGAACTTGAATAAAGCGCCTTCTATTACTGATTGGCCCATTGATAATGCACAAGTTTTTAACTTCATTCCTTTTAAGATATTAGAGGTCAAAAGGACCCTAAAAGAACTTAATCCTAGAAAACCAGCTAGTCCAGATAATTTAGAGCCCCTCTTTTTAAAACTAGCAGCTGATTTTATAGCTGGCCCATTGTGTCACATTTTTAACCTTATTTTGTCATCAAATGAAATCCCCAGGGATTGAAAATCTGCTTTTGCTACCCTCCTCTTGATAAAGGGGGACCAAGCTATTTTAAACAACTATAGACCTATCTCTAAACTCTCTGTCCTGGCAAAAAGTGCTTGAATCCTTGGTCAGTGAACAAGTAAAAGAAAATATTGCTACCAACTCTATTCTGTCACCATTTCAATCAGGTTTCCGTAAAAATCATAGCACTACTACTGCTGCCTTGAAGGTCATAAATGATATAACAGAGGCTCTTGACAACAAACAATGTTGTTTTTCCTTGCTTTTAGATCTTCAAAAGCCTTTGATACTGTTGATCAGTTGACCTTAATCAGTTGTCTCACAGCTATAGGTTTTTCTAAATACACAGTTGGGTGGTTTACAAATTACCTTACAGGCAGAATCCGGGCTTTTCAGGTTGAGGGTGCTACTTCAGACTTTTTACAAGTACATAAAGGGGTTCCACAAGGTTCAATTCTGGGCCCTTTATTGTTTACTATTTATATAAACAACATTGGACAAAACATTCCAAATGCAACTTTTCACTTCTATAATGATGACGCTGTCATATATTACTCTGCTACCACACCTGCTAAGGCTTTTGAACATATTCAGCATGCTTTTGACAGAGTATAGGAACAGCTTAATCATTTATATATCCTATCCTATATCCTATATCAATCCTCACTCAATGAAGCTCGCTCTGCCTACTACTCCAGCATCATTCACTCTGGATCCTCCAACCCCCGCACTCTGTTCTCCACCATCAACAAACTCCTCAAACCCCAGGACATCATTTCATCATCCTTCACCCCTGAAAAATGCAATAGCTTTCTATCATTTTTCCATTCCAAAATTGACAATATTCACAACCAGCTTGCCTCCTCCCCAGCCATCACCCCTGACTCAGAACCCACTTTTTCTCCACCCATAGATAAACAGCTCTCCCTTTTCTCACCCATAACCACTGATGAACTTTCCGAAATACTCTCCAGCATGAAATCATCTACATGCCCCCTGGACCCCATCCCCTCCCCCATTATCAAAGCCTGTCTCACCCCTCTTGCCCCCCTTATCATCGACACCATCAACTCCTCCCTCACCGCTGGCATTGTCCCCCCATCACTTAAGATTGCTGCCATCACCCCCCTCCTTAAGAAACCTGGCCTGAACTCTGACGACCCCAACAATTTCAGACCTATCTCTAACCTCCCATTTCTGGCTAAAATATTGGAAAAAGCTGTCACCACCCAACACAAGAAACACCTCCTCTCCAACAAACTCTACGAAACATTTCAATCTGGATTCCGTTCTCACCACAGCACTGAAACCGCCCTCCTCAGGATCACCAATGACCTCCTGCTCGCCTCTGACTCTGGCTCCCTCACCATTCTTCTCCTCCTTGATCTCAGCGCTGCTTTCGATACCATCAATCATTCCATCCTGCTCCGTCGTCTGCTTTCTATTGGCATCACTGACTCCGCCCTCTCTTGGTTCACCTCCTACCTGTCTGAGAGATCCCAGTACATCTCCATCAACAATCATAAATCACGCACCACCCCCGTCTCACACGGTGTCCCTCAAGGCTCTGTGCTCGGTCCAACCCTTTTCACTCTCTACATGCTTCCGCTTGGTCACATCATCCGTCAACATGGTCTTCACTTTCACTGCTACGCCGACGACACCCAACTGTACATCTCCTCTAAATACATCACCCCCGCCATTCTCTCCACCATCACCAACTGCCTTACAGACATAAAAACCTGGATGACTAACAACTTTCTCAAGCTAAACAGCAATAAAACAGAAATCATCATTTTTGGACCAAAATCTCTTTTACCCTCTTCCCAGAACTTTTCATTCCAAATCGATGGTCACTCAGTCACCCCCTCCCCCCTGGCCAGAAACCTTGGCATTATCATGGACCCCACCCTCTCCTTCAAATCTCACATCAACCATATCACCAAAACATCATTTTTTCATCTTCGTAATATTGCACGCCTCCGTCCAACCCTCTCACCCTCTGCTGCTGAAATACTCATCCACGCCTTCATCACCTCCAGACTTGATTACTGTAACAGCATTCTGTATGGACTTCCTTCCACCATCCTCCAAAAACTACAGTATGTCCAAAACTCAGCCGCCCGCCTACTTACTCACTCCCGCTCCAGAGACCACATCACTCCTCTCCTCCGTCAGCTCCACTGGCTCCCCATTCAACAGTGCATCAACTTCAAGATCCTCCTCATCACCTATAAAGCTCTTCATAACCTCGCCCCCTCATACCTAACGGACTTTCTGTCTCGTCATTCTCCCACTCGTCTCCTCTGCTCTGCTGACGCTCACCTTCTTACCCCCATCACCAAGACAAAATTCTGCACCCTGGGTGATAGATCATTCGCCATCGCCGCACCAACCCTCTGGAATTCCTTGCCCCTTCACATCCGGTCTGCCAACACACTTGCTTCTTTTAAAAGTGAACTCAAAACCCATCTTTTCAAATCTACCTATAAAAACTGACTGCCTCTTCTACCTATGTGTACCTACCTTGTCTGTTTACTCGTTCTCTGTATGTTTGTCCCTATGCTGCTTTGTAAAGCATCTTTGAGTATTTAGAAAAGCGCTATATAAGACTGATGTATTATTATTATTATTTATTATTATTATTATTTACAACTTGTTTTAAATGCAGAGAAAACAAAACTCATGTTCTTCACTACCTCAAATTCAGCAAGATCAGCACTATCTGAAATTTTTTTAACAAGAAATGGTGAACAAATAGAGTTGGTATCCTCTTAAATATCTAGGGTTTTTAACTGATGAACATTTGTCTTTTAAGGAATACATTCAGTATGTTGTAAATAAGCTGAAGCTGTTATTAGGAGTTTATTACAGGAGGTGGAATCAATGTTTCTACCCATCATTGATTATGGAGATGTACTTTACATGAATGCATCTGCCCATTGTCTTCACCTGTTGGACAGAGTTTGTCATGGGGCTTTGAGATTCATTACAAACTGTGCTCCCCTCACTAATCACTTTGTTTTCTACAGTAAAGTGAACTGGTCATCATTATCTGCTCGTCGCCTCTATCACTGGCATATGTTCAAAGCCATTCTCAGTCGAATTCCTTTTTTTTTTTTTTTTTGTTACTTATTTGTACCCGTAGGTAGACTTGGTTTGCAGTCTGGTGACAAGCCACCGGCTGCTGGTCGCTGCGTGCGCGAGCGCCCTAAACCTATATGTTTTTTTGGTGTGCGGGAGGAAACCGGAGAAATCCCGGAGTAAACCCGCGCAACACGGGGAGAACATGCAAACTCCACACAGCTCACTGTTGGTCGGGGGCTGGGATCGAACCCACGACCTCATGATCCCCGCGATCCCCCGGCCGAGGGTAAAACTGTGCTGCCACAGTGCTAAACCACTGCGCCACCGTGCAGCCCAATTCAAATTCCTTTGTATATATGTTCACTTTTAACATGGAAGCAAGAAAACCACAATCTCTGCTTAGTGGATTATCTGCAACTGGTTGTTCCAAAAATAAGAACAGAATCAGAAAAGAAAGCTTTTAGGTTTTCGGCTCCTGATGCATGGAACAAGATAAACTTTGAGCTCCATCTACAAAACCTCATACCTTTGACTGAATTTAAATCTCTAGTGAAATCAGTGGAGTCCAGGCTTTCTGTGTGCAAGTGTTTTGTATGATATGTTTTTACAGCTCATTTATTTATTATCTGTCCTTTTATTTTAATACTGTAACTGTGTTGCTGCTGTCTTGGCCAGGTCTCCCTTGTAAAAGAGATGCCATTTCAATGAGACTAACCAGGTTAAATAAAGGCTAAATAAAAAATAAATAAAAAAGTAGAGGTAGTAAAGGTAGAGGAGTTTAAATACCTGGAGTCAATCATCCAAAGCAATGGAAAATGCACAAGAGAGGTGAAGAAGAGTGCAGGCAGGGTGGAGTGGGTGGATACAGTTATCAGGGGTAATTTGTGACAGAAAGATAGCAGCTAGAGTGAAAGGGAAGATTTAGAAGACGGTAGTGAGACCTGCTATGATGTTGGTTTGGAGACGGTGGTGCTGATGAAAAGACAGGAGACGGAGCTGGAGGTGGCAGAGTTGAAGATGCTAAGATTCTCATTGGGAGTGACTAGGAGGGACAGGATTAGAAATGAGTATATCAGAGGGACAGTGCAGGTTGAGCAGCTTGGAGACAAAGTAAGACAGGCAAGCCTGAGATGGTTTGGACATGTGCAGAGGAGGGATAGTGGAGATATTAGACAAAGGATGTTGAAGATGGAGCTGCCAGGCAGGAGGAGAAGAGGAAGACCACAGAGAAGATTCATGGATATAGTGAAGGAGGACATGGAGAGGGTTGGTGTTATATAGGAAGATGCAAGGAACAGGGTGAGATGGAGGCAGATGATCTGCTATGACAACCCCTAAAGGGAGCAGCCGAAAGAAAAAGAAGATCAAAAACAGTAATTAACTTTTGATAGAAAGACCGCATTGTACCGAGTGAAATTCAGATTCTCAGGAAAATTGTCGCTTATCAATCATTAATTGATTGATAAGGTGAATCAACCAGTGATTGATGACTTAATCAATAACTTGCATCCTTATTGCAAATCAAGACTTTGACACTGCACAGCCACCTGTCTGATATTTTTTTTTATAGAAAAACCTAAACAATTATTTGATCTATCATATCTGTCATTGCACTGATTTTGTCTATTACCCATTTACATTAACCCCTTGCACTCTGGTCAATTTCCCTAAAAACGCCTAAAAACAACGTACCCAAAGTAAATCAAAAGCTGTTCTTCAACCCTTTGCAGCATCTTCATGGGGTTGGTCTTATTTAAAAGAAAACACTTTGAATTTTTTGGCAAAACAGTCATAATCTCTCTAAGTGCTCCTGCCACTGAGTAACAGTCATCTAAACATACTGAACTTGAAGAAAATAAATTTTGCCTGGGTGTTTTTTTGGATACAAATGCTTGCAAATAACACACATCTGTCAAATCCAGGCTGGAAAATGCAACAGAAATGTAGAACCAAGTGTTATCCAGCTGAGGTCAAAATTTTGTAACAATACCACAAAAAATGAATATATTACACAGCTTTTTTGTCAGGTTGTTCCCAGGCGTTTTTGAACTGTGCCAAATTGTGCCAAATGGCACAGTTTGGAAAAACGTCTATAACTTTTGAATGATTCAATATAGAAGCTTGATCTTGGGCTCTAATGAAAGGTGACACTCAGGGCTGTGTGTATGTGGGGGGGGGGGTTGTTTATTCATGAATGAATGAATGAATGAACAAACAAGCCCCCACACACAAAGAAGCATGCCACGTAAAAAATGTGTGGTTTTTTTTACAAGAAAAAATAACCTACAGTGCACTAAAAATTATACTAAAATATCTGTAATGTAGAAGATAACAACTCCCCCCCCCCACTACAGACGGACATCGCCCATCGCTACATGACGGACCGTGGTGACGGTGCGCCGCGGTCTACTACGCACAGTTGTACTAAAATATCTGCAATATATCTGCAATCCGCTACAGAAGAGTAGCGGGGGGGGGGGGCATTCATGGTCCGGACGCGGCGCACGGACCGGTCCGTCATGTGGCGGTGACGCACAGTTGTAATTTACCGATCGGTCAAAAGTCATTTTGATTACAATTTTCAGGGATAAAGAATAATTTAGCTTATAACACTTACCTGTCCACAACAGCAGTGTCACTGGCGAACTTCTCTTCCTCATTGTCAGACGAACATGACGCTGGTCCGCTTGTTACGACTCGTGGTTCTGGTCACGCAACCCGGTCAAACCATGATTCCATTATTGCAGTTTTGCGCTTCCATGATTGTGGTTTTGGCGAACGATTTTTCAAAACAAATAAGAACAGTAGTAAGAAAAAAAGACTGCCGAACGCGTGTGTGTCACCCAGCGGCTTACACAAAACAGATTTTACGCACGGGACGTACACTTTCAATTGTCGAACTTCTCTGCTTCAATTGGCTCGCTGTATTCGCAGCCGTTGGTAGGCGGGTCCTTCTTGCTAGGTTTTCAGTCATTGGTTCTTCACGGTTTCAGAAACCCAATTCAAGGCTCTTATTAGTCGAATGAGAGGTCAGTCAAATCTAAACCAATCAAAGCACTCCTTTGGCTTTCTGTTCGCGGCTGTGTCTGTAGTGGAATAACGGAAATGCAGCTTTTTTTTCAGTGCGCTCTGAGATGCACAGTGTGCATCGTAGTGTGCACTAGGACGCAGAGACGTGACCACCCGCGGTATCCCGGAGTGCAAGAGGTTAAAATACATCCTGTAAAATGGTGCACACATAAAAGATCACATCTAAGACACTGAAGGCCTGTTTCATTGACCATGTTTAAATTATTCTTCTACTCAGACTTAGTTGCAAAATATGAGAAAAAGTGTTGCAAATTTAGGAGAAAATTTCTGAAATTTTTTTTATGAGAACATCATCTCAAATGTACATGGAAAAGCCTAAATTTATCAGTTTAAAGGGGTCATTGACTGCACTTTTTCCATTTTAATAGCTCACACATATCTTAATGAAGTGCTTGTGACATATTTAGTTCACATTTTCTTTAATTTTTTTAATTATCGAAGCAATTTTTTTTTTTTTTTTTAGTTGTCCTGGCTTTCTTGAAAAGCTCCGATTTAAAGCCTGTCACTTTAAGAAACATATTTCACCTGTTCAACTCCGCCCTCCCTCTTACGTCAGTTAGCCATTAGCTAAGTAGTTTCTAGTGTCCTTCTAGCTAGGATGAGCAGTGCTGGTTCACTGATCTGCAGTCGTTTGTGTCTCATGTCATTCCAGCCTGTCTCCCAGCAGTCTCGCTGGAATGGCACATCAAATCGCAGCCCAAGCCGAACTGCTGGATCTCAAAGTGCAGTGTCTCGCGCTGCGGGTGTCATGATCCTGAGCACGGATGGGGCCGTGCTCAGTCTCCAGTTGGAGTTTGGTCCTTTTTTGTTTGTTTTCCTCTCTCTTTATGTGCAGGCACTATGGTCCACTGTGTTTGATCTCTGTTTATTTATGGAGTGTTTGTATTCTTAGTTTTGCCTTTATTGTCCTGTCTATTTATTGTGTGTCATTTTATGTTTATGGTATTATTTACATTTTTAGGGGTTGTGTATCTTATTCTTGTTTCATTATTTAGTTTCCGGTTGTACTTTTATTTTGACAGCAGCTCGTGCAGCTTCCAACTGTCAAAGTGGTTTGCGAGCTGCACAGCAGTCACTCATTCTTTTGATTGTTTCCTCATCCACGTACCCACATCTGTCATCGGTTAATCATTGTCCATTCATCTATTTAAGGATACGGCAACAGTTCTCCCATTGTCGTGTCCTACTGTTAACCTCAGAAGTCCAGTCACACTCTGAGCGAGATTGGGTTTTCCGTAGAGGTGATGGGTGCACTCTGACCAGGTAATATTTATTCTTTTCTCCATTTCCCTCAGCCGTGAGCCCTGTTTCCCTTCGGGTGTGACTCCGGCTGAGTTTATCTTTTTCCCCAGCGTGTCCGAGCGCCTCAGCCAGTGTTTCTTCCAGGCTTTTCTTCTTCCCCCGGTTGCGAGCCCCGCTCTCCTCCGGCGCCTTCACCATCCCTTTATATGTAAGTGTAGTGTTTTATGTTATGTTCGTCTTTCTGTTAATAAATGTGCAAATTCACAGGGTGCGTTTGGTGTCCTCTGTAGCCCTTGAAAAGGCTGATTCATGACAGCGGGACTCACTTTGTTCCTCTTCCACGGGCAGCTGGGGGATGCACCATCATGAAGCGGCTCTCCAACATTGCCTGTGGAGGAGGAGCGGAGTTGTGCCATAGGCGGTTGCTGTGACCAGCGCAATCACAACGGGGCCACTGGGGTGTGGGTCATATTGGCATGGGGTATATTGTGGACTGTGGACCAGTGAACCAAGTGAAAACAGGAATGGCTATTAGGGTGACTTAGATCTGAAGAAAATAACAATATAAGCCACACTTGGTTCGAGCTTCCTGGTATTAGCTTGCAGGTTAATAGCTCAGGGGCCAATATGCTATCTTTAGCACCCCTCCATCTACATGACAGACAGCTAGGCAGGCCAATAATAGAGCAGTGGGCTGGTTCAAGGACCGCAGTGGGTGGGCTTTTTGAACACTTGAAGTAGAAGAATTACCAGGAAGAGTCAAAAAACATTTTTGGGAGTTTCTCTGAGAGGAAAACGAGATAAAGGCAGTGTGCTTTTTTTTTTTTTTTTTTTAGATCATTGACTGTTTGGAAAATTTGGGGCTAATTACATGACCAACTGACACATTTGAGACAGTTAAAACCTACAAACACACCATTTTTCAGTCAATGACCCCTTTAAAAAGTGCAAATTGGCATGGGAATAGTTACCAATGCATATAGAAAAAGAACTTACTTGAATAACAACTTTACTGTCACCAGTTTGAAGCTGTTATCTTAATTTTGCATTTTCATGTAAATGTACTACTTTTTCATCAAATAACTTTTTATCTGATACTTTTCTACTTTAAATGCCTGTACATACTCAGCAAGAACAAAGTTTTTTTTTTCTTTTTCTTGAGGTTGCAAGAACAAGAACAAAGTTATTTCTGGCAATGACATTTCATACTTCACAAGAAACTCAAGAGCAGAACTCCTGGGAAATTCACATTTCTGACCAAGCACACAATAGTTGTCAGATGTCATTCAAGAAAAAAGTTCTGCTCGGATGATGTGGCAAGGACAAGCTGCAAAAACTCCCTAACCAGGGCTTCAAGAACAAAATGACGTCATGTTTTTTCTTGCAGCCCTGGCAGAGAGAACAAATTTCTCTCTTCTTGCAGACTATGTATTTGCCTTTACTCAAGTCATTATTGATGGCTGTTTATATACTTCATTATTTAATTATAAGGCAGTGCTGTTTGTTGTGTTTTAATATTGCTTTTTGCCATTAGGATTTTATTTATCTTTTTCTACTGTCACATGTTCAAAACAAAGTCTAAATGTTTCTTTTAGCTGAGCCCAATTTCTCCTTCGTCTGCCAAGTTACCTCTATAAGAGCTAGTCTCCCATTTGCTGAAACTTTCAGTTGTGAGAAGTACAGGACAGTAACTATTAAGTATTTTTGGCTGTTTACTGCATATTCCATATAAGAGCAGGCCATAAGAAACACAGGGTACTACCACATTACATTTATCGGAGAGAATGTGTTTCAATCATTTGGCCTAGGAATTAACAGGCTAATGTTAGCATATACAAATTAGCATAATACACTTTGACAATTTTCTACGACTTACTTTTAATGTGACTCCAGAATGCAATCTTTCCCATTTTGAAAAGCTGTAGCCTACATCTTTTTTTTTTTTTTTTTTGCAGACTTTGTAGAAAGCTACTGGTAGATTTGGTCCTCATTTGGTCGCTTTTAAGCACACTGCGCGACAATCCAGTCCAGGAGGGAAGGGCTGAGGGGTGTGCATGTGAAAACTTACTCAGCAGTGTTGCCAGATAGGAAATGGAGAAATATTGTACTGTCGCTTTAAAACTATTGTATTTGACCCAAACTATCGTATGTACTAAAATAACCTGAAAAATCACAGGCTAGGACAGTGCATTTTAAAACAAAGCTATTCTATATGTATGAAAGTGCAGTAACTGAAGGAATAAACACAGAGGCTCGGCCATTTGAATTAAACAAATGTTGTATGCATTGTTACTAGGGATGGGCATAATTTACCGATTAACCGATAATTGATCATTAAGAATTTCACCGAGGAAGTTCATTTTCGTCGACAAACCGTTTTTTTTTTTTTAAACAATCCGAGGCCTAGTGTATGGCCGTCCTCAAACAATGCAATGGCAAAATTTGGGCACCAGGGGGCAACATTACACCATCGCCGTACCCTGGCGTGCCTCAGTTGATACAAGCGGGCTTCTGTAGGGCAATCGCCAAATCATTAAGCGGTTACGGCGAAGTGTTGCGTGGGACCATTTCAATTTAAAAAATGACCAGGTGTACTGCAATCACTGCAATGCAGCATACAAATATACCTCATCGACAGGGTCCATGGAACACCCTTATTACGCAAAGAAACCGCCAACAGTGGTTGCGCGCTGAGTAATGGCGGTCGTGAAGATTCTTTTTTTTTTTCAGAAACTTTATTGAGAAGGTCATGAAGATTCGGTGTACACACGTCGAGGGAAGCTGCAGGAGGCGGCGTAGTAGCTCGACGGGAAGACTATTTCGCACAAAATGGCACAAGAGAACAGCAAAAAGTTCTGCGCGGCTAGACTAAGTAACACGAGCGATAGAGCAATGAATGCGGTCTTCGTTTGTTGGGTGGCCGCTCGGCAGGGAGACAAGGTGGGTAAAACGTCTCGGCCAATCAGCTTGCGGGGTGAAACGTCTCGGCCAATCAGCTTGCGAGATTCCCGAGCCGAGCCAACACGAGAACAGAGAGAGGGCTCTCCGTGCACCTGATGTTATAATGTAGTCTACCTGCCTTGTTACGTACCTAAAAATGTTAATGATTAACCGATTATTAATCATTAATTCTCCCGACGATCGGTGAAGAAAATTTCACCGAATGCCCATCCCTAATTGTTACACACACACACACCCACACAGTGACCTGAACCTTTTTGCACAACCATTGCTTCCACCCAGTGTTGCCAGATGGGAAATGTTGAAGTGTCTTACCAGCGTCTTAAAATTATCGTATTTTGAGGAAAATTATCGCACACATCCAGTTTTCATTCTGACATGGCTCAGGACCATCTGCCACCTAAACTACTCCTAAAATGCCTCTGATAATTGAAGCAGAAACCTGTTTCATTTTTATTGAGAACTATAATTCAGTGAAATTTTTGCAGACATTTGCATGTTGCAGCAGTGACAGAAAACTTTAGTACTAATGCCAACAACAGGCTTGAACCACACAGTAAAACTGTGGTCTGCTCCCCCCCCCCCCCCCCCGCCCCATTCGTTTCTCAACCTGCCCATGATGTTGCTTACTTGTTGAGTCTGCCGTGCCTGCATTAGTGCTGTAACGTACACGAACAATGCTAGTTTTTATGGGTGAACGTACTGTACTGAATCACTCACTGGAGCTGTACTGGAAGCCAGGGATCAGCAGCTGAATCCCCCGCCTGAGCAGCAAACGAGCCCTGCCTGCTCGGTTCGGCCGACTCTCAGTTTGGTGAGTGGTAGGCAGTTGGCCCTCTAGTACAGCACTGAGTGATTTGGTGTACAACTATTTATAACAGATCTTTTTAGTTTGACTCACCACTGTTAGATATTAAGTTGAGTGTACCAATATGGTGGTGCCCTGGGTGTAGTGGGAGGTGATGCCCCACCTTTCCGGTGGTGGCGTCACGGGGAGTATAAGAAGCCATGGTGGAAGAGGCTCTGTCTCTTTGCTGTGGACCCTTGACCTGTACGGAGTGACTCCTGTTTGGTTCCCGTTCTTAGTAAATAAAATATATACAGTAAACTGTCACCTCGCCTCCTCCTCTTTTACGGACACAACATTTGGCGACGTGGATTCAAGGTATGGAGTGAGCTGCTACCGCTTTTCGGCCATTTCTGGAGGCTCCGGGAGAGCCGCCCGTGCCTTGGGCCAGGTGGTATGCAGCCTTTAAGAACTATCTGGTCGCTCTTAACCTCGGCGAGCTCAAAAAGCTGCATGCAAAAGCAATCTTGGTCCATAATCTCGGAATGGAGGGCCAGAAAATTCTTAGTACGCTAGGAGGTGGTGATAATTTTGATGATGTGGTACAACTAATGGCGGGCTATTTTCACGCCCCGGAAAACACCATAGTGAGAAGAATTCAGTTTCGACAGCAACTCCAGCGGCCAGGGGAGTCGGTGCAACATTTCGTTGCCGACCTGTGCCAGCTGGCCGGAGAGTGCCAATTCGGCATTTTAGAGGAAGAAATGGTCCGCAGCCAGCTGGTGGAACATGGTCTCAGTTCCACTGCGAGAGCACGTCTCCTGACTTTCACCGGGGAATTGACGCTGATCACCGCCATGGAGTTAGCGCAGCAGTATGAGGCAGTGGATAAGCTGGCCAAAAATCTCGGTGAAGATGAGAAGCTGCAGAAGGACGACAAACAGCGGAAGGCACTGGCCACAGACCTGGACAGTGAAGATGGCGTGAGTGATGAGGAATATGCCGTCGCTGTCAAAGTGAGGTCCGCCCCGGGGACGCCAAGGTGTTATGGCTGTGGGTCTGCTAGGCACTGTTACAAGGCAAGAGATTGTCCAGCAATGGGGAAACGCTGTGGAAAGTATGGTCTGTTCCACCACTTTGCCAGGGCTTGCAAAAATTTTGAACAAGGGGACCAAAGACCGGAGGGGAGCCCCTCCACAAAAGAACCTACGGTGGTTCACACCGTTTCACCAAGTACAGATGGACAAATTTATTGCAATGTTGAATTGGGTGGGATTGAGATACCGCTGTTACTGGACACGGGATCATCAATTTCCATATTAAACTGGCCCATGGTGAAGGAGTTTTTCCCACATTACCGGGTGAGTGAAATGGAGGCAACCTGCTACAGCTATGGCGGTAACCCATTTGACGTCGTGGGCTCACTGCATCTGTCGGCGAGGTACAAATCCACAGCGATGTGTAACGTCCATTTTGTGGTTCTTGCCAAAGGGTCGAACATTATGGGATGTGACATGTTCCATGGGCTGGGTTTCACAATAGCCAGCGGCATGTGTGAAGAGTGGTCCGGCTGCGGGCTGTGGGACCAGCCTTTTCCATCAGTGGAGGACAACGAAGTGTGGGACAGTGATTGGCCTGGGTTAAGAGAAGACGGGCCAGACTGGCACTATGGAGCACCATCGTGGGGAGGTTCCGGTGACAGAGTTCTTGTTACCCTGCATGAGGGAACTGAATGGCACGAACGGACACCTGCGCTGGTGAGTAGAGCCAGCGTGCAGGCACCTTTTGGTTCCGGAGTTCAGCTGAGTACTATCAAGGAACGGGGCGCTGCTGTGGCTGATTCAGCGAAGGAAATGAAAGAGAGTGGGGCAAGATCGAGTGGTACGATTCTCAGATGCGCCTATGAGCAGGATCCAAGGCGGATCTTGGACCGGATCTGCGGCACTCTCCGACACCGAAGAAAAGCTCGTCACGACGTGGTGGACCAAGAAAACCAGTGAGTACGCTCTTACATATTGCTGACGAAGTTTGCCCTAGGGTTGAGTCTCGGCTTGGAGGAGTCCGCAAAACACGGGACAAACGTGATGACCAGGGGCGGTTGCGGGTGGTGAAGGCCCGTGAGGACAGTTATCTACAACTGTCTGATGGATCCAGGAGGCACCCAAACAAGCTGCGGCGAGTGGGGGAGAAAAAACGCCAGCACAGCCCGTCTCCAGAGTGGAGGAGGTTGAGACGCTCTGGGAGAGAACCGCATGATGGACATCCCAGGAGTGGGCCTCAAGGGGGTCCTTAGTGGGACTTTAAAGGGAGGGGTTAGCGGAATGTTGTTTTATGCTAAAGTTACTGTCACTATAGCCTTCTGAAGCCGCGCTGCCTGTATGTGTATGTGTGAAAAGTGAAGAAGAGAGATCTGTGACATGTTAATTCTCCAGCACTGTTTGTTTAAATTGCCCATATTGTGGGGTGGGTGTGCTGGGGAGGGGGATGAAGGGGCTGCCACTAAGTTAATGTACATATTGTTCAGTTGTATTTATAATTTGATGTGTTATAGGAATATGTATATACTTTGGGATTATTTTCATTTACACACAGCCATTTTATGTTCATGGACTATGGTAAATAAGGTGGTAGACTAATTTGCCGGGCCGTGTAGGTGGTGCCAGTAGTCCACCTGGCCCCTCTAGAGTTGTTTTGTGGTATGTATGGATAGATTTTGTATATTTGTGTTGTATATTTTGATGCTTAGAGTGTGAATCAGGCTGTATATTTTGAGGAGGGCCCAATTGGTGTGCCTGCTAGTTTTCTACAGGACGGGGGAAAAATGTTACATATTAAGTTGAGTGTACTAATATGGCGGCGCCTTGGGTGTAGTGGGAGGTGATGCCCCACATTTCCAGTGGTGGTGTCACGGGGAGTATAAGAGGCCATGGAGGAAGAGGCTCTCTGTCTTTGCTGTGGACCCTTGACCTATACGGATTGACTCCTGTTTGGTTCCTGTTCTTAGTAAATAAAATACATAAACTGTCACCTCGCCGCCTCCTCTTTTACAGACACAACAGGCATGTTTCAGTGAACTGTGGATCCCATCACTAACCTCCATCGGAGGCTGCCGCTCTGCTACTGCAACACAAGTCTTCCGTCTTCTTTTCCACACAGCCTGCACACGTGAGATGATGCTTAAAAACAAACGTAGTATGTATGTACAGGATCCGTATTCTGATTGTGTTTGCTAATGTAGCCATGTAATGATTCGGTCAAATTATCGTACATTAAGAGAATTTTGAAATTATCGATCGTACATTGTACAGTGGGCAAAATTATCGTACACATATGATAATTATCGTATGTCTGGCAACACTGTTTCCACCCCTCACACTTCCGGATACCGCGTGTGGGCGCATTTAAATATCCGTTTAAAAGTTTCAGCTGCAACACAGTGAATTATGTTAAACATGCTTACAGTAGGCAGTCATACCTTACATTGTTTGAAAGCTTAGAATTTCATCTATTTAGTTATTAAAACATATTTCAGAAAAAATAATAGCACTGGATTTAAATGGAACTTTTAACCAGCTAGCATTAACATGAAATCCAATGAGTGACTCACCAGAGGAGCTTCCTTGCCATCCCTGAATGAATGATCATTCAACAAATACGGTCCATTTGTATTGCAAAGGGTCCAATAGATCCATCTGAGTAAGATTTATTGTCCATCTTGATGACGACGATGAAAACTTTCCACAAAAAAGGAGCATTTGTTTGAAAATCAGCCAAAAACGGTTAGCTTTTTATGCTAAAATGTCATCTCTGCTGGAGTCCGAGTTCCACCCTATGCAGGACATACTGGATGCACTGAGGAGCTCATTTAGCAGCAGACTACATCATCCCAGGTGCACAACCGAGAGGTTTCGTAGGTCCTTCCTACCAACGGCTGTCAGACTGTACAACCTAAGCAGGGCTGCTCGCAGAGATAGCAAAAAGACGTAACAAACTAATAGTTTTTTTGAATGCAAAAGATGCAATAGACTTACACAATGGTCCTCTCCGGCATACAACTAGGAACATACCGGTCGCTATGGAGGGTGAGAATATGTATGGGCACATAATCATACCATGTAGGATAACTAAATAGACGGTTATGCTGTTTCATCCCACCTAGCAACAATGCTCTGCACTGTGTGTGTTTATATATTTACATATTTATTCCATCTAGCTACAATGCTCAGCACTGGGTGTGTTTATGTTTATATTTATATTTATATATCTATATATTTATTCCATCTAGCTACAATGCTCCGCACTGTTTTTATATATCTACATATTATTCCATCTAGCTACATTGCTCCGCACTGTGTGTGTTTATATACTTGCATATTTATTCCACCTAGCTGCAATGCTCCGTACTGTGGGTGTTTATATATTTACATATTTATTCCATCTAGCTACAATGCTCTGCACTGTGTGTTCATATATTCATATATTTATTCCATCCAGCTACAATGCTCTGCACTGTGTGTCTGTGTGTATATATATTTTATAGTAATATGTACATATGTATATTAGCTGCTCTTGCTTGCTTGTTTTTTTTTTTCTTGCCTTCTGATTGTTGCTCTGAGTGTTGCTATCCCTGTGCTGTTGCAATCCTGGAATTTCCCCGTTGTGGGACTAATAAAGGCTTATCTTATCTTATCTTATCTTATCTTAAAAGCTTCCGCGTGGCTACTTAACCTCTGCCAAGGGCAAAATTCTGCAGCAGAGCACGTGGTTTGTTTCCGGGTTTTAGAGGCCTAGACGGGGTGGGATGAAGCGCCACTTAGGACTGCTTTTGTTAATAGTCTTAGCCCTCGCCTTCATGACAAACTCACCTGTCTTCTGGATAAACCAAAGTCACTAGATGCCCTCATTTCATTGGTCATTAAGCTAGACAACAGACTTCGTGAGCACTCGATAGAACGGTGGCGGGCGTCTGTTGCCACGTCATATGTTAACCAACCACATTCACAGTTTTCTGCCTTGCCTGCTAGCTGCCGCCAATTGCAAATCCTCGAAGCCCATGGCTATCAGGCAGCCAAAATCTACTCTTGTCGAAAAATAGTAGTAGTAGATTAGTTTATTTGACAGGGACAGTGCAATAAACATAGACAATTAATCAAAGACAATCAATCTGATGTGTTGCACATAGAGTGTATAGCTATTAGCTAATTTGCAACTCTTGTCCCTGGATGGGCTTTAGAAAAAAGAATCAAGATAAAAAATATACACAATAACCACATACATCAATGCAGAAAAATTATAAATACACAATTATAAATATTATAAATATTATAAATACACAAATATAACAGCCTGACTCACATTTAACATAAATATTATAAATATTATAAATACACAAATATAACAGCCTGACTCACATTTAACACATATAACATAACTCACATTTGCCTATTTCAGGCCTTCCTCCCTCCGTCACTCACTATAAACAAACACATTTATTCCTTCCCTTCATTCACTCTCACTTTGCAGACAATTAATTCATACATGAGTACATTCTTGTTTATTTTTCAGCCAGTTTTTAACATTTTTAGTG
Source organism: Pholidichthys leucotaenia (assembly GCA_020510985.1). Classification (NCBI taxonomy): domain Eukaryota; kingdom Metazoa; phylum Chordata; class Actinopteri; order Cichliformes; family Pholidichthyidae; genus Pholidichthys; species Pholidichthys leucotaenia. Next base: position 305,724,528 of record CM035843.1, read on the forward strand.
AATGTTTTAAAGTCCGTTATTATTTTAATTTCATTTGGCATTGTGTTCCAGATGTGACTGCCCTTTATAGAGAAAGCTGTTTGTCCAAATGTGGTTCTGCGGTGGAATATTTTACAGTTATTGTTAACAGAACTCCTGGTGGCTCTGCTGCTGTCCTGTCTTTGGACGAAACCAGCAAGTGGCTCGGGTGCTGATTTATGGAAACATTTGAACGTTAATTTCAGAAGACAGAGGTCAATGAAGCTCTCAAAACTCAATAGGTTGTATTTTTTTAAAACATTACAGTGATGCCACCTAATGGGCTTTTTGTCCAAGATTTTTAGGGTTTGATTATATAATGAACCTATATGTCTTATTGTGGAAGGGGCTGCTTGAGCCCAGACTGTCAAACAGTATGATATATGAGAAAAAACCATAGAATGCATATACAGTGCAGCTGCTTCGTAAGGTATGTAATATCTAATTAATTTAAAGCAGTTCAGATTTTTTTTTACTGTTTTTGAAATTTTCTTTATATGAAGATTAAATTTGAGTTGAGGATCTAGTACAATGCCAAGGTATTTGAATTCTGTAACTAAACTGATGTCATGATCATGTATATTAACTTTAAAATGTTGCAGGTTACATTTTTTGATTGAAAAGCACATTGAGACTGTTTTCTGAAGGTTCAGCAATAGATGGTTCTTGAGGAGCCACTCTTGGACATCAACCATACTTGTAGACAGTACATCTGCAGCCTGTGCTGGAGTCTTGGCAGCTGTGTAAATAACTGCATCATCTGCATAAAGTTGGCATGTTGCAGCTGAGCAGTGTAACGGCAGGTCATTAATAAAAATGCTGAAAAGTAAAGGACCAAGAATGGACCCTTGTGGGATACCCATGCGGTTGTTTAAAAATGAGGATTTATCCTGGTGAACTTTTACACACTGTTCTCTATTCTGGAGATAAGATGCAAACCATTCTAATGTATTTGGGGAGAAGTTAAAAGATACCATTTTGGATAAAAGCAAACTGTGGTTTACAGTATCGAAAGCCTTTTTGAGATCTAGAAAAACAGCTCCTACCACATTACCCCTGTCCAAGGACTGTTTGACGTTTTCAATAAGGCAACAATTTGCTGTTTCTGTTGAGTATCCTGGTCTAAAACCAAATTGATGTGGATGAAGAAGTAGATTGTCTTGTAAGTAGTCTATCAGCTGTGTAGCTACAACTTTTTCAAGAACCTTAGATAGGACTGGTAAGATAGAGATTGGGCGGTAATTGCATATATCGTCTTTACTGCCTGATTTATGAACTGGTATGACGACAGCTTTTTTCCAGCCAGATGGAAATGTACTAGACCTAATGGAGAGATTAATGAGATGAGTCAGTGGTTTGATTAATATTTTGCTGTGCATTTTGAGAAAGGAGGTGCTCATATTGTAGATATCATTAGTTTTTGAGTTTGACAGTGTTTTAACAATACCAGCAATTAACTTCTCATTTACCTCATCGATGTGAAAAGTATCTGTTGGAAGTATGGAATTTGTGTTGTTGAGCACATTTGGCAGCACAAAAATTTTTGTTAAGTCTTCCACAGAGCCCACAAAGTGTGAATTAAATTCATTTGCCAAAGTAGCCTTGTCACTGACGGTCTTGCCATTGATTCTAAGTTCCTTTACCCCCTTCTGATCGTTTTTTTTATTAGTTAAGTTATTTAAATGCCTCCATAGGGAACTGTTGTTACCCTTTGCATGATCTATCAGTTTATTGTAATAAGATATTTTTGATTTTCGCAGCTCATGTACCACTTTATTTCTTAAACTTTTGTACACAAGGTGATCATTTTGTAGTTTGGAGGTTAGTGATGTTTTCAGTGCATAGTCTCGCCTCTTCATAAGTTTTCTTATTTCATTATTTAACCATGGTAGGCTAATCTTCTGTTGTCTACTTTTAATTTGCTTTGAAAATTTTTCTATAGACTTTGTGATTGTTGCAGTTATAAAATTACAACAATCATCTACTTCACATGTTGACATGAGCTGCTCCCAATTTTGATTCTCTAAGTAATGTTCAAACTCCTCATTTTTTGATTTGGGGATAATAAAATTTGATTTGTCAATATCGACTCCCCCAAAATACTGTAGTCGCTTTTTAGTAAGTTTCCTGACAGCAAGAACCATGTTATGATCTGAGAGACCAGTTACAAGATTATAGGTTCTGGTTATTCTTTCTGGTTTATTAGTAAATACCATGTCAATAAGTGTTCTGGATTGTTTGGTTATCCTGGTGGGTCCTTTGATGATTTGCTGGTAATTAAATTTAGTCATGAGGCTTTTCAGTTTTTGTTTGTCTTTTTTATCAGACCAGTTGATATTAAAGTCACCATGAATTATTGTTTCTCTGTTCTTCTCAAGTTGTTTAACCAGATCACTTAATTCATTATAAAAGGAAGAGTTGTGTGACGGTGGGTTGTACACTACTGCAATGTTGAAATTCATTACCGGAGAGAGACATACATTAACAGCTAAACATTCAAGTGAAGTATTCAAATCAACCAGTTGACATTTATATTTCTCTTTGATGTAAATTAAAACAGTGGCAGCACGACAAAAATCTGCATCTGCACAGTGATCAGCCTAATCATGTTGTAATTCGGTGCCTTGATAAGTTAAACGGCTCAGCCCGCCAGTCAAGATAGGGAGAGTGACGGGAGGAGCCAATAATTCCCCTATAAATCACCTTGTTCTTCCCGTATGGATCATGCTTCAGTCCATCGAGTTTGTTGGCTCAGCTTTAATTGACTCAGGGGCTAAACAAAATTTTATTTCTGAGAGTCTGGCAACTGAGTTCAAAATTCCCTGTACCCAGTTACCTCAGCCCCAGAAGTTCATAACTTTATCTGGCCAGCGCCTAACTCAGGTCAGTAAACGCATGGTCCCAGTAACTGTTTTGACCTCGGGCACCCACCGGGAGGATCTCTCTTTTTTTGTCCTCCCAGCCTCCACTTCCCCTGTAGTGTTAGGATACCCCTTGTTGTTTACTCACAATCATGTCATTGACTGGAGTCAGGCTGCCATCCGTTCATGGAGCACCTTTTGCATGTTCACTTGCCTCCAGTCAGCAGCCTGTTCACCCTCCCTTCCACTCCAATCTCCCGACCCTGAGCCCCCTGATTTTTCCAAAGTTCCGCCTGTTTATCACAATTTGGCACCAGTTTTTAACAAAACTAAGGCCCTGTCCCTTCCCCCTCATTGGTTATATGACTGTGCCATTGAGCTCCAGCAGGGAGTGCCATTACCCACCAGTAAGTTATACAGCTTATCTGCCCCTGAGAGGGAAGCCGTGGAAAAATACATCAAGGAGTCACTTAGTACTGGTCTTATTCATCGCTCCTCTTCTGTCTTGGGGGCGGGGTTTCGCTTTGTGGGGAAGAAAGACGGCTCCCTGCATCCCTGTATCGACTTTTGTGAACTCAACAAACTCATCATCAAGGACAAATACCCCCTTCCCCTTATAAACTCTGCATTTGACCTAATCCAGGGTGCTACCATTTATTTCAAACTTGACCTTAGAAATCCCTACCACCTCAATAGAATAAGAGAAGGTGAGGATTGGAAGACGGCTTTTAAAACACACTTGGGCAAGTTCGAGTACAGTGATCCCTCGCTACTTCGCGCTTCACCTTTCGCACCCTCAGTGCATCGCGGATTTTTCAAAAATATTCATCAAAAATTCAAAATTGAGAAAAAATACATTAGAACATCACGTATCAACACGGAGAGCCCGCACAACTCAAAATCCACCTCTCTGATTCGCTGGCCAGCATCTCCCCCCTAAGAGATCGCTCCCGACTCTAGATTTTGTTCTCGTGTTGACTTGGCTCGGGAATCTCGCGAGCATCTCTCGCGAGATTCTTTTCATTCTCTCGCTCTCTCTCTCGGGAGAGAGAGAGAGAGTGAGAGAATGAACGTATGTATTATTTATATTATTTATACATTATTTTATGTATCAAAAAACTAACGAGATCAGCCTGGAATTCCACAAAGGGGGGTGACGCTACTTCGCGGTTTTTCACTTTTCGCGGTCGGTTCTGGAACCCATTAACCGCGATAAGTGAGGGATCACTGTACTGTGTTATGCCGTTTGGCCTCACCAATGCCCCTGCAGTTTTCCAGCGCTTGATAAATGATGTGTTACGGGATTTCTTGAATGTGTTCGTTTTTGTTTACTTGGATGACATTCTTATCTTCTGTCGCTTCCTCCAAGAATGTAAAGGCAGAGAAGTATGAGTTCCACACCACCTTCACCACCTTTTTGGGGTTCATCATTTCTCCCAACTCTATTGAACCAGGCCTGGCAAAAATCAAAGCTGTCACTGACTTGCCCGATCCCTCCTCGAGAAAACAGCTGCAACAATTCCTGGGTTTGGCCACTTTTTACCACCGCTTCTTTAGAAATTACAGCTGTATTGCCCACCCACCCACCACCCTGACATTCACCAAAAGCCCTTTTCACTGGACACAGGAAGCCAGTGAGGCATTTTCTGACCTGAAATCCCACTTCACTCAGACTCCCATTCTGATCCAACCAGTTCATAGTGGAGGTGGATGCTTCTGACATTGGGGTGGGGCACGGTTGGGGGCTATGCCCAGTTCCAGTTCGAGTTAGTGCTTTTCTGTTTGTTTGTTTATTATGATCTGTTGTATTTGGTCTCTGTTTGTTTATGAGTTGTCTGTATTTTTAGGTTTTTCCTTATAGTCCTGTCCATTTACTGTGTGTCATTTGGTATCTTTTGGGGTTGTGTATCATACTCTTGTTTTACTATTTAGTTTCCGGTATGTGCTTTTATTTTGACAGCATCCTGTGCAGCTTCCGCCTGTCAAACTGTTTTGTGGGCTGCACAACTGTCACGCATTGTTTGATTATTTCCTCATTCATGTACCGACACCTGTCATGCATTAATCAGTTGTTCCATTTTCGTATTTAAGGGCACGACAACATTTACCTGTTGTCGTGTCCTACTGTTTATCGCCTCAGAAGTTGCAGTTCCACTCGAGTGATTTTTGGGTTTTGCCGTGGAGGAGAACGGATGTGCTCCGACCAGGCTGGTTTATCCTTTACTCCCGTTTTTCTCAGCCGTGAGCCCCGCTACCTTTTGGGTGTGACTACGGCTGAATGTATCTCTTTCCCCCGGTGTGTTTGAGTGCCTCAGCCTGTGTTTTTTCCCCGGCTGTCCTTCCTCCTGGTCGTGAGCTCCGCTCTCCTCCGGCACCTTCATTCCCTCATTATTTGTGAGTGTAGTGTTTGTCTTCTTGTTAATAAATGTGCAAAACTCACAGTGTGCATTTGGTGTCCTTCATAGCCCTTAAAAAGTGTGATTTATGACAGCGGAATGGCCAGATCAACTGCATATCCTATGCAGACACATGTACGCTTTGACTAAATGACAAGACGCAAAAATGCCCAAATGACAAAATAAATCATTTTTATTTAAATATTTACAGACAAATAGGCAACACTGATGCAACAGTTACAGCAACACGGGTCATTCTGCTGTGTGTGTGTGTGTGTGTGTGTGTGTGTGTGTGTGTGTGTGTGTGTGTGTGTGTGTGTGTGTGTGTGTGTGAATCGTGAGGGGATTGGCACTTGGCAGTCACCACAGCGCTCCGCAAACAAAACAAGGAAGTGAAAAGCTACAAATCTGACCAGACAAAAAAAAAAAAAAAAACCCACAATACTGACGATTTAGGGGCAGATTTACTAAGGCAGTGCAAATTAGCGAGTGCGTAAATTACACAGAGCGCCTCAGGGAGTGGCCAATTTTTTCCAGTGGTCTACCAACAACACGCAAAATTATGAACACAGACGCAGTCACTTCTTTTCAATAATGCCCATCCATCCACCCAGAACACTGCAAAATTGTGCACAGGTACACCTGATGAGGAAGCGTGTCATCAACGAATGCACAGCCAGTGTGGAGGAGCATAATATAGTTTTTTAAAGTTTTGGGTTTTTTTTGTCATGAACTGAGCCAGTGTTTTCCTTTAGGCTCGGTTCTGGCCATTCTCTGTGGCTCATCTAATACAGTAATAGTATACAGTATACCAGTACCACTGTATCACACAGGGTACTACTGTGGAGGTATACCACCACTGCGGGGTAATTGGGAGTAATAACAGGGTAACACCCACTAACACCTGCGCTCGCCAAATTTTTGTGTGTAACCCTTACTAACACCCACTCACCCTACTCACTTTAGGTGTAGTACCCTTTTGGTAGTGTTGTGTTATGGCAATGTATTTACCTTAACTTTACTACCTGAGGGAAAAGGGATAATTGGGCCAGGTCAGACCGACTCTGGGTTCGTAGGAGCCTGGGAGGTGCAACAACAGATGACACATACACAGCCGTATATGGAACTTACAACTATGTATATTATTTACAAATATGTACATATAAATAAACACACAGCGCGATACAATAGAATAAAATAATCCATAAACTCCAACTTATATTTACAAAATTCACAGTCCTGTTTTGGTCCTTTCCAGGTGACTAGTGGAGTCACCTTTAGCAGTTCATAGGGTTCAGGCTTCAGCTCGCCATCCAGATTAGGAGAATCCATGCTCTGGTCAAACCAGTCCAAAGGAAAAAAAAAAAAAAGAAAGAACCTGACCTATAAAATAGGTCAGAACACAAAGAGCTTAGTCTGTAATCTAAGTCAATTTCCCCAAATCAACAAATGTGCAGAAAACAAACACATCTACCATTCAAACTCATCAACATGGTGCTACAACGATGAATAAAGTGCATTTGGAACACTTGACATCACAGGACATTTGTGCAGTGTGCTGCACCACGCTAACATCACATCTAGCACAACAATTTATCACAATTTTGCACTTTAAACACACACAGACCACAGATATAACTTTCATCATCAAGTAGCAATTAATGGCAAGGGAACTGGGATCTTTGCTAACCGTTACAGCCTTGAAAAGTAGCTTTTTCTAATGAAAAAACTAGCCGAATTTAGCATCGGCGGCTAGCGTTTTTAAGCTAGCGGTTAGCATCCACATACACAATGAATAGAAGGCACTCACCATGCCAAGTGGCTCATGCTTCAATGGAGTTCCCGCGCTCAACGGCGTCGACAACCTTTGGATCCCAATCTTAAAATTTAATAGACGGGGCATTAGAATTTGGCAATACCGCAACGTCTCATTTCTCATTTTGGTTTAGGCTTACCAATTTCAAGGATTTTATCCAGGCAAAGACTGCTACCAGCACGCTAGCGTCGCCATATCACCAAGGACTCTCTGGTCTCTCTCTCTGGTCTGTGTCTTCCGGCGTCTGGCGTGACTGACCCAAAAATGCAAGTCATCCCAGACCCAGGGAGAGAGCGCTTAACCCATTGACTGGTGTGACCCAGCAACGGCGCAGCCATTGGTTACAATAAATATCAACACACAATACTAGGAACTTTATCAGAACCTTCTAGAAAATGTTCCTATTTATGAATATATATTTATTTAAATATTCATATTTAAATTATGTATTCCCATTGTGAAATGGGTGTTTTTCTTTTCTAAAAGCGGCATCAATATTTATAATTTAATTCACGTTAAACTATCTACTCCCATTGTGAAATGAATGTCCCCCCTTCTTCTTAAAGCAGTATCGACATTCATAATTTTAATCACGTTTTTAACACTGGGTTACACTACCCCCCTTAGAATCATGCAAGTCCCTTTGCATGGGATTAGCTAAATGGTATTGACGGGAGAACTAGTGTGCATGGAAATATTCTTAAGATCTGACTCTATTAAGGCTCTGGTAAAAGCCAGGCTTGAATAATCTTAGGATCTGTCTCTGTTAAGGCTCTGGTAAAAGCCAGGTTTAATCCTTGAAACAGGGACTGGGCAACAGTTAGGAGAGGGTTTCCCAACTGACTATACTGTAGTCTTTCTGGCTGGGAGGTTGTCCTCTCGAAACGTCTCACAGTCTTTGGGATCTCTTTTTCAGGTTCTCTGTCTTCCGTAGGTTCATCACAGGTACTTTTATCAGGTGAGTTGGTTTCACTTTCAGTTCAATTGTCATTGTTTGATGGTCCCAAATATATTTCAGTTTCCTCCAGGTTTCCATCATTCGGTAAGTTGTCGCATCTAGGTGAAGTGACATTTTCTATTTGGTTGTCATTCTCAGGTAAGTGAGTTTCAGCAGAAATGTTTCCTTTAAAGAATGTCTTTGGATGGGGAATTTCATAAACTCGAGTGAGCTTTATGGGCGTTTGGATTGGTTCTTCTCTGTACCAATAAACATCTTCATTTTCCGGTTCTGAATTCTCACATTCCTCACTTTGTTCAGGTGATTGTCTTGTCTTAGGTTTGCAGACACGTTTTGGTTGGACAGGTTCTTCTTCAACAGGGGCAAGAAAACCACAGGGAAGCAAGAGGTCACGGTGAACGGTGCGAACAGGACCATCTTTTGTCTCAGATCTTATAGTGTAAACAGGCAAGTCACCTGCTTGGTTCACCACAATGTGGATTTCAGCTTCCCACCTGTCTGCTAGTTTGTGCTTGCCTCTGAGGCGGACTGCACGTATCAAAACTCTGTCACCTGGTTCGAGTTTTGAGGGTTTCACTCACATATCAAATCTTGTTTTGTTTTTTTCAGCCATCTTGTTAGCATTTTCTGTTGCTAGTTTGTAGCTTTCTTGTAGAGTTGTCTTCAGTTTTTCAATGTACTGGGAATGTGACTTGAAACTTCTGTTGCGAAACTGGAGCCCAAATGCAAGGTCGATGGGCAATCTCGGCTGATGACCGAACATTAACTCATACGGGGCAAAACCAGTAGTGTCATTTTTTGTACAATTGTATGCATGTACAAGTGGTTTTACATAGTTGTGCCAATGAGATTTGTTCTTTTCCTCCAGAGTACCCAGCATGCTCAATAACGTTCTATTGAAACGTTCTACCGGGTTACCTCTGGGATGATAGGGTGTCGTCTGGATTTTGCGAATGCCCATGATTTTGCAAAGTTCTTTTATGATATGGGACTCAAAATCGGGACCCTGATCACTATGTAATCGTTCGGGTATCCCGTAGTAGACTATAAAGTTGTCCCAAAGTGCCTTTGCAACGGTCTGAGCTTTCTGATTGCTGGTAGGGATGGCTATAGCGTATTTTGTGAAATGATCAGTTAACACGAGCACATCCTTTGTGTTGCTTTGATCGGGCTCAATGGACAGGAAATCCATACAAACAAGTTCAAGCGGTCGTGTGGACTTGATATTGACAAGCGGAGCAGCTCGCTCTGGAGCGGTTTTACGTCTTACGCAGCGATTACATGTCTTGATCTTTGGCTTTGAAAGACTGAATCGCGGAGCTGTTCAGGTAAGACGAACTGGTAAGTAACATTTCCTCCGTCTTGACGAATGCGGTAGAGGATGTTATTGCACATTTCAAGTCGACCGAGTTCTCTGAGTAACAAGTTGATGTTAGGAAGTTCAGTTCGTGCCATTGGTGGAACTTTTAGCCCAGTTTCAATTTGTGCAATCATTTCTCTTAAACAGGGGTCAGTTCTTTGTTCGTTTTTGATCTGTTCAGGAGTCATGTGGGGTACAACTGGAAGACCACCACAGCCATCTTCATCGGTGTAGTCATCTGGAATGGCGGCTACAGAGATGGCTAACGAGTGAACCAAAGGGAAGGTGTTGTCTGGAGAGCTACAGACAAGGTGTTTTTCACATATAGCAGACACTACCTCAGAACTTAAACTGTTCTCAGGAAGAGACAAGTGAGTTTGAGTGAACTGCTGTATGCGGTCAAGCTCCTTTTGGGCCACTGCGTCATCAAGTAACTCACCATGTGGCCGTCTCGAGAGGCCATCTGTATCTGAGTTAAGCTTGCCTGCTCTGTATTGGAGCTTAAAGTTAAACGTTGACAGAGCAGCTAGCCACCTATAACTCATGGCATCCATCTTAGCAGTAGTTAAGATGTACGTCAGGGGGTTACTGTCTGTCACGACAGTAAAATGATTGCCATATAAATAGTCTGCAAACTTCTCCGTTACTGCCCACTTTAGAGCCAAAAATTCCAATTTATGGGCGGGGTAACGGGACTCACTTCTAGACAACCCCCGGCTTGCATAAGCTATGACCCTAGTCTGGCCCTCCTGCTCTTGATAGAGGGCGGCGCCAAGCCCTGTAGTGCTGGCGTCAGTATGGAGTGTATATGGCAACTGAGGGTCAGCGAAACCCAGGACAGGCACAGTACTGAGCTTTTCAATGAGGGTTTTGAATGCAAGATCACAGGAAGAGGTCCATCGCTCGCCAAACGGTGTCTTCGGGTCGTGGTACTGGGCAAGCTTAGCTTTGGGCTTTGTGCTCTTTTGCAAAGGAGGGTAGCCTGCTGTTAAGTCAGTGAGGGGCTTAACGATGCTGGAATAGTTCTTAATGAACCACCTATAGTATCCTGAAAAGCCTAAGAACGAGCGGAGCTGTTTGAGATCACGGGGCACAGGCCAAGTACTTAGGGCTTTCACTTTTTCGGGGTCGGTCTCAACTCCTTTACTGGACACAATGTGACTGAGGTATCTGACAGAAGTTTGAAAAAATCTGCATTTCTCAGGGGACAGTTTAAGCCCATACTCTTTTAGGCGATTAAGAACTTTCATTAAGCGAGCCTCATGTTCTTCGGGCGTCTTGGAGAATACAATGATGTCATCGAGGAACACAATCACCTCATGCAGATTCATGTCGCCCATACATTTCTCCATGAGGCGCTGGAACGTGCTGGGGGCGTTTGTAATGCCTTGGGGCATTCTATTGAATTCCCAAAAGCCCATGGGACATATGAACGCCGTCTTTGGTTTGTCCAGCTCCTCTACCTCAATTTGGTAGTACCCCGACTTTAAATCAAGGACGGAGAACCACTGCGAACCGGTCAAGGTGGAAAACGTTTCCTCCAAGTTGGGGAGGGCATAAGCATCTTTTACAGTCTGCATGTTAAGCTTCCTGTAATCAATACCAAGGTGGACATCGCCATTTTTCTTTCGCACCACTACAATAGGCAAAGAAAATGGGGAAGTGGACTCTCTTATCACGCCTGCTTGTTGGAGTTCTCTGAGATGCTTACGGACCGCTTCCAGGTCATTTGGATGTATGGGACGTGCTCCGTGTTTGAACGGTGTTTCATCTGATAATTTGATTATGTGTTTCACTTGATCCATTTTGCCAAAGTCAAGATCGTTTTGTGCAAATACTTCAGGCATTTGACTGAGTCTTTCTGTTAGGCGCTCTTTCCATTCAGCGCTAATGGGGGAAGAGTCAAAGTTGAACTTCAGAGTGGACTTTGGTTCAGTTTTGGACTTTGCAACTTTCACGGAGTGTTCTTGTGATAGGACTTGTTGATATGCACAGATTTCTCCAATGACACACTTCTGAGGGATTGTCACGTCATGTTCCGATTCATTGGTGAGTATAACTGGAACAAGGTAAGGTGCTCTTTCAGGTAAGTCTATGAGACATGGTTTTACTAGGATACCACCAGGTAAGGCTGACATTAACGGGTGTTCTAACAAGACAGATCTTTCACTGTTGCCGGCTGACACAGCTACAGTGCCATCTAGAATAACTGTTTGGCCTGCAGGAACTAACTGTGGCTCTTTGTTGCGCATGGTCACTAAACCAAGGCTAGTGTCTTTGGACTGTCTGTGCCGTAGCTCAAGGACTTTTAACACTGCCTTATAACCAAGTGACATGGTTGGCTGCAGTTCAGAACATGCATCAGAATACAGCTCGTAAAGTACATCTAATGTGTTTGTCCCTATTAACACCAAGGACTGATCAGTTGCACGTACATCAGGAACCACTAAGGCAAGTGTTGGCACTTCGGCTTCAATACCGAAAAAGTCTTTTGGGAAAGTGACAAGCATTTCAATGTAGCCTAAATAAGGTACATTCTGACCGTTAGCTCCCGCCACTTCTAACAGCTCAAAAAGTGGCTTAATCTCATGGTTGGATAAGTACCGTCTGTAATAGGACTCAGGGACAGTAGTCACCTGGGAACCTGTATCTAATAAACAGCTCACAGTACAGCCATTCACTTTCACTTGTGCTGTACTTTTTGTACCAATTAGACCATTAGGAAAGTTAAAGGGGCCTGTTTTGTAGTGTGACTTCAGTTTAGCACGTGTCTTGAATGGAGCTTTTGGTTTGGGACGGGTCATCTCTGAACTAGCCTCTGTTTGTCCCACAACAGGGGTAGACTTCAGTTGTAAAGAAGATTGGGGGTTCTGACTGTCCCAAATCTGTCTTTTTACTCTTAGTTCTTTGCGTTTTGCAGCCACAAGCGCAGGGTTTGGCTCTGACTCACAAGTGGCTACAATATGCCCATCTTTGCCAAAGCGGAAGCAATACCATGGTCTGGGCCTAGTACTGGGACGGCTGGACGAAGGTAAGTTTTCAGGTTTGGCATGGTCAGGTTTTTTATTTCCAGATTTCTTAGTTGGGTCTTTCCTCGGTGGTGCTTGTTTCTGTTGTTTCACGACAGCAGCTAATTGGCTTTTTAGATCAGCGACTTGCTTTTTCAGTTCTTTCAGACTGTCAGATTCTGCTTCACTATTTGTACTTGTTTCGGTGACTGTCTGTTCGTAGGAGGCTGCTTTTGGTTTTGTGGTGCCCGAGTGTTTTTTCATGCGGGTGTTTTTAACTTCTTGTCTGTTTTCGACAGTGCAAAGGTGAAGCAATAACTCTGCATACTCAGGTGGATGTTTATCTTTTAGTTCCAGCTGTAGCTCTTTTAGATTGTCATCCCAACAGCCACTGTTAAACTGCTTAAGAAGCTGTTTGTTCGCTTCCTGGGGCTCCAGACCGCCTCTACGCACTGTGAGATTGAGCGCCACCTGCAAATGATGCAGATATGCAGAGGGTTTTTCTCCAAAATTTTGGAAAGTGTTCATGAATCGCACAAGCAGTTCCTCACCGTCTTCAACAGTCCCAAAAGCTGAATCCAACAGCTTAAGATAGTCGGCAGGGGTGGCTTCAGGCCCAAGAGAGTGAATAACATCAGACGCAGGAGCAAGAAGACTTTCAAGGATCCTGCGAGATTTTTCCAAGTCAGACAAAGAAGTATCTTCCATCATCAAGTCAACATGTAAACGCCATGTTTCATAGTCAGCTTCAGTATACGGTCTTGGCATTTTGCCAGAGAAAGCTCTGATTCTCCAAGAGGAATGGGCATTTGACGGCTTCTCTGCATGTTTAATGACATGCTTGACTACGATTTTCTGAACCTCGGGTGGGTTAAAATCAGCTGGACTCAACATTTGAGGTGTTAAGTTTGGTCTAAGAGAGCTTTGGAAGAGTGCTTGAGTGGTTTTAAGGGTGCGAGGCACTTCAACTTGGAGTTGAGGAGAGACCACTTTGTGTGGGTTCTACAGTAAGGGAAGCAGGATCAATGTCAGCAGAGACCGTTTCAGCTGTCTCAGCAGCTTCAATAGACTTCCCTATTGTGGACATGACCTCCCGCAACACCTCTTCAAAACCTTTTCCACTTAGCTTAGCTAAACCCCTCAGGTTGCTAAGATAAGCCTCAGTAACACTGCCCCCTACAGTTTTAGTGTAGACATCAGTTAGAGCTTGAATGCAGTATTTAACCTCAGGATTGTCAATGGATGAAAAAGAGCACGGCAATGTAGGTGCTAATGCTTCAATGCTTAATCCAGACTCGAACTCTACAATATGACTTTTGCCAAAGTCAGATGAGTTATCATTAATACTGAGCACCCTACGGATAGTGCCATGTTGCTCTAGAAACTCAAAAACGTCTGTGTCTCTTTCTTTATCAACAACACCACTGACAATGACTGCATTAGGAATTTTAACACCATGTTTTTCCACAAAATCCATTTTGGCCGTATATCAACTGTTTAGTCAGGGGTCAAAACAGAATTCATTACTGTTGTGCAACGCTCCAGGCTCCTGGCTGTCTCGCCAAATTTTTCTAATACAGTAATAGTATACAGTATACCAGTACCACTGTATCGCACAGGGTACTACTGTGGGGGTATACCACCACTGCGGGGTAATTGGGGGTAATAACAGGGTAACACCCACTAACTAACTAACTAACTAACTAACCTGCACTTATATAGCGCTTTTCTAGTCACAAAGACCACTCAAAGCGCTTTCATTAATACTAACCCTCTATTCTAAGGGCCTATAGGAAACAAATATCTAGGGACAATTTAGAACAGCCAATTAACCTAACACCTGCGCTCGCCAGATCTTTGTGTGTAACCCTTACTAACACCCACTCACCCTACTCACTTTAGGTGTAGTACCCTTTTGGTAGTGTTGTGTTATGGCAATGTATTTACCTTAACTTTACTACCTGAGGGAAAAGGGATAATTGGGCCAGGTCAGACCGACTCTGGGTTCGTAGGAGCCTGGGAGGTGCAACAACAGATGACACATACACAGCCGTATATGGAACTTACAACTATGTATATTATTTACAAATATGTACATATAAATAAACACACAGCGCGATACAATAGAATAAAATAATCCATAAACTCCAACTTATATTTACAAAATTCACAGTCCTGTTTTGGTCCTTTCCAGGTGACTAGTGGAGTCACCTTTAGCAGTTCATAGGGTTCAGGCTTCAGCTCGCCATCCAGATTAGGAGAATCCATGCTCTGGTCAAACCAGTCCAAAGGAAAAAAAAAATAAAGAACCTGACCTATAAAATATGTCAGAACACAATGAGCTTAGTCTATAATCTAAGTCAATTTCCCCAAATCAACAAATGTGCAGAAAACAAACACATCTACCATTCAAACTCATCAACATGGTGCTACAACGATGAATAAAGTGCATTTGGAACACTTGACATCACAGGACATTTGTGCAGTGTGCTGCACCACGCTAACATCACATCTAGCACAACAATTTATCACAATTTTGCACTTTAAACACACATAGACCACAGATATAACTTTCATCATCAAGTAGCAATTAATGGCAAGGGAACTGGGACCTTTGCTAACCGTTACAGCCTTGAAAAGTAGCTTTTTCTAATGAAAAAACTAGCCGAATTTAGCATCGGCGGCTAGCGTTTTTAAGCTAGCGGTTAGCATCCACATACACAATGAATAGAAGGCACTCACCATGCCAAGTGGCTCGTGCTTCAATGGAGTTCCCACGCTCAACGGCGTCGACAACCTTTGGATCCCAATCTTAAAATTTAATAGACGGGGCATTAGAATTTGGCAATACCGCAATGTCTCATTTCTCATTTTGGTTTAGGCTTACCAATTTCAAGGATTTTATCCAGGCAAAGGCTGCTACCAGCACGCTAGCGTCGCCATATCACCAAGGACTCTCTGGTCTCTCTCTCTGGTCTGTGTCTTTCGGCGTCTGGCGTGACTGAGCCAAAAATGCAAGTCATCCCAGACCCAGGGAGAGAGCGCTTAACCCATTGGCTGGCGTGACCCAGCAACGGCGCAGCCATTGGTTACAATAAATATCAACACACAATACTAGGAACTTTATCAGAACCTTCTAGAAAATGTTCCTATTTATGAATATATATTTATTTAAATATTCATATTTAAATTATGTATTCCCATTGTGAAATGGGTGTTTTTCTTTTCTAAAAGCGGCATCAATATTTATAATTTAATTCACGTTAAACTATCTACTCCCATTGTGAAATGAATGTCCCCCCTTCTTCTTAAAGCGGTATCAACATTCATAATTTTAATCACGTTTTTAACACTGGGTTACACTCAGGTATCAGGTTATTTATGTATTGTGTCATCTTTTGAGTTCTTGTTGTTTTTATGTCTTTGTGCTTTTCTTTTCCGTGCCTGTAGCCATTGTTCTGGCCAGCGGCTGTTAGGCAGCCTCTTTGACCTACATTCTTGTGGGCGTTGTCTAACATCCGCCGGTCCGACCACGCCCCCTCTCTCTTGACAGCCAGCTGATTCTACTCCGGTGATTGTCATCCCCGTGGCTCGCCCAGGTGTACTCAATTTGTGGAACCAGCAATGCTTGTACTTAAGCGGCATTTGCCAGTCAAACATTGCTGGTCCATTGAATTGTCTGCTGATGTACATAGTCGTGTGTGTACTGTGTGCCACGAAGTGTTGCCACTTCCACTTTAGCCGTGGTTCTCCTGCGTCCTTCAAGCGATGTCGGCTCTGGGACGCTCTTGTGGTTAAATCGCTTCTCCTCATGCGTTCGCTGGGCGATACCGGCCCAGGGACGCCACTTGTAAGTTTCTTTGTATTTTTGTATGTCCTCACCTTTTGTGGAACTGTTTGTCTTTACTTTAATAAATGTGTTGTAGTGTAACCCAGTGCGTAAATCCATCCTTCCTTCCCCTCCTCTGTGCACTGCGTAAAAGCGCATGAGGATGTCCTTGACATTTTAAAGCTTTTGTTTAAGTGCAAACCCCAGTAAAATAGTTTATATTTGTTCATCATATATCAAAGTTTTGATTTTCATTTCACATGGCAGACTCCTTTGTGTAATATGTATAAATAAAGGACTACTCAAGAATAAATTGATTATTGACCAACGTTTTTATTTTATTAACACAAGAACCGTCAAGATGATCTGAGGGAGACTCTGGGGTTTTATTATATGAATAACTTTGTTTTAACAAAATCTGCAGGTCTCTCAGTCCATGACTTTTCATAAATACTGTATGTGCATTTTATCTTTACTGACGTCTGAAACATAATAAAATTAAACGCACATGATTTCACTTATTCTTCGGACAGCCACAGCAGAGACTGTTGCCATTGAGTTACTACGATGTTGCAATGTCGGGGGATGTACATGGATGCGTGCTTCTTTTGTCCACTCCAGGTAGGAAGGGCTGTACTGTTTTATGGATATGAATTCATTGATTAGGAAAGATTTTTCATTTTATTTATTTGACCTTTATTTTACCAGGTAAAATATTTGAGAGAAATTCTCACCAGGGATGTCCTGGTGTGTCATCGTATGTACTTAATGTTTGCTTTTATTTTTGTACTTAATCTTAATAGTGGAGAGATTTTGTCCCAAGATGTAAAGTGCATTATAAATGAAATAAATTATTATTATTATTATTATTATTATTATTATTATTATTATTAGGCTTTATATAAACAAATGAAATTTTAAAAAATCCTCTTCCAGCTGATGTCCAGTTCAGCACAACACCGATCTCTGTGAGATCGTTTCTGTTCACATTAACCTGTTCTGTCATGTCAAATCAAGTCATGCGCAGGGAGAGCATCTCTCTCTCTGGCCATGTGCCCTTGGTTCACCGGCGATCACCGTCATCAGGTGCAGATGAATTAAGACAAGCTTTTTTTGGATGTTAAATCCTGGAACATTTAGCAGGACACTGACAACCGCAAACCTTAATAAATCACCTTGCGCCAGTCATTTAAATACTCTCCTTCAAATTTGCGAGTTGACATGACAACTCCCACAAATACATATGTAATGAGGCCAGGCGCAAAATTAACATAGTCCACGCCTTTCCACCGCTAACTTTGCCCTGTGCCCTTTAGTAAATTTCAACAGTAGTTTTTTAACACCAAAACAGGGTTTTACGATGGTGCAGCAAGTTAGTAAATCTGCCTCTTAATGTTTAAAAAATTATACTATAATGTTGCAGTAATTGCGTAGCTCTAAAGGATAATTCGGCATATCGATGGCTGAAATGCAACACCTCCTATTTGCAGAATTTTCTGATTTGCGGATTTCACTTTGGATGATGAGAACAAGGAAGGCTGTTTATATCTGTCTGCAAGACAGTTCCGCTCTTTATTGTGACAGAAAATTATTCTGATGGAAAAAAAATAGCATAGCATTCTGCAAGAAAACAAAATGTTTTTTTTTAGTTTTCTCAAAAAGTGCATTTTTCAGACAGGAGGTTTTGTGTTTTGGCCATCGATATGTGGAGAACACGAGGTGCATGGGTGCACAGGGTGGGGGGGCAACCAGACCGGCTCATCGTAGTCCTTGCAGGGAGCCAAGCCCAGCCTGCCCAATTAATGGGATGGAGTCTCGGCAGCTGCTTCACCTGTGCTTCACCCGTGTGCTACCGCTGTCCTTTGCGGCACCGCCGGTTCAACATGGCACTCCTCTCGGTGCATGGCTATCTAAAAATAAAAAGTTAATAATAATGCCACCATATTTGTGGAGCGGAATGGCCAGATCAATTGCATATAATATGTGGACACATAGTATACACGCTTTGACTAAACAATGATTGTGACAAAAAAATGCCCAAATAACGAAACTTTTTATTTACTGACAAATGGGCAACACTGATGCAACAGTTGCAGCCAAACAGGTCATTCTGAGTATAATAATGTTGCGTGTTTTGTACTCATAATATTGCTAAAATATAAAAGGATGCACTACAATGGGTTTCAAATATTTGTAAACATGTCCTCTTATAGTACTGCATGAGTTTATTGATGATAGACTATACACTACACATATAATCTAAAACAATTATAATGATGACTGAACAATTCTTATTCCCCAAAGTGCAGGATGCAACACTTATGAATACAACACTTATGTTTGCTCTCTACATGTCTGTTCTTTTCATCTTCTCTATCCCCTCACCCCCCAGCCAGTCGCAGCAGATGACTGCCCCTCCCTGAGCCTGGTTCTGTTGGAGGTTTCTTCCTGTTAAAAGGGAGTTTTTCCTCTCCACGCTTGCCAAGTGCTTGCTCACAGGGGATTGCCTGATTGCTGGGGTCTTTCTGCAGTTGTGGGGGTTACCCCTACAGTTGAAAGCACTATGAGATAACTATTGTTGTGAAATGGCACTATATAAATAAAGTTGAATTGAATTGAATAACTCGTAAAGGATCACATAAATAAGTCTGACAAACAAATAAACAAGGGTTCTTAAACAGTCGCTAATATTGGATGTCCCATTCATTTTCAGTAAATCTGTAATTAATATTCACACAATCAAATAAATCTTCGTGTTCAGTCACTTGTATATTTGTCAAAGTCTAACATATGTGACTGCCTACATATAGGCTACACCTCTTTGTATTCCACTTTCAAACACAGCCGACATTTGGGCCTGTAAAGGCAAAGGGCATTTGGGCTACCTGTTTTCAGAGAAGAATACTTGCTTTCTACGGGTATGCACTAGTACAGGGGTCGGCAACCTTTACCACTCAAAGATCCATTTGGACCCATTTTCCACAGAAAAGAAAACACTGGGAGCCACAAAACCCTTTTGACATTTCAAATGAAATAACACTGCATACAATGTTTTTCTTTTTTTTTGCCTTTATGCTATGGATAAACAAACTCTAATGTGTTGCATTTATGAAATCAATGAATTCCTGCAGAGAAAACAAAATTACATTTCTGCATGCAACAAAAACATTTTGAACTCCGAAAAAAAAGACGTTGGGTTGAAGGTTACTTTCAAGTAAAATACTCAATGTCTATTTGAGATTTGAAACAAGCTTATGTTTGTTTTAATAAAGTTCATGCTGGAGAACACGTGCCCACATGCATATGTGCATCCAAAGATCGATAGAACTCCAAGCGCATACTTTTTCATGTTCACATAAATGTATGGGATAGCATTCCATGTTTCGAAAACAAGTTTGTCCGGTTTGGGGAGGTTTTCAATATCACTCTATTTGTGATTCTGAGCAAGAACAGCCTTCTGACGGGCAACATCTTCAAGGTCTGCTGTCAAGCGTTTAAACTTGTCAGCTATGTTGGCCAGTTCCATCTCAAGATCAGGTTGACTCACACCTGCCAAAACAGTATTCAGTAGGGATGGATCGATGCTTAGGGGAGTGACAGGGAAGGATAATGTGTTTTTTTCCTCTCTGTACTCACAGAATCATTTCCCAAACGATGTTTGCATTGTGATGATTGCAGAACGTAAATACTCCGAATTTATCACGTTGTGAGCTTGTTTGAACTCTCTCAAATTGGGGAAGTGAGACAGTATACCTTTCTGTAAATCTCTGGCAAGCACTGTCAACTTGAGCTCAAATGCCAAAACCTCCTCCAACATGTGCAGGGCTGTGCGTCCTTTCCCCTGAAGAGCTGTGTTCAGCGTGTTCAGGTGCGCTGTCATGTCTACCATGAAGTGCAGCTTTTCCAGCCACTCTGGCTGTTCCAGCTCAGGAAAGGTGAGCCCTTTGCTGCCCAGGAAAGTTTTCACTTCTTCCAGACATGCGGCAAAGCGTTTCAGCACTTCCCCTCTGGACAGCCACTGGACTTTGTTGTGCAGCAGGAGATCAGAATATGTGCTTTCCAGCTCTTCCAGTAACATACGGAACTGATGGTGATTTAAACCTTTTGCCATTATTTTATTGACAATCTGAATGACAACATTCATTACTTCTGTGCATTCCAGAGGAAATGTTTGAGCACACAGTGCCTCTTGGTGCAGGATGCAGTGAAAAGTCAGCAGCTTTCTGTCCAGCGACTTCTGCAGTAAAGCCACAAAGCACTTCTGCGCTCCTGTCATACTTGGTGCCCCATCAGTAGCCACTGACACCAGGTGGGTGGTGTTTATTTCTTTAGCTCTTAAACAATTCAAGACAGCCTCACAGATGCCCCATCCCCCCGGCCTTTTAGTGGTATTAACTCAATCATTTCTTCCTGTGGCCCAGCAGAGTTTACATACCGGCAGAACAGCGCTATTTGTTCAATATCACCTTTGTCTTTAGACTCATCACAGGCAATTGAGTAGGCCACAGCTGAATTGATGTCTTTAATTTGCTGTCTGGTGATGTCTTCTGCCATTTTTATGGTTCTGTCTTTGACAGTCTTTGCAGAGAGGGGCATATCCCTGATTTTCTGCACAATTTCACTCTTGTTTTTAAAGTCCGTGAATAGATGTTCTGAAATCTTAATGAAAGATTCTTTTATATATTCTCCATCTGTGAACGGCTTCCCATGCCTGACTATTTCCTGAGCGGCTGCAAAACTAGCACATGTAGTTGAATTTGCATACTTCATCCACTTCTTGAAATGATTTTTGCTCTGATCAACCTTCCGCATCAGTTCCGAAACGGCTTTTTTTCTCTTATCTCCATCGGGATATTTTTGATCAAAGACTGCATGTTTATTCTGGAAATGTCTTGCGACATTTGACATTTTGTTGTTTGCTAGATTCTCATTACATATTAAGCATACTGGTAAACCAGTCTCATCAGCAATGAAAGCAAATGAATCTGCCCACGTAGCATTAAACGTTCTGTTTTCTTCAGACACTTCTCTTTTCTTAGAATTCTCCATAGTTGGCCTACCTGGGGTCGAAAAGTTAAAGAAATCGCACACCGGCGGGTGTCGGACATTGGCGGTTGTATGAAGAGCGACAAAAAATTATTATTATTTAGATTTTACAAGAGCACCATAATCTTCAAATTTAGAATTACATTTTAAAAATTAACAAACTAAAATAAAATACATTTTAATTAAATACTCATTATTTATTTTCCAAAGCCACAGGGAGCTGCAGCAGAGGGATGAAAGAGCTGTGGGTTGCCGACCCCTGCACTAGTAATAATAATAATAATAATAATGGATTGCATTTATATAGCACCTTTCATGATACCCAGAGCGCTTTACAATGAGTCCATTGTTGACTCACTCCATAGACAGACAATGGTAGTGGTAAGCTACTGCTGTAGCCACAGCTGCCTTGGGGCAGATTGACAGAAACGTAGCTGCCAATTCTCGCCAACAGCCTCTCCGACCACTACTGAACATTTATACACATTCATATTGTAACATTGGGGCTTTTGGGGGGCTTTTTCCCAGCATGGCTTGCCAGTAGAGACATTATTTTCGTGTATGTTTAGTGTTATTATTGTGTTATTATACTGCTGTGTCATTATAACTGCGTTATAATGACCTAGCAGTGTTATAGGTAGAATTAGAGCAGGAGCAATTATGTGTTGTGTAACCCTGATATAAATGGAGGTTGGTGAGAATGACCTCCCCTCCTGTCTGTGTTCGTGGTAGTGTTTAATAAAGCCTGTTGTGTCGCAGCCATCTGCTCTCTTTCTTTGTGTGAACCTCGCATATGTCACACTGGTGTCAGAAGTGGGATCATGGAACAGATGGAAGCCAGGATCAGAATGGAGATCCAGCAGCTGGAGCGACTCATCGCTCAGCTGGCGACGGACGATGGAGCTGAGACACCGACCCTCGGAGCCGCTCCCCGGGACGAACGAAGCAGCAGACCCGATGGGACCAGCGTACCCCGCCTTCTGCCTTTTTCAAGGCAGAGCGGGATGAGCAGAGCAAACCAGCCCCGCTTCCCGCCCTTTTCAGGGCAGGACGGGCCGGCGAATCCACGGCGACCAGGGGTGGCGATCGACCGGAAGGCGACCGTCCCATCCATCCGCCAGCGGGCCAAGATTCTCCGCTTCAACGGCGAGACCCTGCTGGATGACTACCTGGTCCAGGTCGAGCTGGCTGCCGCGCTGAACAACTGGTCACCAGAAGAAACAGCCATGCAGGTCGCGCTGGCCTTGGAAGGGAGGGCTCTCTGCACGCTGTCTGACCTCCGGCCCGAGGAGCGCTGCAGCTGGCCAGCGCTACAAGGAGCACTCCGGAGACGGTTTGGGAGAATGGCCAACACCGAGCACGCCCAGGAACAGCTGGCCAACCGCCGTCGAGGCAGCCAGGAAAGCCTAGGAGCCTATGCGGCGGACATACGGCTGCTAACACGGCACAGCTACCCGGACTTCGCACCGGAGGAGGTGGAGAAGCTCGCCCTCCGGAACTTCATCCAAGGTCTCCACCCAGCCCAGCTCCAGAGCCATGTCCGGATTAACGCCGTGAGCGACTGGGAGACTGCGGTGGCAGAAGCAGAGCGGGTGGAGCCGCTGATGAATCATACAATCGAGGCGTTGACGCCAAGACAGAGAACCTTCCAGGCCATGGCTGATAGCGAGGAGGAGGAGGAGGATTTATGGCAGACCACGGCAGCGCGTCCACGGAGAAGACGGCCATGGCGACGTGAGGAAGGGTGCTTCCGCTGCGGAGAGCCAGGACACATCGCACGACCGTCGCGAGCAGAAATAACGCAGCGATGCACAGCTCCTCCTCGGATGATCAGGCAGCCTCCCCCAGCGATGATGTCACAGAGGTTCTTGGCACACAGCAGCTGCAGAGTGAGCAGGACAGAGACCCAGTCATTTCTTGGGTTCGGCAGTGGCTGGACGCAGGCCAGCGGCCCGCCTGGGAGGTTGTATCGGCACTGGACCCAGAGACTAAGGCCCTACATTCCCAGTGGGCCAACCTCCGCTGACACGAGGGAGTGGTGTATCGGCAGTGGCAGACTCCAGCTGGGCAGCGGCACGTCTGGCAGCTGCTGGTTCCTCGCTGACTCCGGCCCAACGTACTCCAGCTGGTTCACGGGGCGATAGGAGCGGGCCACTTCGGGGTGACAAAGACTTTGCAGCGTCTTCGAGCCCGGTTCTACTGGCCCAGATGTCACCAGGACATGGAGCTCCACGTCCATCGCTGCGACACCTGCACAGCTCAGAAAGGGCCAACTCAGCAATCTCACGCTCCCTTGCAGCAGTACCCGGTGGGAGCACCGATGGAGCGGTTGGGAGTGGACATTCTGGGCCCTTTTCCGATTACGGACTGGGGGAACCGCTATGTGCTGGTCGCAATGGATTATTTTACCAAGTGGCCAGAGGCGTACGGGGTCCCAGATCAGAGCGCCGCTACGACAGCATCAAAGCTGGATGAAATGTTCTGTCGGTTTGGCGCACCGGAGGAGCTGCATAGCAATCAGGGTCGGAACTTTGAGGCAGAGGTCTTCGGAGAGGTCTGCAAGCAGCTGGGCATCCGGAAGACCCGGACCACCCTGCTGCATCCACAGAGCGATGGCCTGGTTGAAAGATTCAACCGGACCTCACCACCCATCTCGCTATTCTAGTGGACCAGCGACAGCGAGACTGGAACCTGCATCTGCCTTTTGTTCTGTGGGCATACCGGACGACAGCTCAGGAATCCACCCGGTGCACCCCTGCGGTGCTGATGTTTGGACGCGAGCTGCGCACACCGGTGGATTTGGTATTCGGCCCGGGTTGGATTTTTTCTTTTGTTTGAAGGAATGTCTCCACATGGTGCACGAACTGGCTCTGGAGGCCCTGGCAGTGGCGGGGGGTCGGCAGAAGCGAGCGTATGACTCCCGCTGCCAGGGGAGGGACTTTGCACCGGGAGATCGAGTCTGGGTTTTCTGCCCTGAGAGGAAAAGAGGACGATCATCAAAGTTGGTGAGCCATTGGTCGGGACCGTGCGTGGTTCTGCAGAGACTGTCAGATGTGGTGTACAGGGTGAGGCTTAAGAAAAGGGACTGAGTCGTGGTACTTCGCTGTGACCGTCTCGCCCCGTACCAGCCATCCACCCCGCTGGTGGTTGAACCGGAGGCTTCACCCCGACCAGATACTCCGACCGAGGCACAGATGGACACTGGCGGGCCTGTACGTGCTGGTCGTAGGCATCAGAGACTGTCCCAACACCTGGACGGTCGTGTTGGACTTTTGAGTTGGACTTTCATTTTCTGGGGACAGAAACCAGTCCGGGGGGGGGGGCAGTGTAACATCGGGGCTTTTTCGGGTCTTTTTCCCAGCATGCCTTGCCAGTAGAGATGTTATTTTCGTGTATGTTTAGTGTTATTACTGTGTTATTATACTGCTGTAATGACCCAGCAGTGTTATAGGTAGAATTAGAGCAGGAGCGATTATGTGTTGTGTAACCCTGATATAAACGGAGGTCGTGAGAATGACTTCTCCTCCTGTCTGTGTTCGTGATAGTGTTTAATAAAGCCTGTTGTGTCGCAGCCATCTGCTCCCTTTCTTTGTGTGAACCTCGCATACATCACAATATCCAGTGTCTGACACTGGAGGAAATGTGGGTAAAGTGTCTTGCCCAGGGACACGACACCAGGATGGCTGGAGAGAGCGGGATTCGAACCGCCAACCCTCCGGTAATTGGATGACCCGCTGTACAATAGCTGCATTTCAGTTACAGCCTCTGCGCCATTGTTTTAACATCCGTAGACCTCACACTGTCATTGTCTTTCTCTAGGGTAACAGATCCAAATTAATTTTTGCTAAGTGAGCATCTCCAGTTTGCCAGGAAATATTGTTTGACCCAAAGGGTGTGAAAATGAGGAAACACAAAGTATGAATCAATAGATGTCTGAGAGCAGAACAGCGAAAGTACACTATGTGAGGAGCAATTGAGGAGTTTCCATATGATTCATGAATGCTGCAGTATACCTGTTAAAGTAATTTCCTCATAGCTTCTGTGGCAGCCCAAAAAAACAGACCGCAATTAGGTGTAAATAATAGGGGTGGGAATTCTCTAGCCACCTCACGATTGTGAGAGCCGCTATTCGTTGATTAAAACATTTGTAGCTGAGACTTTTTTCTATTCATGATTTTCTTTTTTCCTTCAGTGTGACTATCTGGTAGTTTCAAAGTAAAGTACGTGTAATGACCCATAATAAATTTATTTCTGATATCTTTTATTGATAAATCAAATGGAAGAGAGACGTAGTAAGTCTGCTGGAATGTTGCATTTAACCAACATACAGTTGAAACCAGAAGTTTACATACACTGTATAAACAGACACATAAGTTTTTTTCTCACTGCCTGACATTAAATCAGATTAAACTTTTTCTGTTTTAGGTCAGTTATGATTACCAAAATTATTTCTATTTGGTAAATAATTTTTCAGATAATTTTCTGTTACGTCAAAGTCAGAAGTTTACATACATTCCCTTAGTGTTTTGCAGCATTGCCTTTAAACTGTATGACTTGGGTCAAAAGGTTTGGGTATCCTCCCACCAGCTTCTCATAATAGTTTGCATATATAGAGTTACTATATTCATGATACAGTAACGATGTTGAGTGTAATTGTCATAAATCACCCTGGCAGGGGCGGATTAAAGACTCCAAATGCCAGCTGTGAGTTTACCAAATTTAACAGTGAAAAAACACAAACTAACAAACAAACCTAGTGAGGATCAGGTGTAGGTAACATGAGTGAGGATAATGAGGACAAATAATAAACAGATGTGACAGCCCGCGAACAGGGTTTGACAGGAGGAAGTTACAATGGTGACTGTCAAAATAAAAGCACAACCCGTGATGAATGCAAATCAAGAAACAAACAAATGAACAAGAATACACCAAGAACAATAACTTAAACAAGGACTGGATAGAAGTACGAGACAACCTAGAAATACACCAAAGGAGAGAATTTTAAAAAAGGTGATGATTCAAAGAAAGACACAACCGAGGAGAACTAGTAAAGCAATACTAATAAATACAGAAACTACAAGGAAAACCAGGACTAATATAAACAAGGGGAATAAATTAGAAAACAAGATAATACAGAAATGCATCATAACCAACCTAAGATAAAATAACAGAAACTAAAAACAGAAACCAAAAGGACGAACTCAGATAACAATATACAACAGAGCCATACTCAATACAAAATAACCTGAGATGAAGAAATCCAGAAAATGACTTAAACAAACTTAATGGCTAAGCACGGCTCCCCACCCGTGCTCAGTATCGTGGCAGGGCTCAAGGGGTGGATTCCCAGACACACCAACGTAACATCAAAAAGAAAAAAAGATGAAAGACCCACCCACAAAGACCCCCCC
Source organism: Pholidichthys leucotaenia (assembly GCA_020510985.1). Taxonomy (NCBI): domain Eukaryota; kingdom Metazoa; phylum Chordata; class Actinopteri; order Cichliformes; family Pholidichthyidae; genus Pholidichthys; species Pholidichthys leucotaenia. Next base: position 305,751,231 of record CM035843.1, read on the forward strand.
CCCCCCCAACAAGAACAAGAAAAAATAACCCACCCTGGGAGGGCGGTGGGGGAACCCAGGCTAGGAGGGACTGAAACAGCAACAACAACAACAACAAAAAACTGAAAAACTCATGACCCACAACACTGAACAAATAAGGTACACAGAACGCTGGGACATTTAGGTGAAAAAATAAGGCCGTTCAGCTGGTTTGTAAGAGTCCCAAAACCACCAGATCACCAGGTGGACCAAATTGGGTGGCCTCAAAGAGTTACAAAGCCACACAAGCAGATGACGAGGTCTGTCGAGTGGTCTTCCCACATTGCTGAGCCAACGGGCTGCAGGACATGACGCGCCCCCACTTGGAGGCGGCAGCTGGAACCAGTACCTCCTACGGACCGCAGAGGCTGAGGGATGGAAACCAGATGGCAAGGATAACTGATCAGCAGGGAAACCAGGGGGAGTAATAGTTGACCAGTGAGGAACCCAAATGAAGAAGATGGCTGACCAGTGAAGAAGCCTGGCGATGAGGATTGCTGACCAGGATGGCTGACCAGAGAGGGAACCAAATGACGAAGATGGCCGACCAGTGAGAAAACCAGATAAGGGAAATGGCTGATCAGCAGAGAAACCAGAGGAAGTTGATCGCTGACCAGCGAGGAACCCAGGCAGCGATGAATGACCAGTGGCGACCTCAGGCAAAGATGGATGACCCTCGGCAACCTCAGGCGGAGATGGAGGCCCCACGGCGACCAAAGGTAGAGACGGAGGACCCACGGCGACCTCAGGCAGAGACGGAGGACCCACAGCGACCTGAGGCGGAGAGGGAGGACCAACAGTGACCTCAGGCGGAGATGGAGGACCCACGGTGACCTCAGGCAGAGAAGGAGGATCTACAGTGACCTCAGGCGGAAATGGAGGACCCTCGGTGACCTCAGGCAGAGAAGAAGGACCCACGGTGACCTCAGGCGGAAAAGGAGGACCCTCGATGACCTCAGGCGGCGATGGAGGACCCTCAGTGACCTCCGACGACGTCTGACAATCCTTGGTGACCTCAGGCAATGGCTCAGACAAAAGGACAGAGACAAATACCGGGTCAGAATCACCGGCAGCAGTGGAGTCCGGCAAGGAGAACTCAGGTGCAGCAGGCAACTGCAGCTAGTCCTCCCTACCAAGAGCTAAGCAAGATCTCTCTAAGACAGCTAAAGTGAAAACTTGCCTGAGCTCAAGCTCCACCGCCATCCAGGACTCTGGAAAATTGGGCTGGGAGGTCTCGAATCCAGTCATCTGAACCCCGGCACAGCCACCTCAGACGGGGGAGAAGAGAAAAACACTGGAAAATTACCGGCAGCAGTGGAGGCCGGCGAGGAGAACTCAGGAGCAGAGGATATCTGCAGCTGATTCTCCTCACCATGAGCTGGACAAAATTTCTCTAGATCTGCAGGTGTTAAAACAGAACAGAGTACTTGCCTAGACTCGAGCTCCACCACTGTTCAGGACTCAGGCGACTCTGCTGCAGTGACTCTGGCTGCAGGCGAGATGGTGGGTGCAGTTGAAGAACCCCAAGGTGTGGCGGCTGACACTGGAGATTGACTCACCGCTGGCGCAGAGACCCGTGCAGCTGAAGCCAGGGGACACTCTCTTGTTGGCTCAGTCTTCAGGGCACAGGGGGGCGCTCTTCTCCCGTCCAAGACATGGCTGCGGGGCTGGAATGCCACAGGCCCCTCCGTTGTCTGGCAACTCTCTCCCAGGACCGGCGGACATTCAGGGAAAATGGGAGAGGAGACGGGAGAAGCAGGTGAGGGAAATGTTGCAGCAGCAGGCGGTGAGGACTCAGCTAAATTGGGCTGCTGCTGAGCCTCACCACCGGGAATAAGGCAAGACATTTCATTTTTACGTGTAGGAGAATGAAGACACGCTTGCCTTATTTCCCGGGGCTTGATGGTGACTGCTGCTGTGGGACCAGATGAAGCTCCTCCAAAGACAGCTGAGGTCATCTGGCGAGAAGGCGGAAACATGAACATGGGCTTCTGGCCAGGGGGGCAAGGCACCGGAATCAGGGGACGCTTCTTCATCAGCTCAGACCTCGATGCAGATGGTAGTGGATTCCTAACTAGGCCATGGGAAGTTGTTTGGAGGGTGGAGACGGTAGTGAGAAGGTCCGCATATCTGGGGTATTTCCACAGACCAGGATGCGCCTCCACAATAATGACCACTGACGCCATGTTTTTAAGAACCTCCTTAGATGATCGGGAGGTGAGAGCTTCAGTCACAAACTCCTAAATAAACTGTGCCGCCCACTGTTCATCCACAGTGGGGCCTCTGGCTACCAAATTCTCTCGACTGGCAGAGCCCTGGCATGCTAGTGACATACTGACAGCTCTCACGCAAAAACAGGTGGAAGGGGAAAAAAGAGAAAAAGGCAAACTCACAGCTGCTGGAGTCAAAACTGGCAGCAGCCTTCTGTCATAAATCTCCCTGGTAGGGGTGGATTAAAGACTCCAAACACCGGCTGTGAGTTTGCTAAATTTAATAGTGAAAAAACACAAATTAAATAAATGGGGAACACCCGGAAATACAGAGAGACGGGGACTCGGCCTGAATACTAGGAGACGTAGGATTAATGTCTGGATAGCCAGAAAGCTGCTGCGAGGAGTGATCCATGCAGCAGTCCTTAAATCGGGACAAACCAAGTGAGGATCAGGTGTTGGTAACATGAGTGAGGATAATCAGGACAAATAATAAACAGATGTGACAGCCCGCGAACAGGGTTTGACAGGAGGAAGCAACAACGGTGACTGTCAAAATAAAAGTACTACCCGTGATGAATGCAAATCAAGAAACAAACAAATGAACAAGAATACATCAAGAACAATAACTTAAACAAGGACTGGATAGAAGTACGAGACAACCTAGAAATACACTAAAGGAGAGAACTAAAGAAAAGGTGATGATACAAAGAAATACACAACCGAGGAGAACTAATAAAGCAATACTGTCACCATGGGGTGAGACGCCGGCTCGGCGCTCAGCCCATGCTCCTTTTATCCCTGCCTCTCATTGGGCAGTGCCTCAGCTGGTTCCCAGCTGTCAGTGTCACGGGACAGCTGGGGCCAATTAATCCTCATCAGCTGGGGCGCTGTTAATGAGTATAAAGAGGAGCAGCTTCGATCATTCGGGGCTGCGACATAAGCACTGCTAGGCTGAAGCCCCTTCGTCTGGTGTCAGCCTCAACTCCCCTTGCAGCATTCCGGTGTTTGTATCCCGCTGTGAGTATGCACGTCTTGTTACCCCCATGTCCGGTACGAGCTACCTACCCCTGCGCTGTGCAGCCTGAGAATGTACGTCTGTATGAGTGTCTGTGCTCTCCTCATCCCTTATCCCTTACCCAGAATAAAACATCTCGACTCACTGGCTTGTCCCTGGCTCTGATTGCCCGGCTCCCTAGAGCCGGGTATGACAGTATGTCGCAGCCAGAAGAGTTGCCGGCGGCCGTGAGTCGCTGTGGAAATGTACCTTTCTGTCCGGGTGTCAGCGCTGCTAGCATGCCGTTTCCCAGGAGTCACTTCCGGCGCCAGGGCGACGAGCTGAGGTCCATCTCGGAGGCTGTCGACGGGACGTTCTTCACCCTGCACGACGCCTCCAACGCGAGACGCTGGCATCCGGGCCGTGCTGAGGAACTCCTGGACTGTCACCCTCACTCTCTGTACCATCTGGAGGACAGTGCCAGGATAGACGCTGCAGGTACACAGCGAGAGAAGCTCCACGGGGTGGATGGAAATCCCGGCAGGGAGTCGAAGTGGGCGACGTCTTTCCCCGCTTCGGAGTCCCGTTCCTGCCGCCATTCCAGTCCGGGAGTTCGCGCCAACCAGAGGACTTCCCCCGACCTGCGCCACGTCACTCGGGATTCCCTTCAAGGAGCCGCAGCTGACAGCAGTTATGTCCGGGGTCGAGTGGCTGTCGCGAGCTCTACTGTGTTTCCTGTCACCACCTTCAGGCATGTGGCGGCGGCAGTGAGGTTGATGGTGAGGACTTCAGGGCTACGAAGCTTTCCCGTGCTCGACGCCTTCCTCGTCTCGATCTCCGATCTGGAGCGGCGAATCCTGGGTTTCCCCCTCGCTTCGTCCCCTGGGAGTAGTCGTCATCACATCGCCGAGTCACCTCTGCACGAACCTCGTCCGGATCCAGTTCTGGGTCATCGTCAGGACCGTTCCTCCCACGCAGCTGTCATCCCTTCGCCTCGTCAGTGTGGAGATTCTACAGCCTCGTCCCCTGAGCCTCGTTCCCCCGCTGTCATTCCTGGACATTCGGGCTGGCTCACCCCGGCTGTTTCCCCCTCCTCCTCGACGCGCTTCCTGACCGCTGTGTGTGCCTGGAATCCCGGCCTGGTGAGCTCTCTGCTGGAGACAACGCGAGCGATCCTCAGACGAATTCCCGGGGGGTCCTCCGTTATCGCCGGGCGGGGAGAGGAAGAAGCAGATTCCACTACAGCAGGCGATACTCAACCTCCAGGGGGCAGGCAAGTCATTGTTTTTTCACACCTGCTTAATGATTTGCTCTGTCACATCCCTGGAGGAGAAGTTCAGGGTTTGCAGCTCCCTGAACTCTCCCCACCTGCTGTAACCTGTATTCCTAATCCCGCATCCTCTGTGTCTCTCTCCGCCGAGCGGTCCCCAGCTCCGGGTCAACGTGGTGGGATATGGAGAGGGCCTGTGGTTCCGCTGCTACATTGCGGACGGAGGAGGGGGACTGACTGCTGCGTGGAGTCTACGCTGACGACTGAGCGTCCCTGGGTCTCCACGGAGGAGCGGTTCGGTCCAGCGGGACGAGATTCTTCTGGCTTCACGCCGAGTGGGTCGTCGGCGGGGTTACCTGAGCTGGAGGGATCTCAAGCTGCGCTGACCATCGTGCTGGCTGCGGGGCCCGACGCGGCTAGATGGGAGCCTGACAACGACCTCCTGACGACGGATCCTGGATCTTCGCAGTCCTGGACGGCGTCAGAACCCGAGATCAGGCGAGTGCTCTCCTTTCTTTTCTCTCTTTTTATCCCCGAGCACTTCAGCCTATCTCCAGGGGAGACGAGCAGGGTGCAGCCGCCCGCTGCGTCTGAGCTCGTCTCGCCGGGTTCTGGCGCTGCCGGTGATCCTGATCCCGGTTCTGTTTTCTCTTCTGAGCCTTCTTCCAGGGTCACCGGCGAGGAGTTGCTGTTCCTCGTGGTGCTGGAGGGTCCGGGTTCAACGTTGGAGGTCGGTTCTGGTGCAGTGTCCAACGTGGGTTCGCCCGAGACCCAATCGGGGTCCAACGTGGGTTCGCCCGAGGCCCGATCGGGGTCCGACGTGGGTGCTGCCCCAGTGTTGTCCAGGTCCGGTGAGGAGGTGGCCGTTTCCCTGAGGCCCGCCGCCCTCGTCATCGGCTCTCCCCTGAGCCTCTTCCACCGGGATCCGCTCTGACCCTTCGTCCGTCTCAACGGTCCTGGTGGTTGAGTGATGCGGGTCGACGACCCGACCCGCAAAACTTTCGGTTCGGCGATCTGGTTTCCCCCCACTGGTCTGTGTTTGCCTTTGGGCGGCCTGGTTCGGCAGCCGTTGGACTGGATTCCTGGGATCTGGGCCCAGAGTTCGCCGTCCGAACATTTCTCTTCCCCGGGTTGCCAACTGGACAATGGGCGGGGAGATTACCAGAACAATTCCGGCCGTTTTGGACTCTGCCTGCCGTCTCCTCGGGTGTCCTTTACTTCTTATTATTATTGAAGTCACTCGGGTGTAGTTTCTTTGTCCATTAGGGGAATATATGTTTTTGTGCTGTGTGTTGTTTTTTTTAACCATACTCAGCATTTTTATCGTATTGTTATCCTGTTACCCTGTCACCTTTTTTTCCTCTTGGTGACTCACCTTATGTATCGCGCTGTGTATTGCATTTTCTTATCTTTACTCAGCGTTTTCATTCATCCTTACCTGAGCCTTGGCCTCGTCGGTGCATCATGGAGTATGCGTGTGGTTTCCTGTTCACACATACTCTGTGATCACCCCATTCTGTCTTATTATCCTCGTGGGGGGCCTTCCCTAGCCCCGACTTTAACATTGACTGTGTTTGTTATTGTTTGAAGTAATGTGTTTCATTCCCACTTAACCGTACTTCATTATTACCCATTTGTCCTTGTCACCTCTGTTTCTTTAGGTGATCTTTTATATATTCAGTGCTGTGTGTTTTGTTTTCTTTAGTATCCATGCACAGCGTTTTTCATTTTTTGTCCTGACCTTTGTCTTGTTGGTGCATTATGGAGTAGTGTGTTTTGTTCCCCTTAACTATACTCTGATTGCTTTATTCATTCCTGCCACCTTTTTGGTGGGTTTTTGGTTTTCTTTTTTTTGCCCCGATCTATACGTTATTTGTATGCTGTCTGTAGTCATATTTGGTATTTTCCCTACCTGTGTCCTAACTCAGTTTTCTCCCTAACTGTGCTCTGGGTTAATCCTTTTCCCTGTGTTGTAGGGTATTGTATTTGGGTTTTTTTTTTTCTCTGCCCTGCTGCCCTACATTGGTCTATTGTTTTTTTTGTCCTTCCCTTTGCATCTTCCCCTCCGGTCCTGCCTCCCTTCCGCCCACCCTAGGTGGGGAGGGGGGGGGGGGGGCTGGGATGTTCCTGGTCGTTCGGGAGCCCGACCGTGAGGGGGAGGCTCTGTCACCATGGGGTGAGACGCCGGCTCGGCGCTCAGCCCATGCTCCTTTTATCCCTGCCTCTCATTGGGCAGTGCCTCAGCTGGTTCCCAGCTGTCAGTGTCACGGGACAGCTGGGGCCAATTAATCCTCATCAGCTGGGGCGCTGTTAATGAGTATAAAGAGGAGCAGCTTCGATCATTCGGGGCTGCGACATAAGCACTGCTAGGCTGAAGCCCCTTCGTCTGGTGTCAGCCTCAACTCCCCTTGCAGCATTCCGGTGTTTGTATCCCGCTGTGAGTATGCACGTCTTGTTACCCCCATGTCCGGTACGAGCTACCTACCCCTGCGCTGTGCAGCCTGAGAATGTACGTCTGTATGAGTGTCTGTGCTCTCCTCATCCCTTATCCCTTACCCAGAATAAAACATCTCGACTCACTGGCTTGTCCCTGGCTCTGATTGCCCGGCTCCCTAGAGCCGGGTATGACAAATACTAATAAATACAAGGAAACTACAAGGAAAACCAGGACTAACATAAACAAGGCAAATAAATTAGAAAACAGGATAATACAGAAATGCATCATAACCATCCTAAGGCAAAATAACAGGAACTAAAAACAGAAACCAAAAGGACAAACTCACAAGTACAGAAAATGATTTAAACAAACCTAAAGGCTGAGCACGGCTCCCCACCCGTGCTCAGTATCGTGACAGTAACCTTGCTTATTGTGACGACGGAGTGTCCCCACTGTTATGATTTATTGTATGTGTGATTATGTTATATTTGTAATATTGTAAATGTTATTATGTTTGTTTGTTAAAAGTACACACATTATTTTTAGGATCTGTCTTTGTCTAATTGCAATGCCTTTGTGAGATAATTGTTGTGATTAATTAGTTGGATAAACAATTGGTAATTATTTAATCCACATACCTTTGCCAACATGCTTCCTGAGGGTGTCCGGGCAAAAGACTCTGTTAGGGGTTGAATGCCTTTTTAAAGGACACCAGCAGGAAGGAAGCATGTTATGGTGAGTTAGAGGGGTGATTTAAATTTGTAAATAGGGGTTAAATTATTTATTGAATTATTTATGGTGTTATTTATTGTGTGTTAGTTATATTTATTCTGTATATAGGTGGGGAAATATTTATGGTCTTTTAGATGTTAGTGGGTATATGTGGAAAATGGAAAAATGTTATTGTTTTACCTGGGACATATGGTATGTTCTAATTGATGTTAATTATCTCAAATAGTATATAACAGCTGTTTTTGGTTAGTAGTGGTTGTCGAGAGTTGTTGTCGAGAGGATCAGTGATGATGATGATGGTTGATGGACAAATTTAAGTCATGGTAAATCGTGTCGGATGTTTTGGAGTTATTACCTGTAAGTTTTTTGAAAATAAAATTGGAAAATTGAAGATTTGGCCTCGTCCCATATTCATAGCCTTTGGCAAGACCGAGCACCATACATTACATTTGGTGGCAGCGGTGATCCGTTTCCAGGAGGACGTTATATTTTGTGGTGAAAGCGGTGGTCCGCCCCCTGATGAGGTAACATTTGGTGGAAGTAGATGATGACAAGGGACGAAAGATGAGCAGTTTGACGGTGACGCAGGTATGGCATCTGAGGAGCAGGGAGCCAGTGGACTGAACAAGCTGGAAGAACTGACGTGTTTGGTAAAGTCTTTGGTTCGTTCACTGACTGTCGGAGACTGTCAGAGAATGGAGGAAGCAGCTCTTCAGGAACAAAGGTGGCAAACCATGGATAGCAAAATTCGGCAGATGCAGTCGCAAGTTGAGGAGTTGAGAGAGGAGTGTGGAAGCCGGGCTGAACGCAGTGGCGATGACGGCACTTCGGGGGAAGACCCCAGGGTGACGGCCAGTCGGGTCGGCCAGCAGGAGGATGATTTACCGCTGCAGGTGCCGTTGAGGACGACGCCAACGCATCATGAGCCCAGGCTGAATCCACTCTCCCCCAAGGACGACATTGAACATTATCTGTCGACATTCGAGAGGATCGCTATGGTCTGCCGCTGGCGCAAAGAAGAGTGGGCTATTCAGTTGGCTCCTCTGCTTACAGGTAAAGCGCGGAGCGCGTATGTTCTGATGGACATTGCAGACACGAATGATTATGGAAAAGAGAAGGAAGCAATTTTAAACAAGTATGAAATAACATCCGACAGTTATAGGAGAAGGTTTCGTGCTTTGGACATTCATCAGGACGAAACCCCCCGTGAACTATATGTTCGTCTAAAAGTCCTGTGCAATAAATGGATTAAACCAGAGACCTTAACGGTGAAAGACATTCTGGAACTTATAATCTTGGAACAGTTTCTGCGGATGGTGAACCCGGAACTGGGAATCTGGATACAAGAGCGGGACCCGAAGACTGCAGAGGACGCTGCTCGTCTGGCGGAGGTTTTTCTGTCGGCCAGGTCTGGGAGCAGGAGAACTACTCTTGGCCGTGGCAGCTCTTTCATCGCACCGAGTAAGTTTAATGAGGGTGAAAGGGGTGGTCTAGCTCAAAATAGGCTGTATTCCAGTACCAGTCAGATCACAAATGGCAGATATAATAGTAACAAAAAGTCATGTGTTGTTTTGAATAAAGATATACGCTGTTATCAATGTAATAAAATCGGTCACACCCAGTATTCTTGTCCTGCCATAAAAAATGATAAACCGTCATTATTATGCTCAGTTCCAAGACCTACTCTGTCAGCACCAATTTATGGTGAAATATATAAAACTAACATTTTGCTTAATGGTCAGTGTAAAGAGGCCTTGTTAGACTCCGGTTGTTTCCACACTGTTGTTTTGCCCAGTCTAGTCCCTAGAGATTCATGGAGTGAGTCTACAGTGAATATTAATTGTGTTCATGGGGATAAGAAGTTGTACCCGACCGCTGAGGTCTATTTAACAGTGGGGGGGTCAAACTTATCTCCTTCCTGTAGCTCTTGTGCCTGATTTGCCTTATCCAGTTATTCTTGGCAATGATGTTCCAACTTTGTTGGACATTATACAACAGGTTAGAGATGAACAAACTGAGGGACAGGCAGGTGGTGCTATTGAGCAGACGCTTGATGCACCTGCTGGAAAATTTGTAATATGGTGACAACCAGGGCGCAGAGGGCGCAGAGGGCTGCCAATGTTCTTCAGGAGCTGCCATTTTATGATTCTGAGATAGAGGCAGGCCCTAGTAAACAATCTAAATCCAAGGCTCAGAGGAGAAGAGATAAGGTGTTAGCTTCTGTAAAGAACTTGGGTGAAGAAACACCACAATTAAGTCAGTCAGTAGAGTTTGACATCCCTCCTGACATAGCTGCATTACAGAAAGCTGACCCAGCACTTGGACCATGGTTTAATAAAGTCTCGGAGATTGAGGGTGTGAAACAGGGTAGAACGGATTGTTTGGCTGAGGCCATGTATGTCATTAAAAAGGGCATTTTATACCAGCAACAAGGTGAAGTTATGGCCATAGCTTTGCTACGGGACCTCACACCACAGATTATGGAACTGGGACATGTTATCCCTTGGGCAGGTCATCTAGCATTTCAAAAAACTCTGCAGAGAATTGCTAGAAGGTTTGTGTGGCCGGGAATGTATACCCAGATAAAGGACTTCTGCACATCGTGCCCAATACGTCAGATTACATCACCTAGGGGAGTAGTGTAGAGGGTTGGAAATAGTTAAGTTATGTAAGAGGTGCTAAAAAAGACATTTGGATAAGAAAAATTAAAAAAAACAGGCACCCCTACAATTTTATTTTATTCTTTAATTGTTTTATTTTTCTACAATGCATTTGTAATCCACCTGGTTCCATTATAACTCATGTGAGTTGAGTGCAGTTCCATACGCCGACCAATAGATGGCACATGTCACACAGTGATAGAGAGTAGACTCACGCACCGGAGGACGAAGAATAAACTCCTTGTGTGAAATAACGAAACGTGTTCTGCCGATTCTCTATCACAGGTTGGTAAATACTAATAATTCAAGAGTGCAATATAAACTGTAAGAGTCCTAGGATGTCCGAGATTATATTGTGATAAGTGTGAGGCGAAAAGCGGGTTTGTAAGGGTATTTCTGTTAAAGTTGATGTGTTGTTGTATAAGCTAACCTGCTAATGTTAATGATCGAGTGTATGGGACGTGCCACAACAGTGAAATCCGCCCACATGTTAGGAACCACTTGCTTACTTTATTTAAAGACAGTTATGAAACGGGTTTCATACAGTACGACATTTACTGGTTTGATTTGTCACCAAGTGTGCATATTTCGGGTGTATTACCGAATACCAGGTGTAACGGAAATATGGAATATTAATAAATAATAAATATGATCAGGTATGAATTATTTAATTTATATTGATGTATTGGAATCTGAGCTCAAATCTCATTTCATATACATGAGAAAAGTTAATAACACTCGTAAGGGGCACCAGCTTCTATCTTTAAGAAGCAATTTGATCTTTAATTTCACTTTATACCTGTTTGATCACTCAATAAATTAATCAATAATCAGTCTCAAAAATTTTCCGTGAATTCGATACCTGGGCTTGAAACAGACTCAGAATGAAATAAATTCCCAACAACTTCTCATTTTTAAATATTTATTAAACGAAATGATTAACAGACATGGTAGTAATTTCCTTAATCATAAAAATCAATCTTGTAAATGATAGATTAACAATGTCAATATTTTCGGAACCAGGGTTAAACTGAGAAACGAATTTCTATCAGTTTGAGTTAACAGATTATTAAAAACAACGCAAATTTATGGAGAAAGTTTATTAATTATGAAAAAGTCCTAAATTAATCTTAAGAAAATAAAAACGGAATTTTAATGAAAAGAAGAGTTATGTTAAGGGCTTCTTAATTTGCATCTGATTAGATATACAAATTATTACCGAACCTCAGAAGTTTATTCAGCAGTTGAATTAAAAGTTTGCAGCTCACGTGATCCTCGGCCTTCGTCCTCAGCCCAAGATTTCGTGGATGTTAGGGGAAATATCTGCCTGCAGATATTTCAGGGTCCACAGTTCGACCTTTAGATTCAAGCGGTCGAAGGGGCTGGATCTTGGCCGTATGACCCACAGTTGAAACGGGTTCTAACCAGATGGTGCCGATGCTTCTTCAGCGCGATGTGGGACAGCTGCGCGTTGATTCCTCAGCTGCACGTGACGTGGAAGTTGCGTCTTCAAGAGGTCTTCGATAATAATTAAAAGATATCTAATCCGATCTCAAATTAAAAAGGCTTCGGACTTAAGATAAAAATAGTAGCTTCTGGTGGGTGCTTAGTCAAGAAAAATATTATAAAATAAAGTCAAGATTAAAGTTTACATATAAACAAAACGAACGGTGGTTTTACAGAAAGTTTAACAAAGAAAAAGTGATGAATAAAAATTGGAGTTTGACTCCGATTAAGAACTGAGCTCAAAGAAATAGGAATTCCTAGGCATTTAAGAGAGAAAGAAAATACAAAGTTACATAAATTACGAGTTATCTGCTCTGTGTTCAGAAAAGCGACACATGGTCGAAGTCCTTTGTTCTTCCTTGCTGTGTGTAGACAATGGAGAAGATGAGCCGGACAGAGGATCTGCAAAAGAGGGTCCGGAGCAAGAGAGGGGCTGACGAAAAAGAGCAGGCAAAAAGAGACTGAAGCCGGGATCTCTCTTCTATTTATGTTCCGCGGGCTTCCGGGATCTCAGCCAATGAGAGTCCTTCATGGGCGGGCTCGATGAACCTTTAGTCCAATAACAGGCCTTGTCTGTGAGAGACCAATAGGATGAAGAAGCTGGGGTTCTATGAAGACTGGTGACACGTGATATCAGTCCACAGGAATACACAGTTTTAAATACATTGGAATGTACTGTTGCACACTTATGTATAACTAAACTAACCTTAGTGTATCTTATAAGCAGTGCTTCTAAATCAACATGCAGGAATAAACATCCATTTAAAACATTAACATGCATATATATAAAATCACAGATTAATGCATTTCACACATTATTTTCCACATCAAAAACATCAGAGTCCATCTGCATTTTCATAGTTCTGAAAAGAATGAAGGTTTAGAATTGAGTTTGTAATAATGTATTTTAAAGTTAACTAGTTAAATCCAGCATGTCCACAGTTTAAAGAAATTAGCTGAGTGTGGATCTGTTGCATGTTTTATGGGGGCAATAAAAGTGAAGCCGGACATTGGGGGAAATTCCTTAGGCTGGTTTTAACAAAACAAAGGGGATTTCAGCTGTGGCCTGGGGGCAGAAAATCCATTTATTTGCGTTATTCCTGGATGAAACAAAAATGTCTTTAAGCAGAAGAATAATTGTTGCTGAGCCAAAGTGATATGATGCTACAGTCCCCCCTCTGGTATCAATGGTGACGTTGATTCAGCGTTGATAGCAATCCTAGGCATCAAATCCCAATTTGGCGAGGCTTGATCCAAATGCTGAACTAAAGTTCTGATGTCGATAAGTCTTAAGCTTGTGAACAGTATCTATTCCAAAGTGTAGGTCCTTAAATTTGGTTTTCTGAAAAACTTCTGGAAATTTCAAAAATAATTTTGGCATGACCAAATATAAACATTGTATAATTGTCTAGGATATACTAAAGTTCTGTATAAGCCTGTAAAGACTGTGGAAAAAAGTGAACTAGAAGTATGTGGGTTTTGACATACTTGATATAAATGTTTTGGGTTTGCTGAAAAATATCTAGTAAAAATTTCAAAAACAGTTTAAAAGTGCATAAAATCTAAATAAAGTATAAAGGATTATTTGTATATACATAAGCATGTATCCAAAAATCTTAGTCAAAAGCAAAAATAAAATTCTTTCATATTTGAGGTAGATTCGGACTAATCAATATTGAGGTGACTCAAGGAGGTTCAAATTGAATTTGTTTAGTTAGACTAAACCATGGTTCCACAGATGTCCAAATCATAGGGTGTTTGAAGCTTTTGTTCAGAAAAACTGAGTGGGCATAGGATGTCATCATTCTTTGGATGTCAATGAGAAGTAAATTTGGATTTACTGCAAAAAGGATATGATGAGAGAGCATATTCATTGCTAAAGCGTTAACCGAAAAGCTAATGTTTTTAGCTACTTCTGAGAGTAACATAGACATTGGCTGTGTGTGAGCATAGTCAACCTTTAACACAAAGAGCAAAGAGTTCAAGACCTTGTTGAGTTTGACTGAAGCTTCGGAGCAAGCATTCAAAACCAACACAGTGTCTTGTAAGATTTTGGTAACCATTTGTGGTTCGACAACCTGGCGTTTCGGTTTAGCGGTGTTGACCGAGTTAACAGTGGGCATGCTAAGGTTAACTAGAGGCTCTAACGATGAGGCTGTGATCAAGAATCCACCCGAGGATCTTTGACCTTTCGTTTTGGCTTGGCCCAATTCTGACTGGGTAACAGTGGGTGTGATTGCTAGGCAGATGGCTAAACTGATAAACAGGAAGGCCATCATCTTGGCAAACATAAAAGTGAGTGGTTTTTGATCTTAATCTTCTTGTTGATCTTTCTTTAGATACCTGGTTGGCAAATGAAAATTCCTCTTAGAGGTGGAATGATTTCTTTTAGATGGATGTACTTTATTGATCCCAAAACTGGGAAATTACAGAATAGAGCTTAAGAGATTGAACTTTAAACCTTGTGCTTGTTTTTCTCACCTTTGATGGGAGTTTTAAGATTATTAGCTCAAGCTAATGGTGTTGAATGTCTTGTGTATGCTATTTGGTAATAGTAAGTTGATTGAAGTTTATTAGATTTTACAGAGGTCTTTGAACTTAGTTTAAGGGCTAATTTGGTTTTAATATACCCTTTCCTTTCTGGAGGTTTTGATGCAGTTAACTAATTGCTTGGATAAATTTGACTGAGTGTACCTGAGGCTAGTAATTAGCTACAGTTATTTCTCAGATGTAGGTTTGATTTTAATCTTATTTATGGACTTACTTTGACCGTGTTGTACCCGACAAGTCCCATGGGGTTTTGGTAAAGGTTACTCTGATTTTGGTGAGCCCATTTGAAAATGGGGTCCTGGATTTGGCTCTTGAGTGGCCAAAGTTTGTTGTTGACAATGTGTGGATTCATCCACTCGGGCAGGAATTTAGGAGTGATTTTCCTTTCCTGTAAATTTATTTCAGGTGTCTGTGGTACAAATGTGGGGTGGAAGATCTTGTCCCCCCTTCGCAGTTTGTCATGCGAGAGTTTTTGATCGTTGTACGCTTTCTGTTGTTTAGCGACTCGGTCCGAATGGTTTTGAAATACAGCCTTGGGAGCTTTGTATGTCGTTTTGACGTTTTTGTGTTCTGCAGCTGGGATGTTATAGGCATTGGCAGTCATCACCCCCCTCTGGTTTCGAGGAACTCTGAGCGGTGGCGATGATGGTTCGTTGGAAGCATGAACAGGAGTGCCATTGCATAGCTGCAGAGAAGATTGTGTCGCATGAAGTGGTTTCAATTTTGGTATGTTATAGGGTTTAGATGCGGGTAGCGCATGTATCGTTTTATCCAACCGGTGTTTGACGGTTTTATGGATCATTTGGTTGCACGGTTGAGTGACTGGGCGCCTTGCGTTTGCAAAAGTTGGTTTAATTGTTGCAAAAACTTGAGATTTCAGAGGGTCTAGAGAGCCGGTTGGTGTGGCTCTTGTGACCATGCAGGCCTCATGGGCGGGTGGGTGGGTTTCAAAATGTGACACCACCATAGAATCATGGGTATCAAGGGTTTTAAGAGGGTCGTTTGGGGTTTTCTGCTCGGCCATTGAGTTTTCAAGATCATTTGAGTGTTTGGCTTGACCTTGTATTTGAAGGTGACTTTTGACTTCTTTTGGACAGTACTCATCTTGGTCTTGGCGGTCGCTTTCAATCGGTTGCAGTTGTTCCAACAGTGCTAGTTGTGTGAGACTTGGGGTGTCCAAAGTGTTTAGAACAAAGCACTGTGATTCAGTTGTTCTTTTTGGGTCAAATGGGTGAGGGTGTTGTGTTTGAGCCCATAGTTTGAGGTTCCTGAAATCAATCAGTGGCTCAAAACGGTTCAGTAGGTCTTTGCCAACAAGCAATGGAATGGCGTCAAGTTTGGACACGTAGACTGGATGTGTCAAGGTCATGGGTCCAATGGACATGTTTAGTAGTGATACGCCCAACAGGGTTGTTTTAGTGAGCGCGTATGGTCGCACAGCTAATGAACAGGGTTCCAGTTTCAAATGTTTGTTAGCGCGGTTCGCGGCTACACGTAGTTTGTCAAAAAGGGTGTGTGACATGAGAGTGATGTCAGCAGCGGTGTCTAAAACAGCGTCCTGACACACCATGTCTTCAAGGGTCAGTGGAAGGTAGAATTTTCGTGCCACCCCCCTCTCGTTTAAATCGCATAGGAATTGTGGAACCGGTGGTTCGACACAGAGTTGCGACACGTTAGAGGAGTGGTCTGTGACCTGTGGTTGGGTTGCCATAACAGCACTGGACTGCGTTGAGTCCTTTGGTCCTTCCTCATTTGCATGAGGGATTTTCTTCTTGCGTTTCCTTCGTTTGGAATGCTTGTTTTGAGTTGGCACAGCTGATATAACTAGAATGTTAGCAGTTTTATTCTCTTTGTAGTTTTGAATCTCTGCTAGGAGGTGTTGGACAATTTCAATAGCTTCTCTACTGAATGTAGGAGTTTCTTCTTCCTTCCAAGGTTTGTGATAGGTCTCTGCTTCTGAGCTTCTGTGATGAGATGGAGACCATTTGTCACGGTTACGCGTGTCTTCGTATCGGTATCTGTCATAATGGTAGTCCGTATCGCGTTCTCGTGACCTATCCCATGGATAGGGTCTACGACGGTAGTCGGGTTTTTGCAAAGTTGGTCCAAAGTGATATCCAGAGGACCTAGTGTGGTTTTGACCTTGATGAGGTCGCTTGGGAAAATGCTTCGGCTGTTGATGTACTCGCGGTGTAAGAGGTGGAGTAGAGCGAGGGGCTCCTTCCAACTCCAAGGTGTTAGATGCATCGCTAATAGCTAGCACGGTAGCAAGCTCAGCGTGCTTGTTGCGACTTTGTTGCTGTTTTTGGAATGCATAGTGTGCAAACTCTCTCAGCTGACTTATTGAGTTTGACCTTGGGTTAGCTGTAACTCCCAGGTAATGACTTACAGTGGGATGGAGGTTTTGGATGAAGAGGGTCTTGAAATTGTGGTCTTCTTCCATCCCTGGTGTATTTTGAGATCCAAAATATGCAAGTAGGAGTCTCTGGTAGTAGGCTTGTGTCGGCTCTGAGCGTCCTTGCTTCACGGCTAGGGCTGCAGTTAGCCCTGCCTGTAGGTAGTCGTCGGAGAACTCCTTTTCGATGGCTTCGCGGAGCAGCGTGTAATCTGCTTTGATGTTTATCGGCTGTCTGTCTATGAATTTTGATACTGACCTGTTAGATGTTAGTTTAATCAGATGGATGCGATCGTCAGTTGTAGCATCAGGATACTTACGCAGGTAATAATCAATGTCCTGTAAATAGACTTTGGCATCAGGTGAACCCGTAGGTCCTGGATCAAATTTGGTGATATTTTGCGTGATCTTGTCAAGGTCGCGGTCTGAAGGGGCACACGCACGCTGTCCACGCGGTCGTCCGTATTCAAAATGGGAATCGGGCGAGGGAGCGCAGTGGGTGTCCCGGTGTTCATGTCTTTCCTTTAGGAGCAGTTGACATTCCTTGTAGTCCTTCTTCACATTTTCAAGTTGACCTTCAACTCTTCTGAGTTCCTTCTTTGTGTCTTGAAGGGCATCTTCAAGTTCATTGTTGTTTTGATGAAGCACGTCATTGTTATGCATCAACCGTTCCTTTTCTGACTCTGCACGGTCCAAATCTTGTACCGCTTCATCCAGTTGATTTTGAGTTTTGTCATTCTCCTCTTGAGATTGTTCCAAATTTTCTTTCAGTATTTCATTCTCTTCTTGGAGAGATAGGATCGTTGTTTGTCGATTTGCTAGCTCGTTCTCGGCTACCTTTAATCTTGCGACTAATGTTAGTGCAAACTTACCTAACACACTGGTGAGGTCCTTGCCTTCTCGTGGTTTCTCAGTGTTCATTCAAAAGTTCTTCAGTGAGTTGCTCCAATTCTTCGGGCTGTGTTTCCTTGACCCGTGTTGTGAAGCTAGAAATTAAATTAGAAGTCCATGCTTCCAATGTTGTTTGAAGGTCATCCAGTTTGGTAAATTGGTCGGTTGTCTGTTGACTCGTCATGTTTGACCGTTGTTGTTATTTTAGCTTTTAAAAAAAAAATTCAACTTGATTATTCTTAAATTTGTTCAACAAGGTTTAACCTTGAGATTTTTATGTTACAACCGTGATAGTTGAAAGTTCCTTTAGAATTTGTTTCAACTTGTAGGCTTGCAGGATGGGAAATAGAATTTTGAAATTATTTAGAAATGTAATGATGCTTCAAATAATTCGTTCGTTGAAACCGTATTGATAAATAAAGTTGAATTGAAATTGGATTGAATTTGTTTCGCAAAACAAAACTGAAATTTCAATTGTGTGGATTGACTTCCTTCCTTTGATTTTCAAGTCTAGTATTGGAATTTGTCATCAATAACTGGCTTTGGGATTTTGCAAAATGTCACTTTGAAAGTGAGGATTTTATTTACAAAAGAAATCCAAAAGCAAAAGAGGCTAAATGCTTTAAAGATTTAAGATTATAAGTTTCCACTTTCTTTTAAAGCTAAGGCTTTCCTTTGTTTTTATTTGTTAGAGCCTATTTTCATTTGAAGCATTAAATGTTTAAAATACTTACAAATTAGAAACAAGTGGATTGTTTGAGTATTTGATATCCAAGGATTTCTTAGGATTGAAGCCAATAGTGATCTTTCTTGATTGTGATCTATAAATTTCTTATTTACAGAATAATCAATGTTTGCACCTTTTTGACTTTTCTTTTAAATCCTGGGAAAAATTTGAAAATTATGGTGGTTGGTTTAGTGTTTTTCTTTTCCTGTAGAGAAAGCATGAATCAGAAACAATACAATGAGTTTAAATAACACCTAGAGCTTCTCTTAAGTGTTAATTGCTTGATGTGGTTTCCTAAATTTGAGAAAGAGGAAAAATTATAAATATTCACTAAGTCTGTAAATTTGTTAAAATGCACAGGACTAATCCTACTTTAATGCTACTCTTGAGTAAACATCAGCATTAGAATCCTTAAGCTAAAACTGGGTTTCTGTGGGAAGGGAATCACACCATATCACATTTAAAAAACAGCAAAATAAGCACACATATAGCTTCAAAGTTTGCAACTTTTTGCTTAAAAGTGTGTAAATATGTTTGCTTTTAGCTTAAAAGATCATAATATGTGGTTATATAAGTGATTAAATACAATAGAGGAGTTTGTATATGTTCCTGCTATAGGTATCTATGCAATGAGTGGGATTTCACCACTGAGAAAAAACTTTCAGAAGCCAACAGGTCCTTTTCCTTTTATTCTTGGCATAGAAGTTTGGATTAGTGTTAAATTTAGTTTATTCCGAATAATATGAATTGCTTTGAAGTTACTTTGAAGACTTAATTTGGTTATAAACCGTCTTTAAAGATTATAAGTTTGAATAAAAATTGCAGTCCCTATGTTTCACCACAAGATGGAGGCAGTTTTCGTCTGCACTTCCAGAAGAGGAAATCCAATGACGTCGCAAGGAGTCAAGGATCTCTACTCAAAATGGCGGCTACAGGGAACTCTACCTAGACTTAAGATGGCGTCGCTGAGCCGATCTACACATGCGCAGTTTTTCATGCACAGCTTGACGGTCGCATGCGCGACTGAGTGTGCACGTGCCACGTGGATGTAGCTCAAGCTTCAGTCCATAAAACCACGCCTTGCTTTCCAAAGGCGGGAAAACTTTAGTCTCCCTAAACTTTATTCAGCAAGTTTATACAATGGTTAATTCAATTAAATCCCCCAAGGGTTTGCGGGGTGTTGAAATAATGGGGAAAACAAATAGGATTTCTTCGCTATTTTGTTCCCAGGCCTATTTTAATTATTCAGCGTGTAATCACTTTTAAGCATGCATTAAAAAAACTAAACTGACTAGGGTGCAGTGGGGTCTTCACCCCCACCTTCTCTTGGTCAGCAGACACACACACACACACAGCACACAGCAGTAATCAGGGGGGCGAATTCACCCCCTCCCCCTCGTGACACAGAGACAGACAATAGACTGGCTGCAGACAATTGAACCACCTTTTTTTTTTGAGTTAAAATTGACCAAAATCCCACACAGCTTATGTATTCATTTCCTTCTGAGTCTGTCAAGTTCAGCCAGGCGTTCACACGGGGTACCAATATTAATGTAACGGAAATATGGAATATTAATAAATAATAAATATGATCAGGTATGAATTATTTAATTTATATTGATGTATTGGAATCTGAGCTCAAATCTCATTTCATATACATCAGAAAAGTTAATAACACTCGTAAGGGGCACCAGCTTCTATCTTTAAGAAGCAATTTGATCTTTAATTTCACTTTATACCTGTTTGATCACTCAATAAATTAATCAATAATCAGTCTCAAAAATTTTCCGTGAATTCGATACCTGGGCTTGAAACACACTCAGAATGAAATAAATTCCCAACAACTTCTCTCATTTTTAAATATTTATTAAACGAAATGATTAACAGACATGGTAGTAATTTCCTTAATCATAAAAATCAATCTTTGTAAATGATAAGATAAGATAAGCCTTTATTAGTCCCACAATGGGGAAATTCCAGGATTGCAACAGCACAGGGATAGCAACACTCAGAGCAATAATCAGAAGGCAAGAAAAAACAACATCTACTAAACATATGTCTATATTACTATAAATATATATATATATAGACACAGTGCAGAGCATTATGGTTGGTTGGTGAATGTGATAGATTAACAATGTCAATATTTTCGGAACCAGGGTTAAACTGAGAAATGAATTTCTATCAGTTTGAGTTAACAGATTATTAAAAACAACGCAAATTTATGGAGAAAGTTTATTAATTATGAAAAAGTCCTAAATTAATCTTAAGAAAATAAAAACGGAATTTTAATGAAAAGAAGAGTTATGTTAAGGGCTTCTTAATTTGCATCTGATTAGATATACAAATTATTACCGAACCTCAGAAGTTTATTCAGCAGTTGAATTAAAAGTTTGCAGCTCACATGATCCTCGGCCTTCGTCCTCAGCCCAAGATTTCGTGGATGTTAGGGGAAATATCTGCCTGCAGATATTTCAGGGTCCACAGTTCGACCTTTAGATTCAAGCGGTCGAAGGGGCTGGATCTTGGCCGTATGACCCACAGTTGAAACGGGTTCTAGCCAGATGGTGCCGATGCTTCTTCAGCGCGATGTGGGACAGCTGCGCGTTGATTCCTCAGCTGCACGTGACGTGGAAGTTGCGTCTTCAAGAGGTCTTCGATAATAATTAAAAGATATCTAATCCGATCTCAAATTAAAAAGGCTTTGGACTTAAGATAAAAATAGTAGCTTCTGGTGGGTGCTTGGTCAAGAAAAATATTATAAAATAAAGTCAAGATTAAAGTTTACATATAAACAAAACGAACGGTGGTTTTACAGAAAGTTTAACAAAGAAAAAGTGATGAATAAAAATTGGAGTTTGACTCCGATTAAGAATTGAGCTCAAAGAAATAGGAATTCCTAGGCATTTAAGAGAGAAAGAAAATACAAAGTTACATAAATTACGAGTTATCTGCTCTGTGTTCAGAAAAGCGACACATGGTCGAAGTCCTTTGTTCTTCCTTGCTGTGTGTAGACAATGGAGAAGATGAGCCGGACAGAGGATCTGCAAAAGAGGGTCCGGAGCAAGAGAGGGGCTGACGAAAAAGAGCAGGCAAAAAGAGACTGAAGCCGGGATCTCTCTTCTATTTATGTTCCGCGGGCTTCCGGGATCTCAGCCAATGAGAGTCCTTCATGGGCGGGCTCGATGAACCTTTAGTCCAATAACAGGCCTTGTCTGTGAGAGACCAATAGGATGAAGAAGCTGGGGTTCTATGAAGACTGGTGACACGTGATATCAGTCCACAGGAATACACAGTTTTAAATACATTGGAATGTACTGTTACACACTTATGTATAACTAAACTAACCTTAGTGTATCTTATAAGCAGTGCTTCTAAATCAACATGCAGGAATAAACATTCATTTAAAACATTAACATGCATATATATAAAATCACAGATTAATGCATTTCACGCATTATTTTCCACATCAAAAACATCAGAGTCCATCTGCATTTTCATAGTTCTGAAAAGAATGAAGGTTTAGAATTGAGTTTGTAATAATGTATTTTAAAGTTCACTAGTTAAATCCAGCATGTCCACAGTTTAAGGAAATTAGCTGAGTGTGGATCTGTTGCATGTTTTATGGGGGCAATAAAAGTGAAGCCGGACATTGGGGGAAATTCCTTAGGCTGGTTTTAACAAAACAAAGGGGATTTCAGCTGTGGCCTGGGGGCAGAAAATCCATTTATTTGCGTTATTCCTGGATGAAACAAAAATGTCTTTAAGCAGAAGAATAATTGTTGCTGAGCCAAAGTGAGATGATGCTACACAGGAATACGATTGTAAGTGTGTTAGGTACACAGTGGCCTGGTCAGTGAATTATTGAGAATAACACCACATGCTGTACATTTATGACAGTGCTTAAAATGATTAATGTAAATGTAAGTTCATGGGTTATTGTTTAAAATATAAATATTTGAACAAGTTAAAAGCTATATACATGGGAAGGAGATAAAACCAATAATTCATTTCATGTTAGGGTAATTTGTTAAGAATGTTAAGTATACAGTTAATGTCAAATGGGAAATTGTGATAAATGGACATGATTGTGTTTTGTTTAATGGTGATGTGATCAGATAATAAGACAGAAACAATGGACTTTGATAGTAAATACTAGTCAGTTGATGTTGGTCATGTGAATGACTTGAATGAAGAATAAACTCCTTGTGTGAAATAACGAAACGTGTTCTGCCGATTCTCTATCACAGGTTGGAGAGTTAACTTCCACATGCACGTTTCCTCCTCCTGGGCCGCTACCCAGGGGAGCAACAATTGTAGCCCGTGCACAACTACACCCACTACCAATTATTGGAACACCATTCGACAGAATAGGGATGGATATAGTTGGCCCCCTAGAGAGAAGCTCCACTGGTAATAAATACATTCTGGTGATTTGTGATTATGCTACTCGGTACCCAGAAGCCTTCCCCCTGAAATCTATCAAGGCTAGGCAGGTTGCCAACTGTCTTATCCAGTTATTCTCAAGGGTAGGCATACCCAGAGAAATTTTAACAGACTGTGGAACAAATTTCTTATCAAAACTGTTGCAGCAAGTATATAAGCTGTTGGGTATTAAGGATATTAAGACCACCCCATATCACCCTCAGACTGATGGACTAGTGGAGCGATTCAATCAGACTCTGAAAAACATGCTGCGGAAATTTGTTTCTGAAACGGGCTCAGATTGGGACCAATGGGTACTATATTTATTGTTTGCTTATCGGGAGGTGCCCCAGGCTTCAACAGCGTTCTCACCTTTTGAACTGCTGTATGGTCATCAGGTGAGGGGCCCACTGGACTTATTAAAGGAGCACTGGGAGAGTCCACCGAGTGATCAGGACAATGTGGTCTCATATGTTATTAAGATGAGAGAGAAACTGGATCGAATGACTGCTTTGGCTCAGGAGCACATGAGGACGGTGCAGGCCAAACAAAAAACTTGGTATGATAAGAAGGCCAGAAAAAGGGTTTTTCACCCAGGTCAGCAGGTTTTGTTATTGCTGCCCTCGTGTGACAGTAAGCTGTTGGCTCAATGGCAGGGGCCGTATGAAATCTCTAAAAAACTAAGTGCAGTGACATATGAATTATATATGCCTGACAGGAAGGTAAAACATCAGACCTTCCATATTAACTTGTTGAAAGAGTTTCAGCAGCCTGGTCATCAGCAGCAGCAACCTGTTCTTCAGGAGACACATCAGCTCTTCATTTGTGCGACGGAAGTGGATGAGGAGAGAGAACAGTCTTTTCCCACAAATGTGTCAGAGCCGTGTTTGTTTCAAGTGTCTCTTTTGCAGGTGGATCAGCAGAGAGAATTAGAGGCACTGTTAGATCCAGAATTGTTTCAGGAGAGACCTGGTTTCACCACATTGGTACGTCATAAAGTTTATTTGAAAGAAGAAGCTGTTCCACGTAGGAAATCTTATAGGATCCTGGAGCGATTGGTTCCAAAGATGAAGCATGAGATTGATCTGATGTTGCAGCTGGGAGTGATCGAGGAGTCAGTCAGTGAGTGGTGTAGCCCGATTGTGCTGGTACCCAAAAAGGATGGCTCTTTGAGATTCTGTATTGATTTCAGATATCTCAATTCAGTGTCTAAGTTTGAGTCATACCCCATGCCCCAGATTGATGAACTGTTAGAGAAAGTGGGCAGGGCTAGGTTTATTTCTACAATGGACCTATGCAAGGGGTATTGGCAGGTGGCATTGGCACTGGAAACAAAAGAACTTACAGCCTTTAAAACACCTTATGGCAGTTTCCAATTCAGGGTTATGCCATTTGGCCTTCAGGGGGCACCTGCAACTTTTCAGCGGCTCATGGACCAAATATTAAGAAAGGTATCAAATTTTGCAGCTGCCTATTTGGATGACGTGGTCATCTATAGTCAGACTTGGGAAGAACATTTGGTACACCTTAGGCAGGTCCTTCAACTGATTAAGAGGGCAGGACTGACGATTAATCCACGCAAATGTGCGTTTGGACAGCAGCAGGTGGAGTACTTGGGACATGTGGTTGGTCAGGGGGTCATTAGACCACGAGTAGGTAAAGTGGATGCCATCCGGACCTATCCTGTGCCCACTACTAAGAAGAAGGCACGATCATTCATGGGAATGGTAGGATGGTACAGTAAGTTTATTCCCCACTTTGCTGAAAGAGCAGCAGTTTTGACTGACCTCACTAAGGCTTCAGCACCTAATAGGGTAAAATGGACAGAGGAGTGTGACAGAGCTTTTGAGGATCTGAAGAGTGCTATCTCTGGTGAGAAGGTTTTATACAGTCCAGATTTTGCTCGCCCATTTATCTTACAGACAGATGCTTCAGGAGTTGGCATTGGAGCAGTACTTCTCCAGGAGGAGAGGGGAGAGAGACACCCAGTACTGTTCTTGAGCTGTAAGTTGTTGGACCGGGTGACGAGATACTCTACGGTAGAAAAGGAATGTCTTGCCATGAAATGGGCAATAGGATCTCTCAAATACTATTTACTGGGGCGTCATTTTGTGTTGGAGACAGATCTTCGGGCCCTACAGTGGCTGGACAGGATGAAGGACATGAACAGTCATCTCACAGGGTGGTATGTGTCCCTCCAACCGTACAATTTTACTGTTCGGTATGTGGCAGGGAAAACCAACCGTGTGGCAGATAGTCTCTCCAGAGTACATGACTCTTAGAGTACTGTACTCTGGGGAAAAGGGGGGAGGAAATGTGATGACGGAGTGTCCCCACTGTTATGATTTATTGTATGTGTGATTATGTTATATTTGTAATATTGTAAATGTTATTATGATTGTTTGTTAAAAGTACACACATTATTTTTAGGATCTGTCTTTGTCTAATTGCAATGCCTTTGTGAGATAATTGTTATGATTAATTAGTTGGGTAAACAATTGGTAATTATTTAATCCACATGTGGGACACCCCCCACAGACTAAGGACAGACAGCTCGCTACTCCTGGTTATTTTCCACAGCGCTAGTGTGATGTAATGTGCCATTCATGCTTTGTGTTCACACGTCCTGTCCTCACTGTTGACATAGAGACAGATCAATATGTAGGTGTGACTTGTCACCTCTTTGTCCTGCAAGCTGGAGCAGGTGCTGGCAACCTGCCTATTTGATATGTATGTCTCTCTCATATGCAAATGCACATGCTCTTTCATGCTTTGTCTGTAACCGGTATAAATACCGCACGTATCATGTAACTCATTCTCTCTCTGCAACTGCTCAACAGACTGTACTTGTCTCCACGCTACTGAGAGCCCTCTGGGCCGCTCTGCACAGCACCAGAGTGAGCTCGTGTTGGCGATGTGACTTAATAAAGGCACTTTAAACTCCTTCAGCTCGCCGCTTATTATCCTCCTTCGCCACACACATACCTTTGCCAACATGTTTCCTGAGGGTGTCCGGGCAAAAGACTGTTAGGGGTTGAATGCCTTTTTAAAGGACACCAGCAGGAAGGAAGCATGTTATGGTGAGTTAGAGGGGTGATTTAAATTTGTAAATAGGGGTTAAATTATTTATTGAATTATTTATGGTGTTATTTATTGTGTGTTAGTTATATTTATTCTGTATATAGGTGGGGAAATATTTATGGTCTTTTAGATGTTAGTGGGTATATGTGGAAAATGGAAAAATGTTATTGTTTTACCTGGGACATATGGTATGTTCTAATTGATGTTAATTATCTCAAATAGTATATAACAGCTGTTTTTGGTTAGTAGTGGTTGTCGAGAGTTGTTGTCGAGAGGATCAATAATGATGATGATGGTTGATGGACAAATTTAAGTCGTGGTAAATCGTGTCGGATGTTTTGGAGTATTACCTGTAAGTTTTGGAATAAAATGGAAAACTGATGATTGATAAATTGCCTCAAAGCCTCCTTGCATAAGAGACTTCAACCCACAACGTTAAGCCTCCTTGATTGACAGCCGCCTCGTCGAGCCATAACGTTACACTTACAGTGGGGCAAAAAAGTATTTAGTCAGCCACCAATTGTGCAAGTTCTCCCACTTAAAAGATGAGAGAGGTCTCCAATTTTCATCATAGGTATACCTCAACTATGAGAGACAAAATGAGGAAAAAAAAAAACAGAAAATCACACTGAAGGATTTTTAATGAATTAATTGGTAAATTCCTCGGTAAAATAAGTATTTGGTCAATAACAAAAGTTCATCTCAGTACTTTGTTATATACTATTTGTTGGCAATGACAGAGGTCAAACGTTTTTTGTAAGTCTTCACAAGGTTTTCACACACTGTTACTGGTATTTTGGCCCATTCCTCCATGCAGATTTCCTCTAGAGCAGTGATGTTTTGGGGCTGTCGCTGGGCAACACGGACTTTCAACTCCCTCCAAAGATTTTCTATGGGGTTGAGATCTGGAGACTGGCAAGGCCACTGCAGGACCTTGAAATGCTTCTTACGAAGCCACTCCTTTGTTGCCCGGGTGGTGTGTTTGGGATCATTGTCATGCTGAAAGACCCAGCCACGTTTCATCTTCAATGCCCTTGCTGATGGAAGGAGGTTTTCACTCAAAATCTCATGATACATGGCCCCATTCGTTCTTTCCTTTACACGGATCAACCGTCCTGGTCCCTTTGCAGAAAAACAGCCCCAAAGCATGATGTTTCCACCCCCATGCTTCACAGTAGGTATGGTGTTCTTTCTCCTCCAAACACAACAAGTTGAGTTTTTACAATAAAGTTCTATTTTGGTTTCATCTGACCATATGACATTCTCCCAATCCTCTTCTGGATCATCCAGATGCTCTCTAGCAAACTTCAGACGGGCCTGGACATGTACTGGCTTAAGCAGGGGGACACATCTGGCACTGCAGGATTTGAGTCCATGGTGGCGTAGTGTGTTACTGATGGTAGCCTTTGTTACTTTGGTCCCAGCTCTCTGCAGGTCATTCACTAGGTCCCCCCGTGTGGTTCTGGGATTTTTGCTCACCGTTCTCGTGATCATTTTGACCCCACAGGCTGAGATCTTGCATGGAGCCCCAGATCGAGGGAGATTATCAGTGGTCTTGTATGTCTTCCATTTTCTAATAATTGCTCCCACAGATGATTTCTTCACACCAAGCTGCTTACCTATTGCAGATTCAGTCTTCCCAGCCTGGTGCAGGGCTACAATTTTGTTTCTGGTGTCCTTTGACAGCTCTTTGGTCTTGGCCATAGTGGAGTTTGGAGTCTGACTGTTTGAGGTTGTGGACAGGTGTCTTTTATACTGATAACGAGTTCAAACAGGTGCCATTATATACAGGTAACGAGTGGAGGACAGAGGAGCCTCTTAAAGAAGAAGTTACAGGTCTGTGAGAGCCAGAAATCTTGCTTGTTTGTAGGTGACCAAATACTTATTTTACTGAGGAATTTACCAATTAATTCATTAAAAATCCTTCAATGTGATTTTCTAGATTTTTTTTTTCTCATTTTGTCTCTCATAGTTGAGGTATACCTATGATGAAAATTGAAGACCTCTCTCATCTTTTAAGTGGGAGAACTTGCACAATTGGTGGCTGACTAAATACTTTTTTGCCCCACTGTATATACAACAGTTCCAATAAGCACAATTTATTAAATGACAGCAATACTGGACAAAATTTTATGATTTTTTTATTTAACCAGATATTTTGCCCAGCTGAGAAAAAAAATGGTCCCTTCTAAATATAGCCAGTACCTGTTGCTAAACATCACAATCAGCATGAAGACATCTATTGTCATTTCACACACATGTGAAAGTCACCTGTGGGGGTCCCCCAGGGGTCAGTCTTTGGCCCCATCCTTTTCATCATCTATCTGCTCCCCCTTGGCCAAGTCATCAGGCGCTATGGAATTTCATGCTGATGACACACAGTTGTATGTCAAACCCACTGCTACAGCTCCATCTCCATCATCGTCATCGTAGTCATCATCACCATCATCATCATCATCTCCATCACTTCTCACCATCTGTCTGGAGGAGATAAAGGCTTGAATGGAGCACAACTTTCTTCAACTCAACAGCTCCAAAACTGAAGCCATCATGGTTGGCACACCTCACCAGATTTAGTCATCATGCATAACCTGCATCACTGTGGTCACAATATCCCCCTTTCCTCATCAATCACCAACCTCGGTGTAAAAATGGACTCAAATCTCACCTTCAAATGCCATGTAAATCATCTCTATAAGATCTATTTCTATCACTTTTATGTCTGTAAATACTCTGGTGTAATGATGAGACAGGGTGAACAGTCAAACACAGCTTTATTTGTTGTTGGACACGCAACACAGCCACCAGGCAGGAGCATTGGCAAAGAGGCCCTAAAATGGATGCCCCCTGGTATTTATAGGGCGGTGCAGTGGCGGAAGAGGAAGTGGCAGCCACTACACTGCACTTCACAATAAAGGCACCCAAACCCAACATCACCTTCCCCCCGTAGAAAGTCCAAAACACACACACACAATTAAGACACCCCCCCCCCCCCAAGTTAGGACTCGAATCACGCACTAAGAAAACTAAAACTGAAATTGCCAAATGGCCTACCACATTCACACAACAAAACCTAAACTAGGGAGGATGGGTGGACTACCATCCTACCCAACACGGCAAGGTGGCTTATTCTACCACCTGTTGGCCTAAACCCCAAAGTCCATTTATAACTTAAAGTACTGTCATGTTCCTAAACTAACACAACGCCTAGAACGACAACATTTTTTTTAATACATGCTCAAACATACAGTATGAACAATAGAACTATTTATTACATTTACACTACTGTCCTTCCGGCAGAAAAGGGTAGAACCAGCTAGTGGGGGGCCCAGGGCAGCCCTTCAGCTGACCCGCCCCTGGAAGCAGCATGCTCCCGGGGTCACAACTGACCTCATGGACGAAAGTGCCTCTTCTCATCGCCACCAACCACCTCTCTCATCCGGACCTGCCACCAGAAGCCTCCTCCCAGACACACCGCAGCTCATTGGCATGCCTCCTCGAGCCGTCCGACAGCTTGAAGTAAGCTGCGCCCCATTTATCCACGATGTGTAGGTGTCTTTGGTGTTCCACTGGCTGTCACTTAGCTCATACCTGCAGTGGACGTTCATCTCCTCAAGCCCGGACCAAGTCCATAACTCTAAGAGGGGCTCTGCTGGGCCTACAATGGTGCTGTTTGGCAGGCGGTCTCTCCGTGCCTGTCGGTCTGGCGCCGACTTCTTCTAAAGCCATTGCAGCAGTTGCCATGGTAGCTGCAGATCTTCCAATCCTCTGCAGCCAAGCTCTGGAGCAATCTTGGGCTAGCACGTTGGCGTCACTCGCCGATGCAGGCGCCTCGCCACCACACTCGGTACCCTCTCCTACCATTCCCTGAGCGCCGGCACTGAAACCTTCCTATGCCGAACCTGAGCGACGCTGGTCCTACTTGACATCCGTGATGCCCAGTGGATCTTCGTCCCACACAGTGTCATCCTACCACCAGAACCGGGGTGTTCCACTGGCCAAAACCATACCATTCTTCCCCAGTGTCGTCTTTGATGGTGAAACCCAGTCCGTAAAACAGGTGACAGCCGATGATGTTATCACCTCGGGCCATCACGTGGAACGTGAAGTCAGCCATTGTCGCTGACTTGTACCGAACCGTTAACTCCTATGTTCCAACCGTGCACAGCCTGCCACCACCATAACTGTAAAGCGGTGCTTGGTTACCTCTTATCCTGTAGTGGGGGAAGGATTTCCTCACTGTGGCCCAATTTAGCAACGATCCCTCTGCCCCCATGTTGAGCAGCAGTGGCACGTCCACTCCATCCTGCATCACTGTGCAGAACGTGTACCTGTTGGTACCCGTGGACACCGTGTGGATAGTTGTGGGGGGCAGGTGAGGTGATTTCCTCCGTGGGCTCTCCGGCTCGGACACACGGCACACTTTGGTATAATGGTTCAAGTGTCCACACTTGCCACAACACTTCCCTCTAGTTGGGCAATCCCTAGCTTTATATTGGTGCTCGTGGTGCTTCTACCCGTGCACAGGGATTTTCCCGGGGCAGACCTTTGGCTGGTAGCATTGGCTTCTATCACATCATCATCCATGCTATCCTCACCATCTGGGTTCGCTACTAATGCTGCAGTGGAAGGCGCCGGCTGCCACTGTGACTAGCACCAATTTAGCTCCGAAGTTAGCTTGTCCGCAGTCTCCATCTGGAGAGCTAGCTCAACAGCCCTAGCTAACGTTAAGTCACATGGCGCCGTGAGTAGTCTAGCCCATAAAGCAGCGCTGTTCTTGTGCTCCGCCAGCTGGTCATATATCATTTCTTCCTCCACTGACCTAAAATGACACTCGCTTGCCAGCTGCCTCAGGTCGGTGATGAACTGGTGGACTGGCCCACCCACCCACCCACTGGTGTCGCTCCCAGAACATAATCCTCTGGACAATCATGCTATCTAGGGTGTGAAAACGGCTTGCCAGCAGTTCGACTACATCCTCAAATGAGTCCGCAGCCCTGAGTATGCGTAGGATATGCTGGCCCTCGATCCCTAAATTATGCACCAGGAGGGCATGTGCTCTTAGTTTATCTAGCTCACCCAGGTTGAGCGCAGTGATGTAGTTCTGGAAGGCTGTAAACCATCTCGGCCAAGGCACAGGCGGCTCGCCTGGGATCTCCAGGAAGGGGCGAAGTGGTGTGACATGCGCTTCCATAGTTTGTCCTTGTTGCCAAAATGTTATGTCTGTAAATACCTTGGTGCAATGATGAGACAGGGTGAACAATCAAACTCAGCTTTATTTGTCGTTGGACACACAACGCAGCCACCAGGCAGGGGCATTGGCAAAGAGGCCCTAAAATGGATGCCCCCTGGTATTTATAGGGCGGTACAGTAGCGGAAGAGGAAGTGGCCACCACTACACCTCAGCTCACAATAAAGGCACCCAAACCCAACATCACAATCACCTCTGTAACACTGCAAAAATCTGCCACTCTCTCACCCTCCCAGATGCTGTAAAGCTGGTCCACACCTTTGTCTTCTCCAGACTGGATTGCTGCAACACGGTCCTCATTTGGATCCCTGGCAAGAGTCTTCAAAGACTGCATTTTTCCAAAACTCTGCAGCTAGGGTCCTGATGAGGGTGCGTAAATCTGAACATATCACACCCGTTCTTAAATCACTTCACTGGCTTCCTGTTTTCATCAGGATCAAATATAAGGTCTCCCTCCTCACTCACCCTCATCAAGGTAATGCCCCCCCCTCACCTCAAAGAACTGCTAACTCCACTAACCACAACCGGTTCCCTCCGTTCCACTCACCCAAACCACCTTCATACACCCAGGACAAAACTCAGCACCATGGGGAATAGGGCTTTTTGTGCTGCTACCCCACGTCTGTGGAATGCCCTCCCTGACACCTTGAGGGCATCACAGTCCACAGACTATTTTTAAAAGAGGACTTGAAACCTTTCTTTTTAGCAGGACATTTGATCATTGAGTTGTGATTTTAACCTGTTCTCTTTTTTATTTTTGGATTTATCTTCTTATCCCCTTTTTCCTTTTATGAATTTGAGTTTTATGCTTTTTCCATGTAGCACTTTGAGATTTTTTATGTAAAGTGCATTACAAATAAAATGTATTACTATTATTATGTAAACAAATTAAATATTGTCAAGTGCAAAAGTCTTCATTTTTTGGCTGCTTCCTGTAGGGGTTGCCACAGCGAACCATCTGCCTCCATCTCACCCTATTTCTTGCATCTTCCTCTGTAACATCAACCCTCTCCATGTCCTCCTTCACTACATCAATGAATCTTCTGTGGTCTTCTTCTTTTCCTCCTGCCTGGCAGCTCCATCTTCAACATCCTTTGTCCAGTATATCCACTATCCCTCTGCACATATCCAAACTATCTCTCAGCCTTGCCTCTATTACTTTGTCTCCAAACCGCTCAACCTGAGCTGTCCCTCTGATATACTCATTTCAAATCTTGTCCCTCCAAGTCACCCCCAATGAAAATCTTAGCATCTTCAACTCTGCCACCTCCTGCTCCATGTCCTGTCTTTTTGTCAGCACCACCATCTCCAAACCATACATCATAGCAGGTCTCACTACTATCTTGTAAATCTTCCCTTTCACTCTTGCAGCTACCCTTCTGTCACAAATCACCCCGATACTCGTCTCCACCCACTCCATCCTGCCTGCACTCTCTTCTTCACCTCTCTTGTGCATTTCCATTGCTTTGAATGGTTGACCCTGTCACGCGGGGCTCTAGGGAGCCACGCAATAAGAGCCGAGGGCGAGCCAGTGAGTCGTGATGTTTTATTAAAGGTAAGGGGTGAGGGATGAGGAAAGCACAGATACTCGTACAGAGGTTCACTCACAAGTTGCACAGCGCAGGAGCAGGGAGCTCGTACCGGACATGGGGGTAACAAGGCATACATACTCACAGCGGGTAACAATCACAGGAATGCTGTAAGGGGAGTAGAGACTGACACCAGACGAAGGGGCTTCAGCCTAGCAGTGCTTATGTCGCAGCCTCGAGTCATCGAGGCTGCTCCTATTTATTCTCATTGGCAGCGCCCCAGCTGATGAGGACTAATTGGCCCCAGCCGTCCGTAATGCTGCCAGCTGGGAGCCTGCTGAGACGCTGCTCAATGAGAAGCAGGGATGAAGGGAAACATGGGCTGAGCGCTGAGACGGCATCTCATCCCATGGTGACAGACCCCAGGTATTTAAATTCATCTACTTTCACTTCCTCTACTCCTTGCATTTTCACCGTTACACCTGCCTCCCTCTCATTCACACTCATGTATTCTGTCTTGCTTCTATTGACTTTCATTCCTCTTCTCTGCAGAGCACACCTCCACCACTCCAGGTTCTCTTCCACCTGCTCCCTACTCTCACTACAGATCACAATGTCGTCTGCAAACATCATGGTCCACGGAGAATCCTGCCTGACCTCATCTGTCAGCCTGTCCATCACCATGGCAAACAAGAAGGGGCTAAGAGCAGATCCCTGATGTAACCCCACCCCCACCTTGAACCCATCTGTCACTCCTACAGCACACCTCACCACCATCTTGCTATCCTATCCTATACCTTGCTATCCATCTTGCCGCCCATCACATGCTTTCTCTAGATCCACAAAGACACAGTGCAACTCCGTCTGACCTTCTCTATATTTCTCCATCAAAACTCTTAAACCAAACATTGCATTTGTAATACTCTTTCTTGGCATGAAACTATACTGCTGCTCACTGATTATCACCTCTCCTCATAACCTGGCTTCAACAACTCTTTCCCATATCTTCATAGTGTGACTGATCAATGTTATGCCTCTGTACTTAATACAGCTCTGAGCATCACCCTTGTTCTTGAAAATTGGTACCAGAACACTTCTTCTCCACTCCTGAGGCAACCTCTCACTCTCCAAGATTGTGTTAAACAATCTGATTAAAAAATCCACTGCCATCTCTCCTAAACATCTCCATACCTCCACAGGTATGTCATCTGAACCAACCACCTTTCCATTCTTCATCCTCTTCAAAGCTGCCGTCACTTCTGCCTTGCTTTTCTATCAGACCATTGTCGCCAGTGCCATCTTCTTTGCTGCTGCCTGTTGGAGTAGCAGTATCAGAGCCAGTGACACCAACAGACTTGACAAGATCATCAAGCGGGCTGACTCTGTAATTGGTCTCAGGTCAGAGACCTTTAAGACTGTGGTGGAGAAGAGGACACTAAGTAAACTGCGATCCACCATGGACAATCCTGATCACCCCCTCCACCACACACTGGACAGACAGCGGAGCACTTTCTCCAGCAGACTGCTACAACTTCGCTGCCGATCGGTTAGGTACAGGAAATCTTTCCTGCCACATGCCATCTCACTGTACAATAACGCACTCTGATGTTGAATTCTGGTCATAACTATGCTGCCATACTGCACCTTACAGTCTAATTGGTGCCTCACATCTCACTCTGCTCTTGATCATCCTGCATTGCACAGTGGGTATGATTCATTTTTTTTTTATTTTGTATACTTTATTGATCCCCAGAGGGGAAATTGAGGGCATCCACTTGGATGGATGAAGCAGCCATGGTACGGCGCTATCCCTTAGCCATTCACACACACATTGCCACCTAGGGCCACTTTAGAGTCTCCAATTAACCTAACCTGCATGTTTTTGGCATGTGGGAGGAAACCAGAGAAATCCCAGAGTAAACCCACGCAGATACGGGGAGAACATGCAAACTCCACACAGATCACTGTTGGTCAGGGGCTGGGATCGAACCAGGGATCCCATGGCCAAAGGTGAGTTGCTGTGCTGCCGCAGTGCTAACCACTGCGCCACCGCACCGCCCAATATACCTATAGCTATAATACCTATACCTATTCATATACCTATACGGGTCACCATGTATTCATCTATGATGTAAATAGGCTTATTTCAGTAGTTTTACTTTCCATGGGTAATCCCTTTGTCTGTTATGCTGTGTGTGTTTCTGTCATTTGGTTGTCTACTGTCATGCTGCTGTTACACTGCAATTTCCCAGTTTGGGATCAATAAACTACATCTATCTATCTATCTGTCTATCTATCTATCTATCTATCTATCTATCTATCTATCTATCTATCTATCTAATCCTCAAGACTTCCTTGTTCACAATCTTTTCGTCATCCATCCATCCTCCTCTCTCTCTCTCTCTCTCTCTCTCTCTCTCTCTCTCTCTCATTTTCTTTATTCATCAGCTCTTCAAAGTACTCCTTCCACCTTCTCAACACACTCTTGTCATTTGTTAGCACATTACCATTTCTGTCCTTAATCAACCTAACCTGCTGTACATCCTTTCCAGCTCGATCTCTTTGTCTAGCCAATCGATACAAGTCCTTTTCTCCTTTCTTAGTGTCTGGGTTTTCATACAACTCACTATATGCCTTTTCCTTTGCCCTTGCCACCTCTCTCTTTGCCATGTGTCAAATACTCCTGTCTACTTTCTTCATTTCCCTGACTATCCCATTTTTTCTTTGCTAACCTTTTCCTTTGAATACTTTCCTGTACCTCCTCATTTCACCACCAAGTCTCCATGGCTACGGTCACACTGCAGGTCTTAATGCTCAATTCCGATATTTTGCTGAGATCCGATTTTTTTGTGTGGGCATTCACATTATAATTTAAATGCGACCCCCGTCAGACTGGAGTATGAACGGTCTCCAGCTATGAAGTGACTTGCACGTGCAGAAGAAAACATAATGCTAGACACACCATTGTGTTTGTAGAAGTAAATATGAGCCCCGAACGATTGGGGGGTGGGGGGGGGGGGCAGAACTTCTTCACCTTAATGCAGCGCAGCAAAATAAATGTTAAAAACATTCAGAAATGTTTATGCACAAAATAAATGAGACCAGCTTCACTCCTCTACTTGCCAGATGACCGCTGTGATCAGCTCTGCTTTAACAGAACTGATTCCCCCCTCATGGCTATATTTGGGCTGTCTGTTAACTCCCATCACGTTGACTCTATCCAGTCAGATATATTAACCTTTACATCTCTCCTAGCAAGACACCACATTTTGTTTGCATGGAAATCCCCTAAACCCCCTCTATTTCCCTCTGGGTTAAGGATGTCATGTTTTTTCTTAAATTGGAAAAAATTAGATTTGCAGTAAAAGGTTCTTCAGCTAAATTTTTTCATAAATGGCAGTCTTTCATAGATTTCTCTGAGTGATTGCAAACCTTGCCTGCAGACTGACCCCCCTCCCCTCCTTTTTTCTTTTTTTTTTCTTTCTTTTCTTTCCTTTTTTTATGTGTATTCCATACTTGATGTTTTGTTATTGTACTGGACAGAGACTTTGTTCTGTTGTTGGCCCGGGGAGGGCCTTGGTGACGGTATGGGTGTTCTGGGAAAAAAAAAGAGAGAGAAAATTTGAGTTTGTGACATTGTCTTTACATTCATTGTATGCTCTTTAAAAAGATAAAAAAAAAAAAAAAGAACTGATCGATAAACAGCTGTCTTGAAAATGAAAACCCGTGTCTCAATGGGATTACCTGTATAAATAAGGTTAATAATAAATAATCCTAGAAATTACTGTAGGGCTCTCGCCCCAATAAACAACACGGCTCGTACCAGCGGCGTAACACCGGTCATGCACTGGAGCCGCCGGAGACTCCCCTCTCCTGGACTGTGTTTTCATTTGCCCCTATCTGGCCATTCCGCTCCACAGTCATTTACATATTACAGTGGCCAGTACTGTGCTATTTACAGCGTCCAGTAAATGTGCCATTACTTAAAAAAAAAAAAAGTGCCGTTACTGTGCACCTGTAATGTCTGACGGTTTCAGCCCCAAACCCCCACCCCCACCCCCCTTGCAATTTTGAAGTTGTGCTGTGGGAGCTGACAAAATTATGATCCAGTGATAAAGAAAACAAGATTGATTAAAAAAGACAGCACAAATCAGCTGTCTGCCATGCCTGCGGCATCCTCCACAGCAGAATTGTAGCGTCTGTCTCACTTAAAAGAGGAAAAGGTCAGATGACATGCGACATGACTGTTCAGACTAGAGGTCGCTTTGGAAAATATCAGATACGTATCGGAATTAGGACCACATATGAAAGTGGCCTGGGTCTAGTTTGAAAAAATCGGATATGTGCTATTCAGACTGTAATTAAAAAATCCAATATGGGTCACATTTGTGCAAAAAAATTGGAATTGAGCATTAAAACCTGCAGTGTGACCGTAGCCCTTGTCTTCCTTCCTCTGTCCACTGGATACACCACATACCTTTCTACCTGTTTTCCCTCAATACTTTTGCTGTACTTTCCCAGTCATCTGGTAATTCTTCCCTACCACCCAGAGCCTGTATCAGCTCCTTCCTGAACTCTGTGTGACCTTCTTCCTTCTGTAACTTCTCCCACTTAATCTTAGGCTCTGCTTCACTCTCTTCCTCTCCTTGCTCTCCAAAGTCATCCTACAGACTACCAGCCGATGCTGTCTAGCTACATTCTCCCCTGCCACCACCTTACAGTCTCTTATCTCTTTCAGATTTTTCCTTCTGCATAAGATGTAGTCCACCTGTGTACACCTATCTCCACTCTTATAAGTTACTCTATGTTTCTTTCTCTTCTTAAAGTATGTGTTCACCACAGCCATTTCCATCCTTTCAGCAAAATCCACAACCATCTGTCCTTCCACATTTCTCTCCTTAAGACCATACCTACCCAGAACCTCCTCATCGCCTTTGTTTCCTTCAATTACATGCCCATTAAAGCCTGCTCCAATCATCACTCTCTCCCCCCTGGGAACATTCTCTACCACTTCATCCAACTTACTCCAGAATTCCTCTTTCTCTTCTACCTGCCATCCAACTTGTGGGGCATATGCACTGACAACATTCAACATCTCACCTTTGCTTCTTGCTTCAAACTCATGATTCTGTCTGACTCTCTCTTTACCTCCTGAACACTCTTCACATACTCTTCCTTCAAGATTACTCCTACTCCATTTCTCTTCCTATCTACACCATGGTAGAACAGTTTAAATCCACCTTCAATGCTCCTAGCCTTGCTTCCCTTCCATCTGGTTTCTTGAACACACAGTATATCTACCTTTATTTTCTCCATCATATCAGCCAACTCTTTGCTTTTACTAGTCATAGTCCCTAAATTTAATGTCCCTACTCTCACCTCCACACTTCTACCTTTCCTTTTCTTTCTCTCCCTCCTAACACACCTTCCCCATCTCCTTCTCCTCGATCTTGACCAACAGTAGACCAATTTCCACCAGCACCCTGTCGGTTAACTACACCAGTGGCTGTCATTGTTAACCCAGGCCTGGACCAATCCGTTATGAAGTGTATGTCAAGTGTATGAAGTGTATGTCAAGTGCATAAGTAATAAGTGTTTATAAAACACATAACTGTAGAGTCAGTACTGTGGAAGACCCCAGATCAAAACGTATCTAATGCAGGTTGTCAGCACCACCAGTAGATAGCCGGTAGCTAGTAGTTAGCATGCTTATTGTTTTAATTTGATGTAGTTTCCTCCTGATAGCTCGGGCACGCCCCCTCCTCCTGTCAAGCTCCATCAGCTGCACTGTCTGGTGCTCACACACATACACACACCCACATGCACACACACATGCACATGCTCCATTCATTCTCATTTCACACACTCTCACACACCTGGTGTTAATCAGTTCTGCCCACGCATTCCCACACCAGCATTCTCTTTCCTGGTTAGCTTCTGGAGTATTTGTTGGGTGCGTCAGAGGAAAGAGATTGTCGGGGCATTCGCCTCCATACGCGGCAGCTAGTTCTTCCCGTATGAGTTTCACTACCTGTGTACAACTCAGCCGGACATTTAAGACGATCCATTCCTTGGTGTTTCGGCTGGTTCCGCTTCTCTGCCTCTTCCTCCAGACTGCACGTTCTGCCCCGGATTCGCTCCAACCCTATAAGTGTCTTTTTTGCCTTCTCTTTTGTGCTAAGTAGCCCTGCAGCACTAGGCAGATCGCCTTTCCTGTTTTCGTGCGTAACACAGCCCT
Source organism: Pholidichthys leucotaenia (assembly GCA_020510985.1). Taxonomy (NCBI): domain Eukaryota; kingdom Metazoa; phylum Chordata; class Actinopteri; order Cichliformes; family Pholidichthyidae; genus Pholidichthys; species Pholidichthys leucotaenia. Next base: position 305,790,148 of record CM035843.1, read on the forward strand.
GTAGCACTGGGCTCCCTATAGAACGGGCTGTAGAGTGTCCGGCTGGTGCCCTGTTTGTCTGGTGGTCTCAGTTTCATCATTTGCATCCTTCTGTATTTTTGTGGTGAACTGGACTTGTAATTTGGTGAGCTTTAATAAACATGACACTCTCTACTCCTGCAATTGGGTTTCTCATTCTCTCCCTTGTGTGCTGTGTAATGGCGCACAGGGATTTATGACACAAAGAGTCCATCACCACAAAGATATTGTGGCTTGTTAATGGAGACAATAAATCAAACTCTGGCACTGCCTATTTTTTTAAACAGACGTGAAATATCTTAATGAGCTTAATGACGAAAGGGTAGACAAGTTGGTGGAAACAGTTCTTTTCAAAAGGGTGGGACTGCTGGGTCATGGATGTATAATTTCTTGTCAAACAGTGCCTCATTATGGAAATGAAGGTAGCCAAAACTGTCCTGAACCTCCCGGTGCACTTTTATGCAGCGCAAGGGGAAGGGAGAAATGACGAGGATTTACGTGCAGAGGTTACACCACAACACATTTATTCCACACAAAGGCAGATGACAAACACTTCCCAAAAAGGTGAGGACATACAAAAATATAAAGACACTTACAATTGGCGTTCCTGGGCCAGCATCGCTCAGCGAACGCATGAGAAGTTGTTACCCACAATTTTGTCCCAGAGCCAACATTGCTCGATGAAGCAGGAGAATCCACAGCTACAGTGGAAGCGGCTACACTTCGTGGTACACAGAAAACACATGACTATGTACATCAATTGACCATTCAATGACCCAGCAATGCATGACTGGCAAAAGGCTGCTTAAGTACACACATTGCTGGTGATGGTGTGATTGCGAGCACCTGGGCAACAGCGGAGAGATGGCAAACAGGAGTGGGAACAGCTGGTGATAATGAGTGAGGGGGCGTGATCGGACTGGCAGGCTGTCAGCCAGCGCTCACAGAAGAGTGAGCCAAAGAGAGCTGCCTCACAGCTGCCGGCCAGAGAGCAGTGGCAAAGGATAGGGAAGCACACTGAAATACATAATATACACATATACAGCAGCACCTAAACCCACAGGGAGGTCAGGACCGAGCCGGCTCGGCTCCTGACAGAGCCCCCCTCTCAAGGGGTGGATTCCCAGTCACCCAAGGTAACATTCCAAGGACCCCCTCCCCCCCCCCCCAAAAAAAAAAATAAAAACAGGAGCAACAGCAAAAAATAACCCCAGGGTGGGCGGTAGGGGGAACAGGAAAGGACGAAACACAATACCCCGCCCAGGGCCCACAATTAACCCCCCCAAGTCCAAAGGCATGGAGACTCGGGAGGCCGCCCAGAGTCCCAGGCTCAGCAGGCAGTCCGGCGAACAGAGTCTGGTGGCCTGCCGGAAAACACGGGCCATCTGGCCCAGAGACTCAGTCCCTCTGGCGGTCAGCCAACGTTGTAGAGCCACCAGGACCAGGGGGGTGGAGCAGGAAGCAGCCTGCCCACCGGAAGACTCTCTGGTGGGTGACCGGACCATAGGGAGGGAACCCCCATGGCGTCAGACTTGGGAGGAGATGGGCACCACAATGGCATCAGGCTGAGGAGTAACGGCCCCGGCGTCCTCAGGCTGATTGGCAGCACCTTCAATGGGCCCAGCCTGGAACACAGCTGCACCTGCAGTGGCTCCTGGCTGGAGCTCTGCAGCACCCGCGGTGGCTCCCAGCTGGAGCCATGCAGCACCCGCAGTGGACTCCGGCTGGAGCCATGCAGTACTCGCGGTGGATTCTGGCTGGAGCCATGTAGCACCCACGGTGTACTCCAGCTGGAGCCATGTAGCACCTGCGGTGGAACCCGGTTGGGCCCCAGCTGCCCCCACAGCGAGCGGATCAACCCGCAGGAGCACCAGGCTGAAAAGGCAGTCGATGGGGGGAACCCTGATGACCCTGGCAGGAGGAGCTGGAACAGTGGCGTCCTCCGCAGGTTGGACCGGACCCACAACAACCTCTGGTGACAGTGCACCCTCTCCAGCAACCCTAGACAAAGGCTCAGAGATAGCAGGAGAAGAAAGGTGTTTTGGGTTGCCGGCAGCGGTGGAGCCCAGCGAAGTGAGTTCAGATGCAGCTGAGGGCTGCACCTGACTGTCCTCCCCAAGAGCCAGACAAGATCTCTCAAATACAGACATAAGGAATACAAGGGAGAGAACTTGCCTGAGCTGGCGCTCCACCGCCGTCCAGGACTCAGTCGAATTTGATGATGTGAACCCGGGCCCAGCCTCCAGGAGGCCCCACTCTGGCTCCCACTCCGCTGCCGTCGCCTCTGCAGCTGGCAAGATGGTCGTTGCAGTCCAACTGTCCTCAGATGAAATAACCATCACTGGGGATGAATCCAGTGAGGAGGCTGAGGGCTGGCTCCATGCAGGCTCTGGAGCAGGATCCTCCAGGGCCTCAGGCTTCTCCATTGTCTGGCGGCTAGGCTCCAGGGCCGGCGGACACTCAGGGGAAATTGGAAGAGACACGGATAGGGAAAAAAGAGAGTAAATGTTTGCAGCTGGAGGTGAGGGCCCAGCAGACTACTGAACTGGGCCTCTCCCTCAGGAAACAGGCAAGGTTCCGAGTTTTTGGATGATACAGAATGAAAAAACACTTGCCTGTCACCCTGGTATTTGATGTTAACAGCAGCAGAAGGCGAGCAGTCATCCCCCTCTGTGTCTGTGGTGATCGGGCTCCTTTCCAAGGATTGTGGAGGAGCCATCTTCATGGCTACGGAGGTGAGCATTCCCGGGGCGGCACTAGCAGGCCTCACGATAGGTGGAGGAGAGATGGTAGCTGCTGACGAGGAGGAGGACCACTCACGGTGTCTCCTTGAGGGATGATGCTGCCTCTGGGAGGCCGACACTGATGGCGGAGCGGGTGAAGGAACGGAAGCAGGCCGTGGAGCATGTCCCCGCTTGGGCTCTATGAGGAACGTTGCTCTCCCTACTCCCGAAAACATGCACTGGACGTGAATACCGAAGCAATCAAGTCTGCATACTGAGGGTAATTCCACAGTCCCGGATGCGCTTCAAGAATTACCTCAGCTGCGTCCAGGCTGCTCCACTTTGCCTTGGGTCCACAGGCTTCGTGGGCCTCATTCATGAAGGCTTGAATATCAGCCGCCACCCACTCCTCCACCATGGGTTTCCTCGGTTGCCTCGCTGCTAGTCTCCTCTGGCCGGCGTGGGAGCGACACGCTGAAGCCATGGTACGGCAAAAACAGGTGGGTGAGGAAGAACTACAAAAAGAAAAAAGTGATGTGAGGGTGTACCTGCTAAATCCTTTTTTACGACTGGGTCATTCTGTCGTGAATCTCCCCGTGCGCTTTTACGCAGCGCACGGAGAGGGGAGAAATGACGAGGATTTACGTGCAGGGGTTACACCACAACACATTTATTCTCACAAAGTCAGATGACAAACACTTCCCAAAAAGGTGAGGACATACAAAAATATAAAGACACATACAATTGGTGTTCCTGGGCTGGCATCGTCCAGTGAATGCATGAGGAGAAGCGGTTACCCACATTTGCGTCCCAGAGCCAACATGGCTCGATGACGCAGGAGAATCCACAGCTACAGTGGAAGTGGCTACACTTTGTGGTACACAGAAAACACATGACTATGTACATCAATTGACCATTCAATGACCCAGCAATGTGTGACTGGCAAAAGGCTGCTTAAGTACACACATTTCTGGTGATGGTGTGATTGCGAGCACCTGGGTGAGAGCGGAGAGATGGCAAAGGGGAGTGGGAACAGCTGGTGATAATGAGTGAGGGGGCATGATCGGACCGGCATGCTGTCAGCCAGCGCTCACAGAAGAGTGAGCCAAAGAGAGCTGCCTCACAGCTGCCAGCTAGAGAGCAGTGGCAAAGGATAGGGAAGCACACTGAAATACATAATATGCACATATACAGCAACACCTAAACCCATAGGGAGGTCAGGACCGAGCCGGAGAAACTAAGCCGGCTCGGCTCCTGACAAAAAAAGTACTGCAATTATCATAGAGCTGACAGTAAATTACTGTTAGTAATTAACGGTTACATGTACACCTTTGAAGTGGAGTGATACATATCCAGTGGAATTGGAATGCAGTTTTCGTGGAATATAGTTACTCCTGGTATATAGTTACTCCTTTATACAACTAACTGTTGTATAAAGTGCACCAGTCCCTCCTGCAGCAGAACACCCCCACAACATCATGCTGCCACCCCCATACTTCACAGTTAGGATGGTGTTGTCAGGCTTGCAAGCTTGCCCCTTTTTCCTCCAGATTGTCATTATGGCCAAACAGTCCAATTTTAGTTTTGTCAGACCACAGGACATGTCTCCAAAAATTAAAGTCTTTCTCCCTGTGTGCATTTGCAAACTGTAATCTGGCTTTTTAATGTTGCCTTTGGAGTAATGGCTTCTTCCTCGCTAAGTGGCCTTTCAGCTTATGTCGGTATAGGACTTGTTTCACTGTGGATAATGACACTCTTTTACCAGCTTCAGCCCTCATCTTCACAAGATCTTTTGCTTTTGTTCTGGGATTGATACACACATTTCGCACCAAAACATATTCATGTCTGGTACAAAGAACCCATCTCCTTTCTGAGAAGTATGATGGCTAGACATTCCTGTGGTGTTTATACTTGCAAATAATTGTTTGAACAGATTAACGTGGCACCTTCTGGCATCTGGAAATTGTGGCCAAGGATTAACCAGACTTGTGGAAGTCCACAATTCTTTTGCTGATATCTTGGCTGATTTCTTTTGATTTTCCCATAATGCCACACAAGGAAGCAGTGTGTTTGAGGTGTGTCTCTAATTAACACAGATGTTGTCAATTAACCCATCAGAAGCTTCCAAAGCCAAGACATCATCATCTGGGCTATCCCAAATTGTTTAAAGGTATAGTAATCTTAGTGTATGTAAACTCCTGACATTGAAGAAAGTAATAAAATTTCTCTAAAACATTCTAAAATTTTTAAATGAAATAAAATTGGTAATCCTAACTGACCTAAAACAGGAAAAATTTAGTCTGATGTAATGTCAGACTGAGGTAAAAAGGTTATGTGTGTATGTAAGCTTCTAGTTTCCACTGTATATCCCACTACAAGGTACTATGGGATCCACTTCAGCTCTGACATTGAAAGACAAGCTCTTCACATTTAAAATAGATTCTTTGACTTTTGTGTGACTTTCAGAATCTCCCAGCAACTGCATATACGATTTCCCCCACCTCTAGCTGTTAATAATGATCAAATGGAGTTGCCCCGGGTAAGAGGCAGGGGAGCAGGGGTGGGTATTTTTACACCCCCCCGCCCCCGCCACCTTGCTGTCTGTACATTGGAGTTTTCCCCGGTGGACGAAAGGGTATCTTCCCTGCTCCTCTGGGTTGGAAAACGGGTACTGACCATCATTAGTGCCTATGCACTAAATGGTGGTTCAGAGTACCCACCCATTTTGGAGTCTCTGACTGGGATGCTGGAGAGTGCTCCTCTTGGAGACTATGTTGTCCTACTGGGGGACATCAATGTGCACCTGGGCAACAACAGTGAAACCTGGAGAGGTGTAATTGGGAGGAACGGCCTGCCCGATCTGAACCCAAGTGAAGCTCAGTTATTGGACTTCTGTGCTAACCACAGTTTGTCCACAATGAACACCATGTTCAAGCATAAGGATGTCCATATGTGCACTTGGCACCAGAGCACTCTAGCTCACAGGTCGATGGTCATTTTGTTATCGTGCCATCAGATCTGTGACCATATGTCTTGGACACTCAGGTAAAGAGAGGTGCAGAGCTGTCAACTGATCACCACCTGGTGGTGAGTTGAATCCGATGGCGGGGAAGGATGCCATTCAGTCCTGGCAGACCTAAACATACAGTGAGGGTGAGCTGGGAACATTTGCCTGAGCCCCTGTCTGAGAGATCTTCAACTCCCACCTCCGGAAGAACTTCAACCACATTCAAAGGGAATCTGCAGACATGGAGTCTCAACGGGTCATGTTCTCCACCTCCATTGTTGAAGCAGCTGCCCAGAGCTGTGACCGTAAGATCGTTGGTGCATCTCGTGGTGGCAATCCCCGAATCAAGTGGTGGACACCAGTGGTGAGGGTAGCCATCATGCTGAAGAAAGAGTCCTATTGAGCTTGTTGACTTGTGGGACTCCTGAAGCAGCTGAGGTGTACCGATAGGCCAAGTGGAGTGCAGCTCGGGTAGTTGCTGAAGCAAAAACTTAGGTGTGGGAGGAGTTCAGTGAGGCCATGGAATGAAACTTTCGGTCGGCCTCGAAGAGATTCTGGCAAACTGTCCGGCGACTAAGGAGGGGGAAACAACTCCCTGTCCACACTGTATATGGTGCGGATGAGGCACAGCTGACTTCGACTGGGGTCATTGTTGGGTGGTGGAAGGAATACTTCAAGGGTGTCCTCAATCCCATTGGCAGGCCTTTCACAGAGGAAGCAGAGCTTGAGGACAAGGGGGACGACTTGCTCATCACAGGACTGAGGTTGCTGAACTGGTCAAAAAAACTCTTTGGGGGTCGGGCCCCAGGGGTGGATGAGATTTGCCCTGAGTATGTCAAGGCCCTGGATGTTGTAGGGCTGTTATGGTTGACATGCCTCTGCAACATCACGTGGAGGCTGGGGACAGTGCCTTTGGTATGGCAAAGTGGGGGTGTGTTCCAACTTTAGGGGAAACACATGAAATATTCAGTTTGATAAACAGCATGACAAAATCTTACAACCACCCCCCCCCCACACACACACACAAAAACCCCATACAGGTCCCATGCACTAAAAAATGGTGTATTTGTAGGTTTTAATAAATCCCTTTTAGTACCATAATTATAATAGTTCGCCAGGTGCTTTTTATCTTTTTTTTAGATAGATGTACATTATTGATCCCAAACTGGGAAATTACAGTCTTTGTCATGAATGATCCTTTGTATAAAATATTTTGCCCTGTTTTTCAAATTGTACATTTCAAAATTTGGCAAGTATATGTAAATATTATGTTTAAATGCTTAAAACAGTGTGTAATAAAAAAAATAAATTAAAAAACGGATTTGAATTTTCACCAGTTTTCTCTTTATAAATATTTCAAATGTACATTAACAAAATTTTTGAGATAGCAAAAATGAAACTGAACTCCTTATACCTGTTCTCAAATATTTGTGTTTGCCCAGAAATTACAGTGTCCAATTTACAGGCTATTTCATGTGTTCATGTCTAGGTATTTTCTTGGCTGCTGGAGGAAGCAGTTCCTCTCCAGCTTTCTCTGTCCCACTGCTGGTGGATTGAATTGAATTCAATTATTTATATAGCGCCATTTCACAACAACAGTCATCTCATAGCACTTTCAACTGTAGGGGGAACCCCCACAATTGCAGAAAGACCCCAGCAATCAGGCAACCCCCTGTGAGCAAGCACTTGGTGAAGGTAGAGAGGAAAAACTCCCTTTTAACAGGAAGAAACCTCCAGCAGAACCAGGCTCAGGGAGGGGCAGTCATCTGCTGCGACTGGCTGGGGGGTGAGGGCATAGAGAAGATGAAAAGAACAGACATGTAGAGAGCAAACAGCATGATGGGGACTCAATCTATGGGAGAGAACAAACAAATGTTAATGACCAGCAAAAAAAAAAAAAAAAAAATTCATTGAGAGTGAAGAAAGGAGTGAAGCCCAGTGCATTATTGGAGGTCCCCTGGCTGTCTAAACCTATTAGCAGCATAACTAAGGGAGGGTTCAGAGACACATGATCCCTCCCTAATTGCAGGTTAAATCAAAAAGGAAGGTTTTAACCCTATTCTTAAAAACAGAGATCGAGTCTGAGTCCCGAATCCAGATTGGCAGCTGGTTCCACAGGAGAGGATCTTGATAACTGAATGCTCTGCCTCCCATTGTACTTTTGAAGATTCTAGGTATTACAAGTAATCCAGCATTTTGGGAGCGTAGTACTCTATTAGGATAATAGGGTAGTATCAGATCTTTTAAATAAAAAGGGGCCTGATTGTTTAGAGCTTTGTAAGTAAGAAGAAGGATTTTTAACTTAATTCTAAACTCTATGGGAAGCCAATGAAGGGAGGCCAAAACCGGAGAGATATGATCTCTCTTTCTAGTACCTGTTAAAACTCTTGCTGCAGCATTTTGGATCAACTGAAGACTTTTTAAAGATGTTTTAGGACAACCTGATAATAACGAGTTACAATAATCTAATCTAGCGCTAACAAAAGCGTGGATCAGTTTCTCAGCATCACTCTGAGACAAGATGCTCCTAATCTTGGCAATATTAGGCAAAAGATAGAAGGCAGTCTTAGAAACAAATTTAATATGTGAATTGAAAAAACAGATCTTGATCAAAAATGATTCCAAGGTTCCTCACAGAACTATTAAGAGAAAGAGTAACCACATCCACAGAAATACCTTTCCGAAAGGTATTTCTGAGGTTTTTTGGACCAACAAGAATGACTTCAGTCTTATCTGAATTTAATAGCAGGAAATTACAACCCATCCAAGCTTTGACTTCCTTAAGACAGGCTTCTGACTTGGCTAATTGATTACTATCATCTGGCTTCATTGACAGGTATAATTGTGTGTCATCTACATAACAATGAAAATGTATACAGTGCTTTCTAATAATGTTGCCTAACGGAAGCATATATAAACTGAAAAGAGTAGGGCCAAGCACAGATCCCTGTGGAACTCCATGACTGAGTTGACTTTGAGTTGAAAGAACACTCATTATTGACATGAACAAACTGGAACCTATCAGATAAATAAGATCTAAGCCACTGCAACAAAGTTCCATTAAGTCCAACATAGTGTTCTCATCTATCAATTCAATTCAATTCAATTCAATTCAATTCAACTTTATTTATATAGCGCCATTTCACAACAACAGTCATCTCATAGCACTATCAACTGTAGGGAGGACCCCCACAGTTGCAGAAAGACCCCAGCAATCAGGCGATCCCCTGTGAGCAAGCACTTGGCGACAGTGGAGAGGAAAAACTCCCTTTTAACAGGAAGAAACCTCCAGCAGAACCAGGCTCAGGGAGGGGCAGTCATCTGCTGCGACTGGCTGGGGGGTGAGGGGACAGAGAAGAAGAAAAGAACAGACATGTAGAGAGCAAACAGCACGATGGGGACTCAATCTATGGGAGAGAACAAACAAATGTTAATGACCAGCAAAAAAAAAATATTTCATAGAGAGTGAGGAAAGGAGTGAGGCCCAGTGCATTACTGGAGGTCCCCCGGCTGACTAAACCTATTAGCAGCATAACTAAGGGAGGGTTCAGAAACACATGATCCCTCCCTAATTGTAGGCTATATCAAAAAGGTAGGTTTTAGCCCTATTCTTAAAAACAGAGATCGAGTCTGACTCCCGAATCCAGATTGGCAGCTGATTCCACAGGAGAGGAGCTTGATAACTGAAGGCTCTGCCTCCCATTGTACTATTGGAGATTCTAGGTATTACAAGTAAACCTGCATTTTGGGAGCGTAGTGCTCTGTTAGGATGATACGGTAGTATCAGATCTTTTAAATAAAAAGGAGCCTGATTGTTTAGAGCTTTGTAAGTAAGAAGAAGGATTTTAAACTTAATTCTAAACTCTATGGGAAGCCAATGAAGGGAGGCCAGAACCGGAGAGATATGATCTCTCTTTCTAGTACCTGTTAAAACTCTTGCTGCAGCATTTTGGATCAGCTGAAGACTTTTTAAAGTCTATCAAGTAGAATATTGTGATCGATAGTATCAAAAGCTGCATTAAGGTCTAAAAGGACAAGTACAGAAACAAGTCCATTATTAGATGTGATAAGGAGGTCATCAATGACCTTCACTAAGGCTATTTCAGTACTATGATGGATTCTAAACCCAGATTGAAAGGGAGATTTGCGATTGGTCTATAGTTAGCTAAAACTCCTGGATCCAGCGTTGGCTTTTTGAGTAAGGGTTTAAATACAGCAGTTTTAAAAGCCTGCGGTACATGGCCTAATGTTAATGAAGAATTGATTATTTGAAGAATAGCGCTACCAATAAATGGGAAAACTTCTTTAAATAACCTGGTAGGAATAGGGTCTAAAAGACAATAGGGTCTAATAGGGAATAGGGTCTAAAAGACCGGGGCTGCACGGTGGCGCAGTGGTTTAGCACTGTGACAGCACAGTTTTACCCTCGGCCGGGGGACCGCAGGGATCATGAGATCGTGGGTTCGATCCCAGCCCCTGACCAACAGTGAGCTGTGTGGAGTTTGCATGTTCTCCCCGTGTTGCGCGGGTTTACTCCGGGATTTCTCCGGTTTCCTCCCGCATACCAAAAACATGTAGGTTTAGGGCGCTCGCGCACACAGCGACCAGCAGCCGGTGGCTTGTCACCAAACTGCAAACCAAGTCTGCCTACGGGTACAAATAAGTAACAAAAAAAAAAAAAAAGACAAGTTGAAGGCTTGGATGAGGAAATTATTTTATCTAACTCTAAAAGATCAATTGGAATAAACTGATCCAAACAGATATCAGTTGAAGGAGTTGTAATAGTTACTGTATTTAAGTTAACGGTGGGAAGAATCTGACTGATTTTATTTCTGATAGATGAAATTTTATTATTGAAAAAGTTCATAAAGTCCTGGCTAGTAAACTCTAAAGGAATGCTAGGATTGACAGAGGCCTGACTCTTTGTAAGCCTGGCTACAGTGCTGAAAAGAAACCTGGGATTATTCTTGTTCTCTTCTATTAATGCAGAATAATAACTTGTTCTAGCTTTTCTAAGAGATTTTTTTTATAAATTAAAAGATGATTTCTCCAAGCTAAATAGATTTCATCTCAATTAGTGGAGCGCCATTTTCTTTCTAACTGACGAGTCTTCTATTTTAAGCTACGAGTTTCTGTGTTGAACCAAGGAGTTAGAAATCTCTGATTAGACTTTTTCTTTTTTAAAGGGGCCACCATGCCTAGAGTCTGATGCAGGGAAGCTGTAACATTATCTACTATGCTATCAATTACAGAAGGAGCAAGCTCTCCATAACTTATTTCCATTCCACATAACATAGAGGAAACAATCTGCATAAATTTGGTAACAGCATCATCCAAGAGGCATCTGCTGTAGTAATATTTTTTTTAGGAGCCAAATAGTTAGAAATAGTAAAATCAAAAGTTAACAGACAATGGTCTGACAGTACAGGGTTATGAGGAGACACTACCAGATTTTCTGTTTCTATGCCATATGTCAGAACAAGGTCCAATGTGTGGTGGAGATAATGGGTAGAATTTCCTACTTTCTGAGAAAACCCCATCGAGTCTAATATTGAATTAAATGTCAGACAATCACTATCTACATCTACATGTATTTTATATTCCCCTACTATAATTATTCTATCTGATTTCAGCACTAAATCAGCTAAGAATTCGGAAAATTTGGATAAAAACTCTGAGTAGGCTGATGGAGGATGATAAACTATGGCAAATAAAACTGGGTTTAGCCTAAAATTGCTAAAATGCCCAATACTGAGGCCCAGTCCCTCAAAGGAATTAAAATGTGGCTCTTCGGCTGAAGAATTTTTAAAAATATAAAGATATAACATAAGATTAGATAAGACTTATCCAAAAGAAACTTGTAATATCTCAAACAAGTTCATTTTGTCTTTGTAGTGATAAAACTAGTCTTGTTCTTCTATTCAGACAAAGTAAAGAGATGTTTCATACCTTGACATGTTTCGACTGTCACCTGCAGTCTTCTTTAGAAAATGTCATCTGACATCAGATGAGGGGTGCTCATGGTTTTTGCAGCAGTCTCTTCACAGCCATGGAGAAGAAGCTGTGTTCGAGTCTGTTGGTTTGAGCTTGCATGACTCTGAGCCTGCCAGAGGGGAGACTGGTGAACAAAGAGTGTCCTGGGTGGGTGGGGTCATTCTGGATCTTTGTGACTTGTCATGAGGCTGAGCGCGGTGTGTCACCGGGCTCAGGCTCTTAATTTATTTCCGATTATTTTCTGTATTTGTCCAGTGTTGTGTTAATTTCCTGTATGTTGGTTTATGATGTCTGTTTGGTGGTTTATTGCTCTGCTAGTTATTTATATTCTTAGCATTATTATTCTTTTGTCAATTTCTGCAGTTTAGGAGTTATATTTTGTTTTTCTGTGACACGAGTGCCCTACCTCCTCTTCCAGACACTCCCACCCTGTCATCTGCTCACTGTCTGTTCTCAAGTCATCTCAGCTGTGAGTAGTTGCATAATTAGGTCACCTGCTCGCTCATGTTCCCCGCACCTGCTGCCTATTGGTTCATCTGGTTCCCCTGCTATTTAAAGACTGTCATGTTGTTTTCTCACTGCAGCAGTCTTGGTTAAAATTCTCTTCCTCATCACCACCAGAGCCCAAATCCTGCTCTGGTGAGTTTGTCTCGAATCATCTCAGTCTGTAAGTTTTTCTCAGTGTCTGTTCTTGGATTTTGTGTGTGCACTTTTTGGGACTTGCGTTTTTTTTGTGTGTGTGTAATAAATTCCACTAACTGCAGTTCAGCGCGTGGGTCTCAGTTCTCTGCCCTGAGAGGCAATTTATGACAGTGACCCATCGGACGAGAACGCTTGAGTAGATTTTATCCAAATGTGGGAGTGGGGAGCCAATGATCCACTGAGCCGTCTTGATGACCCAATTCAGCTGTTCCCTCTTGGCTGCAGTGCAGCTGGCAAACCACACCATGCATCCATAAGTAAGGACACTCTTTATTGTGCAGCAGTAACTAAACTTTCACAGCAAAAAAACAGAGGCATGACACATCGGATTGATTTAGCTCTTGATATGTCTTGCAAGTCATAAAAAACCTGGTAAAGACATGTTAACACAAAAAACCCCTCAGTTTTTGGCAGAGTGTCACTCTAACAATGTTATTAGTTGATTTTTAAACACTGATGTGACTGTTTTCAGCACCCAAGTATCAATGTTTCAAGATCGTCTCCTGTATAGTGATTTTTGAATGTTTTTCTTTCTTCTTATATTCATATGCTTTATCTAGTGATGCTCATTCATAGAATTGTAATTGTGAGGATGTCAAGTCCAAACATATAGGGTAGGTGTCACGAGGATGAGCACGGTGCATCACCGGGCTCAGGCTGTTAACTTATATCTAAGTATTTTCTGTATTTTTCCAGCGTTGTATTATTTTCCTGTGTATTGATTGTAGATGTGTTCTTGGATGTCAGTCGTTTGATGATGTTTTCTTGTCCTTATTATTATGACAATGATTCAGTTGTGGCGGTTTGGTGTAAACCCCCACAAACAGACTGGACAGACACAGCGCTCGGCTAGAGCAATGAACAGAACAGTGAAATGTGTGTATTAATGTCTACAGGCAGCCCCGCTTCTTCTGGCTCTCTACTGTGAGGTTAATGTCACCTTTCATGCATTGTGTTCATGCGTCCTGTCCTTACTGTGACCTAGAGACAGATCAATATGTAGATGTGCCTTGTAACCTCTTTGCCCTGCAAGCTGGAGCAGAGGCGAGCAGTCTGCCTATTGTTATGTATGTGTCTCAAATGCAAATGTCTCATGCCTGTTCTGCAGTCCCTTTGATCGTACCAACTGCTGTGAATCCTCTTTGATGTATTGTCTGAGTTGGGTATAAATACTGCACAGGTTCTGTAACTCACTCTGTCATTCTGACTTCTGCAACTGCTACTGCTGACACATTGTGTCTCTCTGGAGAGCCGCTGGGCTCGCTCCCGGTGCGCATGCACGGCACCGGGAGCGGAGCTCGTGACGGCAGTATGATTTAATAAAACCTACTTAAAACCTCAGCATCGCTGCTTATTTTTTCATGCCGCCGCACAGTCAGTATTTTTAGTTTCCTGCTTTATTTTGGCTCTCAGTGTTAATATTTTGTTTCCTCATGGCATGAGCTTCGCACCTGTTCCAGGCACTCCCACTTTGTCATTATCTCGTCCGTATGCTTTGTGCTAGTAATTTGATCACCTGCCTGCTCATGTGAATCTGCACCTGCCATCAATTATGTTCTCAGTATTTAAAGACTGTTGTTTTTTACTTTTCGCTGCCACAGTCTTAGTTTAACTTCCTCCTCGCCACCAGAACCCCTTCCCCATTCTGGTGAGTTTGTGCTGTTCCAATATCTGTAAGTTCACCTTGTCTTCTGTTTGGATTTTTGTTTTATGCACTTTGGAACTTTTGTATTTTGTTATTAAACTGCAGTTGGCATGTGGGTCTGTCTCTCTGCACCGAGGGGCCATTCATGACAGTAGGTAATTTGAGAAGAGCCTCTTTTTATTAATAATAATAACAATGTAAAAGGACTATTTCAAAGCAAAGAAGTGAAACTCCTCTGGGATTTCAACATACAGACAGACAAGGAAATACAAGCTTGTAGACCAGATCTAGTGCGGGTTAACCGAAAGGAGGGCCAGTGTTTTATAATTTACATCAAGTAAAAAAAAGTATGAAGTGATACAGGGGTCAGGGAAAAGGAAAATGAGAAAGCTGATAAATATCAGGACTTGAGAAGAGAGGTGTTATGATCTGGACATTCTGTCCTTGCTTCCTGTTATTTTTGAAATCTTTGCACAATCCTGTCACCATTAATTTGGTGGGTTAACCTCAGTTCTTTGTTCAGTTATGTTTTCTCCTTGATTTGGTTCATTATGATTATTATTTGCATTGTGTGTCCTCTGTGCTTCTCCCAGTGTCCTTTGTCAGAATCAGAATCAGAATCAGAATCAGCTTTATTGGCCAAGTATGCACAACACATACAAGGAATTTGACTTTGGCTAAAAACTTGCTCTCGTTGTTCAGGTGGAGGATTTAAATAAGGATTCAATGACAACAGAGTATGTACAGTAAATTACAGTCTGTCCACGTTTCTATAAAAGGATGCAAATATATACAGGAATATATGCAGTTATTTACTCAGACTAACCACACTTTGCAGAAATATATGAAAAAATATACAGTCACACAGTATTTCAATGTGAACTCAGATTCAGTGATATAATGTGAATGAAGTAAAAAGCAGTGTGAGAGTTATGTGCAATGTAATAATGGATGAAAAGTCATGAGTACAGCAACAGGTAGGACTAGGTGAATGTTAGGAGTTCATCAGAGTGATGGCTTGAGGAAAGAAACTGTTCCTGTGACGGGTGGTTTTGACCTTCAGTGATCTGTAACGACGACCAGAAGATAGAAGTTCAAACAGTTTGTGGCTGGGGTGTGATGGGTCAGCACAGATGTTTCCCGCCCGTTTTCTGGTTATGGACCGATATAAGTTCTCAATGGAGGATAGGTCGGTACCAATGATCCTCTCCGCAGACTTAACGATCCGCTGCAGTCTGGTCTTGTCCTGTTTAGTGGCAGATCCAAACCAGACAGTGATGGAAAAGCAGAGGACAGATTGGATGATGGCGGTGTAGAAGAGAACCAGCAGCTCCTGAGGCAAATCAAACTTCTTGAGCTGACGCAGAAAAAACAACCTCTGCTGGGCCTTTTTCCGGACAGTGTCTATATGGGAGGACCACTTCAGGTTCCGGGAGATTGTGGTACCCAGAAACTTGAAGGAGTCCACAGTGGACACTGTGCTGTTGAGGATGGTGAGTGGGGGGAATGAAGGGGGGTGTCGCCTGAAATCCACAGTCATCTCCACCGTTTTGGCTGGGTTAAGTTCAAGATGGTTCTGGCTGCACCAGAGGATCAGCTGCTCCACCTCCCGCCTGTATACAGACTCATCATCATCCCGGATCAAACCGATGACTGTGGTGTCGTCTGCAAACTTCAGGAGCTTCACCGAAGGGTCCTCTGAGGTGCAGTCGTTGGAGTAGAGGGAGAAGAGCAGTGGGGAAAGGACACATCCTTGGGGGGCGCCAGTACTAATTTTTCGGGAGCTGGATGTAAATCTCCCTAGCTTCACCTGTTGCCACCTGTCAGTCAGAAAGCTGGAGATCCACTGGCAGGTGGAGGGGGGCACCTTGAGCTGGAGGAGTTTCTGATGAAGAATGCCTGGGATGATGGTGTTGAACGCTGAGCTGAAGTTGACAAACAGGATCCTGGCGTACGTCCCTGGGGAGTCGAGGTGTTGCAGGATGTAGTGTAGTCCCATATTCACTGCATCATCCACTGACCTGTTTGACCGGTAGGCAAACTGCAGTGGGTCCATCAGGGGGCCTGTGATGACCTTCAGGTGGTTCAGCACCAATCTCTCCAAGGATTTCATGACCACAGAGGTCAGGGCAACAGGTCTGTAGTCGTTTAATCCTGTAACAGAGGGTTTCTTGGGAACTGGAATGATGATGGAGCGTTTGAAGCAGGAAGGCACTTCACGCAGCTCCAGTGATCTGTTAAAGATCCGGGTGAAGATGGGGGCCAACTCGTTGGAGCAGACTCTCAGGCAGGACGGAGACACACCATCAGGTCCTGCAGCCTTCTTGATCTTTTGTCTCTGAAAGACCCGGCGTACCTCCTCTTCACAGATCGTTAGTGCTGGTGGGAGGTCAGAGTGGAGGAGGGATGGAGTTCCTGGGGCTGCAGATAATCCTTTTGTGTGGGTGGGAGGTGAGAACTGTAGGTTCTTTTCAAACCTGCAGTAAAAGCTGTTTAGGTCATTAGCCAGCTGGAGGTTTTCCACAGGGTGGGGGGATGGTCTCCTGTAGTTGGTGATATTCCGTAGGCCTCTCCAGACAGAAGCAGAGTTGTTGGCTGAGAAGTTTTTTTGTAACTTCACACTGTAGCTCCTCTTAGCAAGCCTGATCTCCTTCGTCAGCATGTTTCTGGCCCGCTTGTACAGAGTCCAGTCACCAGTCCTGTAGGCCTCCTCCTTGGTCTGACGTAGCTGCTTTGTCTGCACAGTCTCGCCCGTTCGCTGCTCCTGTTGTCTCTTAATTAGTCCAAGCTGTCTTAAGTTAATTATCTGTTCTCCCCTATATATATATACTGTATATATATATTATATATACAGTATATATACAGTATATATACGTACACTACCGTTCAAAAGTTTGGGGTCACTTAGAAATTTCCTTATTTTGAAAGAAAAGCACTTTTTTTCAATGAAGATAACTTTAACCTAATCAGAAATACACTCTATACATTGCTAATGTGGTAAATGACTATTCTAGCTGCAAATGTCTGGTTTTTGGTGCAATATCTAGATAGGTGTATAGAGGCCCATTTCCAGCAACTATCACTCCAGTGTTCTAATGGTACAATGTGTTTGCTCATTGCGTCAGAAGGCTAATGGATGATTAGAAAACCCTTGTGCAATCATGTTAGGTCTGCAATGCTGTAATTGCTGCAAATGGAGGATTCTTTGACGAAAGCAAAGTTTGAAGGAAAAAAATTATTATTTCAAATACAAATCATTATTTCTAACCTTGTCAATGTCTTGACTATATTTTCTATTCATTTTACAACTCATGGTGGTAAATAAGTGTGACTTTTCATGGAAAACACAAAATAATTGTCTGTGTGACCCCAAACTTTTGAACGGTAGTATATATATAGTAACGGTAGTGTATATATATATATATATATATATATATATATATATATATATATATATATATATATATATATATATATATATATATATATATATATATATATATATATATATATATATATATATATATACATACAGTATGTGTGTGTGTGTGTGTGTGTGTGTGTGTGTCTCAGTCGTGCTCCCTGTTGCGTTGTAAACCTGCATTATGTGCCATCACCTCATCTTGTTCTTCATGTCTTGTTTTGGATTATCCAGCCAAGAGCTGCGTTTGTGGATTATTAAACACACTGAACTTGATTTCCATTTTGGGTCCGTTTTTGTTGCCACCCCGGCAGCAGTACATGATAAGAGATGGCCAGACTATGGGACATCAAGACAACTGCTGTTCCAATACTGGTGGGAGCCTTGGGCACAGTCACAAACAACCTGGAGAAATGTCTGAGCACAACAGGCGTCTCTGCCAAGATTGAACTCCTACAAAAAGCTGCCCTACTTGGAACAGTGCATATCCTCAGAAAAGTTCTCGAGGCCTGAGGCTAAAAGGCTTAGCTTGCCGTCAAAGATACGGAACTATCCAGCATAAAATCAAGATGTGAAATAAATTCAAATAATAACAAATGGGCAGCTCAGTGGTGCAGTGGTTAGCACTGTGGCAGCACAGCAAGCTCATGGGATTGATTCCACCCCTGACCATCATGGGTTCGATCCCACTCCCTGACCATCAGCGACCCTTCTGTGTGGAGTACTCCAGTTTCCTCCCACAGGCCAAAACATGCAAGTTAGGTTAAGTGAAGACTCTAATGTGGCCCTAGGAACATCAAAATTACCCCAAGAGTGCAGTGACGACTCATCCAAGATGTCCCAAAAGACCCCATAACAACATCCAAAGAACTGCAGGCCTCACTGGCCTCAGTTAAGGTCAGTGTTCATGACTCCACCATAAGAAAGAGACTGGGCAAAAATGGCCTGCGTGGCAGAGTTCCAAGATGAAAACCACTGGTGAGTAAAAAGAACATAAAGGCTCATCTCAGTTTTGCCAGAAAACATCTTGATGATCCTCAAGGCTTTTGCAAAAATACTCTGTGGCCTGACGAAACAAAAGTTGAAATTTTTGGAAGGTGTGTGCCCTATTACATCTGGCGTAAAAGTCGCACAGCATTTCAGAAAAGGAACATCATACCAACAGTAAAATATGGTGGTGGTAGTGTGATGGTCTGGGGCTGTTTTGCTGCTTCAGGACCCGGAAGACTTGCTGTGGTAAATGGAACCATGAATTCTGCTGTCTACCAAAAAATCCTGAGGGAGAATGTCCAGCCATCTGTTTCATCTGTTTGTGACCTCAAGCTGAAGTGCACTTGGGTTCTGCAGCAGGACAATGATCCAAAACACACCAGCAAGTCTTCCTCTGAATGGCTTAAGAAAAACAAAATGAAGACTTTGGAGTGGCCTAGTCAAAGTCCTGACATGAATCCAATTGAGATGCTGTAGCATGACCTTAAAAAGGCTGTTCATGCTTGAAAACCCTCCAGTGTAGCTGAATTACAACAATTCTGCAAAGATGAGTGGGCCAAAATTTCTCCACAGCGCTGTAAAAGACTCACTGCCAGTTATTGCAAATGCTTAATCACAGTTGTTGCTGCTAAAGGTGGCCCAAGCAGTTATTTAGGTTTAGGGGCTCCTATGCTCCTATGCTCCTATGATATACAGACTGAAAATGAAAGATTTTATAGCTAAATTTAAAAAATTCTCAAAATTGGACCTTCAGTCAAAACTGGCAGTAGTCTCAATTGAGACAGAGAGATCTCGCTCTGTAACTGGGTGCTGGATTTTCTCACAGGGAGGCCTCAGAATGTGCGGGATGGTAGCAACACTTCCAAGACCATCACAGTGAGCACAGCGGCCCCACAAGGGTGGGTGCTCATCCCGCTGCTCTTCACCCTGCTGACCCATGACTGCGTACCAGCCTACAACACCAACCACATCATCAAGTTTGCAGATGACACGACAATGGTGGGCCTCATCACCAATGAGGAGGCCAACTATTGAAATGAGGTGAGCCAACTGGTTCAGTGGTGTAAAGACAATAACCTCTTCCTGAACTTGGGAAAAACCAAGAAGATTGTGGTCGACTTCAGGAGGGGTCACACACAGCGCACCCCTCTGATCATTGATGGTGTGGCTGTGGAGAAGGTGAGCAGCACCAAGTTCCTGGGGTCCACATCTCTGAGGACCTCTCCTGGTCCAACAACACCACATCACTGGCCAAGAAGGCTCAAACTCACTTCCATTTCCTCCCCAAACTGAGGAGAGCATGAGTCCCACTCCCGTCATGTGTTCTTTCTACTGGGGCACCATTGAGAGCATCCTCACCAGCTGCATCATGGTGTGGTATGGAAGCTGCACTGCCTCCTGCTGGAAGACACTACAATGCACAGTGAAAGCAGCCAGCAAGATCATCGGTGCCCCTCTGCCCCACTTCTCAGACATCTACCTCACCCACAGAACCATCAACATCACAGGTGACCCCTCCCACCCCTCACACTCCCTCTTCAGCCCCCTGCCCAGAAGAAAAAGGTACCAGAGCCTCCGGGCCCACTCCACATAACTGCTAAACAGCTTTGTTCATCAGGCCATCAGGACCCTGAACTCTGTCCACCCCCCACCCCCCCGGACCGTAACAATCACCCACACAATAACTACATACTGTAACTTGGCACAAGAAAGACTGGCACAACAACAGTAATACATTTGCTGCTGTATGCCTCTGCACTTTAACTGCAACCACTTGCACAAATGCCATATCTGCTGCTGTCTGTCTGTCATTGCAATACTGATCATGTGTAGTCCTATCTGTTACTATCTGCACCTACACTACTGCACTGAACTGCAACTACAGGTATTATATCTCGTTTTCTGTATATAGGATTGCTGGGTTTGATCATGGTTAATCGTTTATCTCTATTTGCACTATGAGAGGTCTAGGTCTGTCTTTTGTCACCATTTGCACTATGGGTTTCATTACTGTACATAGACTGCTGTTGTTGTTAGTGTTTTCTTTTTCCAGCCTTATTGCTTTTTCTTTCTTTATATTGTGCACACTGCTGAAGAGAGAGAGAAACGGCATTTAAATTCTCCTGTATGTCCTGTATGTATAGTAGTATTGACAAATAAAATCTTTGTTGTAAATGTCCTCCTTGTCTTCTTTTAGTTTTAAAAGGTTCAAAGTCATTGAGATTTTTGTCCAGAGGGATAGGCAGATGGATTTCATTTACAAGTAAAGGTAAGACCATGCATAATTGTTTTATATACTTCAATTTGTATTGAATTGTGGAGCTACAGGGTGCACAGCAAATGCACTCTCTGAGCCACCTTAATTTTAATTCTTCCTTTGCCTGAAACAAGTACTCTATAATCAATTTTGGGCCCCCCAAATTTTTACTGTAAAATAACATAATACATTTTATTTGTGTAGCCAAGGGTCTTTGCACTTTGTTTATATTCAGGAGAGTTGAATGAAATGAAAACATGTTGGCATGGTGTTAGTCAGCAGAACTTTAACTACCTTTCTGCAAAAACAAACTGGAGTGTATTACTATTTCTGCTTCTTCCCTTCACTATAAAAGCTCTAGGCATTGAAAAACTGAACTTAAATTCACTGTGCATTCTATCAAGAGGCAATTCAGTGAAATGCCTTAGTTGTTTTATTAATAAATTATTTATATAATCGGATTTTATAATGTACAGTTTGTCATGGCCGTCAATTAGGCACACCTGCACACACACCTGTCTGCTATTTGGCTCTGCCTATATATTCTGTGAGACCCAGGGATCAGCGCGGAGTCGTCTGCTTCCTTCCTGAGGGAACTGAACTCGCCAATCTCCACACTGAGCTTCTAGCCTCATCATCCTCCAGCGCTTCTACTCGCCAAGGGTCTCCAAACCATTAGGCAGTCAAGTAAGCCTAAACCTTTCCTCTCACCCAACCTTTACCCCTGTGCACAGGCGGTGTCCTCCCGGAGGCGGACTCCCTTCCACCTGGCGGCGGACTCCCTTGCCTCATTCACCTACCAGCTACATCTCCATCGGGGCAACTGGCATTGTCCCCCTGGCCCGGGCCGATGTGCCAACCTATGTGCTTCTCCAACTCAGCAGAAAGTAAGGACAGTTCTATCTGGCACTTCTCCTGTCAAGATAACTCCTAATAATCTCTCTGCTCTGTTCCTAGGGTTGCCAGGTTGCACGGTGCTCTGCTCGCCCCAAGCTGATTCTACTATGCACTACACTCATTCACACATGCATCCACACACTCACACTATTATCAATAAAAGGTTAATTGTGCTTCCTGAGTTGTGTCTGCTTTCTGGGTCTGTACCATGTCAGTACGACTCCGCCAGAGTGACCCAGCAGACAGCGCGCTTGCGCGCAAGGTTAACAGCTTAGAAGCTCGGGTGGACCAGTTAGCCTACCAGCAGCAAACCATATTCACACAGCTAGCTCGAGTTACTGATTGGTTGGATCTCCTAGCTAACCCACAGGCCTTCCCTCCAGCTCCTACTAGCTCTCCTGCACCTGTTAGCTCTGTCAGTAGCCAGGTTACATCAGGCTCCCCGTTCCACCTTACTCCCATACCCACTCCCACCTGTTTTGGTGGTAAATTAGGAGAAGCTAGGGGATTTTTGCTGCAGTGCGACATTGTGTTTCAGCGGGTGCCAGGGAATTTTCCTTCAGACCATAGTCGAATAGGCTATGTGATTAATTTGTTGGAGGGGCGAGCTTTGGCTTGGGCCTATGCCGTTATGGCTAGGGCTGACTACGCTTCTCTCACTTATGCACAGTTTGTTAGGGAGTTTAAGGAGGTGTTCGACCACTCCGACCGTGATAGTGTGCTTACCTCCCGGTTGTTGAATTCGAAGCAGGGGGCGAAGGCTGTTGCCGATTACGCCGTAGACTTCCGGGTCGTAGTCACAGAGGTGGGGTGGGGGGATGCCTCATTATGTAGTATCTTCATCAGAAGCCTCTGTCCTAGCCTGCGGGATGAGTTAGCTCCCTTAGAAAAACCCTCCAACTTGACCGAGCTAATTTCGTTAGCTATCAGCCTAGACAACAGACTGAGGGAGAAAGCGGCTGAGCGTAGGACTTCCGGTCACTCGGGTAGTCAGTTTCGCCATTCCCTGCAGCCCCCCCTATTGGCGTTACCTCCAGCCGATTCCCCAGATAAGCCAGAGCCTATGGTGACAGGTCGAACTAAGCTGTCTGCTGCTGAGAGACAGCGACGGCAGGAACTAGGCTTATGTGTTTACTGTGGGAGCGGGGAGCACGAGCTTGGGGTATGTCCTGTACGGCCAAAAGGGGGAGTCCGTGGGTCACAGTAGGGGGACTCACGGACGCACCTCAGTTAAAACCACTCTCTAGCTTTCTGATTCCCATTCGTTTCTGTTTCAAACACAAGGAATTCACTACACAGGCACTCATTGACTCCGCGGCCGAGCAGAGCTTCATCTCTGGGGAACTGGCAACCCGGTTGGGGTTCCCGGTTCAGTTATTGGTTCAGTTATCCCCCTTGAGACTGATCACCCTCTCTAAAGCCCCTTTTGCTACAGTTTCCCACTGGACCGCTCCAGTGTCTATTATTATGTAATGTGAAAATAGAATATTAATAAATAATAAATAAATATGATCAGGTATGAATTATTTAATTTATATTGATGTATTGGAATCTGAGCTCAAATCTCATTTCATATACATCAGAAAAGTTAAACACTCGTAAGGGGCACCAGCTTCTATCTTTAAGAAGCAATTTGATCTTTAATTTCACTTTATACCTGTTTGATCACTCAATAAATTAATCAATAATCAGTCTCAAAAATTTTCCGTGAATTCGATACCTTGGCTTGAAACAGACTCAGAATGAAATAAATTCCCAACAACTTCTCAATTTTAAATATTTATTAAACGAAATGATTAATAGACATTGAAATAATTTCATTGATCATAAAATCAATCTTGTAAATGATAGATTAACAATGTCAATATTTTCGGAACCAGGGTTAAACTGAGAAACGAATTTCTATCAGTTTGAGTTAACAGATTATTAAAAACAACGCAAATTTATGGAGAAAGTTTGCTAATTATGAAAAAGTCCTAAATTAATCTTAAGAAAATAAAAACGGAATTTTAATGAAAAGAAGAGTTATGTTAAGGGCTTCTTAATTTGCATCTGATTAGATAAATAAATTATTAACGAACCTCAGAAGCTAATTCAGCAGTGGAATTAAAGTTTTTGCAGCTCACGTGCTCTCCTGTGATGATAGTTCTGTCGTCCGTCTTTTTGTGGATGTTAGGGAAATATCTGCCCGCAGATACTTCAAAGTCCACACAGTTCGACCTTTAAATTCAAGCGGTCGAAGGAGGCTGGATTCTGGGCTGTATGACCCACAGTTGAAACGGGTTCTAGCCCGATGGTGCCGACGTCTCTTCAGAGCGATGTGGGACAGCTGCGCGTTGATCCTTCAGCTGCGTCTTTCTTCAAAAGGTCTTCGATAATAATTAAAAGATATCTAATGCGATTTCAAATTAGAAAAGAAACTTTCGGACTTTAGATAAAAATAGTGGTTTCTGGTAGGTGCTTGGTCAAGAGAAATATTATAAAAATAAAGTCAAGATTAAAGTTTACCTTAAAATTAAACAAACGGTGGTTTTACAGAAAGTTTAACAAAGTGAAAGTGATGAATAAAAAAAATTGGAGTTTGACTCCGATTAAGAATTGAGCTCAAAGAAAAAGGAATTCCTAGGCATTTAAGAGAAGAAGAGAATACACAGTTACATAAATTACAAGTTATCTGCTCTGTGTTCAGAAAAGCGACATGTGCTCAGACAGTCCTTTGTTCTTCCTTGCTGTGTGTAGACAATGGAGGAGATCAGAAAAAAGGGAGCAGGCGAAAAGAGAATCCGGAGCAGAAAGAGTGACGAAAAGAGAAGAGTCTGACGAGAAGGAGCGACGAAAAGAGGCTGAAGCCGAGTCTCTCTCTCCTTTTTATATTCCGCGGGCTTCCGGGATCTCAGCCAATGAGAGTCCTTCGTGGGCGGGCTCGACGAACCTTTAGTCCAATAACAGGCCTTGTCTGTGAGGGACCAATAGGATGAAGAAGCTGGGGGTTCTATGAAGACTGGTGACACATGATATCAGTCCACAGGAATACACAGTTTTAAATACATTGGAATGTACTGTTACACACTTATGTATAACTAAACTAACCTTAGTGTATCTTATAAGCAGTGCTTCTAAATCAACATGCAGGAATAAACATTCATATAAACATTAGCATCATATATATAAAATCACAGATTAATGCATTTCACACATATTCTCCACAAAAACATCAGAGTCCATCTGCATTTTCATAGTCCTGAAAAGAATGAAGGTTTAGAATTGAGTTTGTAATAATGTACTTTAAAGTTGTTTAAATCCAACATGTCCACAGTTTAAGGAAATTAGCTGAGTCGTGGATCTGTTGCAGGTTTTATGGGGGCAATAAAAGTGAAGCCGGACATTGGGGGAAATTCCTTAGGCTGGTTTTAACAAAACAAAGGGGATTTCAGCTGTGGCCTGGGGGAAGGAAATCCATTTATTTGCGTTATTCCTGGATGAAACAAAAATGTCTTTAAGCAGAAGAATAATTGTTGCTGAGCCAAAGTGAGATGATGCTACAATTACATCGGGCAATCATTGGGAGGAGCTGAGGTTATATGTTCTGCCGACCTCTTCATCCCCAGTTATACTCGGCTATCCCTGGCTTCGCCTGCACAACCCCTCCATAGACTAGCGGTCCAGGAGTGTCCTTACCTGGAGTTCATTTTGTTTGAGTCCCTGCCTTCATGCTCGCCTTCCGTGCCAATGAGTGCCCCGATCCTTGCCCCTCCTGATTTGGATAAGGTCCCTCCCGAATACCACGACTTGGGGGCCGCCTTCAGCAAGACGTAAGCCCTCCCCCCCTCCCCACCGCCCTTATGATTGTGCCATTAATCTCCACGCTGGAGCTCCTTTACCATCCAGTAGGCTTTACAACCTGTCTGCCCCTGAGCGGGAAGCAATGGAGACATACATCAAGGAGTCGTTGAGCTCAGGCATAATCCGGCCAGCATTGTCAGCAGTGGGGGCGGGCTTTTTCTTCGTCGGCAAGAAGGATGACTCACTGAGACCCTGTATAGACTTCAGGAAGTTAAACAACATAACTGTCAAAGATAAGTACACTCTACCTCTCGTTAATTCAGCCTTTGATTCCCTTCAAGGCGCCTCCTGGTTTTCCAAATTGGACCTGCGCAATGCTTATCATCTGGTGCGGATCCAGGAGGGTGATGAATGGAAGACGGCGTTCCGGACTCCAAGTGGACACTTTGAGTATCTCGTGATGCCATTCGGGCTCAACCAACGCCCCTGCCGTCTTCCAGAGGCTGATTAATGATGTATTGAGGGACTTCTTGGGCACATTCGTGTTTGTTTATCTGGACGACATCCTGATTTTTTCGCAGTCCCTGGAGAAGCATCGTGTGCACGTGAGGCGGGTACTGCAGCGGTTATTGGAGAACAAACTCTGTGAAGGCAGAAAAGTGAGTTTCATGTCAACTGGACTTCATTCCTGGGCTTCATTATCTCTCATAATGAGATCCTCCCCGACCCGTGTAAGATCAAAGTGGTGGTTGAGTGGCCTACTCCATCATCCAGAAAGCAGCTCCAACAGTTTCTGGGTTCTGCCAATTTTTACCGCCGCTTCAACCAAAATTACAGCCGGATCGCTCTCCCCTAACCAGTCTGATGTCTCCTAAGGTTCCTTTCTGGTGGACCGAGGAGGCGGCGGCGGCCTTTGCTGAACTGAAGTCCATGTTTTCTTCTTCTCCCGTCCTGACGCAGGTAGACCCCTCTCTCCAGTGCTTGGTGGAAGTGGATACTTCGGACTCGGGGGTGGGAGCAGTCCTGTCCCAGAGGTCTCCGGCGGATGGCAAAATCCGACCTTGTGTGTTCTTCTCCCGGCGCCTATCTCCAGCTGAACGCAATTATGACATCGGTGACAGGGAACTGTTGGCTGTAAAACTCACCTTGGAGGAGTGGCGTCATTGGTTGGAGGGGGCCTCCCAGCCGTTCATCGTATGGACGGACCACAAGAACTTGGAGTACCATCGGACGGCCAAGCGTCTGAACTCCCGCCAGGCCCGCTGGTCCTTGTTTTTTGGGAGGTTTGACTTCACCATCACCTATCGTCCCGGGTCGAAGAACACAAAGCCGGATGCCTTGTCCTGCCAGTTTACCTCAGAGACGATGGAGAAGCCCGAACACCCTATTCTACCTCCTTCATGTGTCGTGGGTGCCATCTCCTGGGGTAACAAGGACAAGGTGTTGAAGGTTCTGAAGGACGAACCCGACCCGGGTGGGGGGCCAGCGGGTAGACTGTTTGTCCCATCAGCCGTCTGGGGGGAGGCTATTCATTGGGGTCATTCATCCAAGTTCTCATGTCACCCAGGGCAAGGACGCACAGTGGAGCTGATCCAGAGGACATTTTGGTGGCCGTCGCTGCAGAGGGACGTCAGGGAGTACATCCGGGCCTGTCCTCAGTGTGCCACCGGGAAGATGTCTTCTGCCCCTCCAGCTGGATTACTCCGTCCCCTCCCCATCCCTGGCAGGCCATGGTCCCACATGGCTCTGGATTTCATCACCGGTCTCCCATCATCCAACCACAACACGGTAATTCTAACTCTGGTCGACAGATTCTCCAAGGCTGCTCATTTCGTCCCTCTGCAAGGGCTGCCCACAGCCAAGGAGACGTCGGACCTCCTAGTCCAGCATGTGGTTCATCTTCATGGCATCCCCTTGGACATCGTCTCCGACCAGGGTCCCCAGTTCGTGTCCCAAGTCTGGAGGGCGTTTTGCAGTGCCTTGCGGGCTATGGTGAGCCTATCTTCAGGCTATCATCCTCAGACCAACGGGCAGTGTGAATGAGCAAACCAAAAATTGGAGGCTGCGCTGCAGTGTGTTGCCACCAAGAACCCCTCGTCTTGGAGCTCTCACCTTCTCTGGATTGAGTATGCGCACAACACCACCATCTCATCAGCCATAGGCATGTCTCCTTTCCAGGCCTCGTTGGGATACAATCCCCCGGAGTTACCGGAGGAGGAGGGGGACATCGCAGTTCCTTCGGTTCGTGCCCACCTGCAGCAGTGTCATTGGATCTGGAAGACTACCCGGGAGGCTCTGCAACGCACAGCCAAGCGCAACACGGCAGTGACCAACCGTCACAGGGTTCCATCTCCCGCCTACCAGGTGGGCCAACAGGTATGGCTGTCTACAAAACACATTGATTTAAAGGGTGAGAGGAGGAAGATGTCTCAAAGGTTCATCGGACCCTTTCCCATCACACAAATAATTAACCCAGTATGTGCGCGGCTAGCTCTCCCCCCTCCCTCCGCATCTGTCCTTCTTTTCACGTCTCCCAGGTCAATCCTCTCTGCTCCAGCCCCTTGTGTCCTCCACCCAGGGACCCACCACTACCGATGATGATCGACAGCGACCCGACTTGGAAGGTCAACCCCATTCTGGACGTCCGACGCTGGGGTCGTGGTCTACAGTACCTGGTGGATTGGGAGGGCTATGGGCCGGAGTGGAGATCCTGGTTGCGTCCCTCCTTCATGCTGGACAAGCAGCTCATCAGGGACTTCCACCGGGCGCACCCAGGTAGGATGGATCAACCGCCGAGACGTGTGTCGTTGGGGGGGAGTACTGTCATGGCCGTCAATTAGGCACACCTGCGCACACACCTGTCTGCTATTTGACTCTGTCTATATATTCTGTGAGACCCAGGGATCAGCGCGGAGTCGTCTGCTTCCTTCCTGAGGGAACTGAACTCGCCAATCTCCACACTGAGCTTCTAGCCTCATCATCCTCCAGCGCTTCTACTCGCCAAGGGTCTCCAAACACTCACACTATTATCAATAAAAGGTTAATTGTGCTTCCTGAGTTGTGTCTACTTTCTGGGTCTGTACCATGTCACAGTTAGCAGATCAAAAAACATGCACACTTTCGATTGAAATTAAATTCAATCTTTTGCTATTGTGTTCATATATTTGTAAATCTGGCTTTGAAAGAGTCAGTGCCTCACCACCCACAAACCTCACTGCATGTCACTGCACTGGAGATAAAAGGGGAATGCATAAAAAGGTGGGAAACATCACAATATAAATGCAAAGTATAAAGAGCAACTCTTCTTATCCTTTGGAAATATGGATGCTTGTAAAAAAACACCTGTATCCATTGGAGAGTAACAGAAGGCACTTGACTTTTACACTGAAGACTTGAAAATATCAGCAGGGATGTGAAAATGTTACTCATTTCACAGGATTGCCTGTTATTAATGGAGTAATGCTTTTCCAGATCTTTTGCATTTAAATGTTTTTTTACATAGTAAAATATTTGAAAAACATTAAATACCAGATATATTGACATTTTATTTATTAGCAGAAAAGAATTCTGCAAGGCAAATTTGATCTTTACACATAACAATACCACTTGTCTTCAAAGCAGTCGGCCTTGGCCTTTTTTCATTAACATCTATTCACAATTTTGTGCTTTATTGGTGGGAATTGTGTGCCACAATAGCACAATCAATTGTAGGGAAATTCTTCTACCTCACGGTGGCTTGAAACTTGATCAGTTGCTTTTTAAAGTACATAAAATGACCCAAAGTTCGTGTTATGTGTTTGCATGAGTAGGGTGCCTTTTGAAAAGACTTTGGTAATTGGTGTGTCAAAAGAAGCAAAATCAGAATGAAAAAAAAAACAAAGAAAAAATAAAAAGTACTTGTCATGAACGCCCCTCTGGGGCACAAAACAAACTCAGGCGCTTAACCACAGTGAAGCAATTTATTGGTGGAAAACATGACAGTCCAAAATAAACTGCTCAGGCAAAGAAAAATGCAACAAGAAAACGTACACAGAGGCTGTAGAGCTGAGAGCACTCTGGAGAGAACGGAGGGGGAGACTGACCATTGAATATAGCCTAGTCTGAATATTAATGAGGCTGTGACAAACACTGGGTGGAAAAGCTGAGTTAATATACAAAACAGTGATGGGACGCATGTGTGTGAGCTGGGCTGAAAAACACTAATAGACTAACTGCTCTCAGCTGCTGGGAGAGAGGCCTGAGAGGAGAGAGAGAGGGAAAAGGCAAGAGACAGAAAAGAAGCATAATAACTCACAGCTGAGAAGCAGACACAGACTGTGAGAGAGAGATGGCTGTCTGGAATGAGGAAAAGGGGCTCATATCATAAACACAACATAACAGAACTAACAGGAAAATAATGAACAGAGAAAACACTCAAAACAACAAAGTAAAGTGTGAGCGCTGAGGACAGACATATGACAGAGCCCCCCCCCCCGCCAAGGGGTGGATGCCAGACACCTAAAGTAACATCAAAAAAGACCCCCCTCAAAAAAAAAAAAAAAAAAAAAAGGAGGAGTACAGTAACAAACCACCCCTGGAGGGAGGTGAGGGAAAAACGGCCAGAAGGGAAAAAACAAACCAGCGCAAGACTCACACCTGCACCCCAACAACCCTTAAGCCCCCACAGTCACAGAGCTCAAGGGTTTGGGTGGCTGGCCAAAGTCCCAGGCCAAGCAGATGGCCCGTTGAATAGAATCAGGTGGGCTGCCAGAGAAAATGGGCCACCCAACCCAGAGACACAGTCCTTCAGGCAGCTGGCCAGCGCTGTTGAGCCACCAGGACTGGGGGATGGGGGGAATCAGGAGGCGGCTTACCCACCATAAGGTTCAATTGTGGGAAGCCGGACCAGAGGAGAGGAGCCCCCACGACGACTGGTGGCGAGGGAAGGGGGACCATGATGGCATCCAGCAGAGGAGTAAAGGCCTTGGCGTCCACAGGCTGGCCGACAGCACCCTTGGTGGTCCCGGCTTGGGACACAGCTGCACCCTTGGTGGTCCCGGCTTGGGACACAGCTACTCCCTCGCTGGTCCTGGCTTGGGAAACAGCTGCACCCTCGGTGGTCCCAGCTTGGGACACAGCTGCACCCACTCTGGGCTGGAGCTTAGCAGCACCCACGGTGGCTCCGGGCTGGGGCTCTGCTGCCCCCATGGCGGACTCCGACTGGGCCATGGCTGCACACATGGCGGACCCCAGCTTGGCCATGACTGCACCCACGGTGGATCTCGGGCTGGGGGGTAGCGCCCATGACAGGCCCATACAGGAGCGCAGCACCCATGTGGGGTTGAAGCTGGGGTGCAGCCCCCACGTGAGTCCCTGGCCAGGATGCAGCACCCACGGAGGCCCAGCTTGCGGAGAGACCCACACGACAGCCTCTGGTAAAGGAGGAGCTGGATCTGGGGCGACCTCAGTGGGGAATGCTGGATCCACAATGTAACCCGGTGGAGAACCTGGATCCTCGGAGACCTCTGGTGATTCCGTAACATCTCCAGTGGCCCTGGGAAGAAGCTCAGAAGAAACACAAAGAGGGACTATCTAAAGAGGGTTATCTCGGAGACAAACTGAGGAAAGGAATAACTGTGATAATTTGGACCGTTGACAAGCGCCTGTGCCCATTCCAAGGCAAGACCATCTAAGAGGGTGATCAAGTAGCTAATCTTGCTTTGATCAGATGGGAAATCAGCAGGGGTTCGCTGAAAAACCAACTGACATTGGAGAAGGAATCCTTTGCAACGCCCTACCCTCCCGCTGTAGCGGGATGGAGAAGGGATGGAAAGCGCTCGACCGGCAGAGACAGGCTCAGGGGGTGAAGATTTTGCCATTGGCGGGGGGGATCCTGTCGTGGCTGAGCCTGATGTGGCAGCAGCGGTGAACAGGGCCATAAATTGGCTCATTTGGCTCTGAGTGATGGCTCTGAGATGAGATAATTGATCAATTTTCACCTCAAGAGCAGTGAGGGCCTCTATTGGGGAGGTCTGCTAGGTTTCTGCCCAGTCCTGCGCTTGGTGGGTTTGTAATGTTACGATTTTTGTAATGCAGGAACCCAAGGAAAGAAACCACAAGAAGAGACAACTGATAAGGTGCAAAAGGTAAGTATTTTATTGTACAAATTGTGATGTGAACTGACTGTGAACTGAGAAGAGAAGAGCAGAATTAATATCTGGGCAAAATATGCTGGGTTTACTGCAGTGTGAACTGAAGCTTAATTGGCAGTTGTTTGTTGGTTGCTACTGTAGAGGGCAGGAGCAGATGAATCACTGCAGAGTGGCTTCTGTGGCTGTGATGCTGAGGTGGAGGACTGCAGCGGGAGGTACTTGCTGACAGTGAGGGGAGATATGCCCAGGCCTGGGAGTTGTTCCTAGGAGGGAAAGGGAACAGTTTGTAGAGAGCTGAATATTCATGTCTTACTTGGTTGCAGAGAGTCTGGGGGGGGGGGGGGGGGGTGCTGCACAGTCGATAGAGTCCAAAATCCAGGGCAAAGCTCCGGCGGGGCATACTCAGGAACTGAAGGCAGAAAGATCCAGCAAGCACAGAGATGACAGCTTTGGGAGGTAAGGCTTACGTGAAAATCCAAGGGAGAAGTCAGGCAGCAGGGGGGAGCAAACAGAGTTGGGCAGCAGGTAGTGAGCAAGTGTGGAGCACACACATGGGAGTTTCAAGAACACATGGAGTAGAGAGATGTCAGAGGCAACTTGATTGTGGCATCGAGACAAACCCACACAGATGAATGCCGGCTCACCCCTTAAATAGGGTTGAGCTGGCCCGCAGAGCAGCTGGAGGAAATCAGAGGCAGTTAAGGCAAAGTGCAATTTGTGTGTGTGCATGCTCACTGCCATTACAGTATACTCAAGTATAGTTCAGGTATATTATAGTTCAAGCATATTCAGGTAGATGTATCGCACCTGTAGTCAGGGCTTGACATTAACACCAACCAACCTGTCACTGGTGGGTGGATTCCACCAGTGTTGGGTAAGACAGCAACTCCCAATAGCCACTTTGGCGGATGTAGTTTTCTCAAGTGACATCTAAATAATAAGCCTATCACAGTGTGAGACTACAAAACTACAACTCCCATAAGCACTATCTGGGCACATACAGTGTATTCTCATTTGTTCACTGTTGGCAGCAGCAGCCCAGTACACAGGAGAAAATGCGGACAGCGTCCGTGCTGGGTACTGGTGAAGGTGCAGACGGTCTTCTCCATGGTTCGGTTCATTTTATAGCCATTCTGGAAAAAAGGCAATGAACAGACAGCAACCGCTCTCAGCGACGAGATCACGGGATAACTGCCCCTGACCCGCCCCACCACCACCACTACCAGCGGTGAGAATAACCTCTGTGCTCTTCTCCCACATTACCTCCTTCCTTTGTGGTTAAATATGATTAAATTTAGAGCAAGAAGCTCCCGTTAGTTGTGCAAATTTAAGTTTTTGTATGACGGAGAGAAAAAGTGATTTAACTTTATGTTGCTGTAAAGAGCAAATGAAGCTTCTTCTGAGGTGAACTTTTATTTATCTGTGATATCTATGATATCTGTGATTTGCAGCTATTTCATGGAAGTACAACTGGTCCAAGGGTGTCAAACTTTTGGTCCGTGGGCCAAAAAACAGCCCACCAGGAGGTCCAAGTTTTTCCTCTGAATTTACAGCTTTCTTTCTAGTAAATTTCTGACTTTTTCCACTGATTAGAATTGTTCATGTAAATATGAGACATTTTTCTCCTTAAGATGAGACTTTTTTCTCATCAGTTTTTTTTTCTTCTTTTTTTCTGGTGAAAACAGGTAGTGTAGATTTAGATTAGCAATTCCTAATGACGCTGTGCAGCCCTGAAGGGGTGTCCCAATTCATAGGGGTAATTCTCAACCCCTACCCCTTGGCCTTTGATTTCAAGGACCAAGGGGTGGGGGTAGGCAAAGGAGAAGAGGTACAAATGAGAATTGGGACAGACCCCAAATCTACCTGTACTTCACTCCCATGATGCAAATATTTTTCTCGACTGTTTTACAGTATTTACTGCTGTTAATAATTAAACAGTGTTTCTCTTGCTATTTTTTATGTATGTATAAGGCTCATTTACATTTAAAAAGGTTGTAAATTTAGTTCAAGAAAAAATTTAGCGTGCAGTAGTCAGATTTGATCATATTAAACATAATTTTCCAACCACAAAATTGTGGCTAGTGAAAAGGCTGAGTGGCTAGTAACTTTGGAAAACCCTAGCCACAGTGGCTGGTAAGCAAAAAAGTTAATGCCAAGCCCTGCCCAT
This sequence comes from Pholidichthys leucotaenia, assembly GCA_020510985.1. Classification (NCBI taxonomy): domain Eukaryota; kingdom Metazoa; phylum Chordata; class Actinopteri; order Cichliformes; family Pholidichthyidae; genus Pholidichthys; species Pholidichthys leucotaenia. The sequence continues at coordinate 305,823,883 of CM035843.1, forward strand.
AGTTATTATATTCAATGATACTGCACAACCTCGAGTGTAATTTTGCTTTTATACAACAGTTCCACAAGCACAATTTAATAAAATAACAGTAAAATAACAACGACACTAGACAAACTATTATGATTTGTTTATTTAACCAGTTATTTTGCACAGCTGAGAAAAAAATAGACCCTTCAAAATGTAGCCAGTAACTGTTGCTAAACATCTCAGTCAGCATGAAGATGTTGTTATTTCACACACATGTAAACAAATATTGTCAAGTGCAAAAGTAAGTGTTTATAAAACATACCGGTCAACTGTTGAGTCGGTACCACAGAAGTGTCAGGAGTTCCCTTTCGGGGAGAAGGAAAGGACCCACTTGCTCGATGAATCTGGTAAACCATACTTTATTGTAAACTTTATTGTAATAAGAAACTTTATTGTAAACAGAAAGTAAATGCTGCACGAGGGCAGAAATAAAATGCAATAACAAACCAGAACAACGTGGGAAAAACAGCAATAAATAATCCAGACAGCGTGGTACACATAACAGTGAAAATAACATATGTCACAGCAAAGAACATAGACTGAAAAAGCGCATTTATTCACAAGGAAGTAATTATGGTGATGAAACACAGGTGAGGAAATTAATCATGACAAACAGCTGAACAAATAAGGGAAACAGGTGACCTGATGGACGGGGCTGGCGACACAGAGGGGAACCACACCAAACATAAATAATAAGAAACAAAGTGTGGACAAGGGCTGCAGACCCATCCAGAACCATAACAGTACCCCCTTCCCCCAAGGGTTGGATCCAAGACGACCCTAAGGTAACACCCAAAACCCTCACAAGGTGGGTGATGGTGGTGGTGGTGGGGGGGGGGGGGGGCGGGAGGCCGAAAACATCACCCTCACATAAAGACAAAAAAAAAATATGGATACACAAGGTAACACTCACTGCAGAAGGGGTGTGGGGGACTCAAACCCTCACAGGGTAGGCAATAGGGAAAAAACCCAGGCAGGCAAAACAAACTGAAATATAGCTCAAGTAGGTTCAAGAACAAAAGATAAATAAACTGAAATATATTCCCACAATAAAGTCCAAAACATGGATACATATCAAAATCCATACAAAGACCAAAAACATGGATAAACAAGGTACACTCACTGGAAAAGAAAAGAAAAAAAAAACCCTCACAGGATAATCAGAATGGGAAAAAAAACAGGCAGGCCGAACAAACTGAAACATACCCCCCCCCCCCCCCAGTAAAGACCAAAATATGGATACATATCAAAATCAAATAACGTTCAAAACTCTAAACTTTAATCAAAATGGATGGGTGGTCTACCCAAGTCCGTAGACCACTGAAACACTCAGCAAGTCAGGGGGTCTACCCAAGTCCGTGGACCACCGGACCAAAACACTTGGAGAGTCAAGGGGTCTACCCAAGTCTATGGATCCCTGAAAGAGACTGCAGGGTGGATCCAGAGGCCTACCACTGTCCTTTGGCCACCGAACCAGGGTACTGGGAGGGACAAGGGGTGGGGGACTCCTAACTTCTGCGACATCAGCTGGAGGTCTCTTGATCACGAAAGCCACTGTTGGAGGATTCCTGACCACAGGGATGTTGACGGGTGGAGATCCCTTGACCTCGTGGACATTGGCGCTTGGAGGTCCCCTGACTTTGTGGACGTTGGCGGGTGGAGTGGACTGCTCGACCTCCTGGACAACGACGATGGGTGGAGTGGACTGCACGACCTCCTGGACAATGACGATGGGTGGAGCGGACTGCTCGACCTCCTGGACGATGATGATGGGTGGAGCGGACTGCTCACCCTCTTGGATGGATGGTGTTGGAGCGTCCGTTGTAGTCACCTCGGACGGAGAAGAAAAACTGGGGCTAAGTGAGGTGTCACCACAATCACCAGGAGCTAGGCAAGACTTAACTAATACTGATGTTTAAAAAGTAAGGAAAAGTACTTGCCTTAACTCCTGGTTCACTGCTGCTGGGGTGACCTCCTCAGGATGAGCCACAGGCACCGCAGCATGCACCTCGGGTAGAACCGGAACAGCTGCAGCTGTGGCTTGTGCTTCAGGGACAGTGGGAAACGTGTGCACCTCGGAGACAGCTGGAGCAGCTGTGTGCACCTTGGGGATGGCTGAAGCTGTTACTGGAGCTAGATGATGCCGTGGAACAGGCACTGGAGCTGGGCGGCACCTTGGAGCAGATACTGGGGCTGTTGTAGATGCCAATGAAGAAGCGGGCACGGGCCCCCCTGCAGCAGTGGCGAGAGCCGGCACTGCAACTGTTGTGGGAACTGGCGTAACAACAGTCCTGGGGGCTGGCTTAACTGAGCTCCACGGGGCTGCAGCGGAAGAAGAGGGAAAAGCTGGAGCTGGGAGCGCCGGAGCCAGGGGACGCTTCCTCGTCGGTACAGTCTCTGGTGTGGCAGGCAAATCCCTCCCTTGTTTGTGGTGTGGCTGCGAGGCTGGTGAGTGATGGGAAGAAGAGGAGGTCAGACTTAGAGGATGCCACGTCGACAGCACAAACTCTGGAGTCTCCATTAAATTCCCCACCAGCCAGCAATACGTCCTACGGAGGGTGGAGACGGTGGTTAGTAGCCCCACCAACTCGGCGTAATTCCACAGACCAGGATGCGCCTTCACTATCCCAGCAGCTGCCTCCAGGTTCTCCAGGGCTCCATCCAGAGTGCAGGAGGCACGAGCTTCCGTGACAAACTCCTGGATAAACTGGACTGCCCAAAACTCCTCCATGCTGGGGCCACCGGCTGCCAACCTCCTTCTGTTAGCCGAGCCCTGGTATGCTGGTGTCCTGCTCTTACCAGATTCGCCGGCTGGGTCTATTCTTGGCTGCGACGTACTGTCAGGAGTTCCCTTTCAGGGAGAAGGAAAGGACACACTCGCTCAACGAATCTAGTAAACCATACTTTATTATAAACAGAAAGTAAATGCTGCTGCTGCACGAGGGCAGAAATAAAATGCAATAATGAACCTGAAAAACGTGGGAAAAACAGCAACAAACTAGAAAAGCACTCGGAGAGCGCAGACCTCCACCAAGCGCCACAGTTCCCCCCATACAGTGTTTAACATCATAAATATTAATCCTCGATTTATTTTGTGTAACTTTATAGATTGCTTGACCATGAAAAAAATGCCATTCGCAAGTGGCATATATTAGCTATACTGTGATGCTTGTTGCGTGTTTATAGCTTCATTTGTTCTTTTAAAAATTTCAAAGGTTCCCTATTTTTTCATTTTTTTGCATCATTATCCAGATTTATTACATTTCCTTAGGTCTTAAATGTCTTGTAGAAGCTGTAGAAAACTTGTCCTGTATTATGCAAATTACTGTGATTCCGGTTTTGGAAATCCCAATAAGTAAAAAAATTCCTGGATCCAGACAGTGATCCGGATCACCACCAAAATCTAATCATCTGTAGGATACCCCATTTCTGACAATCTCTGAAAATTTCATGAAAATCCGTCCATAACTTTTTGAGTTATCTTGCTAACAAACAAACAAACAAACAAACAAACAAACAAACAAACAGACAGACAGACAAACCAATGCCGATGAAAACATAACCTCCTTGGCGGAGGTAATAATCCAGACAGCGTGGTACACAAAATGGTGAAAACAACATGCGTTGCAGCAAAGAACATAGACTGAAAAACACATTTATACACAGGGAAGTAACTATGGTGATGAAACATAGGTGAGGAAATTAATCATGACAAATGGCTGAACAAACGAGGGAAACAGCTGACCGGACGGGCAGGGCTGACGACACAGAGGGGAAGCCCATCCATCCATCCATCCATCTTCTTCCGCTTTTCGGGTCGTGGGGGGGCTGGAGACTATCTCAGCATCTTTGGGCGAGAGGCAGGGGAAGCCCTCCAAACATAAACAATAAGAAACATAAAGTGTGTCACGATCTGAACACGGGGGGATCCCGCTGTGCTCTGTCTCCTTGCCTTTCTTCTATATTTTTATGGTGATGTATTTTTGAGTTGTTATTCCTGTTACTTTACCTTTGGTTAATTTACACATTCTGTATTGTTTCTTAGTATGATTTATTTTCCTGTTTACATTCATTGTAGTTTTGTTATTTATACAGTATGTTTGGGTTTGCTTGTCTTTATTTGTTATCTTGTGGAGAGAGGAATAACCAGGCAGAGAAGTCCAGAATAAAGCAGGCTTTATTAATTTCTCTCTCTCACATCATCCAGAATCACAAGCATCAGAAAAAAGTCACAGGTCGCTCTCCTTTTATAGCCTACGACCCACTCAGTCACCTGCGGTGCTGCAGTAACATGAAAAACTTTGCAATTCCCATTCTCTTTGTCACTGTTTGCATCAACACACCAATCCCCGCATCAACACACAAATCCCCCATGACGATTCCCCTTGTCCTTCCGTCTGAGTGGAAACATACGGACATACTGAGTGGGTTCCCACACCGCCCACCCCAGAAACTCAGACTGAGCCTTAACTCTCATGTCCTTTGGGCTTCAGCCTACGTCCATAGCGGCTGTGACGGGGGGTCTGCGGCTCCGAGGCGCTGCTGTGCCGGTGGGGGGCTCTTGGGGGTGCCTCCGTCTGTGAGGGGACACTGGGAGGGGGGAAACATCTTTAGCATGCCATTGTGACTGATCTGACGAGTCATTTACCTGGGGAGTTCTCAGTGGGGGTCGTCCGCGCCGAGGAGCTTGGGCCAACACCACCTGCTCGTCTGCTAAAACGAAAATGGGCTTAAGCCTGTCTATACACACTGTTTCCCTGCATCCTCCCAAGTCTAACACAAAATGTTTCTCTCCGGGTTCCAGCACTCTGAACGGGCCATCGTAGGGCGGGTGCAAGGGGGTCCAGTGGGCATCGTGCCTGACAAATACGAACGCCGCGTCCTTCAAGGCCTTTGGCACAAAAGCGCATGGAAAACAGTAGTGGACCGGACCGGGTACCATCCCTGCCACTGCGCTATGTAGTGAAAACGGGGATGGATTGGTGTTCGGCGCGGGGCTGTCCGGCAAAAATTCCCCTGGGAGCCGCAGTGGCTGGGAAAAAAACAGCTCTGCTGGGGAGGCTGTCAAATCCTCCTTTGGTGCTGAGCGCAACCCTAATAGAACCCATGGCAACCGGGCCACTCAATTTGCATCCGTAAGCGAAGCCCTAAGCACTGCTTTAAGTGACCTATGTAAAAGCTCGCATAACCCATTAGCCTGGGGGTTGTACATGGTCGTGCGATGAAGCGTGACGCCCAGGCTCAGGGCCATCATGGACCAGAGGTCGGAAACAAACTGCGGGCCCCGATCGGACGTGATATCCGAAGGGGTGCCAAAATGTGCCACCCATGTCGTCAAAAAAGCACATGCAACATCAGCGGATGCGGTTGAAGCTAGTGGGACTGCTTCAGGCCAGCACGTAGTGCGGTCCACCACTGTCAGGGGATGCGTGAACCCCTGCGATGGCGGGAGGGGGCCCATGAGGTGCACGTGAACGTGGTCAAACTTCTTGCCCGGGATATGGAACAGCTCCAAAGGGGCCTTTGTGTGCCTGTGCACTTTGGCTCGCTGGCACGCTACGCAGGCTGCAGCCCACTCTTTCACCTGTTTGCGCAGGCTCGGCCAGACGAACTTTGCTCCCACCATTTTGACTGACGTGCGCACTCCTGGGTGGCGAGGCGGCGCCAAGCACGTGGGACAACCGGGCGTAGGCGGCCCATGGAGATGTCACAGATTGGGGGGGGTGTCTTGCAGCACTCTGCTCTCCAGCCTTAAACCTGTTGGTCCACACTGGAGCGTGCAAACGTCTGCATCGCCGATCTGCTCAGCGACCATGGCCGTGTAATCTATCCCCACGTAGACTGGGGCCACTAATGCGCGCGAGAAGCAGTCTGCCACCACGTTGAGTTTACCGGCCACATGCTGAATGTCGGTCGTAAACGCCGAGATCGCGGCCAGCTGTCTCTGCTGCCAACCCCACCACGGTTCCGAAACCTTGGCCATAGCGTACGTTAGTGGCTTGTGGTCCACGAACGCAGTGAAGGTGCGCCCTTCCAGCCAGAACTGGAAGTGGTGTATGGCCAGGTGGAGAGCCAGTAACTCCCTGTCAAACACGCTGTATTTACACACTGTCGTGCAAAGACCTGCTAAACAAAGCAAGTTGCTGCCAAGAATCTGTGACGCGCTGCTCCACGACGGCCCCTATGGTCACGTCCGATGCGTCGGTAGTGAGTGCTATCCAAGCCGCCGGGTCCGGGTGCACCAGTAGCGCGGCATTCGCCAGGACTGTTTTAACCTCGGAAAATGCCTGCTCTCGCTCAGGAGTCCAGTTGACTCTGTCCGCCGGTTTCCGTTTCTTAAGCGCGGCACACAATGGCTGCATAAGCTGGGCTGTGCGGGGCAGGAAACAGTTGTAAAAGTTAACCATCCCCAAAAACTCCTGCAGCGCCCTGACCGTCTGAGGCCGGGGAAAATCTGCCACTGCATGCATTTTGTCCGGTAAGGGTATCGCGCCCTCCGTCACCCCGAACTGGTACTTCGCCGGGTTGATTATTAATCCGTGCTCCTCCAACCTCTGGAAAACTGTCCCGAGGTGAGCTACGTGTTCGTTCTCAGACGCGCTAGCCACCAGGATGTCGTCCAGGTAGATGAACACAAACAGCAGATCGCGCAACACCGCATCCATCATGCATTGGAATGTCTGCGCCGCGCCTTTTAACCCGAAAGGCATGCGTAAAAACTCAAAAAGACCAAATGGGGTTACTGCCGTCTTAGGTATGTCCTCAGCGCACACTGGGACCTGGTGTTAACCGCAGACCAAGTCTATCTTGGAAAAAATGCGTGCCCCGGTGAGGTGAACGGAAAAATCCTGAATATGGGGGATTGGGTAGCGGTCATGCGCCGTGGCGTTGTTCAATCTGTGGAAATCTCTGCACGGTCGCCATGATCCCTCGGCTTTAGGAACCATATGTAGCGGGGATGCCCATGGGCTGTTTGAGCATCTGATGATACCCAACTTTTCCAAGTTGGCAAACTCCTTGCACGCTATGGCCAGTTTAGCTGCATCCAGGCACCGAGGTCATGAGAAAACGGGCTGCCCCGTGGTGGTAATGAAGTGCTCCACCCCGTGTTTAGTGACGGTTGCTGAAAAAGTCGGGACCGTGAGTGCTGGGAACTGGGTGAGTAGTGTGTGGAACTTACCCCCTGGAGCTGTGACATTGGCTAGCATTGTGGGCCCGGCTCCTCTAGCTGTACAGGGGAGAGAATCAAAAGACATTGTGTTAATCAGGCGTCTGTTAGCCACATCGACTAGTAGACCATGTGCACACAAAAAATCAGCACCCAAAATGGGGAAGCTGCATGCCGCTATGACGAATGTCCATTGATATGTACGGCCGTGCAAGGATACAGTCAGTGTCATCTCACCAAAAGTCTTAATGTCTGAGCCGTTTGCGGCCGTCAGCTCGAGGCCGCTAGATCCCGCCAGCCGGTCTGCGTAGGATGGTAGGATGAGACTCTTTTGGGAGCCGGAGTCCACAAGGAACTGTCTCCCCGAGCGTGAGTCTGTCACATAGAGCAGCTTGCTCGCTTCACCGGCGGTCGCAGCTGCTATCGACTGCCGACCCTGGCATTTCCCAAGCACTTGAATTGGCACGGTGGCACGCATCGGAGTGCGTCCTCTCCAAAACGGCGGTGGTAGAAGCAGAGTGTGTCTCTCCGGTGCTTCTTGGCTTCCGCTGCAGCCACCATCATTGGCTCCTCGCCCCTCTGGCCGTCTCGCTAGGTTCCGACACCGCTGTGTTCACTTGCGAGGGCCCTGGTGTGAGGATAATCCAATCCACCTTTTGCGCTACCGCCCGGAGTTACGCGCGGCCAGCAGCGGTGAATTGGCAAGGACCACCCTGGCTGCCATCAGGAGGTTCCGGAGGAAAAGGTGGGCAAAGAGGAAATGCCCGTCATCTGTGCCCATCAGCGTCAACATCTTCTCCATTAACTCGACCGCCAACCCATCTCCCAACTCGGAGTGCGTCAGGAGCCTTTCCGCTCTCTCGCAGTCTGAGAGCGTATAGTGCCAGGTCAGCGCGGTTCTGAGATCCTCGTATTTGTCGTGGGCTGGGGGCCGTTGGAGCAGGCTCGCCACCTGCTGAGTTGTGCGTGTGTCCAGTGCTGCCACCACGTAGTAGTATCTGGTGTCATCTGCCGTTATTCCCTGGAGCGCGAACTGGGCCTTGGTGTGGAGAAACCAAGACTTCGGGTCGTGTAGCCAAAAGTCTGGGAGTTTGACCAAAATGGCGCACCCATTGCCGGCACCTCCAGTCCGGGTTGTCTACGGGGTGCTTGCCTCGAGTTCCATTGTGCGTCAAGGGTCACCAGTGTGGAGAGAGGAATAACCAGGTAGAGCGGTCCAGAACAAAGCAGGCTTTACTAATTTTTCTCTCTCACTTCATACAGAATCACAAGCATCAGAAAAAAGTCACAGATCGCAGGCACCTCTCCTTTTATAACCTATGGCCCGCTCAGTCACCTGCAGTGCTGCAGTAACATAAAAGACTTTGCAATTCCCATTCTCTTTGTCATTGTTTGCATCAACACACCAACCCCCGCATCAACACACAAACCCCCCATGACGATTCCCCTTGTCCTTCTGTATGAGTGGAAACATGCTGACAAACTGAGTGGGTTGCCACAATCTCATTATATTCATATTCTGTTGTGTTTTCTCTCTTCCCGGGGCTGCAGCTGTCAGTGACACTTCCAGGTTTTTTTTTTGCTCTGTTGTGGGCAGTGCTACTGTCAGCTCTCAGTCCCATCTTCTCCCTCTCATTGCTCCCAGCTGATCCGAGTTTCTAATCGTTGTTTCCTCTTGCCCGCTCATGGTATCCACAACTGCCATCATTTGTGTTCATTTGTTTCTTGCCCTATTTAAGGACTGCAATTTCTCTCCTTGATTGCTGGAGTCTTAATTATTGTCTGCGTCTGAACCCTGTCCCCGTTCTGACGTTGTTACCCTTGAGAATCCTGTCTTCTCTGTTGTTGTCTTTGTTTGTAAGTTTTTGCTTTGTGCACTGTTTTAAGTTTTGTGTTTGTGCACAGTTTGGACTTTGTGTTCGTTAATAAGTTTCACAACTAGCAGTTCAGTATCTGGGTCTCTCTCCTCTTTGCCCCGAGGGGCATTTCATGACAAAGCATGGACAGGGGCTGCAGACCCATCCAGAACCATAACAAGAAGGACCGAGACCAAAACGTGGTCAATGCCTAGCTAGTTAGCATGCTAGCAATTTGGCTTTGGCACACTTTGCTCGCTTTTTTTTTTTTTTTGCATTTTCAGATGAACCAAAGAGTTCATCACCACAAAGGTATTGTGGTTTGTTTATGGTGTGGGAATGTGGGAATGACGAGACAGGTTTCTCTCAAGTCAACTTTATTCACATTCACCAGCATCTCAAAGAAGAAAAAGAGAACAACACAGGAAACTCTCGTCCTTAAATACCAGGACTCTCACAGTTCACATTGCATTATAATTGACAGTAACAATGCATCCCCTCTCTCTGATATCACCCCCACTGTCTACAATGCATCTCCTCTCTAATCCTTAAATAATATCCCCACAGTCTCAAGCCTTGCATACCAAAGCTAACATCCTTGCAGCTTCCTGTAATCTCCAAGGAAGCTCTGCCTTTGTTCTGATCTAAAATGTGAGTCACAAAGCAGGTCACATATGTGTGTCCACCACACCAGCCCCCCCCCCCCAACATTTTAGAACAAACAAGAGAATAACAACATGCATGCCGTGATAGAATCAATACACATCAGTCCACATGCTGTCTAGGTTTCAGTCTCCTGCCGTATCTGCTGTAGCTGGGATTCAACGTCTCTGCGGCGCTGTCACACTGGGGGTTTGCCGTCTGGGGGTGGAAACCTTTTGTCAGCACCTGCGGGTGTTCTGGGGAAACATTACTCTGTGAAGCCCCCCGTGGGGGTCTACCTCGCCGCGGGGCCCTTGCCAACAGCACTTGCTCATCTGTCACCACAAAAGCGGGTTTGAGTCTGTTTATGCCAACTTTCTCTTTCCTACCCCCCAAATCTAGCAAAAACTGCTTGTCCCTTGTCTCTGAACGGTCCGTCATAAGGCGGTCGCAGCGGGGTTCAATGCGCATCGTGTCTGACAAAAACAAACTCTGCGTTCTTCAAAGCTTTAGGCACAAAAACACGCGGAAAACTGTGGTGCGCGGGGCCGGGCAGCGTGCTTGATTCTATGTTACTCCGCCACAGCTGAGACGGGGAGGTGTCTGGCGCAGGGTTATCTGGGAGAAACTCCCCAGGCAGCCGGAGTGGCTGCGCAAACACGAGCTCCACTGGGGAGGCTTCTAAGTCCTCTTTAGGCGCAGAACGCAACCCCAATAACACCCACGGTAACTTGTCTACCCAATTTGCATCCGTCAGTGACGCTCTGAGAGCTGCTTTCAATGACCTATGAAAACGTTTGCATAACCCGTTAGCCTGCGGATTGTACGCGGTTGTGCGGTGAATTGTGACACCCAGGCTGCGGGCCATTGTCGACCACAGCTCGGACACAAATTGAGGGCCTCTGTCGGAAGTAATGTCTGACAGAACTCCGAAGCGCGCCACCCAAGCTGTTAAAAACGCGCGCACTACCTCCTCGGCCGTGGTTGATGCCAGCGGAACCACTTCAGGCCAGCGCGTGGTGTGGTCCACCATTGTCAGAAGGTGTGTGCACCCCTGTGATGGCGGGAGGGGTCCTACGAGGTCCACATGAACGTGATCGAACCTCTTGGCCGGAATGTGAAATGGCTCCAAAGGAGCTCTCATGTGCCTGTGTACTTTGGCCCGTTGACACGCCGTGCAGGCTGCTGCCCACTCTTTAACTTGTTTGCAAAGACTCGGCCACACAAATTTCTCTCCTACCATTTTGACTGACGCGCGCACTCCTGGGTGCGCCAAAGCATGAATTGAGTCAAAAACGTGGCGGTGCCATGCAGCCGGTACTGCTGGACGCGGCCGTCCAGTGGAGACATCGCAGATTAGGGGGGGCATACCGTCTTGCAGCACCCTGTTCTCCAGCCTTAACCCTGTTGGTCCAGACTGGAGCGCACGCACATCCGCATCACTAACCTGTTGTGCGGCCATGGCTGCGTAATCTATTCCTACGCTGACTGGAGCCGCCACGGCGCGCGAGAGGCAATCTGCCACTACATTAAGTTTGCCCGCCACATGCTGAATATCAGTGGTAAACTCTGAGATCGCGGCCAGCTGTCTCTGCTGCCGGCCTGACCATGGTTCGGAAACCTTGGCCATCGCGAATGTTAGCGGTTTGTGGTCAACGAACGCGGTGAAACAGCGTCCTTCCAGCCAGAACTGAAAGTGGCGGATGGCCAAATGGAGAGCCAGCAGTTCCCTGTCGAACGCTCTGTATTTCGCTCGCTATCGTGCAAGGTCCTGCTGAAAAAGGTGAGGGGCTGCCAGACCCCGGCTACATGTTGCTCCACGACCGCCCCTATGGCCACATCTGACGCGTCAGTAGTGAGCGCTATGCGGGCCGTTGGGTCTGGGTGTGCCAACAATGCAGTCTTTGCCAAGGCTGCTTTCACCTCCGAGAACGCTTGGTCACGCTCCCGGGACCACTCGACCTTATCCGCGGGTTTCTTTTTTTTGAGCGCGGCATACAGCGGCTGCATGAGTTGCGCCACGCGGGAGAGAAAATGGTTATAAAAATTCACCATTCCCAAAAACTCCTGTAACGCACTGACCGTCTGCGGCCGGGGGAAATCTGCCACCGCGCGCACTTTGTCGGGAAGCGGAACCGCTCCTTCGGGGGAGACGCGGTGTCCTAAAAAATCGATCTGTGCCACCCCGAACTGACACTTCGCTGGGTTGATTATTAACCCGTGATCTCCCAACCTTCGGAAAACTGTGGCCAGGTGTTTTTCGTGCTCGTCTTCGGACGAGCTGGCTACCAAAATATCGTCCAAATAGACGAACACGAAAGGGAGATCGCGAAGCACCGTGTCCATCATGCGTTGGAATGTCTGTGCAACCCCTTTAAGCCCGAATGGCATGCGCAAAAACTCAAATAGGCCAAATGGAGTTATTACCGCTGTTTTGGGTATGTCCTCAGCGCGCACTGGGACTTGGTGGTAACCGCGGACCAAGTCTATTTTAGAAAAAACGCGCGCCCCTGCCAAATGAACTGAAAAATCTTGGTTATGCGGGATTGGGTAGCGGTCGTGCGCTGTAGCGTTGTTTAACCTGCAGAAATCCCTGCAAGGTCGCCATGATCCGTCAGCTTTCGGGACCATGTGTAGCGGCGAAGCCCACGGACTGTTTGAACGCCTGATAATGCCCAACCTCTCCAGGTTGGCAAACTCCTCGCGCGCTATGGCCAGTTTAACTGCGTCCAAACGCCGAGCTTTTGCAAAAACGGGCGGTCCGGTAGTGGTAATAAAATGTTCCACCCCGTGTTTAGGGACTGTCGCCAAAAATGTGGGGACCGTGAGTGCTGGGAACTGAGTGAGCAGTGTGTGGAACTTACCGCTTGCAGCTGTGACGTTGGCTTGTGCTGATGGTGGGGCCACTCGCGCTGTACAGGGAATAGAATCAAAAGAAAATGCATTAACCAGGCGCCTGTTAGTGAGATCAACCAACAAACCATGTGAGCACAAAAAATCAGCCCCCAACATATTGAAATTCACTGCTGCTACAACAAAAGTCCACTCAAATGTAAGGTCCTGTAGAGACAGAAGCAGGGTCTTCTCACCAAAGGTCTTAATTTCCAAGCCGTTTGCTGCTGTCACCCCGGGACCTCTGGAACTTGCTAGCCTGTCCGCATAGGAAGGTGTGATGAAACTCAACTGGGAGCTTGTGTCCACGAGGAACTGTCTCCCCGAGCGTGCGTCCAACAAGTAAAGTAGCTTGTTCTCCCCGAGGGCCGCGGCTGCTACCGACCCCCGGTCTTGGCGTTTCCCGAATGCCTGAATTGGCATGGTGGTACACATTTGCGTGCCCTCTCTGCGAAGCGGCGATGGTAGAAACAAAGGATGTCTGATCCGCGTTCCCTGGCCCCTGCCGCCGCCGTCGTCGGTGAGTATGGTACCGCTGCCTCTGGCCCCCTGTCATCTCCGGTCGCCGAGCCGAGTTCCGCTGCAGTGGCCATGGCCGCGTGCCACTTGGTGGCGTTGACAATTCACTGCGCCTCTCGGCCCAGCGCACGGTAGTCCCGTTGGGCCAACAGTGGCGAACTGGCCAGGGTCGCTCTCACCGCTGAAGGTAGAGTCCTGAGGAAGAGGTGGATGAAAATGAAGTGATCGTCATCAGAGCCTTTCAACCTCAACAACTTCTCCATAAGGTTCGTGGGCATGTCATTTTCCAACTCAGTCAGTGCCAGGAGCCTCTTTGCTCGCTCCTCCACCGAGGGGGTGAAGTGCTGGATGACTGCAGCCTTCAACGTGTCGTATTTGTCGCTGTCCGGCAGCTGGTCGATCAGGCTCTCCACATGCTGGGCCGTGTTGTTGTCCAGTTTTGTGACTACGTGGTAGAATTTTGTGGCGTCTACCGGTATCCCCCGGAGGTTGAACTGCTCCTCAATCGCATTGAACCAGGAGCGTGGATTGTTCTGCCAAAAGTCCGGTAGCTGGACTGTAGCGGCATTCGCTTGGCTGGGGGCTCCTGACGAGGCTGGCCCGGGGGAAATCTCCTCTTCCTGCATTGTACGTCTTGGGTCACCAGTGTGAGAATGTGGGAATGACGAGACAGGTTTCTCTCAAGTCAGCTTTAATCACATTCACCAGCATCTCAAAGAAGAAAAAAGAGAACAACACAGGAAACTCTCATCCTTAAATACCAGGACTCTCACAGTTCACATTGCATTATAATTGACAGTAACAATGCATCCCCTCTCTCTGATATCACCCCCACTGTCTACAATGCATCTCCTCTCTAATCCTTTAATAACACCCCCACAGTCTCAAGCCTTGCATACCAAAGCTAACATCCTTGCAGCTTCCTGTAATCTCCAAGGAAGCTCTGCCTTTGTTCTGATCTAAAATGTGAGTCACAAAGCAGGTCACATATGTGTGTCCACCACAATGGAGACAATAAATCCAACTCTAGTCGGATTTATTGTCCTTGTTTATACAAGGGCAGACTTTATAAACTGAATAAAGTTTTTTTTTTGTTTTTTTTCCAAAGGGTGGGACTTCTGGGTCAGGTAAGAAATCTATTCAAACAGCCCCTCATTGTGGAAATTAAGGTATCCAACACAGTATTGCAATTCTCACTGAGAGCTGACAGTAAATTACTGTAATTAACGTTTACTAGAACACCTTTGAAGCGGAGGAATACATATCCAGTGAAACGGTGGAGCGAAATTATTGTTGAAAATAGTAACTTCTGGAATCCCTATTGTCCAATCAAACTGCTCAGTTGGAACTAAGTGTTGTGTAAACAGTACATAACAAGCATTCATGTACCAAGTATACTAAAATCAGTGTAACCGTACTATACTATTTCAATACTTCTTCAGATAGCAAGCACTTCTGGGCCTAATCTCGGCAAAATATTTCACATCTAGCTCAGGTGTAGGCCACAACTGGGCCAGATGCTATTTGTTATCTTGGGTGGGACTAATTTGGCCCACTTTCAGTAAATAAGTATGCTTCAAGTATAAATTAGTGTGCTTTGAGCACACAACTAGTTCACATTGAAGTTTTACTTTGTACTGCAAATATACTGCAAGTGAACTTACAGATATACAGCTAGTGGTATATTTCCAGTTTATGAAAGCATACCTGAGTGTACAAATGATTTATATTTAAGATCTCATATTATACTGTACATACTGTTGCAATGATGTAATAAGCTGCAGCTCTCTAGAGTCAGCTCAGGGATATTTTAACTCTTACAAATCCATCTACTGCTTATGAGGATCTGGGTCACAGAAGCAGACATCTCAGTAGTTAAGCACAGACTTTCCTCTCCCCAGCTGTCTCCTCTTGCTCTTCAGGGACCAAGACCAGCAGGGAGACTTAAAGCCCTATTACCACCAGTCAACAGCAAACTTTTGCACCATGCTTCCCACCTTGCAACAGTGTTCTTGTTCATTTCTATCAGCGCATTGTCTGCTTTTTACACTTTGGAGCAGAGTTACTAAGGCAGCGCCAATTAGCGAGTGAACAATTTAGACAGAGCGCCTAAGGGAGTGGCCAATTTTTGCCAGTGATCTACTAACAACACGCAAAATTATGACCACAGACACAGTCACTTCATTACAATAATGACCACTCATCCACCAAGAGCACCGCAAAATTGCACACAGGCACACCTGATGAGGAAGAGGGTCATCAACATAGGCACAGCCAGTTCAGAGGACCATAATATATAAAGCTTTTTTTTTTTAGTTTTTGTTTAAGCGCAAACCCTACTAAAATAGTTTATTTTTATTATATTTCAAAATTTAGATTTTCATTTAACATGGCAAACTTTTTTGTTTAATATGAATAAACAAAGTATCTAATTTAAAAAAGGACTACTCATGAATAAATTGATTATTTGACCAACGTGTTTATTTTATTAACACAAGAACCGTCATGGTCTGATGGAGACTCTGGAGTTTTATTATGTGACTGACTTTGTTTTAACCCTCCTATTATGTTACGGGTCAAATTGACCCGTTTTAAAGTTTGAACATCTAGGAAAAATAGTTAAAAGTATTTTTTCAGTATGAAACTTCTTCTGCTTGCCTTAACTAGTGTAATCAACATATAATATGAAAATGGTTCATCTCACATATTTGCAATCACCCCTTGCATGTTTATATCACATAGATACTGTTTGGGTCAATGTGGCCCAGCAGTCAAACTGGAGGTAAAAGGGTGTCAGAAATGTCAGACTATTTCTTTCTTTGCACCTTATTGCAACATCTCTCTCTCTCTCTCTCTCTCTCTCTCTCTCTCTCTCTCTCTCTCTCTCTCTCTCTCTCTCTCACACACACACACACAGAGGTGCAGGTGTTATGACTTTTGACGGGAACCATTTATGTTCTCGCGGGAAAACTCCACCCATATTCAGTGGACACTCAACAGGGGAGGGGCAAAACATATAAAAGCTTCTCTGCATGGGAGTCCTACCAACATTATACTGTCAGGCAGACCTTTACAAAATAAGCAGCAGAAGCAAAAGGATGACAGTCCAGGAGGCTCTGGAAGCCATCTTTGATCATGACAATGAAATAGAGGAGGATGTGTCTGAAGATGAAGACTAAGATCTTGAGCTAAATTCTGATTCTAATGTTTCTGATTTTGAACCAGATGAGGGAATAGCTATTCCTGTTCCTCCAAGCAAGACATTTATGTCAAAAAATGGTGAAATACATTGGTCTTCATCCCCAAATGTGCGTCAGGCAAAACTGTCTGCAGAAAACATAATAAAGACAGTGCCAGGGCCCACTAGGATTGCAGTGACTCGTGTGACTGACATCAAGTCAGCTTTTGAGCTGGTCATGCCAGATTCAATACAGAAAATCCTTCTGGAAATGACTGATCTAGAAGGGAGGCGTGTTTTGGGGGAGAAGTGGAAGGAGCTGGACAAAACACATTTAGATGCATATTTGGGGCTCCTCATCCTGGCTGGGGTCTATAAATCGAAGGCTGAATCAACAGCCAGTCTGTGGGATGCAGAGACAGGGAGGCCGATATTTCGAGCCACGATGTCTCTGGAGACTTTTCGCATTTTCTCCAGAGTAATCCGATTTGATAATCGAGAGACAAGGGCTGGTAGACGGGAGAGAGACAAGCTGGCAGCTATTAGGACAGTGTGGGACAAGTGGGTAGAGCAACTTCCACTACTCTATAACCCAGGCCCTAATATCACAGTAGATGAAAGGCTGGTGGCATTCAGAGGTCGCTGCCCATTTAGGCAATATACTGTATGCCTTCCAAACCAGCTAAATATGGAATAAAAATCTGGGCAGCATGTGATGCAAACACCAGCTATGCATTGAACATGCAGGTTTACACTGAAAAGCCGGTTGGAGGAGCCCCGGAGAAGAATCAGGGCACAAGGGTCGTGCTCGACATGGCACAGGGTCTCAAGGGGCACAACATAACCTGTGACAATTTTTTCACAAACTACAACTTGGGTCAGGAGCTTCTGAAGAGAAAGCTCACAATGGTCGAAACTATCCGAAAGAACAGGGCTGAACTCCCTGCTGAGCTGCTGGTAATCAAGAACAGGACCCCTCAATCTTCCATGTTTGCCTTCACAGACACCACAGCCCTAGTGTCTTACTGCCCCAAAAAGGGAAAAAATGTTGTGCTCATGAGCACTCTGCACAAAAATGCTGAAATAAGCACAAGAGAGGACCAGAAACCAAGCAGGATTACAATGCCACCAAAGGGGGGGTAGACAACTTGAACAAAGTAACAGGGTCCTACAGCATCAAACGAATGACTGCACGCTGGCCATTGGTCATCTTTTATAACATGATCGATGTATCGACCTACAACGCATTTGTCATTTGGACTGAGATCTTACCTGACTGGAATGTGTCAAAGCTGTACAAGAGATGCATCTTTCTCGAGGAGCTGGGGAAGGCGCTTGTGACACCGCACATCCAACGGAGGGAACACCTGCCAAGGACCCCAGCCACTGCAGCCATGGTGAGGGAGATCCAGGAGAGGACTGCACCAAGTACACCAGTGCGTAAGGTAAGTAAGTGTTTGTGTGTATATATAAGTGTATGAGAGTGCGTTGTGTGTGTCTTGGGATCAGCAAAAAGACAGCATAGTAAAGTAATCATGGTCCTCTTGGTTCTAGGTTGCTGCTGAGGGGAAAAGAAAGAGGAAGAGTGTGCCAGGTCTGCAGGCCATCTGATGATGTCAAGACTAGCATGAGCTGTGCGAAATGTGGAAAATTCATTTGCACAAAGCACAGTGTGATGACATGTCACTCATGTGCTGTGTCGACGTAAAGACAGACAGACACACACACCTTGTTCATATTGTGTTATTTTGTTCATTAGTGGTTCACAAACAGTGCATGTATGTAAAACAAAATTTAAATGTTATGTTTCAATGTTATGTTTTATATGTTGGTCTTTCAAAAGTAATAAAGTGGTGAAACATTAAAAAAGTTTGAACATGTTTTTTTTTTTATGAAAAACGAGTGAATTATCCAAATTGAGCCATTACCTATTAGAGGTAAGGAACACCAATGCACTAAATATTGATAGAATAGTTAGTAATGGAATTAGTAATGAAATATTTACAATGTTTGTTAGGATTTTTTTTTTTTTGTTTCGGACATCTTTTGGATAATTAAACATGCACCGGGTCAAATTTGTCACGACTCGCCACTCATCAGCGGCCTCAGCTGCGCGCACACCTGCGCCTCGTCAGCAGCGGGCTATTTAGCCAACTCAGCCTAGCGCTGCGGTCTGGAGCCGTCTGTTCGCGTCAGCACTTTATAGCTCGTGTATCAACCTCTGATCACCAGCAAGACTTCAACCCAACGTAAGCATACCTTACCTTTCTCCAAGTCTTCACCCCTGTGCACAGGTGGATTCCTCGGCGGCGGATTTCCCCGTCATCGCCAACCAATCCCCACCATCAGCGCAGGCTCTGCAGGACACTGTCTTCCGAGCTTCTCCCTTGCCAATGCCAGCCACCTGTACCCACAAGTAAGCATCACACAACTCATTATCCCTGTCCAGGTGTGGTGCCCTTTACCCTTGTCCTCTGCTCTCTCTCCATAGTGTTGTCCGGCTGTACGGTGCGCTGCTCTGCTTCCTGCGCATCGGCGTTCACCCTCAACACATACACATACCGCATACATCCATTCAGACACACCTGCTTGTTGATTAAAGCTGTTAAATCTATCCTGAGTCTGCGTGCGTGTCTCCTGGGCCAGACATTATGTCAGTACGGCTCCAGCAGAGCGGCTCAGCAGACAGCGGGCTCGCACGCCGTCTTTCCACCCTCGAGGCTCGGGTAGATTTAATAGCCCATCAACAGCAGGTGATTTTGAACCAGTTGGTTAACATAACTCACCGGTTAGACCGCTTGGACCCCCAGCAGGCGTTCCCCTCGGCTCGCCAGGAAGGGTTAGCTCCTGCCGCTCCGGTGCCCGGTCAGTCTGCCACGGGGACATCTACTCGACTCACACCGATTCCAACCCCCGCCCTCTTCAGCGGGAAGCTCGGCGGAGCGCGGGGGTTCATTATGCAGTGTGAGTCGGTGTTTCTGCGCGTTCCTGGGGATTTTGCCTCGGACCACAGCCGAATTGGCTACATCGGTAATCTTCTGGAGGGGCGAGCGCTAACTTGGGCTTACGCCGTTATGGCGAAGCCCAGTTACGCAAACCTCTCCTATAGCCAGTTCGTGCAGAGCTTTCTCGAGGTATTTGATCATTCCCGGCGCGATAGCGTCCTCACTGACCGGCTCTTTGGTCTCCAACAGGGAAGCCGGTCAGCGGCGGATTATGCTATCGACTTCCGGGTCGCAGCGGAGGAGGTTGGCTGAGGTGAGGCCGCACTCTGTTGCATCTTCCTCCACAGCCTCAGCTCAGGTCTGAGGGATGAGCTGGCCAGTCGAGATCTTCCGGAGACGCTTGCAGAGCTGATCTCCACAACCATTAGTTTAGACAACAGGCTGCGTGAACGGTCCACCGAGCGGAGGTCTAGCAGCTGCTCGCGTGGAGGCTCCATCCGCACGCCTCAAGACCGCCCCCTGGCGTTACCTCCACTGGAGTCTTCCGAGGAATCGGAGGCGATGGTGGTTGGTCGGTCAAAGCTCCCCCTAGCGGAGAAGCAGCGCCGCCGGAAGTTGGGCCTCTGCATGTATTGCGGAGGAGATCAACACACCGTGGAGCATTGCCCGGAGAAACCAAACGGGGAGGTCCGCTAGTCACTGTAGGGGGCCTCGCGGGCTCTAACCGGTCAAATCCCCTCACAAGTTTATCCTTGCCCATCCGATTCTGTCACAATGCCACGGGGCATCTCACACCCGCACTGGTGGACTCAGGAGCAGAGCAGAGCTTCATTTCAAAGAGCCTGGCAACCCAATTGGGCATTCTCTGCCACCCTCTGGCTGCTCCTCTCAGCCTGATCACCCTTTCCCGTGCGCCCCTCGGACAAGTGACTCATCGCACGCAACCAGTCCCTGTCATTATCTCTGGTTACCACCGAGAGGATCTCACCCTGTACGTCCTGTCCTCCTCTGTGACGCCTGTCATCCTTGGGTACCCCTGGTTGCATCTGCACAACCCCGTGCTGGATTGGCAGACGGGAAGAGTCGCCTCCTGGAGTTCCTTCTGCATGGGCACTTGTTTACAATCCACAGCCTGCGCCCCATCTTCTCCTCCCCCGGCTAAAGACGCCGCGCCTCCAGATCTCACTCTGGTGCCCTCGGAGTTCCATGACCTGGGCCTCGTATTCAGCAAGTCCAGGGCGATGTCTCTTCCTCCTCACTGGCCCTACGACTGCACCATCATCCTCTGCCCGGGGGCACCCCTGCCTTCCGGACGCCTCTACAGCTTGTCAGCGCCGGAGCGGGAAGAGATGGATAGTTATATCAAGGAGTCACTCAACGCAGGAATCATCCGTCCCTCCTCGTCTCCGCTCGGCGCAGGGTTCTTCTTCGTGTCAAAGAGGGATGGGTCACTCCACCCATGTATCGACTTCCGGGCCTTGAATGACATCACGGAGAAGGACGGTTACACCCTGCCACTGATGGACACTGCCTTCCACTCCCTGCAGGGGGCGACCTGGTTCACCAAATTGGATCTTCACAGTGCATTCCATCTCGTCCGGATCAGGGAGGGGGATGAGTGGAAGACAGCCTTTAGAACGCCTAGTGGGCACTTCGAGTACCTGGTGATGCCCTTTGGACTGACCAACGCCCCTGCTGTATTTCAACGCCTAATCAATGACGTCCTGCGTGATTTCCTCGGCCTCTTCGTGTTCGTATACCTGGATGACATCCTCATCTTCTCCAGGTCACGGGAGGAACATCAGGTGCATGTGAGGCGGGTCTTGCAGCGGCTGCTGGAGAACAGGTTGTACGTCAAAGCCGAGAAGTGTGAGTTTTACACCAAGACCACCTCCTTCTTAGGGTTTGTTATCTCACACAACCAGGTCCTACCTGACCCCGCGAAGGTTAAAGCGGTGGTTGAATGGCCCACGCCGACCTCCAGGAAGCAGGTCCAGCAATTTATTGGGTTTGCCAATTTCTACCGCCGTTTTGTGCCTAACTTCGGTGCCATCGTTGCCCCGCTGACCCGTCTCACTTCCCCCAAGAACACCTTCCGCTGGACCGAAGAGGTCACTGCGGCGTTCCAGGCGTTGAAGACGGAGTTCTCCTCCTCCCGGGTCCTGACCCAGGTCGACCCCACTCTGCAGTGCCTGGTGGAAGTCGACGCGTCTGATACGGGAGTGGGGGCGGTGCAATCCCAGCGATCACCCACCGATGGGGTCAAGCGACCCTGCGCCTTCTTCTCATGGCATTTGTCCCCGGCCGAGCGGAATTACGACGTCGGGGACAGGGAGCTTCTCGCCATCAAGCTTGCCCTGCAGGAGTGGCGCCACTGGCTGGAGGGGGCTGCATTACCATTCGTGGTGCTGACGGACCATAAGAACTTGGAGTATCTTCGATCTGCTAGACGTCTGAATGCCTGCCAGGCGTGCTGGTCCTTGTTCTTCGCCCGGTTCCGCTTCACCATTACCCATCGCCCCGGCTCTAAGAACGACCTAGCCGATGCCGTCTACAAGCAGTTTGCCCCTGAGACGTCAGAGGAGCCGGGTCATACCATCCTGCCCAGCTCGTGTGTGGTAGGGGCAATTTCCTGGACCATCAGGGACAAGATCCGGAGGGCACAGGAGACCGAACCGGATCCTGGCGGCGGACCGGAGGGAAGGCTGTTCGTTCCATCTTCTGTCCGGGGGGAGGTTATCCATTGGGTTCACACCTCCAAACTCGCCTGCCACCCTGGCGTATCCCGGCTAGTGGATCTCCTCCAGCGTTCCTTCTGGTGGCCAAATCTGCAGAAGGACGCCGCCAACTAAGTACGGGCGTGCCCTGTGTGTGCCACCGCCAAGTCAGGAAATTCTCCCCCCGCGGGTCTGCTCCAGCCCCTGCCGACCCCTGGCAGGCCCTGGTCCCACATAGCCCTCGACTTCGTCACCGGTCTCCCGACCTCTAACACCTATGACGCTGTCTTGACCATCGTGGATCGATTCTCCAAGGCCGCCCACTTTGTGCCACTTCGGGGTCTTCCAATGGCACGGGAGACAGCGGACCTTCTGGTTCAGCACGTGGTCAGGCTGCACGGGATACCGGTGGACGTCGTCTCAGATCGGGGGCCCCAGTTTGTCTCAGAGGTATGGAAGTGTTTCTGCAATGCCTTGGGGGCCACAGTTAGCCTCTCCTCCGGTCACCACCCGCAATCCAACGGGCAGTGCGAACGGGCCAACCAGGAGCTGGAAGCTGCCCTACGCTGCATCACTTCCTCCAACCCGTCTTCCTGGAGCACGCACCTGGTTTGGGTGGAGTACGCCCACAACACGGCTCGGTCTGCCGCCACAGGGATGTCCCCCTTCAAGGCGTCCTTGGGTTATGATCCACCTTTGTTCCCGGAGCAGGAGGCAGAGCTGGTGGTTCCTTCCATCCAAGCGCACCTGAGACGGTGTCGGGCTCTGTGGACCAAGAAGCGCGACGCGCTCTTACGCACAGCGGCACGCGACAGCACCACGACGAATCGCCACAGGAGACCGGCCCCTGCCTACCAGGTGGGTCAACAGGTCTGGTTGGCCTTTCAAGATATCCACCTTAAGGCTGAAAAGAGGAAGTTGGCCCCATGCTTCATTGGCCCCCTTACCATCTCTAAAATTGTTAACCCGGTGGCTGTGCGTCTGGCCCTCCCCCCCTCCCTCCGCATTTGTCCCACCTTCCACATGTCCAAAATTAAGCCCTTTGTCTCCGATCCCCTCTGCCCCCCGCCCGCTGCGCCGCCCGCGCCTATGATGATCGACAGCCACCCGGCCTGGAGAGTCACCTCCATCATGGACTCCCGGCGCCAAGGTCGCGGGCTGCAGTACTTGGTGGACTGGGAGTCCTGAGTGGAGGTCCTGGGTGCGCTCTTCTTTGGTGTTGGACAGGAGTCTCATCACGGAGTTCTACCGGGCGCACCCGGACAAACCAGCGCCAGGAGGCACTGCTGGGGGGGGGGAATACTGTTACGACTTGCCGCTCATCAGCGGCCTCAGCTGCACGCACACCTGCGCCTCGTCAGCAGCGGGCTATTTTGCCCACTCGGCCCAGCACTGCGGTCTGGAGCCGTCTGTTCGCGTCGGCACTTTGTAGCTCATGTATCAACCTCTGATCACCAGCAAGACTTCAACCCAACGTAAGCATACCTTACCTTTCTCCAAGTCTTCACCCCTGTGCACAGGTGGATTCCTCGGCGGCGGATTTCCCCGTCATCGCCAACCAATCCCCACCATCAGCGCAGGCTCTGCAGGACACTGTCTTCCGGGCTTCTCCCTTGCCAATGCCAGCCACCTGTACCCACAAGTAAGCATCACACAACTCATTATCCCTGTCCAGGTGTGGTGCCCTTTACCCTTGTCCTCTGCTCTCTCTCCATAGGGTTGTCTGGCTGTACGGCGCGCTGCTCTGCTTCCTGCGCATCGGCGTTCACCCTCAACACATACACATACCGCATACATCCATTCAGACACACCTGCTTGTTGAATAAAGCTGTTAAATCTATCCTGAGTCTGCGTGTGTGTCTCCTGGGCCAGACATTATGTCAAAATTGACCCGGGAACACCATTGTTGTTCCTGACAAATGAACATAACAGGAGGGTTAACAAGATCTACAGGTGTCCCAGTTCACAACTTTTTATAAATGCCATTGTTACGGTGTTGCAATTTCGGGGGACATTTCTATGGATCTGTGCGCTCTTTTTGTTAATAATCTCATTGTTCTTTTCCTCCTATATTGTGTATCCTGAACTGGGAGAGAGAAATAGAGAGAAGAGGGAACTGAATTATTGTTTTATGCACAGCAAAAAGAAATACTGTAAATATAGAAATATGGATAGAGAAAAAAACAAAGAACACTGGCAATGTGGAAGATTTTGCTTCAAGAGCGAGGGAGAGCTGATAGGAATACTCCAGAGTCCCAGTCTAAACCTCCGTGGAAAAGAGAAAAAAAGTCACTATCGGTTGGCACGTCTGTATGTCCACTGCGGGTATAAGTCACACACAGAGAGAAGCTTCTCTTCTGCCACGTGCCCTTGGCTCTTGCCAGTGTCTCCTCCTGGCACTAGCAATATCATGTCAGGTGCAGATGAATTAAGACAAGCTTTTTTTGGACGTTAAATCCTGGTGCATTTTGCAGGATACTGACAACCGCAAACCTTAATAAATCACCTTGCACCAGTCATTTAAATACTCCCCTCCCTCAAATTTGACATGACAGCTCCCACAAATACATATGCAATTAGGCCAGATGCAAAATTAACATAGTCCACGGCTTTCCACCGCTAATTTTGCCCTGCACCCTTTAGTAAATCTCAACAGTAGTTTTTAACGGCAAAACAGGGTTTTGCGATGGTGGTGGACGTTAGTAAATCTGCCCCTTTGTGTTACACCATTTACACTTTGTGTCACACCATCTAATTACCAGTAGAGGGGGGCAGTGGCTCAGGCAGTGGCTCAGGAGGTTGAGCAGGTCGTCTAATAACCAGATGGTTGGCGGTTTGAATCCCGCTCTCCCCAGATATCCTGCCGTTGTGTCCCTGGGCAAGACATTTCACCCGCATTGCCTCCAGTGTCCATAACACTGGGTATGAATGTGTATAAATGTATAAAAATGTTCGGTGGTGGCCGGAAAGGCCGTTGGCGCAGATTGGCTGCCACGTTTCCGTCAGCCTGCCCCAGGGCAGCTGTGGCTGCAGAAGTAGCTTGCCACTACCATTGTCTGTCTGGAGTGAATGAATAATGTACCTATTTGTAAAGAGTCTTTGAGTATATATGATAAAGCGCTATATAAAATCGATGCATTATTATTATTATTATTATTATTAGACAGTGTGCCGACTTTGCGGTGGGAGGAGGAGGCTTATTTCAAAGATGTGTGGCAGCACGCCTTCTCATGCACATCTATTCTATGTTGCATGTTATGACAGTGCATTTTTGACCAAGATAAAGGAAGTCTGTCATCAGAAGTGTATTGTTTAATGCTATTTCAGCGGCTGTGTTGTGAAATTGCGCAGGCTCTACTGACAAGAGCTCAGGAGGAAACAGCATGCGTTGGGATTTTCAGTTATTTTAATGGAGAGAGTTGTTACAGTTATAATATAATCACCCATCATTTTAATTATACATATGATGATACACAATATACAGGTGTGCACATAAGTGGTGTGCAGGAGCGCATGCGTGATCAAAATAAGCAATGTGCGCCAGATCAAATGTTGTAACTGCATTTGCATACCTAGGGACAGATAAATTCTAAACACTGGACTGCAGTGCAGAGTATGAGCGACTGCTTTGAGGATTTTCTCCTTTCATTAAAATATCCAAGAAGCACGCTCCGTTAAGCAATTACTTTGGCGTTCCTTCACCTCCAAAGAAACACCAGACTGAACTTGAACCGCAAAAGAAGCGTGCATTCTCGGAAAAGTGGCTGTAGGAGGTCAGCTGGCTTTCAACAACTGACACCCGCACCGAGATGTGGTGCAAACTGTGCCGTGAAAATCCCAGTCTGACGAATAAAAACAACGCCTTTTATACAGGTACTAAAAACTTTAAATCATCCAGCTTTTGATAAGCATGTGAATAGCAGAGAACACCAGAAAGTAGTGCAAGCAATTGATATTGCTAGCAGGTGCAGCCAGGGCCAGAGGCCCAGTGGTCCACTCAACAGATGGCAAGACGAACTGAATGAAGAACAGCATCAAGAACTGAGTAACAGTTTTCTGTTGGCCTTTCACAAAGCAAAACATGCACGTCCTATGCTTTCATATAAGGAGGATATTCCACTTCTCAAAAGGCTTGGAGTTAACGTCGGGACCATTTATCATTCTCAAGAATCATTCCGTACTTTTAAATAGCAATAACTGTTGTCAGTGCTTAAAAAGCTGTCATTTCATTTGGTCTTCATTGTTTGAAAATCAGACAGTGGTGCATTTAGCTTTCAGTGCTTGAAGCGCAGTCATTTCGTTAGAAAGTTACATACCACTGAGATTTAAAGAACAGACATTTTGTTGTAATGCTTTCATTCATTTTCAGTTGAAGTTAAAATGTGTGTTGCATTATCCACATATTCCTCTATTTTGTGAGGTGGGTCAAGGAAAAAAATGAGGACCAAGCAACAACCTCAGGTTCTCCCCTGAGAACAAGACCAAAAAAGTTATGTGCACCCCTGACTATAAAGTTGTTGTTTTTTTTTTGCATCCACATTCTCATTTTACTTGCAGACTTTACTATTGGAGTATACGTATACGTAGATTAGGCATTAATGTATGACTTTTTTAAGGGAATGAATGAATCAACAGGGAACATGTGTGCATTCAAGTATGGCTGCGGTGCATGGGGGAGGTGGTGGGATACTGTCAGTCTGAAGATTTTTAATCCTCCCAGAGAGACAGGGAGTGTGTTTACATCTTCCTCGGCTGGTGTGGGCTCTGATCGGGTCTGGACAGACCCGTGATTTGGTGCCCTCAGCAGCCGGTGTTTACCCTCTCTATTCCATTTGGAGAAGTATTATGCAGGGTTACAAAGCATTATGCAGCCCACATTTAATCTATAATGTCTGTGTCCCCTCAGTTATCCCTTTGATTGATCTTTTGTCCATTCACGTCTGGTCCGGGGTAATAAAAAATGCACACTCAGCTGTTGTTTTTCTGCTAGATATATTAATCCAAGGACAAATAGGAAAAGATAAAATAAGATAAGATAAAATAAGCCTTTATTAGTCCCACAATGGGGAAATTTACAAGGAGGGAGGAGAGTTGGGTGCCCGGGGGTGCACGGTGTGATGTTCAGGGGCGACACCGCACTTACAGTCAGGGTTCTCAAGCAGTAGGCGCCCCGGACCGCCAGCCCCCAGCGAGCGTCCAGACAGCCACCCATCAGCCCCTAGGAGGGGCTGCAAGAATGGAGTCACTTTGTGGTGGGACGAAGAGTCACAACCCTCGGGAGACAAGATGGGGGAGACCCTTGGTCGGTGAACGCAACAAGAAAGGGAGCCCTCTGGCCTCCTGGGCTAAATGCTACCATTAATGATCCTTCAGCAGGTTCACCTAAAGAAGTTATCCAAAGTCAAGTTTGATCATCTTCTTGGAACTCCGCCAGGGCTGTGACTGACCCCGGTGGGGCCGATCCGAGGGCCTCAAGCCATCCTATTGGTAGTAGCAATGAAGAAAAATAATGGTGTGTGAGTTTATGAAAATTTGCACAGGCATCGTCTTCTTTTCCTAAAGTATCAAACCCATTCATGTCTGTGTGTTGCATCCATGCTCACTATGTTAAACCATTCATCTCAATTGTTCAGCCCAACATTTTCGCTTCCCCATTTGTCCTCTCTAAAATAACTAACTGGGCATCAGCTGTGATTGATGCTTGCTTAATGCCAAGCATCACGTGCATTTTTTTCTCATGCACACACCCTGTGGCCAGTGCAAAGTCCGTCTTAAACAAGTGTCACGATCAGAGTTTACTTTAAATAATGCACCTCTGTGCATTAAAGGGAAGGAGGTGCGCTTAGGATTGAATTATCCAGAACACACCTCTGAATAATTAGGACAGCCTCTTTCCACCTTGTGCTCAGCAGAAAATTTGGTTTTGCGTGGCTGTATTAGTGAAATATACTTGGAAACACCCATAAACATACCCCGTGCCTCTGACAACTTAATGTGGACTGCGTGCTTGTTATATGGTCCACAGCCTCTCCACCTGTCCTTGGTCTGAGGATGGGGCCCCACTGCCTATCGCAGTGGCTAGAGGTGTTCCAACCACCATCCCCCAATTTTAACTGCATTATGGTAGTCCACACATTTACACACAATCACATCATACATCCGACATACGCCTACCATGTTTTGTGCAAGGGGGAGGGGGGATGAGGGTCTTCCTCCACCCCTGTTGCCCTCCTCCTGCTGGGGGCCCAGCGAGGGACCTGGGACACATCATGTTGTCAAAATTCCTGGGTGCTGCTGAATGTATAGATACAACCAAGGGAGTGAGAGAGGGACTGAATAAGAGAGTAACTGAGAGTGAGTGATTGATGAATGGAGGTGGTGATGGTGGCTCAGTTTTGTGTGGCGCTTTGCGTGTTGGGTGGCATCTCGGGGCACCTGCGGTGATCTGCTGATTAGTCGCTCGGGTGGGCGCTGGGGGTGGGGGTCTGCTTCTATGGCCACGGCCGCCCTAGGGTGGGGGGTGGGGGGTGGCCTGCACCGGGCGCTGGTATACGTTCAGGTTCGCTGCATCTGCATCACAGTTGCCCTAAGAAATAAGGGTGAATGAGGGTGGGTGAGTGTGAGGGGGAGAACACGAATGGATGTGAGTAGATCGGAGTGTGAGTGAGAGTGCGTGCGTGGGTGAATGTGAGAGAGTGTGGGTGACCCTTAGGGCAAGTGGGAGTGAGATTGAATGGGTACAGGAGTGAGAGAGAGAATGGGTAGGTCCGGGAGTGAGAGTGGATGAGTGAGAGTGAGGGAGTGCATGTGGGTGCGTATGGGGGCATGAGGGTGTGAAGGTGTGGGCATGGGTGTGTCTGCGAGTCAGGAGGTGCTGGATTGAGGGGGGTAGTGCCTCTTGGCTATGTGGGCTCCCCTGGGCGGGGGGAATTCTTTGGGTATGGGGGTCTCCGGGGTGTGTGGCAGCGGCGATGGGGGGGGGGGATCCGCTGTTGAGGTACCTGGGGGGGCTTGTGCCAGGGGGCATGGGCCGGTCTCTGGCCTGGGGGTGGGGGTGGGGGGTGGGTTGGAGTCAGGCCCCAGGGACTGGCGTTGGCCCCACTGGGGGGGGGAGGAATTGGCAGGCCTGGGAGTGTGGGCCGGCTGCCTGGCAGCCTGGCCTCCCTCGATCGTCCCTCTGGGGGCAGATGCCTGGCTTTCCTGGGGCTTGCTGACCTCGGGCATTTGTGCCATGTTGGGGTTGGTGGCGCTGCCTTCCCTGCTCGGGGTTCCCGGGGAGAGAGCTGCTGTGACTGGCCCCCCTCTTTGTATGTTTCCTGACAAACCACTCACATGCACACACTTATTTTACACACGCTCTCATATATACGTGCACAGATGCACACGCATAAACGCCTCTTCTTTAACAGGTGCGGATACCAGACTCGTGTTGAGACATCTTCGGTGGAAGAAGCAGTTTGTCTTCTGTTTGTTTTAGTTATTGATTTGTTTCTTTTTGTCTGTTCCCCTAACTTTTCTTTCCCCCTTCACACACTTCCTTTCCCTATTCCCCATCCTGTCGGGTCCTCTATGGGTAAAATAATTTAAATAAAATATTAAGTTATTACAGGAGGAGTTTACAACAATATACAGTACATAGTTAGGTACTGTATAAAGCTCTTTTTGGCAAAGTAAATCTGTTTTGACGCAATAAGGGTAACAGATCTCTGTTCTGCTTACCTAGCTGCCTGACAGGACAAGGGGAAAAAAATAATGCACCTCTGTGCATTAAAGGGAAGCAGGTGCGCTTTGGAAAACCACAATCCAAAATCCAAAACACACCTCTGAATAATTAGGGCAGCCTCTTTCCACCTTGTGCTCAGCAGAAAATTTGGTTTTTGCCTGGCTGTAATAGTGAAATAAACCTGGAATGTCCATTAACGTACCCCGAGCTTTTGACAACTGAATGTGGACTGCGTGCTTGTTATATGGTCCACAGCCTCTCCACCTGTCCTTGGTCTGCCCCGGGGTCTCCTCCCAATGGGACCTGCCAGGTATACCTTATATGATAAGTGTGTTGGAGCAGTGGCTCTATCTACATCATTTCCATATTCCACCCCAAAGAGTAGCTAAAACTCTAACAACAGAGTAATTCAATAATACAGTGTTAAATTTTAAAGTTTTTTTCAAATATCAAACTGTATATCAATGACAAGAATAGTTATTTATACTTTTCTGAAGGCTGTTATTGCCACAATCCTGGGGCACGGGTGGGCGCCATGCCCAGTTTCCTGTCTAGTTTAGTGTTTTTCTGTCTGCTCTGTTTGGTTCCTGTTTAATTCTTGTCTTTTTGTATCTGTAGGACTATTATGTACATTTTGGGGGTTCTGTTGTATTTGTATCGTTATGGTTCCAGTTATGTTTTATTTTGACAGTGCTGTGCAGTTTCCAGCTGTCAGACTGGTCGGAGCTGCATACCTGTTGTTCATTCCGTTATTTTCTCCACTCGTGCATCAACACCTGTCACTAATTATATATATTGCATATACAGTAAGGGCACGGCAAACCTCTGGGGTTGGCCATGTCCTTCTTCCACGTTACCCCATCCTCAGGAACAGAGCTATTCGTCCTGAGTGTGTTTGGGGCCGCTGTTGAGGAGAGTAGGAGAGCTCCATCCAGGTATGTGTTTCCCTTATTTCCAGCCGTGAGCCCCCACAGCCTTCGGAAGAGCTCCAGCTGGATTCCACCCCTGGTTCAGTGTTCCCGGCTTCATGTCCCCCTGGACGTCGAGCCCCACTCTCCTCCAGCATTTGTCATTGTGTACTTGTTTGCTAGCACCACGCACTCCATGCTTTAGTTTTTGTATGTTAATGTTCTTGTCTGTTTTTACGTTAATAAATGTACAGAGACTACAGTGTGCATTTGGTGTCCTTCATTAGCCCTTGAAAAGGGCCGTTCACGACAGTTATGATCAAAAGATTAAGCACACATTTCTAGTTTATAAAAGTATACCTGAAAGTGCAACTAGAGTTTACAAATGTACAGTATATTCACATCCTTTTTGTTACTTCTCTCTCTCTTTGTGTGTCGGTCACATATTCAGCCACTGCAGACTCCCTGAGGACTAATGTTAGAAGCTCTAAGTTGGGGAGATCCATCTTTCCTAACTTTTTGTAAGTCCCCGAGGAATGTCTCAGTTGCTCTGGGGGACTGTGAGTATGACACATGAGGGTTTAATCTCCTCCATCACTATGTGGTGCCATGACATGACAAAGCTGTTAGACCTTTAAATTTAGAGACTTTCCTTTTAAAGAGCTAGAGTCAAAAGTGTACACAGATACATTCAGTGGGATAAAATTTATTATTTATTATTATTTATTTATCAGTGGATAAAATATATACAGTACTGTATGTTGCATTACATGCCATTAGATTTGCAGGTTATAATTCAGTTCCATAGTGAGAATATTATTTGCATTTTAATAGACTAATGACCCACGGTGCAACAGAACAGTGTTACTGAGGTGATGGGGTTGGTGGAGAAAGGAGATAACAAGAATGACAGTGATGTGTTGCCACCACTGGAGTCTATGTCACCAGCTTGCCCTTTGATTTGATCACACAACAAACTCCGTAGTGAGATAAACAGGACCCTCATTCTTCACTGTCACTGTGTAAAGGGAGTCTGACGAGCAGATTCTCTCTGAACCAGAGGAGTAGACTCATAATGCAACAATGACCATTTCTATACAAAATTCAAAGCTCTAGAAACAAAACAAACATGAAAAAAATTGTTACAGCAAAATGGAAAATATATCAATGAATCATTTTTTAAAAATGTATTTTGAAAGGCTTACAACTCATTCCTGTCATGTTCGCTGCGCAAACTGCGACATATGAAATGGCAGTGAGCCCAAAACGCAGAGTAAGTAACCTGTTTATTTACAGTGGGTGGATGTGTAGAATGTCCAAATACAGTCACACTGGCAAAGGGGAAGACACCCAGCTACAAACTTAACTGGATCAACAGGAATGCCTAACGTGCTCCAGTTAAGCAGGAGCGGAGAAAAAGGCACGAGGAAAGACTTACTACGGTGTCGGAGTGGAAAGGCTCTGAGGGAACAACACGATTCAGTCCGAGGGAAAACCAACAGAAGCGAGTCTGGATGTCCAAGGTTGACATTGCTAAGTTGCCACAACAGCTGGTCACATCCTACCCTATAAATACACAACCCCAGAATGAGGGCAAATGGACACAGCTGTGTGGCCACCTGATGCGTGACTGATTAAACAATGTGTGTGTGCGTGCGTGAGTGTGAATGTGAGTGTATGTGTATGTGTGTGTGCGTGCATAAGTGTGTGTGTGTGCATGAGTGTGTGAGTGTGTATGTGGTGAACCATACTGCTGGTGGATGCCTGGTGAGGAGGAGGCATGGCTGTGGGACTGATGGAGAGCAAGGCTCAATCCATCAGCTGGAATTAATAATCAATAATTAAACCCAACAGCCACAAGTCATGCTTGGGGTGACAACCCCGAACATGACAGTTCCAACTGTGTTCTGTACTGCACTCAAAGTTTCTGTCTTTTTGTTACTTCGATCCCAGAGGGGGTAAAACGTACTGTGATGTCTGTCTATACAGTATGCCCAACTCTTGATGGACAAGGTCATGCACACGGTCTTTTGGGGCCAGTATGGAGTATTGATGATGAAGTTCCTGGCAAAGGGAACCGCAATTACTTTGAGCTACTATGCTTCATTGCTGCAGAAATTGCAGAAGGCCATCAAAACTGAGAGGCACTGCATGCTGATCAAAGGTGTCCTCCTCCCTGGTTCACAACTTGCATTTTGCCCTGATGGCCCATGCTTCTGTGAATTTTTTCCTTACCCCTCTTACTCTCCCAAATTCACCCCATCTGATTTCCACCTCTTTCAAACCATTAAAGCTGTATTAGACAAGATTCTGTCCACCTGGCCAGTAGGGGTCGCACTCACTGTTGACTCATTATAATCTCGTACCGGTTGCCAGGTAGAGAGATAAGCAGCACTTCAAGGATACTAACATCAATACACTGCAGACTAATAAAATCTCGGGGGTGGGTGGGCGGGTGGTGATTATGAGCCAGACATAAAATGTGAGGATTCTCTTGTGGCATAGAATTGTGAATTTAACATAATCCTCTCTGATGCGCATCTCTGTTAAACATTTTTTTTAAATAACTATATGGTATAGCGTAATTGACTGTAATGGTAATATAGCACAGCAGCGATTGAACCGGATATTTCTCAAATTTGGAGGATGTGATTATGACACTTTAATTCAGACTGTAAGGACTTTGATTGATGTTAGTTGTTAAGATAAGATAAGATAAGCCTTTATTAGTCCCACAACGGGGAAATTCCAGGATTG
Organism: Pholidichthys leucotaenia; assembly: GCA_020510985.1. NCBI lineage: Eukaryota > Metazoa > Chordata > Actinopteri > Cichliformes > Pholidichthyidae > Pholidichthys > Pholidichthys leucotaenia. The sequence goes on from CM035843.1 coordinate 305,857,215, forward strand.
CAACAGCACAGGGATAGCAACACTCAGAGCAACAATCAGAAGGCAAGAAAAAAAAAAAAAAACAAGCAAGCAAGAGCAGCTAATATACATATGTACATATTACTATAAAATATATATATACACACACAGAGACACACAGTGCAGAGCATTGTAGCTGGATGGAATAAATATATGAATATATAAACACACAGTGCGGAGCATTGTAGCTAGATGGAATAAATATGTAAATATATAAACACCCACAGTGCGGCGCAATGTAGCTAGATGGAATAATATGTAGATATACAGTATATATAAACACACAGCGCGGAGCATTGTAGCTAGATGGAATAAATATATAGATATATAAATATAAACACACCCAGTGCGGAGCATTGTAGCTAGATGGAATAAATATGCAAATATATAAACACACACAGTGCAGAGCATTGCTGCTGGATGGAATGAAAAAGCACAACCGTCTACTTAGTTATCCTACATGGTATGATTATGTGCCCATACATATTGTCACTCTCCATAGCGACCGGTATTTTCCTAGTTGTATGCCGGAGGGGACCATTGTGTAAGTCTATTGCATCTTTTGCATTCAAAAAACTATTAGTTTGTTACGTCTTTTTGCTATCTCTGCGAGCAGCCCTGCTTAGGTTGTACAGTCGGACAGCCGTTGGTAGGAAGGACCTGCGAAACCGCTCGGTTGTGCACCTGGGATGATGTAGTCTGCTGCTAAATGAGCTCCTCAGTGCATTCAGTATGTCCTGCATAGGGTGGAACTCGGACTCCAGCAGAGATGACAGTTTAGCCACCGTCCTTCTCTCTCCTATCTCCTCCACCGGATCAAGGCGCTGCCCCAGGACAGAGCTAGCTTTCTTGATCAGTTTGTTCAGTCTCTTCCTATCGGCTGCAGTAATGCCACTGCCCCAGCAGACCACTCCAAAAGTGATGGCTGATGCCACCACCGTGTCATAGAATGTCTTCAGCAGCGCCCCTTGTACACCAAAAGACCTGAGTCTCCTCAGCAGGAACAGCCTGCGCTGTTGTTGTGTGTTATGTCGGTAATAAGGAGCCAAGAACGAGGCCAGGTGTCGAACTAAACACACGTTTATTGAGAGGCACTACACAGCACACAGGCACAGCTGTCAGGTAGAGAGGTGGCAAAGAGACTGCCCTTCCTGCCCACTGCCTTCTTATAGCTGTGGGTGGTGGCGGAACTGGAAGGTGGAGCCACCGCCCGTACCACACAAATAAAAGTCCAAACTCTAACACAACATCCCCCCCCCTTCACAAAAGCCAAAAACACACACACAATTTGGACCCACCCCAATTTGGAACCTGACTCATGCGCTAAAAGTAATAGGATAACACAATACAAATGGCCTAACACAGTCATTCCAAAATAACTAAAACTAGGGGAAGATGGGTAGCCTGCCACCTCACCCCACAAGGTGAAGCGGGTTATTCTGCCGCTTGTACTTCAAACAAGTCAACTTAAAACAAAATACCGCCATGTCCTAACCTAAACATAACATTAAATTAATCTCCATGAACATATACAAATATCAAATACACAGAGCAAAACATTCTATAAAAAACAAATAAGCCGTACCCCATGACCATCAAAATATACACACATATATAACGTCTAAACCAGATACCAACTATAAGAACAGGCCCATGCCCCCCATCCTCCCTTTTCAGACTGTCCTCCCTTCAGTCTGCCCCAGGAGGAAAGCTGCCTCCCGGGTCACCGCTGACTGTCTCAACCTCGATGCGCCTCCTCTTCGACACCACCAGCGGAGTCCCATGTCCAGGCCCAAGTCCACCAGTCTTCTCCTGGGCACGCCACGGCTCATTTGGGTGCCTTCATGAGCCATCTGACAATTGGAGATAGGCGTCCTCCCGTCTGGCCACCACATGCAGCCACCCCTGGTGCTCCTCCATCCGCCACTTGGCCCAAATCCACCACGACCGTGCCTCCTCCCGGGCCTGGACCACATCCATGACACCTCCTGACATCACCCTCCATGCTATCATCGCTGTCCGGGTCTACAGCATGCGCCATCAGCTGTGATCCTAGTTGTCAGTGTGTCACACTCCCACTCAGCTCCTGTGATAGTTTATCCGCAGCCTCCAGCTGCTGAGCTAACTCAATGGCCATAGATAGCATCAGTTCACCTGAGAACGTAAGCAGTTTCAACTTAATAGCGGGGCAGCTGGTATGTTCCACCAACTGGTTGCGAACCATCTACTCCTCCAATGGTCCGAACTGGTATTCGCTGGCCAGCAGTCTCAGGTCTGCCCTGAACTGCTGCACAGACTCGCCAACCCATTGGCGGCGCTGTTGAAACTGGATTCTGTAGACAATGGCGTTTTTCGGGGCACGAAAATGGCGCGCCAATAGCTCAACCACTTCTTCAAAGCTATCACAGTCATCCATCATGCTCAAAATTCGCTGTCCCTCCATTCCGCAATTATGGACCAACAACGCACGTGCCTTCAATTTCTCCAGTCTCCCAAGGTTTAGCGCCACCATGTACGTCTGGAATGCAGTGAACCACCTCGACCAAGGAACGGGTGGCTCACCAGGAAGCTCCAAAAATGGCCGAACAGGTGAAACACACGCATCCATACCTGCTTTTATCCTTGTTGCCAAATGTTATGTCGGTAATAAGGAGCCAAGGACGAGGCCAGGTGTCGAACTAAACACATTTATTGGAAGGCACTACACAGCACACAGTCGCAGCCGTCAGGCAGAGAGGTGGCAAAGAGACCGCCCCTCCTGCCCACTGCCCTCTTATAACTGCAGGTGGTGAGGGAACCGGAAGGTCGAGCCGCCACCCATACCACACAAATAAAAGTTCAAACTCTAACACAACAGTGTGGTTTGCGTGAATATGCTGAATCACACTTTTATGGTCTGTTTATGCTCTGTTATCAGGTCCCTCTTTTATGAAACCAATTACCAGCCTGGGTCCATGAGGCAGACACTCTCTCTGCCTTTAAGACACAACTGAAAACTTTATTTGACAAAGCTTTTGAGTAGACTCCCCCTGTGTTATATTCATGTAACTAGTAGTGTAACAGCACTATGCATACTGTTCCACTGCTAGGTGTGTGCGTAGTATTGAAGTCTGTATCAACAGTCCCACTGTGCATGCATTTAATTATGTTTGATTGTGTGTATAAACTGTGACAGTTGGAACAGTTTATACACACAATCAATCCCTGAGCCTGGTTCTGCCAGAGGTTTCTTCCTATAAGGGAGTTTTTCCTTCCCACTGTTGTCTAGTGCTGCTCATAGGGGATCATTTGATCGTTGAGGTTTTTCTCGGAATTATTTATGATTTGTGCTTTTGTATATAGTGCCTTGAGATGACTTTTGTTGTGATTAGGTGCTATACAAATAAAGCTGAACTGAATTTAATCCATTTTAGCTATGTATGCTTTAAAAAAACGAGCTGTTGCTATAAGGCTTCAGCAGTCATTTATGTCAGTTCCAATTCATTTTAGGCTGTAAATGTGTTAAATTGTTATTGTGTTTTAAATATATAAATAAATTTTGTAAAATGGTGGATGCCTGAATTCATTTGTACCCTATCAGTTATCTGTAGAGGATGAAATCCATTGTTGATTCAGCATCACAAATTCACAAAGTTATAGTTTATCTCATCTCTATGCAAAAATATTTTCAGCCTTTGCATCAACCTTATTCCTGGGGATGCCGCTGTAGGAACGATAATGGGCAGAGCTTCCGGTTTCGGCTGACCTAATGTTAAATCAGTCAGTTAGAGTGGAGTAGCAGGGGCATTTAAAATAGCATTTTTAAAAGTTTTTCAAATTCATTTTAATGTATAGTCCACATACGTGTTTTGCACTCAAGTGGCAGCTAATTTCAGCTATTCTAGTTTTTGTATTTTGGAATGTTTTGGCGTAGTTCTGGTACTTGCTGGTGTTCGTGGTTGTGCCAGATTGGATAAATGGAGGCTTCTCACCACACGGTGACAGACGACATCCAAGCACGATGTTGTGGCGTACGTCTGCTTTAAATTTGATTATGTCCGACATATTTTAACAAAATGCATCTGACTTTATTGCAGTGGAGACGTGCTGGTCGGAATGCACACAGCATCATTATGAGTACAGGCAACGAGAAGTCATAAATCATGACTCTTTCTTTGTTTGATAGTGGCAAAGTCCCAGGAAAAACCCCATGAGTGTCTGGTATCATTGGAAAGGTTAGAAATTGTATTTTCTAAAAATACCTATGCTTTTGTCGAAGACATAACTCCCGACCAATGAAACGCAAGTTTTCAGCCTAGCCAAAATACAAACAAATTGTCTTTTTTTCAGGGACAGTTTTTGTGTACAGTGATCCCTCGCTACTTCGCGTTTCACCTTTCGCGCCCTCAGTGCATCGCGGATTTTTCAAAAATATTCATCAAAAATTCAAAATTGAGAAAAAATGGCACGAAAGTTGCCCGGGCGCTAGCAGAAGGCAGGGAGACTACATTAGAACATCAGGTATCAACACGGAGAGCCCGCACAACTCAAAATCCACCTCTCTGACCACAGCTCCACTACTCTCTGCCCACCTCTTCACCGCTCGGGAATCTCGCAAGCTGATTGGCCGAGACGTTTTACCTCACAAGCTGATTGGCCGAGACGTTTTACCCAGCTTCTCTCCCTGCCGAGCGCCCATACCCAGCGAAGGAAGACCGCATTCATTGTTCTTTATCGCTCGTGTTGCTTAGTGGCACTTTTCGCTGTTCTCTTGTGCCTTTTTGTGCAAAATAGTGCTTGTGACACCCTTGGGGGCGGGGGGGGGTGATGCTACTTCGCGGTTTTTCACTTTTCGCGGTCAGTTCTGGTCGCCATTAAACGCGATAAGTGAGGGATCACTGTACTTCCTAAAAATTAAATATCATTTTGAAGATCTTTCAATACAGAATATGGAAATAATGTTACATTGTGGGGGACACAATACACAGTATTTGGGGGTTTCCTCACACCCAGAAGCAGGGTGGAGAGGAGAATAATGACTGAAGGAGGAAGTGTCTCCGGGAGGTTTCAAACGGGACAGTTAGTTCTATCCACCCCCCGGGGAGAAGAAGATTAACCTGGAGCCAACCAGCCAAAGAGGTGCCTTTCGCCCCCTGCCGCACCAAGCTGGCACGTGAAGACGCAGGGGTGTGAATGCATTGTAACGTATGTTTCAAGTTATGTTATGATAATTGTGCCACACATTCTCTTTGTTCATGCAACATGTATAATGTCGGAAGCTTCAGTCACTATGCATGAGAATAAAGCTATAAAAGGTGAATGCACAGCAACCGAGGGAATTCCTCTTTAAGGGGCTTTTCAGCCCCAGCGCGTTTGCGCTGGAGGCTCATGGCTGCATTATGTTGTTAGAGTGCCTCGCCCAGCCGTGTTCCCGCATTTCTGATGCCGAAGTCACTGTTTTTTAACAAGAAAAAGTGTCTCGTTTCAGTGACAACCATATGTTCTAAACTAGTACCGGAAGTTGCGACTATAATTCACGCAAGGCATCATGGGGCCTAGGAATAACGTGGATAACCTAGTGATAAATAAGAACCTAAAATATACTGTACATATCAGATATACACATAACATTGTAATCAATAATTCTTAATGAAGTTGGAAATAATTTATGGTGGAGTAATACTCTTTTTTGAAATGGATACCTGTATTGTGTAAAAACAGTACTGCATCTCCAAAACTTAGCACATCACCATTCAGATCTTTATCAAATAGCTCGGTCATATTCATCCACATTTCAAACAAAAACAAACAAAAAAAATGTCCAAACACCCAGCTATGCTTATTCACCTCATGGTGGAGGAAGTCTTTACAGAGGGTGAAAAAAATGTTATGGTGTATTACTTGGACAGTCAAAAATTGGACATAAATTTCTACATACAGCAGGAAAAATAAGTACTGAAGATGTCAACATTTTTCTCATTAAACATATTTCTGATGGAGTCATTGACCTGAGATTTTCTCCAGATATCAGAAACAACCCAAGTAATCCATACATAAAAAGAAATCAAGGCAACTGTGTTCACAAAACAAGTTATATTTAATAATGTGGAATGACACAGGAAATAAGTATCGAACACATGAAGAAAAAGAAGTACAAAAACGCCCAGAAAGCAAGAAACCAGCTGAAATCCATCAGAATTTAGGAGGTCATCCCATCCTCCATCAGTGCAAATTAATTTCAGTTGGATAAGTCCTGACTGATAGATAGCCTTTAAAAGTTTTGTGAATATCAGATTGTCACACCACAAAGAACTCATGATGGGTAGAAGCAAAGACCTCTCTCTAGACCTTCACAACCTTATTATTGCAAAACATAATGATGGCACTGGTTACAGGTGCATTTCTAAACTGCTGAATGTTCCAGTGAGCACTGTTGGAGCCATCATTTTGAAGTGGAAAGAACATCATTTTACCACAAACTGGCCACGACCAGGAGATCTTTGTAAGATTTCTGACAGAGGAGTCCAAATAATTATCAGCATAGTTATGCAAGAGCCAAAGACCACTCGCGGAGCACTCCAGTAAGACCTGGGGCCTCATGTACAAAGACTTGCATGGATTTCCTACTGAAAGATGACATACGTTTAAATCAAGAAAACGCTGTAAGCAAAAAAAAAGATCCAGATGTATGAAACCGTCCGTACGCAGGAATCCAATCACATTTCCTTTGTACATACCGATCTGCCTGAAATTGAATGCACGTGAGGAAATACCGGACTCCTTCCTTGACAGGCCTCCATTTGAATATACAATTACATGCAAATAGATATGTAAATAGATATATACAAGCGCTGCATGTTTGATTCTCCTGTATCCACTATCAAAAATAATGGATTTAATGGAATTTCATGGACTGTGAGTTAGAGGTGCTGCTGAATGAGGTAGAGGCACATAAAAAACATTTTGTTTGGCACGCTGTCCTCCGGCATTAGCGCCGGATACAGGTAATTTAATAGCCTGCTCACAGCCGTAGAAGATTAGTTTATTGTTTCCTTTATTCAGACAGGGATAAGAAGGAGTTTTTAACTTTGACATGTGTAGACCGATGTCTGCAGTCGTCCTCAGAAGCGTCACCTGATTGCTGTGATTTGTAGTGTGTATAGCTCAGTGGTTAAACTGCCAGCTTTCAAAGCATAAGGTTCCAGGTATGAGACCAGTTGTGATCTCTTTTAGGGACCCCAATGGAAATAAGTGTGTGCACTTTCTTGTGTTATCACCACAGTGCGATAACACAAAGTGGCGCTTGAACATGCAGCGGCCTCTCTTCTCTCTTCATGTTTTTGTGCCACATGGTGTTGTTTAAATTACGCTTAAGTGTACAGTATATTCATGTGTTTAATGTACATATATGATGCTGCGCACAAGTTACAGTCGCCACAGCCTTCTGGAGTTAAGGAATATGACCAAACATTATGTCCTGGACCAGAGCGTTACAAAGGATCTCTGTGGGCTGGATATTCTCCACCAGCCCTCCACACCCCCGTACCCGACTACTGTGTCTCATTCCAAATGGAGACGCCGTAGACGGTATAAGCGGAGACAAAAGAGAGGTAAACGTGGAGGTATCCGAACGAAGCTAACCACTAGCCCGCACAGACTGCCTACTCCTTCACTCATTCTGACCAACGTACGCTCACTCGACAACAAAATAGACCACATACAGCTCCTGAGAACTACACAACATGATGCGCGGGACTGCTGTGTTTTTATCTTTACGGAAGCATGGTTAAATGACAATATAACAGACTCTGCCATTCAGCAAGCTGGGTTAACATGCTACCGTAGCGACAGAGTGCTCACGGAAGGAGGGAAAACGTCAGGCGGCAGGGTCTGTGTGTGCATTAATGACACCTGGTGCAGTTATTCTATTGTGCATAAACACTCTTCTCCATTAGTGGAGTTTACGATCATCAAGTGTCGACCATTTTACATGCCGAGAGAATTTTCAGCTGCCCTACTAGCTGTTGTATATGCCCCGCCCCCCGGCACCGGCAAGAGAAGTAAAGCACTAAAAGAACTCTATCAGGCTATAAGTGAGACGCAAGCAGCGCATCCAGATGGAGTCCTCATCATAGCAGGAGACTTCAACCATGCAGATTTAAAGGCCCTCCTACCAAACCTGCACCAACATGCAGACTTTCCAACAAGAGGAGACAATTTGCTGGACCTGGTGTACACAACTCATAAGAAAGCATACAGACCCCCCCCCCCCCCCCCCCCCCCCACGGGTCTCTCTGATCACGTCACTATCTTGCTAAGGCCGGCATACAAACCCAGAGTGAAAACAATCAGACCAACAAAAAAGCAGATACGTGTGTGGCCAGAGGGGGCCTCTGATGCTCTGAAAGACTGCTTTAGCGCTTTACTGTGCTGTAACAGTGAACAAAAGTCAGGGCCCTGATAATATATGTGGGCGCTTGGTAAAGTCCTGTGCACATGAACTGAGTCCTATATTTCATTACATTTTCAATAAGTCCTTACAGACACAACATGTGCCTAAGATCTGGAAAGACGCCGTGGTTGTTCCCGTTCCAAAATCCAGCTGTCCTAAAACAGTAAACGACTTTAGACCAGTTGCTTTGACTTCAATTTTAATGAAAATTTTTGAAAAACTGGTGAGATGTGAGGTCCTAAGGCAGACTGAACATGCATTGGATCCTCTGCAGTTTGCCTATAGGCCTCACAGAGGAGTGGAGGATGCCACTGTCACTATGTTTAACATGCTTTTTAAACATCTGGATTTTAATGGGACACATGCCAGGCTTTTATTTGTAGACTTTTCTTCTGCCTTTAATACAATCCAACCTCATATTTTAGTTGAAAGGTTCCTGCAACAATTTGATTTGAGCAATAATCTGGTGGGTTGGATTCTGGACTTCTTAACCAACAGGACGCAGAGAGTAAGGGTCAATGGCACATTGTCTGACCTAAAGTGCTCTTCTACTGGCTCTCCTCAGGGGTGTGTGTTGTCACCACTACTCTTCATCCTGTACACAAACATGTGTCGGAGCAGACATGACAACAGACACATTATAAAGTATGCTGATGACTCAGTCATTGTCAGTCTCCTCCAGGATGGTGAGAGTGGCCACGGCCCAGTAGTTGATGACTTTGTTCACTAGTGTGAGGATTCCTACCTGCAGCTGAATACAACAAAAACAAAAGATATGATTATTGACTTTAGGAGGAAAACTCCCAGGCACAAAGTCACCATACTAAAAGGCCAGGCCACCGAATGTGTACAATCGTACAAATATCTTGGGACGATTATTGATAGTAATTTAAACTTTGAAGTGAACTGTGAAAGGGTGTGCAAAAAGGGTCAGCAAAATTTGTATTGTTTGAGGAGACTGGCACACTTCCAAATTGACCGAACCATAATGACTATGTTTTATCGGGCTTTTATTGAATCTGTTTTATCCTTTTCTTTAATGTCATGGTTTGGTCAGATAAAACTGAAACAGAGGAAATCCTTGGATCAGGTAGTTAGATGGTCCAGTCATTTGCTTGGTGAGTCACAGCTGAGCCTGACATCCCTGTACACCAGACAAGTACAGAGGATGGCTGACTCGATTTTAAATGATGACTCCCACCCTTTGCACTGCAACTTTCAGCTTCTTCCCTCCAGACGGAGGTTTGCTGTCCCAAAAAGTAAAACCCAGCGCTACAAAAACAGCTTTGTCCCTGCTGCTGTCAAAGAGTTGAACAAGCTATAAATATATTGTACATATTTTATATTTACTTATTTTGTATGATGTGTGCCTGTGTTTGTGTCTATGTTGAATGTAATTAGTGGCTTGTAAATATGGATGTCACCAGACTGCAAAACAAATCTACCTACGGGTACAAATAAAGCAACCTGAACCTGAACCTGGGAGGTCTTGGTCTATCTTTTGTTGCCATTTGCACTACAGGTTGCATTACTGTACATAGACTGCTGTTGTTGTTGCTTTGTTTTTTTCCAGCCTTATTCCTTTTTCTTTTTATATTATGCACACCAATGAAGAGAGAGAGAAACACCATTTCAATTCTTCTGTCTGTCCTGTATGTGTAGTAGTATTGACAAATAAAATCTTTAATCTTTGAATCGTTTCTAAAAGCATTTTTTTATCTTTTTATACAATGTTATTTTAAACGATGAATAAATCAATCAATCAATTTGTGACCAATCATTTTTTAGCCCAAAAAGTGAGTCGGCAAAAGAGAGGAAGACAAGCGGGCGCCCTCGTGCGGCTTCGCAGGAGAGGCACGCGCACGGCCTTGCCTGGAATCTTTCTGTCCAACGTCAACTCTCTTTATAACAAGGTAGATGAACTGAGACTGCTGATGCGATTTAAGGACCTCTCCACCTCGTGTGCCCTCTGCTTCACTGAGACCTGGCTCAAGGAAAAGACACCGGACAGCGCGCTCCTCCTCGAGGGATTTCAGCTGTTTCGTGCAGACCGAGACACAGGGCTCGCCAGCAAGACCACAGTCGGAGGAGTCTGCTTCTACATCAACAGCAGCTGGTGCTCCGATGTAACTGTGATCTCCCAACACTGTTCTCCCGCTCTGGAATATTTATTCATCAACTGCAAGCCATTTTATTCCCCGCGTGAGTTTGCTTCATTCATCCTGGCCGCTGTTTACGTTCCGCCCGAAGCGGATGTACACGAGGCTCAGCGCGCGGAGCGGACTTTCCTGGACTCTCTGGTTATTGTGGTTGGCGACTTTAACCAGAGCAACCTGAGCCACGAACTCTCCCGATACAAACAGTTTATTAAATGCCCCACCAGAGGAAAGAACACGTTGGATCACTGTTACACTACAGTTAAGGACACGTATCGCGCTGTTCCCCGCGCTGCGCTCGGACTATCTGATCACGTGATGGTCTACCTGATTCCCACACACAGACAGAGACTGAGGCTCACAAAACCTGTTGTGAGCACTACGAGGAAATGGACCAGTGAAGCTGGGGAGGAGCTGCGCACGTGCTTGGAAATAACTGACTGGGACATGTTTAAAGGAGCCATGCATGATCTGGATGAGTACACGGACACTGTGAACTCATATATCCACTTTTGTGAGGAGAGCATCCTTCCATCACGCACCAGGGTGAGTTACTCCAACGACAAGCCCTGGTTCACAGCTAAGCTCAGACAGATCAGGAAGGAGAAGGAAGCAGCGTTGAAAAGTGGAGACAGGGACTGCTACAGGGAGGTCAAATACCGGTTTAGCAGAGAGCCGAGGAGAGCTAAATCTGTGTATTCTGAGAGACTCCAGCAACAGTTCACTGCTAACAACTCTGCTTCTGTGTGGAGAGGACTGAGGCAAATCACCAACTATCGGCCTCAGGCTTCTAAGGGACAGGATGACAAAGCCCTTTGTCAAAGACTGTCCCAACACTATGCCCGTTTTGACACCTCGTCAGCTGTGTCCAACTCCCCCCTCCCCCCAGCGCCAGTGCCACTGCCTCCATGGTCCCCACTTCATCAAAGGCGGCCCCCCTCCTCCCCCCTGCCCTTGCCATCAGTGAGCAGGACGTGCACAGACAGTTCTCCAGACTGAACCCGCGCAAGGCCCCCGGTCCGGACGGCGTGTCTCCCTCCACCCTGAGACACTGTGCGGAGTTGCTGACTCCTGTCTTCACAGACATTTTTAACACCTCCCTGAAGTCATGCCATGTGCCGGCCTGCCTCAAAACCTCTACCATCGTCCCTGTCCCCAAGAAGCCACGGATCACTGGGCTTAATGACGACAGACCTGTAGCGCTCACCTCTGTAGTCATGAAGTCCTTTGAGCGCCTGGTCCTGCCCCACCTCAAGACCATCACCACTCCCCTCCTGGACCCGCTGCAGTTTGCCTACAGAGCCAACAGGTCTGTGGACGACGCAGTCAACCTGGCCCTCCACTCCATCCTGCAGCACCTGGACTCCCCGGGAACCTACGTCAGGATCCTGTTTGTGGACTTCAGCTCTGCATTCAATACCATCCACCCCATTCTGCTCCAGGACAAGCTGTCCCTGCTCAACGTGCCTGACTCCCTCTGCAGGTGGATCACCGACTTCCTGACGGACCGGAGGCAGCATGTGCGGCTGGGAAAGACTGTCTCAGACTCTGTTAGCATCAGCACCCGATCACCCCAGGGCTGTGTATTCTCCCCCCTGCTCTTCTCCCTGTACACCAACTCCTACACCTCCAGCCACCAGTCTGTCAAGCTGATCAAGTTTGTGGACGACACCACCCTCATCGGGCTCATCTCCAACGGCGACGAGTCCGTCTACAGGAGAGAGGTGGCCCAGCTGGTGTCCTGGTGCAGCCACAACAACCTGCAGCTGAACGCTCTGAAGACAGTGGAGATGATCGTGGACTTCAGAAAAGTCACAGTCCCTCTGCACCCCCTTACCCTCACAGACTCTCCCATCACCACTGCGGATTCCTTCCGCTTCCTGGGCACCACCATCACCCGGGACCTCAAGTGGGAGCCGACCATCAGCTCCCTCATCAAAAAGGCCCAGCAGAGGACGTTCTTCCTGCGGCAGCTGAGAAAGCTCAAGCTACCCACCAAGATGTTGGTGCAGTTCTACACGGCCATCATCGAGTCCATCCTCACCACCTTCATCACCGTGTGGTACGCAGGAGCCACCGCCAGGGACAGACTAAGACTGCAGCGCGTTGTGCACGCTGCTGAGAAGGTGATCGGCTGCAAGCTCCCATCCCTCCAGGACCTGTACATCTCCAGGACCCGGAGGCGTGCAGGTCGGATCATAGCCGACCCTTCACACCCTGGACACACACTGTTTGCCCCCCTCCCCTCAGGCAGAAGACTTCAGTCCATTCAGACTAAAACCTCCCGCTACATGAACAGCTTCTTCCCCTCTGCCATCAGACTGCTGAACACTAAGTGACTTATTAGACTCTCGTGCACTACGTACAGCAGCTCAATCGGACTCATGACAATTATCACTGTTTTCTTTTTGCACTACCGACTGCACTATGTGGAACTCCACAATATCTGCTGCTTGTTAATATATTTAAAAATTGCATAGATTAGTATTACTTATTCATATTCTAGCTTTTATTGCATGCATAGTTTTTTATTTTTATCTTTAGTGCTACTCCATGTTTAATGTTGCAGCATTGCACCGAGACAAATTCCTAGTTTGTGTACTACATGAACAATGGCAATACGTAAATCTCATTCTGATTCTTATTCTGATTCTGACCAGCTGGGAGGATCAGCTGGTTGAATTAAAGGGCCTATATCATGCAAAATCGACTTTTTTGAGCTTTTAAGCATGTTATAATGTTAATTCCTCACCAAAAACACCCCCAGAGTATTCCTCCTCAACCCTGCTCTCTGAGCTGCTGCTCCGCCCTGTCCCTGATAATGACTGGGTCCCCACGTTCATACATATGAACCGCCCACTCCAGGAAGTGCCTGTGCTGCCAGCACCGCCCCCAGGCTAACACGCACGCCCACTTTCTCCGCACAGCAAACGGAGCGGTGATCGGCAAAACTCTTTCACTTTAGCATTGACGCTGTGAAGAAGTAGTTCCTCTCGCACCTAATCTGCTCAGTGACAACAACTGCTTGCCTTTTTACGTAAGACAATGTCTTCTAAGTGGCGTAAATGTGTCTTTGGCTGTGAGAGATTTAGGAGTTTGTTCAGCCTTCCTAAAGAAGAGCCTACTTGTCAGAAATGGTCAAAATAGACCAGAATGCAGAGGCTAAAATCATAATATTAAACGTGATTAACCATACACTACATAAGAATAATATTATAGGCTAAAATAATAACAGGAGGATAAAGAGTTCAACACGCTCATCCATCTTTTCTAAAGTTTACTGTAGATGTTGTTTTCGTGGGCGGAAACCAGCGACATGCTGCAGCAGCTGGCTCTGGGGTTACGTCATGAAATGGGCGGCAGCCACAAGAAGGAGAGGCAGAGCCTCAGAGATCGAGGCATCTTATTTCCGGGCTCGCGAAAATAACTCATATTTCATAAGAAATTCATTCTCCAGTGTACCAAAGGTAATATACTATCACATACATGCATATAGTTTACTCTGAAAGGCTTAAAATAGCAATATATAGGCCCTTTAAAGGAAAATGGTCACAAAAAAGAAGACAATATGAACCTATTTAGTGGGCAGCCAAGGTCACTTGTCAGTTGAAAGCGGATCATATTAGACTTGACAAGTACATATTTTATGTCCAAAATGCAAACCTTATCCTTTATAGTTATGCACAACTTACATGGATTACGCACACTACGACTGTAAATGAATGAAGTGCACCGGGGAACGGGTGAGACTGTTGCATTTCAAATTTTACGCATGTGTTTATTGACATAACTACTGTACACACAGAGACAACTGGGGGCTTTTAGAATGCTGTGTTTAATCAGCAAAAAAGTAAGTCACTTACTCAAATCACAAAGTTGCAATGAAACTTTGAAGACAGGGTGATATTCGTGGGGCGCAAAGCCTTGTTGTGTGTGAGGTGGATTATTATTAGGACAATTACATAAATTTACTCACCAAGAAGCCACCCATCCGCACAATGCCAGCTTTGTTCCCAACAATGCTGTTCATTAGAATCATTAGGAAAACTGTCTCTTGCTGCAAATTGCGCTTTGATGTTGGCCTGTTCAACTGCATTGTATGGGAATATGATGTACCTGGGTGACAGCCGGATAATGCCATCCCACACAGCTGGCATAGCTCAGATCAGGGTTGACTGTGGAATTCCCGATGGGTCTGCCAGCTCCCTCTGGAATGCCCATTTCCAGAAACCCCAGAGTTGTCAGCACTTGCACTGGAATGGGCAGCGCACGACTTCTCGCCGTGTCGCGCTCCGAAAGCCGCCATAGCTCTTTTCAGCTCAGTTCCACAGGGACTGCCCATGGAAACCTAAACCGGCTGACAAACCAGTCATCATCCTGAGCCAGAAAATCTTTTGTCTCTACATACTCTTTCTCTTCTCACTGCGTAATTTGCAATATGCTCTAATCCTCTGTTGTTAGAGGCATTTTCTGCATTTCTTGGTGCTTGCTTTTATATCCACTCATCTAATTGTGCACACTTGGATGTTTGTTCATCATGTGTCTCTGATGTGTACAATAATTTTCACATTATTATCAGTCTTCCAACATCACCTCTAAGTGTCGCCAACGGACCAATAACAATAGAAATGTACGTACCCCAGCCATGAAGTTGGCATGGGGCTGCGCATATTTCCACATTCATTTCATTCTTGATACATCTGAAATTTTCTGTGGAAAAGGACATACACCATGTTTTTGTGTGTAAGTACCCTTTGTACATGAGGCCCCTGGAGTTAGCAAGTACTGCTGTTTCAAAGAAAACAATAAATAATGCATTCAACCGACATGGGCTCCATGTCCACTCACCTCACAAGACTCCATTGCTGAAGAAAAAGCATGTTGAAGCTTGTTTAAAGTTTGTTGCACAACATTTGGGCAAGCCAGTAAAATACTGGGAGAATATAGTCTGGTCAGATGAGACCAAAATTGAACTTTTTGGATGCCACAACACACGGCATGTTTGGAGGAGAAATGGCACTGCACATCAGCCCAAAAGCCCTATACCAATGGTGAAGTTTGGAAGTGGGAGCATCATGGTGTGGGGGTGTTTTTTTAGCACATGGTACAGGCAGACTTTATATAACCGAAGGAAAGATGAATGGACAAATGCACAGAGACATCCTTGATAAGAACCTGTTGCCTTCTGCCAAGATGCTGAAGAAGAAACGAGTCTGTACATTTCAGCAAGACAATGATCCCAAACACACAGCCATGGAAACTCTCGACTGGCTCCAGAGAAGGAAAATAAAGCTGCTAGAATGGCCCAGTCAGTCACCTGACCTGGATCCAATTGAAAATCTTTGAAAAGAACTGACGATCAGAGTTCACAGAAGACACCCACGGAACCTTCAAGATTTGAAGACAGTTTGTGTGGAAGAATGGGCTAAAATCACTCCTGAGGAATGCCTGCACTTAGTTTCTCCATACAAGAGGCATTTGGAAGCTGTTATTACCAATATTATTTTCTACTAAATATTAAATGAATTTCACCAAGCATGTTCAATACTTATTCCCTGTGTCATTCCACTTTATTAAATATAACTTGTTTTGTGAACACAGTTGGCTTGATTTTGTTGTATGTATAGATTGCTTGGGTTGTTACTGATATCTGGAGAAATTCTCAGGTCAATGGCTCCATCAGATATATGTTTGATGAGCAAAATGTTAACGTTGTGGGGACACTAGACACAGCAGGTGGACATCCTCTCACACCCATCAGGGCAGGAGGAAAGGCAGGACAATGGACAGACGGACAAAGAGCCCCGGGGGGCAATCAGACTGGACTGTTAAGTTATGCGCCCCCCGAGGAAGGAAAGAATAACCGGGAGCTGCAGAGACCAGAAGCAGCGGTCAAAGCGGCGCCAGTTGAGGTCATGTTAATTTTGATTACTGACAATCAAAATGCTAATGTGCCATACTTTCTCTTTGTCTTTGCAACATGTACAAAAGAGCTATGTACAGAGTCCTTACCAGCGCAGTAGCTCACATGAGCTATGAAGCGTGTTTGCAGTATGATGGAGAAAATAAAGCCTTATCTCATTCCAGCTCATTGCCTCTCACCCATTCCTTTTTCTCTACATTGGTGACCCTTGACGTGCCATGGAGCGTCTCTCCCTTTCACCACGCTGTGGAATCAAGATCGCCATGCTTTGCCTGCATTCCTTTTTCTCCACAGTGGTGACCTGACAGGTGAATGGACTGTCTCTCCCTTTCGCTGCGCTATGGACTCAATCTTCATCCACACTGGAGTGTGCTCGCCTGTTCCTCTCTCCACACTGGCTATCTGAAGGGCCCAAGAGAGCGAGCAGTGCTGGGACTGAGACGCACCATGATCGGCGAGACGAGCAAACTGACAGAACAGCCTGGAAGGAGAAGATCTGCGCTGTCTGCGTGGTTTCAGTCAAGCTCCCCTAGAAGCCCCGTGCGCACACCGCAGGATTACAAGGAGCACGCCCTACAACTACATGGCCACTGCGCCAGAGCGTGCACCACGCACCAGGGACAAACACGGCTCCAAGAACTGATAAAGGTCCTCGGCCGCTGCACAATCCTGGGGAACACAGCCGATCGCCATTCCCAGAACCTTTAGGCTTTGCGCGTAACACCTAAAGGAGTCAGCAGCTCACACACAGGACTTATATTGGTTTTTTCACAGCCACTATGCATCCTCGGGGAATAGGACTGATCACCTTCTCCAGATCTTTGCAGGACGGAGCTCCGCACCGAGGAGGAGCCAACTAAACTTAATTTTTTTCACAGCTGCTGCGGATCACTGGAGGGTTTACCGGAAAAGTCCCTCGCCCATGACTGATCTGCACGCAATTTTTGCACGGCCCAGACACTTTTGACATCTCGGGCCCACACTCCATTGTTTTCCCCATCTCCCCTTGGCCTTCCACATCATTTTTCCTGCACCTCCGCTCCTTAAAGCCTGCCGATTGCCAGCTTTGTTCTGTCAGCATGACGCGCATCGGCCCCTGTGCGCCCACGAACCACGGCCATCACGTGTTGGAACTTGGAGCGGAGCAGAAAGTGCTTTTCACCCCTCCCCCTTCCCCCCCACGGACTGACTGTCCTCCGACACTCCTCACCAGCAGGACAGTTTGATCGGAGCAGCAACCCCCCGCCGCAGACACCAGGGGCGCCATCTTGAGCCCAAAGGACCGGGGGGGTCACAGCCCCTTCTGGGTGTTCGGGAAGGGCCTGTGTGGGGACACTAGACACAGTGGGTGGACATCCTCTCACACCCATCAGGGCAGGAGGAAAGGCAGGACAATGGACGGTCGTACAAAGAGCCCCGGGGGACAATCAGACTGGACTGTTAAGTTATGCCCCCCCCACCACCACCGAGGAAGGAAAGTATAACCGGGAGCTGCGGAGACCAGAAGCAGCGGTCAAAGTGGCGCCAGTTGAGGTCATGTTAATGATGTGTATTACTGACAATCAAAATGTTAATGTGCCACACATTCTCGTTGTCTGTGCAACAGGTATAAAAGAGCTATGTACAGAGTACTTAGCAGTGCAGTAGCTCACATGAGCTATGAAGCGTGTTTGCAGTATGACGGAGAAAATAAAGCCTTATCTCATTCCAGCTCGTTGCCTCTCGCCCATTCCTTTTTCTCCACAACGTGTTCAATACTCATTTTCCCTGCTGTACAGAATTACAACTACTTCAAGTACTCAAGAAATCAAGTGACTAATGCTGTGCAGTAACATTAGTTCGTAAGAAAATAAATGAAGACCCATTTCTTCTATGATCAGAACTTAAACTGTTTTTTTAACCTGAATTTCCCCCATGGTGATCAATAAAGGATTATCTTATTATCTTAAACTGTAATAACAATAAACAACTGTAACATTTATTTGTTTATTTTTCACTGCACACTAAATAAGACTGAGCAGCTGCACATCAAAGCTGGTATATTTTTTAAACTTTATAGAGAACATGACTGCTGCACAATTAGTATGTGCTGTCACATTCATAGATGCAAATGTTGATCATATTGTCATGATTGGTAATAACTGACAGCTCACGTGCAGGGAGTGACACCAGAGAAAGCACACGATGACACAGAGAAGTCAGTTGATTTGGATTTTATTAATTCAAAAGGGAAAGCTTCATTAATGAAAGACATCACTCGCCAGAGGAAAACCCAGCCTGGAAGGAAAGACAAGAGCAGGTTAGATAAGGAGGGAGACTGGGAGACTGAAAAGGGAAAATAGGACTGCACTCATGTGGGTGAAACAGAGAACCTGGCTGTGAAACCCAGCACCAACGGCAAACCAGGAGCTGAAGATGGAAGGCAGGAGTAGAGCTGGGTGAGATGTCTGACCAGGTGGATATGACTGCTGAAGTGGTGATGATGATGAGGCAGGTAAGCGCACAGTAACCCAAGAGACGCACCACGAAGATGGTAGCAACCTGTAGAAGAGAAGATGAGAGGAATTAATAATTTTCTTCGGGGAGGGAGAATATAACTTACTTGCTGTAGTAGGTAGTATACCCAGCGAGCCAGCGCTGAAGCATAGAAGTGAAAGTCCTTTTAAGCGCTGGCTTCCGGATGAACAGCGACCGATGGGGTGTCCTCCTCCCTTTCCTCATGTCCACTATCGTCTCCTTTGTCTTGTCCGTGTTGAGGGTGAGGTTGTTGTCCTCACACCATGACACCAGGTTGGCCACCTCCCTCCTGTAGGATGCTTTGTCATCACCAGTGATGTGTCCTATCACTGCTGTGTCATCCGCAAACTTTAAGATGATATTGTCCTTGTGGGAGGCACAGCACCGGGTTGTGCTGTGAGCACAACCCGGTGGGACACTTGTGTTCGTGATGATGCTGGCTGAGATCCTGTTACCCATCCTGACAGACTGAGGCCTGCCAGTTAGAAAGTCCAGTAGCCAGTCGCAGAGGGTGGGGTGCAGGCTAAGTGAAGACAGTTTGTCGGTGAGTTTGTGGGGGATGACCGTGTTGAAGGCGAAGTTGTAGTCGACAAAGAGCATCCTAATGTAGAAGTCTTTATCTTCCAGGTGGAAGAGAGAATAATGGAGTGCAGCAGCAATGACATCCAAGGTGGACCTGTTGGGCCGGTAGGCATACTGCAAGGGGACCAGGGGGCCCAGTATGCTGTCCTGAATGAGGGGCAGGACCACTCTCTCGAAGCACTTCATGATGATTGGAGTGAGTGCTACCTGTAATCATTCAGACAGGCCGGCGGGCTCCTTTTGGGGAGGGGGATGATGGTTGTCATTTTGAAGCAGGACGGGACTGTGTTCTGGTTGAGGGAGAGATTGAAGATTGACATGAGAACGTCAGTCAGCTTGGCAGTGCATGCGCTGAGGGCCCACCCAGGTATGTCGTCTTGTCCTGCTGCCTTGCGGGGGTTGACATTCCTAGGTGCTTTGTTTACCTGGCCTGGTGAGACTCTTAGTGGGGGGGGGGGGTGTCTCTTCTCTGTACTGTAGCTGGTGGTCTCAAAGCGGGTGTAAAAGACATTGAGATCGTCTGGCAGGCTGTCTGTGTAGCTAGTGGTGCTGCTGTTGGTCCTCTAGTAGTCTGTAATGTGTTGCAGGCCTTGCCACATGCGCCCTGGGTCAGTAGAGGCTGTCCAGCTTTTTTCTGTACTGCCTCTTGGCTGTTGCTATAGCCTTTCTCAGTCCATAATTTGCAGCTTTGTACTCGACCTCACAGCCTGATTTAAATGCACGACAGTGAGCACGCAGCATCTGACGTACCTAGCTGTTGATCCAGGGCTTCTGGTTGGGGAACTTCCTGACCTGTATGGTGGGTACAATGATATCATCGCATGTGCTGATGTACCCAGTCACATATTCAGCATAATTTTGTATATTTATATCTTGGGTGGCTGCAACTTTAAACACATCCCAGTCTGTGCAGGCAAAACAGTCTTGTAGGGTACTCTCAGTCTCTGGAGTCCAGTGCTTAATTTGCTTAATAACAGGGTTTGTTTGTTTCAGCTTTTGTCTGTAGGCTGGGTACATAAACATCGAGTGTCATGTATCTGAGCTCAGGTTTTCTCTGAGCTCACATCCTCACTTTATTTCTAAGTTTGATTGTCTGTTGTCATTATTTTGTGGTCAGTTCCTGTATATTTGTTTGGGTTGTGACAGAGTCCTTCCTCTCTCTCACCAGACTCTCCCCACCAGGTGCCACTGCCTCCTTCTCTGCCAGCTCAGCTGTGGCAGCTTGGTAATTAGGTCACAGCTCGCCTGTGATTCACAGCTGCAGCTCATTTACTGTGGCGTATTAAAGCACTGGCTTTCCTCTGTGTTAGTGCGGTTAAATTGATGTTCAAGTCTGGTATCTCCTGGTATTATTTCCCTCCTGGTCATCACACTGATCAACTCTCTGTTTCCTCCTGAATCAAGCTGGCTCAGGAGTGCCTCAGCCTGTAAGTGTTCTTGTTTTATTGTGTGTACAGCACTATTTTTGGACACTTTATGTTCTTTTGTTATTAAACTGCACAAAACTGTCATGAACTTGGGTTTAGTGGTCCCAAACCCAGTTCTGACACTGTGGCTATTTTGTCTCTTTACATTGTTTATTTTCCATTCAGGCGCTTCAGGGAGCCCTTTGGGTACTCTGCTCCCTGACAGTGCGGCCATGCCCCCTCCTCCTGTCAGTGTCACCAGCTGTTCCTCATTACACATGCATACACACACACACACACACACACACAGACGCCTCCATTCATCTCCATTCACATGCTCAGACACTCACTCATGAACATCTGTTTTCTATTCTGTCCAGTCCACGCACATTCACACCGGCGGTCTCTTTCCTCATTAGTATTGTCATTACTTAAGCTCTGTTTGAGTGGGAAGAGATCACCGGATTATTGCGCATTGTACACAGTCGTTGTTTCCCGCTTTGTATGTTAGCCTCCACACCCTGCATTATACTTTCAGTCTGACTGCGTAGTCTTCTCTAACATCTCCTGATGCCTGCTTGTTACCTGATGTTAGCGGCTGTTCCTGTTTGCCTGCTCACACCGGACAGCACGGACCGCCTCGGACCGCGCCAGCCTGTAAGTTTATGGTTGCCTTTCTCCTTGTGCCATTCAGCTGTTCTGTGGCACTCGGCATTCTCTCCCTCGGGCTGTTGAGCGCCTTAGAGGTGTCCCTGCTCTCCTGGTGTCCTCCATGACTATAACTCATCCTTCTGTTGATACCGTAACTGTTTGCTGGACTGAATCTTTATTTTCTGTTCAATAAACTGCTCGCAACAATCTCTGCACGTGGGTTTAATCCTTTCCTCCGTGCACTGCGTAAAAGCATAACAAAAACACCATTCACTGCCTGGGTTCATCCTTCTGCTCCAAAGGAGCAAACATGACAGCGAGATGTGATCTGACCGTGTCAGCTTGGTAAGGAGCAGGTAGTGGGGTGTATTCCACGCCATATATTGGCTGATATTATCACAAACTCATAATATGAACATGTCAGAAATAAAATTTAGGTGGTAACATGTAGTTTAGACCCCCCCCCCCCCCGAAACTAACCTCCACATTAACAGTAGAAGATGAATGGAGCTAGTTAGCATCATGGTTAGTACTGGTTAAAGTGGTGACTTCTGCATGACTTTTCAGCTTTTTGAGATTCTGCTCCTTTGTCGTGTCATACTTGAGGAGGATTAGGAAACTGATGTCTGCCTTCAGACTCAGATATTTAGCTGAATAATTCAGTACCTGGCAACCCAACAACCTAAAACGAGATGATGGCACGTAACGTCAGTCTAGTGTAATGTCAATCTAGTGACGTTACGCTAGACTGATATTACGTGCCATCCCCCCAGGAGGTCGGGGTTCAAGTCCCAGAGGGTCATGCCAAAGACCATATAAAAGTGGAACTTCCTGCCATCCAGCTTGGTGCTCACCAAAAATGGAATGGTGGAGGGAAAATGTGGATGGCAGTGGCTCAGGAGGTAGAGCGGGCCATCCAATAACAAGAGGGTTGGCGATTCAAATCCCACTCTCCTCAGCCATCCTGCCATTGTGTCCCTGGACAAGACACTTTACCTACCTTGCCTCCAGTGTCCATGACACTGGCTATGAATGTGTATAAATGGTCGGAGGGGCCCTTGGCATGGATTGGCAGCCACATTTTTGTCAGTCTGCCCCAGGGCAGCTGTGGCTATAGCAGTAGCTTACCACTACTATTGTCTCTCTGTGGAGTGAATGAATAATGGACTCATTGTAAAGTGCTTTGGGTATCTTGAAAGGTGCTATATAAATGCAATCCATTCATCCAGCTGCTGGATGTAAATGTTTACATTATTTTGGACCCGTAAAAAAATTAAAGATAAATTTGTCATCTATATAATAATTATTTGAAGACTATAAAGGCTTTAATTCTGCACATTTCTGGACACTTTGTTGATGTATTATTTTTTTCAAATATTTGTTTTTATGAAATGATTGTCATGTTCACCTTTAAGCCATTTTTGAAGGCCAAGCGCTTCCAAGACAATAAAACACTGATTTCTGAGGTCAAATTATGTCTCTTAATGCAGCCTACAGACTTCTAAAGGTGAGGTCTCCACAGCTGCATAAAATGACGTGACAAATGTGTGACCTTTAGTGGAACCTATGTAGAGAAAGATAATAACTGCGCCAAGTTTGCTTCCTGTCATTCCTGGGGAAATAAGTAAGGGGAAATCTTTGATGAACAGCCCTCATAGTGTGATCTTACTCTATTTAAAAAGCAGGTGAAGAAAATTCTAAAGCCCATTTATGTTAGGTATAGTTGCCGTGGATGAAAGTTATCTCGTCTTTATATTTAGGTATGGTTTGATAACAACAGACTGTGTTGTATTTTCAGCTGTTACAACATAAATCAGTGCCAGTTAGTAAGATTGTTACACGTCAGACAAAACTGGGGACACAATGGAAGATAAATGGATTTATTGTTAGGACTGACTGGCATAGTTATATGCCAGTCTGGCATAGATGTACCCCAACCTCACACCTGACATCTACAAAATTTAGCTATTAAAAGTTACGCAGTTATGAAGTTATGATACTATGACACCATCTGGTTCAAACCTATTCACAACTTTGCTACCCAGCAACTAACAGGAACAGAAGACAGACAGCATATTGTAGCTGTTACAGTCAGTTTGGGTCCAAAACCACAGACAAAAGAGCTCCTTTCTAAAGCTTCCACTATTCAGCAGAGAGCAGATACAATTCACACTATTGTTCAAGGGGTGAAAACCTGCTATCCCCCTCCCAGAAAGACAGAAAACATAACACACACACACACACACACACACACACACACACACACACACACACACACACACACACACACACACACACACAAAGTGACAAAAAATGATGCATTTCCCCTGGGTGAAGCATGTTTTGCAATAGAGTGAGACACATGCTGTGTTCATTTTTGTTTGGCTCTGCTCTTTATAGATGACCTTATCCATCTAAACAAAACCATTTCCAGGTAGTGCAATTTTGTGCCACCAAAGTGTGAATATCTACAAGCTGTACAAGGATTGTGATCAAGTGATTGTATTCCTTTTTCAGTCACCATACCTGCTTCTAGCTGAGAAAGGGTTGTACATAATTTTACTACATTTAAATTTGCTAAAGAGAAATTAATAGTGATAAATCTATTAATTAAATTTCTGTACAAAGAGTATAGCATTTTATTGAATGATGATTTGTACTTCCTTAAGTTCTTTCCATTTTAACTGGATTTATTTATTCTTGTATATCTTGCTCATATCACCTTTGTGATATAGAAATTATTGAGTGATAAAAAAAAGGCCAGACTTTTCAATGATCTCTCAATGATCTTCAGTGATTGTCACAGTCCTCAAAGTTTTGACTCAGTCCAAAACAATCTCTCACTGATCACCAAAGAGGAGCAATCTCTCAACAAACTAATAACAAACTCTCAAAGAGCTCAATGATCTCATCAATCTCCCAGTAATCTCTCAGCAATCTCCTAGCGATTTCCACTGTGGTCTTTCAATGAACTCTACTGGCCTTTCATCAAAGGCTCAGCAAGCCCTTACTGATTTCTCAGCCATCTGTACCTTTGGGGCGGAATAAGTTGCATTCATTGAAAGATTACAGAGAGATCACTGAAAAATCTCTGAGAGCTCATTGGGAGTTCGATGAGATTGTTGAGTGTTTAAAGGAAACCTGTACTGGTCATTATAACAACATTAATCCTGCTTTGGGTATTACTTATAAATCAAAAATGTGTTTATTCAGTAAAAATAACCCCCTAGAGTCAGTATACTGAATAATTTTATCCCATGAAAACCGTTAGGTCAAAGCCAATGGGGAGTAGCCATCGCCGACTGGAACTGACATACACTGAATGTTTCCGGCTTTACCATGGACAAGTTGAAAATGGTGCAAAATTTGCACGGATTTATACTGCACAAACCGTCCTTGGAAAAGGCCTTCATTGATAGCATGATCCACAGTTACCTGTTGTCATGATTCAGTGTAAGTGAGGCTCAAATGCAGAGCTGCCAGAACAAACACTCAGACTCTGTTGTAAAAGTTCACCAGTTTATTGTAAAAATAAAACTAACACACAATTCTAAATAAAGAAGCACAACTGAGGAGACTTCAACAAAAAAAAAACAACGCACACTTAAATAGACATAAAAGTGGGTCTCGCTGGAGCGCAGGTAGCCTATGGGAAAAGAGCAGACAGAAGGACAGGGGAGTAAGACACAGGTCAACCAAAGGATTATGCGAACAAGGCTTAAACGTCATTGTGGTTGCAAACCTATCGATCCAGCGATAGTTTCTCCACACACTGGCTCTTAAAATGTTGGGTCATCAGGAAGCAGCAGGTGTGTAATCACTCAGGTGTGTCTGATCCTCCGGAGCCGAGAAGACAGGAACAGGAGGGGAGGGGGAGCACACTCACCTGATCATCACACCTCTGGGGACCGACAGCTGAAGGGGTCCTGACGAACAGGCAAGTTCCCAGTCAAATAACTTCAGAACACGTTGAATAAACCTTGATATACTAGAATTTAATTTCATTAAATTATATGCGGGTAGATTTGCTTGTACATGGTTGTAAATAATTACATAAAATTCTGATGTTGAAACTTTGTTGACTGCTATACTGCAGCCCACTCAATCGCACAAAGCAACAACTGTGCCTCACTACCAGTGCTGAAATAGCCCATGGAGGAGACAAGATGTCGCTGACCATGACTGACTGACAGAGCAGTGACTTGAAACTTGTACGTATTTAAAAAGGAATCATGACCAAAAATACTGGATGTAATCACTAGTATCATATTTGATCCTTTAACCCCTTGCACTCCGGTCAATTTCCCTAAAAACGCCAAAAAATAGCGTACCCAAAGTCAGTCAAAAGCTGTTCTTCAACCCTTTGCAGCATCTTCATGGGGTTGGTCTCATTTAAAAGAAAACACTTTGAATTTTTTTGGCAAAACAGTCATAATCTCTCTAAGTGCTCCTGCCACTGAGTAATAGTCATCTAAACATAGTGAACTTGAAGAAAATAAATTTCGCCTGGGTGTTTTTTTTGGATACAAATGCTTGCAAATAACACACAGCTGTCAGATCCGGGCTGGAAAATGCAACAGAAATGTAGAACCAAGTGTTATCCAGCTGAGGTCAAAATTTTGTAACAATACCACAAAAAATGAATATATTACACAGCATTTTTGTCAGGTTGTTCCCAGGCGTTTTTGAACTGTGCCAAATGGCACAGTTTGGAAAAACGTCTGTACCTTTTGAATGATTCAATATAGAAGCTTGATGTTGGGCTCTAATGAAAGGTGACACTCAGGGCTGTGTGTGTGGGTGGGTGGGGTTGTTTATTCATTCATGAATGAATGAATGAACAAACAAGCCCCCACACACAAAGAAGCATGCCACGTAAAAAATGTGTGGCTTTTTTTTACAAGAAAAAATAACCTACAGTGCACTAAAAATTATACTAAAATATCTGTAATGTAGAAGATAACAACCCCCCCCCCACTACAGAGGACGGGCATCGCCCATCGCTACATGACGGACCGCGGGGACGGTGCACCGCGGTCTACTACGCACAGCTGTACTAAAATATCTGCAATAATATCTGCAATCCGCTACAGAAGAGTAGCCGGGGGGGGGGGGGGCATTCACGTCTGGACCAGACCGGAGCGGTCCGGGTCCGTCATGTTGCGATGACACACAGTTGTAATTTACCGATTGGTCAAAAGTCATTTTGATTACAATTTTCAGGGATAAAGAATAATTTAGCTTATAACACTTACCTGTCCACAACAGCAGTGTCGCTGGCGAGCTTCTCTTCCTCACTGTCAGACGAACATGACGCTGGTCCACTTGTTACGGACTCTTGGTTCTGGTCACACGACCCGGTCAAACCATAATTCCATTATTGCGGTTTTGCGCTTCCATGATTGTGGTTTTGGCAAACGATTTTTCAAAACAAATAAGAACAGTAGTAAGAAAAAAAGACTGGCGAATGCGTGTGTGTCACCCAGCGGCTTACACAAAACAGATTTTACGCACGGGACGCACGCCTTCAATCGTGGAACTTCTCTGCTTCAATTGGCTCGCTGCATTCGCAGCCGTTGGTAGGCGGGTCCTTCTTGCTAGGTTTTCAGTCATTGGTTCTTCAAGGTTTCAGAAACCCAATTCAAGGCTCTTATTAGTCGAATGAGAGGTCAATCAAATCTAAACCAATCAAAACACTCCTTTGGCTTTCTGTTCGCGGCTGTGTCTGCAGCTTTTTTTTTTCAGTGCGCACTAGGATGCACAGTGTGCATCCTAGGGCGCCCTCATGCGCCCTAGGATGCAGAGACGTGACCGCCCGCGGTATACCGGAGTGCAAGAGGTTAAAATAGCTTTTGACTAAAATTCTGCCATGAACACCCCTCCAGGGCAGAAAGACAAACCCACGCGCTTAACTGCAGTAGTGACATTTATTAACAGAAAAAACATAAAGTCCCAAAAGTAGTGCTGACAAATACAAAAAATGCAAACAAGAATAACTTACACAGATATCACTCTCCAGAGCTGAGGACACTCTGGAAAAGAAGAGGGGGAGACTGTCCAAAGGAGAGTAGTCCAATCTAAACACAATTGAGACTGCCGCAATGATGGAGAGAAACGGCAGACTATAAATAGCGGGGGAAATAACAAGCGGCAGGTGCGAGCGGCCAGGAGACCTAATTTCCAAGTGCTCACAGCGAACAACTGGTGGGGTGTGCCTGGGAGATGAGGAGGGAACTCGTGCCACAAAACAGAAAATAGACCAATAAACATATACAGAAAACTAACAAAATCATACTCACAGATAAACAATACTAGAAATAAAGTGAGGGTCTGAACTCAGTGACAAATAAGAGTTCAGACACATGACAGAGCCCCCACTTCAAGGGGTGGATCCCAGACACCCCAAGGTAAAACCAAGAAGACCCCCCCCTCCCCCCAGAGAAGGCGAACAACAAAAAAACACCCCGGGTGGAAGGTGGGGGAACAGGCTAAGGAGGGAAAACACAACCCAGCTCATGACCTGCACCTGTGCCCAGTGAAACCCCTAGGCCCCCAAGGTCCCAGAGCTCCAGGGTTCAGGTGGCCGACCGAAGTCCCAGGCCAGCCGGACAGCCAGGCGGAATGAGTCAGGTGGCCTGCTTGAGAAAACGGACCACCCAACCCAGCAACCCAGTCTTTCGGGTGGCCGGCCAGCGTTCTTAAGCCACCAGGACTGGAGGAGTGATCCAGGGGGCAGCTCCCCCACTGGAAGGCCCAATGGTAGGAAGCAGGGCCGTGGGACCACAACGGTGTCTGGTGGTGGAAGAGGGGGGACCATGATGGTGTCCGGCAGAAGAGAAAGAGGAACCCCGATGGTGTCTGGCAGAGGAGAAATGGCTTCAGCGTCCTCAGGCTGGCTGGCAGCACCCTCGGTGGTCCCGGCTTGGGACATGGTTGCACCCGTGGTGGTCCCGGACAGGAGCATCGCAGCACCCGCAGTGGCTCCGGGCTGGAGCATCGCAACACCTGTGGTGGCTCCAGGCTGGAGCATCGCAGTACCCGTGGTGGCTCCGGGCTGGAGCATCGCAGCACCCACAGTGGCTCCGGGCTGGAGCATCACAGCACCCGCAGTGGCTCCGGGCTGGAGCATAGCAGCACCCGTGGTGGCTCTGGGCTGGAGCATAGCAGCACCTGCGGTGGCTCTGGGCTGGAGCATAGCAGCACCCGCAGTGGCTCCGGGTTGAGCATAGCAGCACCCGCAGTGGCTCCGGGTGGAGCATAGCAGCACCCGCGGTGGCTTCAGGCTGGAGCCCTCGGTGGCTCCGTGCTGGAGCACTGCTGCACCCTCGGTGGGCCCTGATTGAGCCAACGCTGCACCCATGGTGGGCCTCGACTGGGCCAATGCTGCACCCTTGGTGGACCCGGATTGGGCCAATGCTGCACCCCTTGGTGGACCCTGGGCTGGGGGGTAATGCCTATGGAGGGCCCATACTGGAGCGCAGCACCCACGTTGGGTTAAGGCTGGGACGCAGCACCCACAAGGGTCCTCGACCGGGACACAGCACCCACGGAGACTTAGACCAAGGAGGGGGAACCCAGATGACAGCCTCAGGCAAAGGGGAAGCTGCACCCATGGTGGACCCAGCCTGGGCCAAAGCTGCACCCACGGAGGTCCCGGGCTGGGACTGAAAAACTGTGACCTCCGCTGGGGAAGCTGGACCCCCAGTTATCTCATGTGGAAAGCCTGGACCTAGGAAGACCTCTGGCATGGTTGGAATGTCTCCGGTGACCCTGGGAAAAAGCTCAGAGGAAACAGATAGAGAAGGAGGGTCAGGGTCTCCAGCAGCGGTGGAGTCTGGCGAGGCAAGCTCAGGTGCAGCAGGTGGCTGCTCTCCCCACCTAGAGCCAGGCAAGATTGCTCTAGGACTGATAGGAGAAAAACAAAAGCGAGCACTTGCCTGAGCTCAAGCTCCACCGTCGTCCAGGACTCTGATGATCCAGGTGACTATGACCCTTCAGGCTCGGCCCTCAGGAGGTCCAGCTCGGGCTCCCACTCTGCGTGCGCATGCATAGTAACAGGAAACATGCTTCCGCCTATATTTTCAGCATACAATACAGCTGACAGAAACAGCTGATGGAAGGTAAGCAATGGCATGCCTATAACAGGAAAGGGGCGGGACGCTGCATTGTGATTGGCTGAACCAAAAATGTGGCGCGATTTTGCAGTGTCATCAGTACTGTCTGTTTCTGACAGAAGGTAAGCTGTTAGTGCCATATTTGCAGTGCAACTTTTATATAACAATATGGAGTTACTTATTACTAATTTTGTTGTTGCAGTGTATCTGTTATATAGTCAGGCTGCAGTTAACTTAAAAAAATAAAATAAAACACTGTTGTACAGGAGAAAATGGCGGACAGTCCATGTCTGTGTGCTGAACTAAATTTGCCATGTTTTATTAAATGCTATGTTGTTCCTTTGTCTTAATCCATCACAGTTGTACTGTATAAAAGTCTAGTTTTGTTAAAATGAACATCAAATATTAATTTCCCTGTGTTAATGAAGACATGTTTTAATGAGGAGTTGTCATTTTTTTACATGATATATTCGGAGTTAGCTTTTTTTTTGAGAGAGAGAGACAGTCTGTCAAGGATATATCTGTACAGTTTTGTTCAATTCAGACAAAACAGTATCTTTTATGTTTTATGTGTGAGGTCTCCACTGACAACAGTATGGTGCATCTCTAGGGGGTTATCTTCAAATAAAATTTAGAAGATGGTTAAATTGTTGGTTTATCAAGTGAACATGTCCTGGATGAGGCAATATATAGAAAAGAATTCATTTAAACTACATATTTTCACATCCAAATTACCATAATATTTGAATAGGTAAGGCAAACAGCTTATATATTCCAACTCTGTAATTCTCAAAGCTTAAATCCCCTTTTGTTTTTTGTTTTTTTTTTGGTTTGGTTTTTTTTTTTTTTTGTCTGGGGGTATTCAGAATCGTATCTACATGATGACAACTAAAACGTGCACACACAGTCATAACTGTTAGACCACTACAGGTTATCAAGAAATTAGCTATCGATTCTCTGGTGGCTCAAGCACAGCCTGACAATCACAATACAGAAAGGAGGAGAGTCACATCTACAGAAAATCCAATTTCAGGTGCCAGAAGAAGCATTTGAATTTCCACATAGGATTCAAAAACAGATAAAGGTAGAAATAGATGGCTCTCCACTCGTAATCTGCTACAAGTAAAAACTTCCTGAAATCTATTGTCGAATCCTTGCCCCATAAACACCATCCTCCCAGCCCACCCATTTCAGTGTCTTTCAGCATTCATCTTTTCAGCCTATACCGATTGTTCCACTACATAGTTCCACATCTACCTGGTCATTGAATAGCCCCAGACTGCTAAACAGCTCTCCTCCTGAGACACAACAGGCTACAGAGCAGAAGATGTCAACGTGAAGACATTGGAGTGAAATGATGTTCTTTGTCACAACTCCCTAGGAACAGGGCTGTCTTTTTTTCTCTCTGAAAAAGGAAAGTCATCTGAAACATGGCAACTTACAGATAGCTACAATGCTCTGCAGGAGCTGAAAATTCAGAACCACAACAGAATAGATGTAAAGTGTGGGCTTACAAAACAGTGAACTGCTGTTTCACATTCTCCCTTTCCTGCTTATTATCCCCATACAGCGGTCTGGCTGAAGGATTTTCTGATTGGCTGGCAGATGTTAACTCTTTAATGTACACGTACACTACCGTTCAAAAGTTTGGGGTCAATTAGAAATTTCCTTATTTTTGAAAGAAAAGCACTTTTTTTCAATGAAGATAACTTTAAACTAATCAGAAATACACTCTATACATTGCTAATGTGGTAAATGACTATTCTAGCTGCAAATGTCTGGTTTTTGGTGTAATATCTACATAGGTGTATAGAGGCCCATTTCCAGCAACTATCACTCCAGTGTTCTAATGGTACAATGTGTTTGCTCATTGCGTCAGAAGGCTAATGGATGATTAGAAAACCCTTGTGCAATCATGTTAGGTCTGCAATGCTGTAATTGCTGCAAATGGAGGATTCTTTGACGAAAGCAAAGTTTGAAGGAAAAAATTATTATTTCAAATACAAATCATTATTTCTAACCTTGTCAATGTCTTGACTATATTTTCTATTCATTTTACAACTCATGGTGGTAAATAAAAGTGTGACTTTTCATGGAAAACACAAAATAATTGTCTGGGTGACCCCAAACTTTTGAACGGTAGTGTAGTTTGACTCAGATTTACTCACCATGCTAAAATTACTCCACCAACTTGTAACCATAGCAACTGTAAACAGCAGAGCTGTGAAAGCTGACTTATTAACTCGGCAAGACACAAAGAAAAATAGGCCAAAGGCTGATTTTAACATTTCCTTCAATCTTTTTGGAGAACAGTGCGTTTTTGAAGATTGGGACACAGCAGGGGAGAGAGAACAAGATCAAGAACAAGAACTGAAATACGGCACATAAGGAACTGACATCCGAAGAGCTTAAAATGTTAGTGGAAGACAAGGATGAATTCAACACAAAAAAAGGCAACAAAATGGGCAGATGATACACTCAAAGACTTTTAAAACCAAAAATAAAAGAAGATGGATTTAGAAACATGCTCTGCAGTCATGATGTGACTAACTGCTTGCCAAAGGAATGATAATGACTCTTTGTCATGACAATGGTAAACTCTTACTTATTAAACCAATCAATAAATAAATAAGAAAAAAACACCAACCCCCAAAAACTTTAAATACGTCTGTTTCATACTGTTGGCAAATTACCTTGGTGTAAAGGGGTTAATCATGGAGGAAGCATTAGTTAAAGGAAATACTCATTGAGAAGCCTAAAACTGTCATGATTGGTAATAATCGACAGCTCACTTGCAGGGAGAGACACCAGAGAAAACACATGATGACACAGAGAAGCAAATTTGATTTGGATTTTATTAAAGGCGTCGGCCGGACGAAAATTCAATATCGCTAAATCATATCTTAAATTTTTGTGTGAGACGAGCTAATTTGAACCGCACATGTTTTGGTGTCAACAAATTTCGCATAAAGTGACAATGCGCTCTTGAAGTATGCTTTCCTTGAGAGCTGTCTGACTCAGTCAAGCGATTAGCGGCTAAGATGGCCCCTGACTGTGTGACGTCATCACAGGAAGAGACACGCACACGCTCAGTGGACATTGCTTGTTGTTTACGTTTTAAAATCAGCGATTATGGATATTTCTCAGAGTACTTGTGGATTACAAATAGATTATTTATTAAGATTAGGATTTCCAGAATCGAATTAATTATGGTTTGGCGTTGTGTTGTCTACGGGTGCGACGGTATACCAGAGGAGCATGTGGTGAGTGTTTTTGAATTTCCCGGCCCTGGGAACGTCAGAACGGCATGGGTGAAATTCGTTCAAAAAACGCGAAAAAATTTGAATGATGTCGGTAAATCACCCAACATGTGCAGTAGACATTTCGTTGACAGCGATTTCGAGAATAAGATGCAATTTGAAATGAAATTTGCAAAAAGATTGCTGATTAAAAAAACGGCTGTTCCAACTATAGTGTAACATCGGGGCCATGTTAAGGGGGGCAGGGATTTCCCAGCATGCTTTGCCAGTTGAAAACGTTACTGTGTGTGTGTGTATTAAATGTGTTATTACTGAGTTATACTGCTGTGTCATTATAACTGCGTTATAATGACCCAGCAGTGTTTAGCAGGATTAGGGCAAGATGTATCATGTGTGTGTAACCATGATTCAAACAGGGGCCTGGGAGAATGACCTCCCCTCCTGTCTGTGCTCAGAACGAGGTTGGGGGTCGGTGGTGTGTAAAATAAAGCCCGTTCATCATAACCATCTTGCTCCATTTTCTTTGTGTGAACCTTGCAAACGTCACACTGGTGTCAGGAGTGGGGATGGAGCAAGATGAGGACCCAGGCGGAGATCCAACGGCCGGAGCGGTTCATCGCTTGGCTGGGAACGGAGCGTAGAGCTGAGACGCCGGCACCCCCGGAGAGGCTCGCCGTGATGGACGGAGCAACAGACTCGACGGGACTGAGCAGAGCAAACCAGCCCCGTTTCCCACCCTTTTCAGGGCAGGACGGGCTGGCGATTCCAGAGCGATTACGAGCAGCGATTGACCAGGAGATGACCGTCCCATCCGTCCAGCAGCGGGCCAAGATTCCCCGCTACAACGGTGAGAACCTGTTGGATGACCACCTGGCCCAGGTCGAGTTGGCTGCCGCACTGAACGACTGGTCATCGGAGGAAACCACCGTGCTGAGAGCGAGTGGGAGGAGGAGCTACGGCAGATCACAGCGGCGTGTGCACGAAGGAGACAGCGGCGGCGACGCGAGGAAGGGGGGCTTCAGCTGCACAGAGCCAGGGTACTTCGCATGGTACTGCCCCGCACACAGCGCATGACAAACTGGCCCCTCGCCGACGTTAAATTAGAGCGAGGTGGAATGGACGGGGAAAAAGCCGCCTCCTGCAGATGCTTCCCCCGGCGGTGACGTCACAGAGGCCTTTGGAGTGCAGCAGCAGCGGAGCAAGCAGGACAGATCCGGTCTTTTCCCGGGATCGGCAGGGGCTGGACGCCTGGACGCGGGCCAGCGGCCGCCTGGGAGATCCTGGCAGCGGTGGGAGTCATGGGACTCCCGCTGCCAGAGGAGGAACTGTGCGTGTCCTACCGCCACCCGCAGATGCTTTCCCTTTCGGTGACGTCACAGAGGCCCTCGGCGCAGCAGCGACGCAGCGGAAAGAGCAGGACGGAGATCCGGCCATTTTTCCAGGCGCGGCAAGGGCTGGACGCATGGACGTGGGCCAGCGGCCGCCTGGGAGACCTGGCAGCGGTGGGAGTCGGCCGGAGCGGGCATGGGACTCCCGCTGCCAGGGAAGGGACTGTGCGTGGTCCTACAGAGGCTGTCAGATGTGTCCATCCGCCCGCTGGTGGCCAAACCGGAACCCTACCCCAACCAGATACTCCGACCGAGAGTCAGATGGACACTGGATGGCCCGTGCATGCCGCCCCGGCACCGGGCTGACTCGCGTTGGATTTCTGAAAGTGGACTTTGAATTTTCTGGGGACAGAAACCAGTCCGGGGGGGGGGGGGGGGACAGTGTAACGTCGGGGCCATGTTAAGGGGGGCAGGGATTTCCCAGCATGCTTTGCCAGTTGAAAACGTTACTGTGTGTGTGTGTGTATTAAATGTGTTATTACTGAGTTATACTGCTGGGTCATTATAACTGCGTTATAATGACCCAGCAGGATTAGGGCAAGATGTATCATGTGTGTGTAACCATGATTCAAACAGGGGTCTGGGAGAATGACCTCCCCTCCTGTCTGTGCTCAGAACGAGGTTGGGGGTCGGT
The DNA here is from genome assembly GCA_020510985.1 of Pholidichthys leucotaenia. Lineage (NCBI taxonomy): Eukaryota > Metazoa > Chordata > Actinopteri > Cichliformes > Pholidichthyidae > Pholidichthys > Pholidichthys leucotaenia. The sequence continues at coordinate 305,892,295 of CM035843.1, forward strand.
GGTGTGTAAAATAAAGCCCGTTCATCATAACCATCTTGCTCCATTTTCTTTGTGTGAACCTTGCAAACGTCACAATATATCCGTGCATTTCCAAGTCTGACTCTGAGAAAGGGGTCAGTGACAGTGGCGTGAAAAGCAAGGGTGATCTACCGATGCGATCAGCTGTCAGAAAACGAGAAGTAAACAGGGTAAGTTTTGTATTTTTAATATTCACTGCAAATGTTTACTAAACATCTTAAATGAATTACAAACAATGGATTGCATTGCCTTACCAACTTATCAAATATTAGCATATTAGGATATTCATAATAATCAAATGTGAAATATTCAGTGCTGTATAGGGTGGTGGTTGTGCCTGTTTGCTCAAGTTATATTTCTATGTATGTAATCAAATTTGAGACCTCTGGAATTAAATTATGATGATCTACTTTTTTTGCAGATTTTATCCACTGTTCAACAAAACCTTGGTTGATCCAACCCACTTATGGGAGCAGTGGCACTCTGTACAAGCCAGAGTTCCAGCAACATTGAGTGCCAAATTTCAGCGTCCCATCAAAGCTGATGCTGTTGAGCAACATGTATCTAGATTTTCAAAATCAAACATGTAAAAGTAGAAGAAATTTCCAATTAGCAATGAAAGTTCAGCTTTCAATTGTTAGGGAAGCAACATATTTTGCTAAGACAAACAAATATAAGCCTAAGATTTTAAGAGAAATGTGCTTTTAAAAATGGAACCCGAATTTTATACCATAAAATGGTAGAAAAATTATTCAAATGTATATGACATGTGACTTTGAGGAATGCTGAAATATTAGAATTATAAAATTGACATGAACATTAATAAACTCAATATATGATTTTACAAAACTTTATTTAAATAACATTGTTCACAAATCTAATCTTGATAGGCAAAATCCCTTGTAGTGATCCGATGGGAATGTTTCTCTGATGAGGCTCACAGCACAGGCAGGCAACGTAACCCTCACTTCTTTCCCAAGAAATCCCCAACACCATCTCACTATCACTACAGTTGATAGTGCTATGAGATGACTGTTGTTGTGAAATGGCGCTATATAAATAAAGTTGAATTGAATTGAATTGAATTGAACCACCGGACCAGTTGCCTGTAGGCTATGAATCTGTATCGCCTGAAAAATATGGGGTTGGCATTGATTATTCCGTTTGCATTGATTATTGAATGTATTGAATGAATTGTTCATAATTCATCTAGAAAATTAAACCACATGAATAAATATTGTTTATAAACTCACTCGTGTTGACTTGCGTCATGATCACCATATTGCTGTCTGTAGGCCAGATAAGCTGTCTGTAAAACCCAGATGTCAAGACAGACAGAACGGAAACCTGGGTGATCAGTGATACACCTTGGTAGATTATTATCGGTGTATCCACAGCCCTTCAGTTCTTCTACTTTCTCCTTCACCTTCAATACCTCCTGGCAGCACCGACATTCACTTGATGTTGGCATAACCTGACATTTCTCACAAGTGCACCTGTGAAAAAAAATGGTATCATCAGATGCTTATAATAAACTAATGGCTCGTGGGAGTGCTATATAAATTGGTCTATGAAGTTTGATTAGAAAAAATTAAAAACATGTAAAAAATTTTGAGCAGAAAGAGAAGTTATAGTAAAACAATAATGAATCACAATAATTCTTAAACATGATCCATCAATCTCTCAGAGAATTATGTAGCTTTTGAGACAAGTATTAACATGATGATGATTAACAACATGTCATGACAAACTCGTAAAGTACACATATTATCGCTCACATACATTATCCATTTATTTCTAATGAAAATGTTTCTAAATGTTTCTAATGTTTCTAAGTCGCCAAATCAGGCAGAGAGTGACCAATTGGTAGTTTTATTTTGGAAATTAAGTGTGTGACCATGCATGTCCCTCCAAAAAAACATTTGTTTATAAACTCACTCGTGTGGACGATGACGGCCGCTGGGCCGTCATCTGTCTCATCAGCTCCAGCTGCGCACAGACCAGCAGGTGCTAATCAGCGGCTGTTAAAAGTATTGAGAAGATGATGATTAACAATATGTCATCAGGCAGCGAGTGACCAATGGGTAGTTTTAGTTTGAAAATTAAGTGTGTGACCATGCATGTCGCCAAAGAAAAATATTTCTAAGCATCTTTTACCAAGATAAATCTTCCAGTCGATCGTCGTCAACGTGGTCTGCTCCCGTCTGTGTTGCGTCTTCCTCCTCTCCCTCTGGCTCGAACAAATAAGGCTGAATACCCCCCTCAGTACCACCTAAAACTACTTCATCATCAGATTCTTCATTTTAAATGTCATCATTTATATTGCGGTCGTCAAACTCGAGAAAATAATCGCTGTCCGAATCACTTTGCTCTCGTTCTGCCATTTCTACCTTTTTCTTTTTCTTCCTGTGCTGACGTCACTGCTGCCCGCACCTATCGAGAGATGGCGGTACTGCAGCATCACTAAGTGAAAGATGGGCTATTACCAAATAAAGTCATTTATGGAGGCTGGTGACACATATTAAATCAGGGGAATGGCCAGAATGGAATATTTTCATACAATCAGTTTATTGGTTCAATAAAAAAAATGTCACCGTCCGAGGACTTTAATACAAAAAGGAAAGCTTCGTTAAGGAAAAACGCCACTCGCCAGAGGAAGGCCCAGCCTGTAGGTAGAGCTGAGAGCAGGTTAGATAAGGAGGGAGACAGAGATGGGAAAAATAGGACTGCACTCAGGTGGGAGAAACAGAGAACCTGGGAGCGGAACCCAGCACAAACAGCAAACCAGGAATAGATGCTGGAAGGCAGGGGTAGAGCTGGGTGAGGTGTCTGACCGGGTGAAGATGGCTGCTGAAATGGTGGTGACGATGAGGCAGGTGAACGCACAACAACCCCGGAGACACACCACGGAGGAGGTAGCAACATGAAGAGGAGAAGTCAAAAAGGATTAATGTTTTTTCCTCAGAGAGGGAGAATTAAACTTACTTGCTGAAGGTAGTATACCCAATAAGCCAGCGCTGAAGCATTGAAGAGAAGGTCCTTTTAAGCGCCACCGAGGCAGAGGTAGAGGTAGGTGAGGCAGCAGGTGCGTCTCATCATGCAGATGAGGTGATTGCCTGCAGAGTCAGTGAAAGTTGAGCAGGAAGGGAGGGGGAGAGTGCGCTCACCAGAACATGACAAAAACAACCTGAAACTGAATGTCCAAAAAACAAAGAACTCATATGAGACTTCAGAAAGAACAGACAGGACACCCCTGCCCAAGAAATGGTGACCACATGGAAACCACCCCCCACCTTCAGGGTCCTGGGCACCCATATCTCCTTTGACCTCTCCTAGACTGTCAACACCAAGGCCCTGGTGAAGAAAGCCCTGCAGTGGCTGCACTTCCTTCATGTCCTGAGGAAGAACAACCTGGACCAGAAGCTGCTGCTGGCCTTCTATTGCTGCTCAGTGGAGAGCGTGCTCACCTACTGTCTGGGTGTATGGTACGCTGGCTCCACGGACGAGAACAGGAAGGCTGTGCAGCGGGTTAACAACACCACCCAAAAAATCATTGTGTGTTTTATTGTGTGTTCTGTAACCATGTTTTATTTAATTCTTCTCTCTTGCACAGTAGCCTGGTGGAGCACCCACAATTTTGTTGTACTGTACAACTGTACAATGACAATAAAGCCTATTCTATTCTATTCTATTCTATACTCACCAATTTGTGACATTTTCCTCGTGGAACACTTCTGAACAGATTGAAAATCTGTTTTCCTGGTAGACCATCAGTAGAAAAGCTGTTGGGAGCATAAAAGTTCCATGGGCTCTTTCTATCATTTCTATTGTATTTCTCAGTTTTGACAACATCCGGCTCTAATGACCCACAAAAAAGACTTAAACTTTCATTAATATTAGTTCAGAGGATAATACCTTTAGCTCCCTGTCCATCTCCATGCCAGACAGCTATGCTGGCCACTAATAGAGCAGGATGGCACTGGGCTGGGTTTACCATTTCTTGACCTACAAGAAAATCCTCAGAAGTCAAAGCAGCCTCTTGGAGAGAAAAACAAGATATAGGCTATGCATTTTATTAAGAGAAGTGAGCGTTTTGATATATTTTTTTTTTGATAATTACATGACCAATAGACGCATTCCCAGCACAAATTGGTTGAAAAAAACATTGAACAGACAGCTTTGCCAACCTTCTATAAACCATATGGATATGGTTGAAAAGTGAAAGATGAAAAGCCGTCTTTTTAAGGTCATTGAAGAGGTGTTTTCATATAGCCGTCTCTGTACGTTCTAAATTTGGTTGAAAAAACAAAGATGAAAAGCCACCTTTTTAAGGTTGTTTAAAATATATATACAGTATATATAGTTACCAACATCCTGATTGAGTTGTCTGTGGCGGGACACCCACATCTCTGGGAAAGAGGCAGAGTACATCCTGAACAGATCACCAGTCCATCACAGCACCTGGTGTTCCCAAGCAGTGTCCCATCTAAGTACTAACCAAGGTAGATCCTGCATAACTTTAAAGATCAGACAAGACCGGGGTGTCTGGGGATACGCACTGCCTGAGTTATGGCTGTCAATAAAAAGACACAACATAGAAAGAAATTTGTAGAACATGTATTCAAATAGTACTTTTTAAGTGTACAGCACAATAGCGCTAGCACTGGTTTCAGATTGTTCCAGATATCATGTAACAAGCATTTTGCCAAATGTCAAACTTTAAAAAAAAAAGTTGTTAAAATATACACTTTTATAAAGCACTTTTAACAAAGACTTCCAGTGGTACTAAAAGTCAGTCTCTCCAGGATTTTGCGATGTTGTGATCAAGTCAATTCATGCGAAATCAGCCAATCGGCGCAACTATTGCGCAACCTTGCAACTTTCCCACAATTTTGGCCAATTCTCGTCAACGTCCGTCAATTTCACCAATCAAATTTGTCTCTAACTGGTGCTCAAACACTCAGTCTAACCAATCAAATGCTTCGCTGCACCACATTCCCTTCTGTGTTTACAGTTGAGTATTAACGGAACACATCAGCAAAAACAGAGTGTATGATTTAAAAAAAAAAAAAAACGCTCACCTGTGAGGTTTCCAACACCGTCCCTTCCTCCGTCTCCCCCAACCTGCCGGTGGACGTCTCACCACATCTCTGTCCTGACCACATGTACGAAGCGCTGGGTTTGTATTGAAAAACGTCCGCCTGCCCTAAAAGCACACTGTCGCGGGAGCACACGTGAGGAGAGACTCCATAAAACCATAAACAAAATGAGCAAATCTAACTCTACAGCCAGTGTTTGAACATTTATACATCTTCAGAGGTAAAATCATTACTACATCTTGTCAATGAGCTTTAAAGCTGTGAATCTCCGGTCTGGACACGTACCTACCCTCCCCCCCACCCCCTGCCCCCCGCCCTGCCATAAATGAAAGATGTGTGTCTGAAGAAACAAGTGTGTGTGTCATATGCGGCAGATAGACAGGTAGGAGTTAGGCACAGAAAGAGAGAGAATATTGTCTGTAATTTCTCTTTTTCAGAAAAACACAGACTCCTATAGACAATACAGAGCAACAAAATAAATTATTTATTTTTTCCTCTCCGCTTGGTACCGAGTGGTTGGAGACCGTAAGGACTTTTCAAATGAAGGTGCTGCCAATAATTTCCAAATCTATACTCTAATAAGCATTCGATGCAATTTAGCTGTTGCAGTGGATATTGTGTTAAAGTTTGTATTTGCTGTTGCACAACAGTTTTTCTGTATAGTACAAGTTTCTGCTTAATTTACAAATCACTGTAATAGGAAATTTTTGACAATCCTGTGCTTTTCTTGTATTGTTATATAGAATATCAATATCAGTAAAATGGAAAAAAGCATTTGCTTTAAAATTTGTAACTCTTCCCACAACTTTTAGTGCAAAAAAAGTTTAAAACCCTTGCAACTTTTAGTGCAACTTTTTAAAAAAAGCTCCCAGGAATTCAGGCTTCTTGGGCCGCAACAATTATAAAAACATCCCGCAAAATCCTGGAGGGACTGAAAAGTAAATTTGACTTTTGAGAGATATACCCCCACCACCATCGCAAACTGCCGAAAACTATTTTGAGGATAAATTTGGGTCAAATCCTGTAGACTAAACAGCACAATTATTGGACTATTTTTTGCCCAATTTTCAACAACCTTTTTATCTGATTAAATATGGTCTGTGGTAGATGGACTTAACACAGCCCAATTTTCAACATCTATTTTTGGGTTAAATACAGTCCGTATTGGATGGACTAAATACAACCCAATATTCAGTGTCTATTTCTGGGTTAAATATGGTCCATATTAGATGGACTAACACAGCCCAATTTTCAACATCTGTTAAAAAATTAAGGCTTGGACCAACAAACCTGATTTAGCCCAAAATACAACATCTAAATTATGGCTTGTGCTGGGGGTGTAAAATCTACAAAAGCAATTTTCAGTCAATGACCCCATTTAAAAAATAATATAAATGACTTCAACACATATGGTATGCAGAATGAAATAATGGTAACCGTTCTATGAATTTTCCAAAAAGTGGAACATTGTTTAACAAAAAAAATCATGTACTTCAACTTCCAGTGTTACCATGGCAACAAGCATATAAAAATTTATAGCATCAGCTACAGAACAGGGCTGAGAGAAAAACACTTTTTCTGCTTCTTTAGCAGCATGATAAATGATCATTGAGTCAGGAAGATGTTGACATATTCAGTTGTACTGTATCCTTGCATTAATTATGGGAAAGGGGGGATGGTAGGTGAATGAAGGGGGTGCTTTTGGGTCATTCTGCTAACAATCTGATAGCATCCCAGCCAAACCCCCCTCAAACTGCCTACTGAGTGAGCAAAAGGGAACGGTGTGATGTGAAGCATGGTTCCATGCATAGGACCACAATTTTTGGTACCATTCACCATCTCTCATCTATTTCTGTACTCTGAAAGAGGTGACAGCACACATGTGTACAGATTGACATGATGCCCTAAAAGTGCCCCTTTGTCCCCTGAAGTGCCCTTTTGGAGAGTTTTTTTTTAAGGTATTATAGATTTTAATTTTCCCTCATGGAGACACCAATTGTGATCAAATGTGTTTTAATGTCTGATAACTATATTTTGATGTCCAAATAATTCCACCTGCTGCCTCCCACTCCAGTTGCTGTGCACAGACCTCACCACAGCAGCTGCAGCAACACCACCTGGTCTCTCTTCAAGCAGATTTTCAGGTTAGTGTTTTGAGGTAGTGTCTTCAGGTACTTGTATCTGTAGACACTTCTATGTTTTAATTGCCCTAAGCTTCACTATCTTGTTTTGCCATTGTGCAGTTGGTGATTTTTTTGAACAAGGGGGATGGTGGTTATGTCAGGGATATTCATAAATTTAGCATATAGGGCATTACCCGTAGAAAGCAAGTATTCTTGTCTGAAAACAGGTAGGCCAATTAGGCTTTACAGGCACAAATGTAGGCTGTGTTTGAAAGGGAATACAAAGACATGTAGGCTATATGCAGGCAATCCCACATGTTACACTTTGACAAATATAAAAGGGACAGAACACTAGGATTTATTTGAATGTGTGAATATTAATTACAGAATTACTGAAAATGAATGGGACATCCAATATTAGCGACTGTTTCGGAACCCTTGTTTATTTGTTTGTCAGATCACTTATTTGTGTGATCTTTTATGATTTATATTCATAAGTGTTGTATCTTGCACTTTGGGGAATGGGAGTTGTTCAATCACCATTATAATCATTTGTTTACATGTGTCGTTTATAGTGTATCATCAATAAACTCATGTAGTACATTAACAGGACATGTTTACAAATATTTGAAACACATTGTAGTGCATCCTTTTATATTTTTAGCATTATTATAAGTACGAAACACAACATTATTATACACAGCAGAATGACCCATTTGGCTACAACCATTGCATCAGGTGTTAGATGTAGGTATATTGGCAGATGAGCAGCATGGACGTGAGGACACAGGCAGGGTGACGTCATCACACCGCGTCTACTTAGGTGGACTATTGGCGGGAGTCGTCCTCTTTGGCACCTCGCCTTCAAGCCAACCACAGCATGTAACAGCTTAGCATTAGCTTATTAGCTACCAAACCCCGACACATGTAACATCTTTGTGTCTTGTAATAAAGTTCAGGTTTAGTGCAACTCCAGCCTCTGCTGTCCTATTTCTAGACATAACAATTGGCGACGAGGAGAAAATTCGGTCTTACTGTAGAATATTAATCATTTTCCACGAAGATGGGGGCATCTCTATCACCACCCCTACCATTCCTCATGACCCCAGGGGAGCCGCCCATTCCATGGCCCCGTTGGTGCAAATTATTCTGCAACTATTTGGCAGCAGTGGACCTAGGAAGACATGGTAAAATGAGAATGTGAGCAATTCTTCTTCACTGCCAGGGCACCAAGGGCCAGCGTATATTTGAGACCTTGGGACAAGCAGACACATATGAGGAGTGCATTGCACTGCTGGCCGGACACTTCACATCGCCCGACAGCGTATTGGCAAGGAGAGTTCATTTCTACCAGTGCCATCAGCGGACGGGTGAGTCGACCCAGCAGTTCCTTTTGGACCTCTGTGGTCTGGCGAGTACATACGAGATCAGCAGTTTGGAGAACGAGATGGTGTGGGACCAGCTAGCAGTGAACACCAACAACCCGCGGCTGCGGACGGAGCTGATCAGGGTGCCCGGTAACCTGCCGTTGGAGAAGCCGGTGAAGTTGACGTTCTAGCTGGAGGCTGCTGACAAACTGGAATCACAACTGGTTGGGCCACAGCAGCGAGCTTCGTCAGTGCAAGCAGTTGAGCTGAAAGAAGAGGAATCTGGTCACACTGCATCCTTCTCAGAGGACGCTGGGGTATGTGCTGTGGGACGTCAGGAACGTGGCAACTACGGCTCCCAGACGTACCAAGAGGGAGCATGTTCCTGCCCTGGCAGGGGGCAGTGATGCAGACACTGCGGCAAACTCAACCACTTCGCCAAGGTGCGTCGATCGTCACGACGGACATCGGACCAGCCAGGCATCCCCAAAAACCTGCCAATGACCACCATCCGCGTTGTGAATTCAGGAGGCTTGGTGTACATGTGACACACAGTGAATGTGGATGACGTCGACTTGCTGTTGCTGCTGGACACCACCGCCGTGAGGTCAGTGCTGAATTGGGTTTCAGTTGAGATTCTTCACTAACCATCCTATTGAGAAGAATTCAGCGGAGTTATATGGCTACGGGCACACACGCATCAGCTTGGTAGGGACCGTGTCGCTAACGGTTCACTACGGGCCAAGAGTCCTCCCAGCGTTCGTTTTCGATGTGGCTACACACGGGGATAATATACTGGGTTGTGACCTGTTTAATGAACTGACTTTTACCATCTGTGACAACCTTGGGCTCTATTGGAACGCTTATGTTGGGAGCGCGACGCACCCGGAGTTTGAGACCGTAGGGAGAAGACAGCAGGAAGGAAGGGCAGAAACTGGACTCGTCCAGTATCAGCGCCTGGCGTGGACAACAAGGAGCTACTGCAGAGCAGTAGGATGGAGAGTTCATGGCCCAGCAGAATCCAGTGGGACAACGCCAACTGGGGGCAAGTCCCGCCGCCGACATGGGTATGTCACCACAACAGCAATGGTGTGTGAGGCAGAATCGATCGCTGCTCGCAGTGCTGGAATGAGTTCGGTTGCGACGATCTGGACGCCTGGACCCACAAGGGGTCTCACCACCGCCAATGCGAATCACTGCATAGTTGGGGCCAGCTACTTTCCAGCTGGCCAATGGATCGAGATGGCACGCCAGCCGTCTGCAAAGGGTCAGAACAGCTGCCCAAGAGCCGATCCAGCGACTATGGGACCTGGACTGGGACTTTACAGCGGACCACCGGACCTGTCGCGCTCAGTGTCTCCAGGGCCACGCCTATGACAGTTTTCCAGGGGGCCCCAACCTGTAATCTCAGCAGTGACTGTGTTTGGGACTGTTCAGCAGAGCACAACTGCTTCAAAGTGGCAGAATAATCCACGCAGTCGTGCAGGGTCGACCAGTGGTCTACCCAGCAGCCCAGATTCTGTGCCAGAACAAAAAAAAAAGAAAAAGTGAGAGATGCTGTGAGCTCTAGGTTCAATATGTCTGTAAAGTTTTGTTTTTTTTCAAGGGGGAGGTAGATGTTAGGTATGGATATATTGGCAGACAGGCAGCGTGGACGTGAGGCAGGGTGACGTCATTACGCCGTGCCTACTTAGGGGGACTGTCGGCGGGAGTCGTCCTCTTTGGTGCCTCGCCTTCAAGCCGACCACAGCCTGTAACAGCTTAGCATTAGCTTGTCAGCTACCAAGCACCAACACGTGTAACATCTTTGTGTCTTGTAGTGAAGTTCGGGTTCAGTGCAACTCCAGCCTCAGCTGTCCTATTTCTAGACATAACATCAGTATTGCCCATTTGTCAGTAAATATTTAATAAAAAAATATTTATTTCATTAGTGTTAGAGGGTTTTTTTTGTCCTTTTTGGTCATGGTTGTCATTTAGTCAAACCGTGCATATGTGGCAGCATATGATATGCAATTGATCTAACCATTCTGCTCCACAATCATGGTGGTATTATTATTAACTTTTAATTTTTAGATAGCCGTGCAAGCACACTAAGAGGAGCGCCATCAGCAGTGGCGACTCGTGGTCCTGCAAAGGGACTCCCATCTACCACTGACCAGGCGGGTTGGGCTTGCTTCCATGCAAAGGACTGCATTCCACCTGCTGCTTCTCCAACACCAGTGTTCTTTGTCAGACTCGGGGTCCCCGCTGGCATTCCCCGAAGGATCCTTTAGACCTACACAATCATGGCAGCATTATAGTATATTTTTTTAAGCATTACATCTTCAGTATTCTCTTTTTCTGGTCAAATTTGTCAATTTTCACTTCCTTTTTTTTTTTTTTTTGTTCGCGGAGGGCTGTGATGAGTGACTGGTCGTGATGTCACATATTATCCAATCAGTACGGAGTCAATCCGAAACCCCGCCCAACCTTTCAGAGGCCAGAGCATGAGGAAACACAGTGGTGGCTAAACTTTTATTGACAGAATACCCTCTTAACCTCAGCAAAGCACTTATAAAATCTGAGGTCAGTCTGATGAACAGTTCAAGAGATATGCGAGGAGCACACACATAGACACACAGACACAGAGAGAGGGATTCCTTGCATCTATAGATAGATGGCATAAATGTAATTTCAGGACAAATTTGTCACCGTTGGAGAGGGGGAACTGGACCCTATTGCTCGATGTAAGTTTAACAATATTTTATTAAGCCGCTGCCCACTCAGCGGCAAAACAGAAAATAACTCTGTAGCTCGGAAGAGCAACAAAAACAACGGAACAAACAGGACAGGCAGGTCAGGCTGAAGCGTGTGTGTTCACGCCACAGGATACATGACACAAGCGTGCACTCACGCCGACAGACAGGCAGACTAAACAGAAGCGTGTAATCACGTCAGCATGACTATCAAAGAACCCAAACTGAACAGAAGTGAAAGCAGTCCTTAAATAATCAATAAGCACAATCAAGACAACACGGGACAGGTGGAGAGACCAATAATCACTGACAGCTGACACATGAGGCAACTGACAGAGACAGGAGGGGTGTGGCTGCACACACACAGAGGGACACAGAAAACATACACAGGGGATCAGGGGAGACATGATCATGACAAATAATGACAGAACTGAACTCAGATCAGACATAATCATAATAAAGATACTCAGAACTGAGAACAGAGTCATAGATCTAATAAACAACAGTAAATGCAGAAAATACAAAAACTCAAGGCAAGGGTGTGGATCGAGTCCATGCTTTAAAGAAATACAAACTATGAAGCAAGATAAAGACATGAGACCCAACCCACGCCCTGACAAAATTTGCAAGAATAAAGGTGCAAAAATATGATAAAAGATGCTATTTTTTTTCCACAATATCTTTATTGAACCTTTTTTTTTTTTTAACAAACATGATACAAACAATCAAACACTAACACTAAAGTACTACAAAAAAAAAATGCACTAAAAACACCAACAACCACCAACAAAATCAAGTCTTCAACAATGCTCCTCTGTTTAGTCTAGACAATCCAATACATAAGTATACATATTGTGTTCACCAGTTTGGAATTTACAAGGTCCACACACATCATTCACCTTCTTCTTCAAGAGTTATGTTTAAATTTTTTACATAATCAATAAAAGGTCTCCATATATTCTCAAACACAATTTCCTTTGATTTCAGTATATATGTTATTCTTTCTAATGGAAGGTTTGTTAACATCTGTCTTAACCACTGAGTCACATCTGGTCTATGAGTCTTTTTCCATAATAGTGCAATACATTTTTTGGCATTAAGCAAACTGAGGTCTATGAATGTTCTTTCACTTTTATTAAAATTATGCTTTTCTGGGTACAGACCCAACAAAAACAGTTTAGGATTCAATATGATTTGTTTTGAGATTATTTTTTCAATTGTTACCCTCACCTCTTCCCAAAACATTCTTATTAATCTACATTCCCATAAACAATGAAATAGGGTTCCTTTACTTTCCATGCATTTTGTGCATGTATCTGGTATATTTTTGTTATATCTATTTAACTCCTCCGGTGTAACATACATCCGCATTAACCATTTGAAATGTATCAATTTAAGGCGTGCATTTATTGATTTGGTTTGAGCTTCTGTACAAGCCAATTCCCATTGTTCCTCTGAAATTTCAATTTGCAGATCTTCTTTCCAGTAGTTTAATCTTTTCAGTGAATTTTCACTTGAAGATAGTGTCAATGAGTTATAAAACTCTGAAATAATACCCTTTCTTTTACTATCTTTCATCATCATTTTTTCCAAGGATGAATAAATAGGTCGAGTGAGAGCTTTATTTTGATTTGATCGAATAAAGTTTCTAAGTTGAAGATATTTAAAAAAATGTGTTCTATTGAGATTAAATTTGATCCTCAGCTCTTCAAAAGACATTATGTTATCTGCACATGGCAAATATAAATCCTGAATCTTTTGTATCCCTTTTAAATTCCATACTTTAAATACAGCGTCCGCTCTCCCTGGTTTAAAATATTGATTACCCCATATTGGACTAAATTGTGACAATAACTGTGGTTCTTTTAAATAGTTTTTAGCTTCACACCATATTTTGATCATATGCTTTACAAATGGATTTTTAACTTGTTTTTGTAATTTTTTTGCCGAATCTGAGTATATGAATATGGGAAGAGGTAAAGGTAAATTGTATGATTCCATTTCAGTCCAGTGAGGGAGATCATTTGATGAAAAATAATATGTCATAGACCTCAGTTGTGCCGACCAATAATACAACATAAAATTTGGACATTTCAGACCTCCACGATCAAATGGTAAATATAATAAAGACAAACGTAATCTAGCCCTCCTGTTGTTCCATATAAATTCCACTAACTTTTTTTTTATTCTTGAGAATAGATCTAAAGGTGGTGATAAGGGAATGTATTGAAATAAATAAAGTATTTTAGGTAAAATATTACTTTTAAGTATATTGATTCTCCCGATCATCGACATTGGTAGTGACATCCATCTCTGAGTTAACTCATTGATATCTGACATTAAGGCTTCATAGTTGACACTGGCGACTGATTCTAGCTTAGGCACAATTTGGATTCCTAAATATTTAAACTGATTTACAACATTGAATTGATTTACCTCAGGGGCTGGGTAATTTCTCTGGGTCTCATTTAGCATTAATATTGAAGATTTAGTTTTATTTATTTTATATCCTGATATTTCCCCAAAATTCTTTATTAAATTCAACAAGGTTGGAATTGATTTTTTTAGATTCGACATAAACAAAATTATGTCATCGGCGTACAGGGAGATTTTATGTTCTGTTGGTCCAACTTTAATTCCATATATTTGTGAATGTAAACGTATCGCTATCGCTAAAGGTTCAATTGCCATAGTAAACAGTAAAGGTGAAAGTGGACAGCCTTGTCGACATCCTCTATTGATTTTTATTGATTTTGAAATATTGTTATTTGTTAGGATTTCTGCTGTAGCATTATTGTATATTATTTGAACCCATTTTATGAAATTATTTCCAAGTCCAAACCTTTGTAGGACTTCAAAAAGAAAGGGCCATTCAACTCTATCAAAGGCCTTTTCGGCGTCCAGTGATAGGAGAGCTGTATCCGGTGCTTCTTTATTAAAATAAATAATATTAAATAGTCTTCTTACATTATGGAAGCCTTGTCTACCCTTTATAAAGCCATTCTGATCTCGATTAATAATATTTGGTAAAATTTCTTGTATTCGTCTTGCTAAAATTTTACAGATTATCTTAAGGTCGGCGTTTAATAGGCTTATTGGTCTCATATTTTCACATTTATTAGAGGGCTTACCTGGTTTTGGCAGCAGTATAATTAAGGCATTATTTATGTATGATGGTAAATTATTATTTTGAAATGCTTCTAAAACCATTTCCAAAAAAGGTTTTATTAATTTATTCTTAAATTTTTTATAAAGGTCAACTGGAAGACCATCTGGTCCTGCACTTTTTCCTGATTTCATATTATCAATGGCTAGCCCAACTTCTTCTTGACTAATTTTAGACTCCAATATCTCCCTGTTTTCATTTGGAATACACGGTATAGATAGTTTGTTCAAAAACCCATTTAGTTTTGTTAAATCAGGTTCATTTTTGGTATCATATAATTTTTCATAGTAATCTCTAAAGGCTCTATTAATTTCTAAAGGATCTATAACTACCTGTCCGTTACTTATAATACTGGTAATTGGTGTTTTAATTTCTAATTGTTTAATCTGCCATGCTAATAATTTTCCAGATTTTTCACCTTGTTCATAAAAAGATTGTTTCAATCTTAGAAGACTCGAGGCAGCTCTATTCGCTGATTTTTTGTCGTATTCAGCTCTCAAAATCAGTAATTCATTCTCCAACCTTGGGTCACTTCCTGCATACACTTTTTCCTGAAGACTTTTTATTTTATGTTCCAATTTAGCTCTCTCCTCTCGAGTCTTCTTAGATTTTGATCCTGTATAACTAATAATATGTCCCCTAATAAAAGCTTTGAAAGCCTCCCACTTTACACATGCTGATGTTTGTGTAGTATTGATGTCAAAGAACTCGTCTATCTGTTTTTCTATATACTTGACAAATTCCTCATCCTGAAGCCATTTATGCTGAAATTGCCATCTACCTGATTCCTTTGTCAATTTTTTATCTACATATATTAGACAACAGGGTGCATGATCAGAGATCACGATGTTATCATAAAAGCAGTTTTGAATCTTGGACCTTAATTCTGTGGAAATCAAAAAATAATCAATACGTGAGAATGTCTTGTAGGTACTGGAATAACAAGAATAGGCTTTAACTTGTGGTTTCATTTCTCTCCATATATCTAACAATCTCAATTCTTTCATAAAATGATTAATAGTCATCCTACATCCAATGTGCGTACAATCCAGTCCTGTTGATCTATCTATACCTGGATTCAATGTACAATTAAAATCCCTTGCTATTATATGTTGCCCTGTAAGTGATGATAAGATAAGAAATAAATTAGCAAAGAACTTCTGATCATCTATATTGGGACCATATAAGTTCACAAGATTTATATTTTCTAATAGCAAAGAACCTTGAATGATTACATATCTTCCAAATTTGTCTCCAATTACATTTTTCACTTGAAAAGGAACTGATTTATGTATAAGAGTCATAACTCCCCTGGCTCGGGATGAAAATGAAGAGGTGAATACACTTCCTTGCCATCTACTCCTAATTCTTTTAACATCCTCCTCTATTAGATGAGTTTCTTGTAAAAACACAATTTTTGAACCCATGTCTTTTATTTTATTCATAACTTGTTTAAGTTTTTTTAAATTTTGTAGACCTCTGCAATTCCATGAAGTTAAATTAAGATTAACACTTTGGTTTATGATCAATAGAGAGTTTGGGATTACCTTGCAGTGTAAACATGCTCATACAGAGAAGCAAAAACATGAGTGGTTGAACATTCATCCTACAAAAAAAGATGCTATTTTACAATTAAAAAAGTCACAAATTTACTATAAACAAATCCCAAATTTACGAGAAAAAAGTAACATTTTCATGAGAAAAAAATAACTTCCAAATGTAAAAAAAGCAACAACCACATTTCCAACTAGAAAAGCACTCGGAGAGCGCAGACCTCCGCCAAGCGCCACAATTTCCCCCATACAGTGTTTGTGTGTACGTTTTCGCATTCCTTGAGCATGTAAACATATGACTAGCAATTGGATTCACAATGATTATTTGTTTATTTGACAGGGACAGTGCAATAAACACACAATTAATCAATGACAATCAATCTGATAGTGATAGGATTAGTGGTTCAGTAGTAAAAGCATTGCCTCCTTGGCGGAGGTAATAAACTGAAGTGTTGCTGTTGTGTCCATGTCCTCCACTGACGGATGCAAATTGGGTAGGCAGGTTGCCATGGGTTTTATATTATATTATTTTTTTGGGGGGGGGTTGCGCTCCGCGGCAAACGAGAATTTAGAAGCTTCGCCGGCAGAGAGCTCGTTTTTGCGCAGCGCCTATGGCTGGCCGGTGAATTTCTGCCAAATGCGCAGCTGCTATGGCTGGCCGGGGAATTTCTGGCAAAGAATCCGTGGGCGGACAGCTGCCCGTGTGAGGTTTTGCAGTTGCGCGCAAACACAGGCACGCTGGCAGGCCCAGGCCAGCAGTGTTTTCCGCGTGCTTTTGTGCCTAAAACATTGAAGAACGTGGAGTTTGTGTTGCAGACACAACGACCAGCGCCCTCCATTG
Source organism: Pholidichthys leucotaenia (assembly GCA_020510985.1). Taxonomy (NCBI): domain Eukaryota; kingdom Metazoa; phylum Chordata; class Actinopteri; order Cichliformes; family Pholidichthyidae; genus Pholidichthys; species Pholidichthys leucotaenia. Next base: position 305,909,197 of record CM035843.1, read on the forward strand.
CGCCTGCGCACATGTTGAAAATGGCCCTATGTCACAGTGTTGAAAAATGCTTTAAAAAATTCCTGTATCCAGACGGTGAACCGGATCACCCCCAAAATTTAATCAGTTCTTCCTTGTACCATTTCCAACAAGGCCTGAAAGTTTCATGGAAATCCGTCCAAGACTTTTTGAGTTATCTTGCTAACCAACAGACAAACAGACAGACAGACAGACAGACAAACAGACAAACACACAGACAAACCCCGGCAAAAACATAACCTCCTCCTGGCCTTTTCGGCCTGGCGGAGGTAATGATGAAGAACATGGTCTCTGTGTGAGGTGATAAATTTGTGAAAATCTATGGAGTATTAAATATCTCCATGAGTGTATAGGTGTCAAAATGAAATTGATATACCAAGTAAGTACAGTAAAGTTTGTACTACTGTATGCAACATTGCTTTTTTTTTTCTGTATTTAGGAGTGCCTCTTTTTTGGTTGAGCATCTATCCCTGAAATGTCTGTGCACATCACTGGGTGACAGCATAAAAGACAGTCACCTCCTCATCTTCATATAACTGCATTAAGAGGTCAGGAACTTACCATGTGTTACTGTGTATTAGCTGGAGGACCTGTAGGTTAATATACATCTCCTCATTGATTAATCCAAGAATAAAAGTCTAAATTCTGTTGCAGTTTTTTTTTTTTGTTAAATTTTCATATGAAGCTCTCTCAATCAGAGAAGACAAAAATAAGAATGGAAAGGAAAGAAATGACAGGTAAGCTCTTGTGGTTTTTCTTTCAAAAGCCATCCTTATTTCATCCTGTCCAACTCCCCCTTGAATATAGTGAAAATGCAGCTTTTTAATCTTTCCTTTGTCTCCGTTGAGCTCAGCAAAAACAAGCTATAAAGAATTAACAAACATGCAACAAAATAAGTAAATGATACTCTGTGCCTAATAACTTTAGCTGCCATGCATAACGTGGGTTGTGTCTACAATTCCCTTTGCATTTAGCACCACGGCATGATATCAGATGTGAGCTTTGAGGAACAAGCCATCTGGATTTACCACCTTCACTTCGAGTGGAAGTAAAAATATATAAAACACTTAATGACAACACGTTTAACAGATGAGATTTGAGCCACATGGGCACCGTATGCAGTCTGCCTCACAATTCAACATAACTCAATTTCACAAGATACACAATCTCAAGAAATGTGCAAGAGGGGATTAAATGTTTGCCAGCCTCAGTATTTCATCTCTGGTCACAAGTGCAGTATGTGACCTCATAAAGGCAAACCTGCACAGGATTTATGCTATAAAAACACAAATTAGTTCAACAAACTGCATTACCACACAAGTATAACCAAGGTTTCCTCTGGTAACACTTCTCGGTGGCGGGCCGCCTTGCCAGAAAATTTACCGCCACGCCAAGAAGGAGATATGAATTTAAGAAAAATATATGAAGCAAGGACTTTCCGCAAGTGCGCACACGAACAACGCGCGTGGCCGTCATCCTTCAGAGTTTAGAAGCGCCCCGCCCACGCGAGCTTTCCAGTCAGTCAGCGGGCAGTGTCTCGCTAGCGGCAGCAGCATCTTTGTGGAAAGGAGTGAAAACCGGGAAGTCAAACAGCAGAAATGGACTCTATTTGAAGAGAAACTTTGTGAAGAAGTCCGCCGTTTCTTCATTGGTGAAAATCCTGACGCATCAGTGCCTTGGCACTACCTATCGGGCGGGAGTGAAACTACAAATGATGGTTGTGTGCATGTGTCAACTGCTTGGCCTGGTAGATGAAAAAAGTGAGCATGTACAGAGCCGCGTGCATGCCGGGCTCATCCAAAGCGTACGCGGACCAAGGCAGACTAGAGGGGAAATGCAGCATGAATAAGGCTTGACTGTTCAACAGAAACAGGAGTTTATTAAAGTACTTTAAACACGGAAAAAAAAATCATAAGAGATATGTAAGCACTGGAGGCATTTATCATGATTTCATCCCACTGGAGACGGGAGCAATAACGGAAGAGTCGCTTAGCTAAGAGCTGTGGTTAGAATTCATATGCAGCTGGCTTCATATGAAGGGAACGGCAAGGGGGACTACTGAATTGCTGAGGATTTATTTCACCAGCCACTACAATATTAAGTTATGTTCCCAATTATGTACCTGGCAAGTTAAGATGACCGAAATTCACAGTGTCAGTGAATTTAATCCATCAGCAGCCTTCAGACAAACTGAATGTGCCAGCATTGTCATGGCGGCCTCTGGGCCGTCATTAGTGTCATTAGCCCCAGCTGCGCACAGACCAACAGGTGTGAATCAACGGCTGTTAAAAGCCAGTGTCGCTGACAGCCCGGCACGGAGTCGTCTGTCTTCCTCAATGGAGAATGAACCTGCACTCCGCTCTCTGGTCTCGTCAAGAATATCTCTTGTCTCGTCTGGAACTTTGTCTGTCTCGTCAAGAACTTTGTCTGTCTCGTCAGGAACTTTGTCTGTCTCGTCTGGAACCTCGTTTGTCTCGTCTGGAACCTCGTTTGTCTCGTCAAGAGCTTCACTTGCTGCATCCAGGAACTCTTCCCAGCGTCAAGCAAGTAAGCGCACCATTTGCTACTCAACGCCAAACCTTTACCCCTGTGCACAGGTGGACCACCTTGGCGGCGGACCTGCGTCCCCAGCTGACGGGGTAACGCCATCACGTCTTCGTAGCGGCTCGCTACCACCACGCCTACCAGTACGTCTTGCTCCTCAATTACCAGAACTGTTATTGTATCAGTTACAGGAGTATTGGCCAACGTTATCGGTGGAATCACTGTCATCAGCATCAGCTGTGTCATCATTGCCACTGTCTGTGGAGTCACTAACCTCGTCTTTGTCTGCATCGTCATCTGTATCATCGTTATTCCGGTCTGTGGAGTCACAGCCGGCGTCATCGTCAGGATCATCGTCATCCCCGTCTGTGGAGTCACAGCCGGTGTCATCGTCAGGACTGTCATTGTCACAGCCACGGGTTGTAACCCCAGCACGGTCACGGACGCCTTCACCTCCACGCTGCCCGGCCGCTGGAACTCAGCAGAGCGAAGCCAGTGCTGCTCTCAAGTAAGCCTTGTTATCTGCAGCTCTCTGCTAGTGTGGAGCATTAGTAATTTGTCTCTGCTTATCTGTTCCAGGGTTGCCGGGTCTCCGTCCAGGTCGCTCAGCTCCAGTGACCAGAACGACATTCTCGCACTCACACTCGCATTACACTCACTCACTATTAAATAAAGATTATTGTCACTATCTGCTCGTGTCAGTGTCTGTCTCTTGGGTCCCGAAACATGTCAGTACGACTCCGTCTCGAAGACCCAGCGGACAGTTCACTGTCGCGCCAAATCAACACTCTTAGCGCCCGGGTAGATTTATTTGCACACCAACAGACAGTAGTCTTAAATCAGTTAACTGCAATAAATGGTCGGCTGGATCGTCTGGAGGGACACCAGACTTTCCCCCCACCGTAGACAGTTCTGCCTCTGTGGGCTTAGCATCTGGTCAAGCTAACATCTCCTCGTCTTCTCGCCTCACCCCTATTCCCACCCCTGCCCGGTTCAGCGGAAAACTCAGGGAAGCTCATGGATTCATATTACAGTGTGAGTCAGTTTTTCTTCGTGTTCCGGGGGATTTCACTCTTGATTCTAGCCGGATTGGCTACGTCATAAATTTGTTAGCAGGAAGAGCTTTGGATTGGGCGTATTCTATAATGGCGAAACCAAGCTATTCCTTGCTTACTTACCAGGAGTTTGTGAATGAATTTTTGTCTGTGTTTGATCATACGGATAGAGGTGAGGTGTTGACAGAACGGTTTCTGAGCTTACAACAGGGAAAAAGATCAGCTGCTGATTACGCTATTGACTTCCGGGTCCTGGCTGCAGAGATTGGGTGGGGGGAGCCATCATTATGTGGTATTTTTCTACGTAGTCTTAACGAGGAGTTAAAGGATGAGTTAGCGGCACGGGACAAACCGGATAATTTGCGGGATTTGATTGCCCTAGCGGTTAGTCTTGATAGCAGATTAAGGGAGCGGGCGGCTGAACGGCGCTCTACTTCCCGTTCGGTTAAACCCCGCCCTCGCCTCCCCAACTCTCCTCCTCTCGCTCTACCCGCGTCAGAGGAACTTCCGGTTCAGGAAGCTATGATCATTGGCCGGTCTAAAGTGTCAGCAGCTGAGAAACAATGCCGCAGGGATCTGGGCCTTTGTTTCTACTGTGGGAAAGAGTCACATGGGGTTTTTGAATGTCCAAATAAGTTAAAAGGGAAAGGCCCGTGGATCGCAGTAGGGGGATTCACGGGCAATAATTCAGAAGAACCCCTCACTTGTTGTCGATTACCTCTTAGACTCATCCATTTACATACAGAACACTCCACATTGGCGTTAGTAGATTCTGGAGCTGAGCAAAATTTTATTTCTAGAGACCTGGCAACCCGGATGGGCCTTAACTGTCAGACTCTAGATCCCCCTGTCAAACTGATCACCTTGTCTAAAGCGTCTTTGACCACCATTGCTCATCAGACGGTTCCCGTGTCAGTTATTGTATCAGGAAATCACAGGGAGGACATTCAGTTTCTAGTACTGCCCGTTTCTTCTTCGCCCGTTATTTTGGGGTACCCCTGGCTGCGCCTACATAACCCCACCATTGACTGGCAAGCTGGGAGAGTAACGGCATGGAGTACGTTCTGCCTTAGTGCCTGCCTCCAATCGGCGGCATGCGCCCCATCCGTCAAGGTGCCTCTGCCTGATTCATCTCCACCGGACTTGTCCAAAGTGCCAGAGGTCTATCACGATTTGGGGCTAGTATTTAGCAAGTCTCGGGCGTTGTCCTTACCCCCTCATCGCCCTTATGACTGCGCGATCAACCTAAAGGCTGGGGCCCCTCTTCCTGCTAGCCGCCTGTACAGCCTGTCAGCCCCGGAGCGCGAGGCTATGGACACATACATTAAGGAGTCCCTGGCCTCTGGTATCATCCGCCCGTCGTCTTCGGCAGTGGGAGCTGGATTTTTTTTTGTTGGGAAGAAAGACAGTTCTCTACGCCCCTGTATCGATTTCCGGGGACTGAATGAAATAACGGTAAAAGACAAATATACCTTGCCTCTGATGAACACTGCTTTTGACTCCCTCCAGGGGGCGTCCTGGTTTACTAAACTGGACCTTAGGAATGCCTACCATCTAGTGCGCATAAGGGAAGGAGATGAGTGGAAGACGGCTTTTCGGACCCCCAGCGGACATTTTGAGTACCTGGTAATGCCGTTTGGGTTAACTAACGCTCCAGCCGTCTTCCAACGACTGATAAATGATGTGCTACGGGATTTTCTGAACTCGTTTGTTTTTGTTTATCTCGATGATATTCTCATTTTCTCCCGCACACTAGAGGAACATCGAGTGCATGTGCGCAGGGTACTGCAGCGCCTCCTGGAGAATCAACTATTCGTCAAGGCTGAAAAATGTGAGTTCCACACTGATCAAACCTCCTTCCTTGGGCTTATTATAGCTCGGAACCAGGTGCTCCCTGACCCAGCCAAGGTCAAGGCGGTTGTGGATTGGCCTGCACCCACCTCCAGAAAGCAGCTTCAAGGTTTCCTGGGGTTTGCTAATTTCTATAGGAGGTTCGTGCCTAATTTTGGCAATATTGCCCGTCCCCTGACTGCTCTCACCTCCCCTAAGATCTCGTTTTGTTGGAGTAAGGAGGCAGCTGAAGCGTTTGAAAGACTCAAGAGGGAGTTCGCCTCGGCCCGAGTCCTTACTCAGGTGGATCCGAAGCTGCAATGCTTGGTGGAGGTGGATGCTTCTGATTCGGGAGTTGGAGCGGTACTCTCCCAACGTTCTCCTGAGGACGGTAAGATTCGCCCTTGTGCTTATTTCTCTCACCGTCTCACTCCTGCAGAGAGGAATTACAGCATCGGAGACAGGGAGTTACTGGCAGTAAAACTCGCCTTGGAGGAATGGAGACATTGGCTGGAGGGGGCTGCTCAGCCGTTTGTGGTTTGGACGGATCATCGCAACCTGGAGTACCTTAGGACGGCGAAGCGCCTGAATGCACGCCAGGCTCGCTGGTCCCTCTTCTTCGGCCGTTTTAACTTCTCCATCACGTACCGGCCGGGAAGTAAGAACGGTAAGCCGGATGCTCTCTCACGGCAATTTGACACACCATCCTCTGAGGACCAGGAGACCCCTATCCTGCCGCCTTCCTGCGTCGTGGGCGCCCTGTCCTGGGGAATCTGCAAGACGGTTCGCCAGGCTCAGAAGACCGAGCCGGATCCCGGGGGGGGGGGGGGGGCGCTTGTTTGTTCCACGCGCTATCCGGGGCAAGGTGATTGAGTGGGGTCACGCTTCCAAGTTGGCTTGCCATCCTGGAGTGGGTCGGACCGTGGATCTTCTCCAAAGGACCTTCTGGTGGCCAGGGTTACGGAAGGACGTTGTTAATTACATCCGGGCTTGCGCTCAGTGCACCACCGGGAAGACGACGTCATCTCCCCCGGCGGGTTTGCTACACCCTTTGCCGGTTCCTTCACGTCCCTGGTCTCACGTAGCTATGGACTTTGTGACTGGTTTGCCCATTTCAGATGACTACACCACGGTTTTGACCATCGTGGATCGGTTTTCGAAGGCAGCCCATTTTGTGCCACTTCGGGGTTTGCCTTCGGCTCTGGAAACTGCGGATCTTCTTGTACAACATGTGGTCCGTCTTCATGGCATCCCTGCTGACATTGTGTCAGATCGGGGACCTCAGTTTGTATCACAGGTTTGGAAGGCCTTCTGTGCGGCACTGGGAGCCACAGCCAGCCTCTCCTCTGGTTATCACCCTCAGAGCAATGGCCAGTGTGAGCGGGCTAATCAGGAGCTGGAGGCCGCCTTACGCTGTGTCATCTCCTCCTGCTCATCCTCCTGGAGCAAGTTCCTTCCATGGATTGAGTACGCTCACAACGCCACGATCTCCACGGCTACGGGCGTCTCTCCGTTTAAGGCATCTTTCGGATTTGACCCTCCGCTGTTCCCGGAGGAGGAAAAGGAGGTAGCGGTTCCTTCAGTCCAGGCACACATCAAGCGCTGCCGGCGAGTTTGGCTCCTCGCCCGCCAAGCCTTGCTGAAGACTACCAAACGCAATATCCAGGTGGCCAACCGGCATAGGAGACCCGCCCCGGACTATAAGGTGGGTCAGAAGGTCTGGTTGTCAACCCGGAATATTGGTGTACCGGCCGAAAAGCGGAAGCTCACTAAGCGCTTCATTGGTCCTTAAACCATCAATCGTATTATTAACCCTGTGTCTGTGCGCTTGTCTCTCCCCTCTTCGATGCGTATCTGCCCTACCTTTCATGTCTCCCAGGTCAAACCATACGTCTCGGATCCCCTGTGTCCTGCTCCAGCGACTCCCGCGCCCCCGAGGATGATCGATGGCCATCCGGCCTGGGGGGTGACTGCTATCCTGGATGTCCGCAGGCGGGGCCGTGGTCTTCAATATTTGGTGGACTGGGAGGGCTTTGGACCGGAGGATCGTTCTTGGATTCGCCCAGCGTTGATCTTGGATAAACAGCTGATTCGCGATTTTCATCGGGCGAATCCAGGTAGGATTGGGCAGATGCCTGGAGGCACTGCTAGAGGGGGGAGTACTGTCATGGCGGCCTCTGGGCCGTCATTAGTGTCATTAGCCCCAGCTGCGCACAGACCAACAGGTGTGAATCAACGGCTGTTAAAAGCCAGTGTCGCTGACAGCCCGGCACGGAGTCGTCTGTCTTCCTCAACGGAGAATGAACCTGCACTCCGCTCTCTGGTCTCGTCAAGAATATCTCTTGTCTCGTCTGGAACTTTGTCTGTCTCGTCAAGAACTTTGTCTGTCTCGTCAGGAACTCTGTCTGTCTCGTCTGGAACCTCGTTTGTCTTGTCTGGAACCTCGTTTGTCTCGTCAAGAGCTTCACTTGCTGCATCCAGGAACTCTTCCCAGCGTCAAGCAAGTAAGCGCACCATTTGCTACTCAACGCCAAACCTTTACCCCTGTGCACAGGTGGACCACCTTGGCAGCGGACCTGCATCCCCAGCTGACGGGGTAACGCCATCACGTCTTCGTAGCGGCTCGCTACCACCACGCCTACCGGTACGTCTTGCTCCTCAATTACCAGAACTGTTATTGTATCAGTTACAGGAGTATTGGCCAACGTTATCGGTGGAATCACTGTCATCAGCTGTGTCATCATTGCCACTGTCTGTGGAGTCACTAACCTCGTCTTTGTCTGCATCGTCATCTGTATCATCGTTATTCCGGTCTGTGGAGTCACAGCCGGCGTCATCGTCAGGATCATCGTCATCCCGGTCTGTGGAGTCACAGCCGGTGTCATCGTCAGGACTGTCATTGTCACAGCCACGGGTTGTAACCCCAGCACGGTCACGGACGCCTTCACCTCCACGCTGCCCGGCCGCTGGAACTCAGCAGAGCGAAGCCAGTGCTGCTCTCAAGTAAGCCTTGTTATCTGCAGCTCTCTGCTAGTGTGGAGCATTAGTAATTTGTCTCTGCTTATCTGTTCCAGGGTTGCCGGGTCTCCGTCCAGGTCGCTCAGCTCCAGTGACCAGAACGACATTCTCGCACTCACACTCGCATTACACTCACTCACTATTAAATAAAGATTATTGTCACTATCTGCTCGTGTCAGTGTCTGTCTCCTGGGTCCCGAAACATGTCAGTACGACTCCGTCTCGAAGACCCAGCGGACAGTTCACTGTCGCGCCAAATCAACACTCTTAGCACCCGGGTAGATTTATTTGCACACCAACAGACAGTAGTCTTAAATCAGTTAACTGCAATAAATGGTCGGCTGGATCGTCTGGAGGGACACCAGACGTTTCCCCCCACCGTAGACAGTTCTGCCTCTGTGGGCTTAGCATCTGGTCAAGCTAACATCTCCTCGTCTTCTCGCCTCACCCCTATTCCCACCCCTGCCCGGTTCAGCGGAAAACTCAGGGAAGCTCGTGGATTCATATTACAGTGTGAGTCAGTTTTTCTTCGTGTTCCGGGGGATTTCACTCTTGATTCTAGCCGGATTGGCTACGTCATAAATTTGTTAGCAGGAAGAGCTTTGGATTGGGCGTATTCTATAATGGCGAAACCAAGCTATTCCTTGCTTACTTACCAGGAGTTTGTGAATGAATTTTTGTCTGTGTTTGATCATACGGATAGAGGTGAGGTGTTGACAGAACGGTTTCTGAGCTTACAACAGGGAAAAAGATCAGCTGCTGATTACGCTATTGACTTCCGGGTCCTGGCTGCAGAGATTGGGTGGGGGGAGCCATCATTATGTGGTATTTTTCTACGTAGTCTTAACGAGGAGTTAAAGGATGAGTTAGCGGCACGGGACAAACCGGATAATTTGCGGGATTTGATTGCCCTAGCGGTTAGTCTTGATAGCAGATTAAGGGAGCGGGCGGCTGAACGGTGCTCCAATTCCCATTTGGTTAAACCCCGCCCTCACCTCCCCAACTCTCCTCCTCTCGCTCTACCCGCGTCAGAGGAACTTCCGGTTCAGGAAGCTATGATCATTGGCCGGTCTAAAGTGTCAGCAGCTGAGAAACAACGCCGCAGGGATCTGGGCCTTTGTTTCTACTGTGGGAAAGAGTCACATGGGGTTTTTGAATGTCCAAATAAGTTAAAAGGGAAAGGCCCGTGGATCGCAGTAGGGGGATTCACGGGCAATAATTCAGAAGAACCCCTCACTTGTTGTCGATTACCTCTTAGACTCATCCATTTACATACAGAACACTCCACATTGGCGTTAGTAGATTCTGGAGCTGAGCAAAATTTTATTTCTAGAGACCTGGCAACCCGGATGGGCCTTAACTGTCAGACTCTAGATCCCCCTGTCAAACTGATCACCTTGTCTAAAGCGTCTTTGACCACCATTGCTCATCAGACGGTTCCCGTGTCAGTTATTGTATCAGGAAATCACAGGGAGGACATTCAGTTTCTAGTACTGCCCGTTTCTTCTTCGCCCGTTATTTTGGGGTACCCCTGGCTGCGCCTACATAACCCCACCATTGACTGGCAAGCTGGGAGAGTAACGGCATGGAGTACGTTCTGCCTTAGTGCCTGCCTCCAATCGGCGGCATGCGCCCCATCCGTCAAGGTGCCTCTGCCTGATTCATCTCCACCGGACTTGTCCAAAGTGCCAGAGGTCTATCACGATTTGGGGCTAGTATTTAGCAAGTCTCGGGCGTTGTCCTTACCCCCTCATCGCCCTTATGACTGCGCGATCAACCTAAAGGCTGGGGCCCCTCTTCCTGCTAGCCGCTTGTACAGCCTGTCAGCCCCGGAGCGCGAGGCTATGGACACATACATTAAGGAGTCCCTGGCCTCTGGTATCATCCGCCCGTCGTCTTCGGCAGTGGGAGCTGGATTTTTTTTTGTTGGGAAGAAAGACGGTTCTCTACGCCCCTGTATCGATTTCCGGGGACTGAATGAAATAACGGTAAAAGACAAATATACCTTGCCTCTGATGAACACTGCTTTTGACTCCCTCCAGGGGGCGTCCTGGTTTACAAAACTGGACCTTAGGAATGCCTACCATCTAGTGCGCATAAGGGAAGGAGATGAGTGGAAGACGGCTTTTCGGACCCCCAGCGGACATTTTGAGTACCTGGTAATGCCGTTTGGGTTAACTAACGCTCCAGCCGTCTTCCAACGACTGATAAATGATGTGCTACGGGATTTTCTGAACTTGTTTGTTTTTGTTTATCTCGATGATATTCTCATTTTCTCCCGCACACTAGAGGAACATCGAGTGCATGTGCGCAGGGTACTGCAGCGCCTCCTGGAGAATCAACTATTCGTCAAGGCTGAAAAATGTGAGTTCCACACTGATCAAACCTCCTTCCTTGGGTTTATTATAGCTCGGAACCAGGTGCTCCCTGACCCAGCCAAGGTCAAGGCTGTTGTGGATTGGCCTGCACCCACCTCCAGAAAGCAGCTTCAAGGTTTCGCGGGGTTTGCTAATTTCTATAGGAGGTTCGTGCCTAATTTTGGCAATATTGCCTGTCCCCTGACTGCTCTCACCTCCCCTAAGATCTCGTTTTGTTGGAGTAAGGAGGCAGCTGAAGCGTTTGAAAGACTCAAGAGGGAGTTCGCCTCGGCCCGAGTCCTTTCTCAGGTGGATCCGAAGCTGCAATGCTTGGTGGAGGTGGATGCTTCTGATTCGGGAGTTGGAGCGGTACTCTCCCAACGTTCTCCTGAGGATGGTAAGATTCGCCCTTGTGCTTATTTCTCTCACCGTCTCACTCCTGCAGAGAGGAATTACAGCATCGGAGACAGGGAGTTACTGGCAGTAAAACTCGCCTTGGAGGAATGGAGACATTGGCTGGAGGGGGCTGCTCAGCCGTTTGTGGTTTGGACGGATCATCGCAACCTGGAGTACCTTAGGACGGCGAAGCGCCTGAATGCACGCCAGGCTCGCTGGTCCCTCTTCTTCGGCCGTTTTAACTTCTCCATCACGTACCGGCCGGGAAGTAAGAACGGTAAGCCGGATGCTCTCTCACGGCAATTTGACACACCATCCTCTGAGGACCAGGAGACCCCTATCCTGCCGCCTTCCTGCGTCGTGGGCGCCCTGTCCTGGGGAATCTGCAAGACGGTTCGCCAGGCTCAGAAGACCGAGCCGGATCCCGGGTGGGGTGGGGGGGGTGGGCCGCTTGTTTGTTCCACGCGCTATCCGGGGCAAGGTGATTGAGTGGGGTCACGCTTCCAAGTTGGCTTGCCATCCTGGAGTGGGTCGGACCGTGGATCTTCTCCAAAGGACCTTCTGGTGGCCAGGGTTACGGAAGGACGTTGTTAATTACATCCGGGCTTGCGCTCAGTGCGCCACCGGGAAGACAACGTCATCTCCCCCGGCGGGTTTGCTACACCCTTTGCTGGTTCCTTCACACCCCTGGTCTCACGTAGCTATGGACTTTGTGACTGGTTTGCCCATTTCAGATGACTACACCACGGTTTTGACCATCGTGGATCGGTTTTCGAAGGCAGCCCATTTTGTGCCACTTCGGGGTTTGCCTTCGGCTCTGGAAACTGCGGATCTTCTTGTACAACATGTGGTCCGTCTTCATGGCATCCCTGCTGACATTGTGTCAGATCGGGGACTTCAGTTTGTATCACAGGTTTGGAAGGCCTTCTGTGCGGCACTGGGAGCCACAGCCAGCCTCTCCTCTGGTTATCACCCTCAGAGCAATGGCCAGTGTGAGCGGGCTAATCAGGAGCTGGAGGCCGCCTTACGCTGTGTCATCTCCTCCTGCTCATCCTCCTGGAGCAAGTTCCTTCCATGGATTGAGTACGCTCACAACGCCACGATCTCCACGGCTACGGGCGTCTCTCCGTTTAAGGCATCTTTCGGATTTGACCCTCCGCTGTTCCCGGAGGAGGAAAAGGAGGTAGCGGTTCCTTCAGTCCAGGCACACATCAAGCGCTGCCGGCGAGTTTGGCTCCTCGCCCGCCAAGCCTTGCTGAAGACTACCAAACGCAATATCCAGGTGGCCAACCGGCATAGGAGACCCGCCCCGGACTATAAGGTGGGTCAGAAGGTCTGGTTGTCAACCCGGAATATTGGTGTACCGGCCGAAAAGCGGAAGCTCACTAAGCGCTTCATTGGTCCTTACACCATCAATCATATTATTAACCCTGTGTCTGTGCGCTTGCCTCTCCCCTCTTCGATGTGTATCTGCCCTACCTTTCATGTCTCCCAGGTCAAACCATACGTCTCGGATCCCCTGTGTCCTGCTCCAGCGATTCCCGCGCCCCCGAGGATGATCGATGGCCATCCGGCCTGGGGGGTGACTGCTATCCTGGATGTCCGCAGGCGGGGCCGTGGTCTTCAATATTTGGTGGACTGGGAGGGCTTTGGACCGGAGGATCGTTCTTGGATTCGCCCAGCGTTGATCTTGGATAAACAGCTGATTCGCGATTTTCATCGGGCGAATCCAGGTAGGATTGGGCAGATGCCTGGAGGCACTGCTAGAGGGGGGAGTACTGTCATGGCGGCCTCTGGGCCGTCATTAGTGTCATTAGCCCCAGCTGCGCACAGACCAACAGGTGTGAATCAACGGCTGTTAAAAGCCAGTGTCGCTGACAGCCCGGCACGGAGTCGTCTGTCTTCCTCAACGGAGAATGAACCTGCACTCCGCTCTCTGGTCTCGTCAAGAATATCTCTTGTCTCGTCTGGAACTTTGTCTGTCTCGTCAAGAACTTTGTCTGTCTCGTCAGGAACTCTGTCTGTCTCGTCTGGAACCTCGTTTGTCTCGTCTGGAACCTCATTTGTCTCGTCAAGAGCTTCACTTGCTGCATCCAGGAACTCTTCCCAGCGTCAAGCAAGTAAGCGCACCATTTGCTACTCAACGCCAAACCTTTACCCCTGTGCACAGGTGGACCACCTTGGCGGCGGACCTGCGTTCCCAGCTGACGGGGTAACGCCATCACGTCTTCGTAGCGGCTCGCTACCACCACGCCTACCGGTACGTCTTGCTCCTCAATTATCAGAACTGTTATTGTATCAGTTACAGGAGTATTGGCCAACGTTATCGGTGGAATCACTGTCATCAGCATCAGCTGTGTCATCATTGCCACTGTCTGTGGAGTCACTAACCTCGTCTTTGTCTGCATCGTCATCTGTATCATCGTTATTCCGGTCTGTGCAGTCACAGCCGGCGTCATCGTCAGGATCATCGTCATCCCGGTCTGTGGAGTCACAGCCGGTGTCATCGTCAGGACTGTCATTGTCACAGCCACGGGTTGTAACCCCAGCACGGTCACGGACGCCTTCACCTCCACGCTGCCCGGCCGCTGGAACTCAGCAGAGCGAAGCCAGTGCTGCTCTCAAGTAAGCCTTGTTATCTGCAGCTCTCTGCTAGTGTGGAGCATTAGTAATTTGTCTCTGCTTATCTGTTCCAGGGTTGCCGGGTCTCCGTCCAGGTCACTCAGCTCCAGTGACCAGAACGACATTCTCGCACTCACACACGCATTACACTCACTCACTATTAAATAAAGATTATTGTCACTATCTGCTCGTGTCAGTGTCTGTCTCCTGGGTCCCGAAACATGTCAAGCATTTGGATTTCAAAATAAGGGAGGTTTTTCTTGACGATGAGGAGATTTCTAAAAAAAAACTATGAATATATTAGAAATCTTATAACAAAAATTATGGCATCCTTGGTCATTTAAGTTGATTTAAATCAAATACAATTTTATTATTATTTTTTTCTTTGTAATGAGAGTTAAATTATTGTTCTGTTCTGACTGCAAAGTTATGGTCAAAAATATAAATTGTTATAAGGAAAAAGTAAAAAAAAAAAAGTTTGTTTCAAATTTATTTAAAAAACAGTAATTTTATTTTAAAAAACAGACAAAAATAAGCCATAAAATAATCTACAAATTTATAATAAAGTTTCAAATGTACAAGAAAAGTCAATTTTACAAGAGGAAATTACAAATTTGAGGAAAATGGTTTCAAATTTAGATCAATTTACAGAGAAAAGTAGAAAACTATAAGAAAATTGTTATAAATTTTGGAGAAAAACATCAAACCTTCAAGACTGAAGTCATTACTTAAGTTTTAAGTGGGTGCTCTTTGTACCCTTAACTAGAAATTTTTGGTTGTCTCCTTTAATTTACATGGCACTTGATATTTTCTAACCGGTTTGTATACCACCATAGACAGAGAGAGAACCTGAATTAGACAAGCTCAGAGAGGGCAAGATGAGACAGAAGAGAGGAGCCAAGGAGAGGAAAGTGTTCAGGCAGAGGGTCCAGGAGAGGTGAGAGCAGAGGAAGGAGAGAAGGATGACACCAGTAAAAAGTCCAAATACAGGAAGTCTGGGTGAGACCCCGAATGACCCAATATTCCAACATTCAAGTCTTGGTTGTACAATACTTCAAATTATAAGTTCCATATGCACGGCAGTGGCTCACGAGGTAGAGCGGGTCGTCCAATAACTGGATGGTTGGCGGTTCCAATCTCGCTCTCCCCAGATATCCTGCTGTTGTATCCCTGGGCAAGACACTTTACCCACCTTGCCTCCAGTGTCCATAACACTGGGTATGAATGTGTATAAATGTTTGGTGGTGGCCGGAGAGGCTGTTGGCCCGGATTGGCAGCCACGTTTCCATCAGCCTACCCCAGGGCAGCTGTGGCTACAGTAGTAGCTTGCCACTACCATTGTCTGTCTGGAGTGAATGAATAATGTATCTGTAAAAAGTGTCTATGATAAAGCGCTATATAGATCTGATTTATTATTATATACAAAATTAAAAAAAGAAATAAAATTAGCATATTCATACATATGTGTTTTATGCCCCCCCCCCGGAAAAATATGTTGCCATCGCGCCAAGGTCTTTAAGCCAGAGGAAACATTGTATAACCATAAACCGCTATTCAATTGAGAACAGCTCATCTGGGGATCAAAGTTCTCAATTCATCATACAGACATTAGTGTCATGCGGTGATCCTCGCGGATCACCATAAGACGCCAAGAGTCACTGGAGAGTTTTGCAATGATGTTTATTTACAGGACAAGATGTGACACAAGACTATGAGCCGCTAAAGGCAAAAACACAAACTACGAGGTACAGGGGCTCGTAGGTCTAACCCCAGCCACTACGAGCTAAACTGTGACATAATAAGAACAAACCTGACATGAAGGTCTGATGAGGTTAGTGCGCCGACCAAGCTTGACCATGACTTGACAAGGATTTAACGAATGTTCGACGATACCCCCGCAACTAGACTGCCGTCAGCGCCCGCCTAATAAAGCCGAGCGCTAACGAGCAGTGATGACAAACAGCTGACCATCCTTGACAGCCGGAAGCCCCACCGAGCGCCTTCAGAATAAGAGCCCGGCAAAGCCAGAATATAACCCACAGCTGTCAAAGCCGGCAGCGAGCTATACAAGGCCCGAGTGCGGACAAGACCGGCGCTCGGATCGTGACAATTAGCCTATTTCTAAGGGCGATGAAACAACTGCCCCGCGACACGAAAAGGATTAAGCAGAAGAAGATGGATGGATGGATGAAACAACTGATTGGGTCTCATATGCAGCATGCAAGATTGCAACTCAAAGCCCCCTAACCCAAATGGCTTTATTCACAAAATAATGTTAACCCTGTCAAAATTGGGAAAACCTTTTATAAATATACAGTATTTTTCTAAGCAGCAGTGATTTAGAAATGTGGCACATAAACAACAAAAGCTTGAATGATGGTTTCTATAAAAGGAGGGAACACTTACGCTACTCTCCACATTTCTATTTCTGAATCCTCTCAGCCATCGCCATAACTGTCAGCATCTGTAGGACTTCATAGCGAGCAAAAGAAACAGGTCACCCTATATAGATCCAGAGTGGAAGGTGGTACTAAAAGGCTGAACTGACCCTAAGTTGCCACTGCTGAAAAAATTGGAAGCTGAAAGGTGGCCATTATAGCTATTTTGGGAAGATTTTAAAGGAGAATTTGCTAGGCAAACTGGGAATTTAGAGGACATGGAAACGTTTATCAACAACGATGGATAGTTTTGCAACCTAGGAAAGTATATCTCATCATACAGCTAATGTAAAAAGTGACCAGAAGCCATTCTGTACCTGAACTCTCATGATGGCACTGGATATTTTTGTACTTATTATTTTTATTTCATACATTATGTACATCAAGGCCCAATGGGATTATCAGTAATGTGAAATCAAATTCCTGTTTCTGTGATAGGGACTTTTACCCAGCACATGATGCAAGCAAGCAAGCAAACAAAATTTATTAGTACAGTACCTTTAATAGATAAAAATCACTAAGCTTTTCACAAAAAATAGATAAAAAACATAAAAACCAATGTAAGAGACTTAAAAACATATTAAAGCAGATAACATAGAACAACTAAAATAGATACTGTATACAGCCTGTGTCTAGCTAAAAGCCTGTTAAAAAGCAGTCTTCAGCTGTTTAGTTGTCGCTTAACCACTGCTTGACGCTTAACCACTGCTTGATGGCAGTCAAGCAGTGGTTAAGGAAGTGAGCTTGTGAAGCTTGGAGACCTTAAAAGAACAGTATAGCTGAATATCGTCAGCATAGAACTGATAAGGTGCATCAGTGAACTGTCTGATTATCTGTACTAAAGGGATCATGTATAAAAGGAACAGAATAGGGCCTAAAAAGTAACCCGAGAGAACCCCACATGACAGCTCTGCATGATTTGTAAAGACACTAAATGTTCTATCAGAAATATAAGAAGAAAATCATGTACTATACGTGTACTATATGGTAAACTATGGGGAGTCACATTTTCAAAATTTCTTCCGATGCAAAGTAACAATGATTTAAATTCTTTGTGACATTATTCACATAATAAATACAATTTTGAAAATAAAATAATTAATAAGCTGGGATGGTACTGTCACACCTTGACGATTTAGCCAGCGTATGCCAACGTATGAAAAATTTGGTGAATACGCTGGCGTACATCAAATAAGTTATGGGTATGTTTTGTATAATTTAAGAGCACACTGAAGCACACTGGAATATGTCATAGTATGGCGAGTATGTGCGCGTATGGCTCATACGTCCTGCATAAGCGAGCCATAAGTTGTAGGTAAGTTACGCGATCGTTGACACATGTTCACATACGTTACTTGTAAGTTACTCATAAGTCGAAATACGTCGAGATAATGTCTCGTGTCCCCAAAACTTATTTCTAACCTATGAGTAACGTGCTTTGAACCTATGTGTAACTTATATCGAACTTATCTCCAACACATATTGACATATGTAGACGTATTTGACATGTTCCAAACAACCACAGAACTTATTGAACGTGTTTCTAACTTACAGCTACTGTATAATGGCGTATTGGCAGCATTTAGGGGAAATGGTATATCAAAATGGGGTCATGCGAGGAACCTGTCACTACTCCTCAAGATTCCATAGTGAGCAGATGTCCATGTCATCCAAGATGGAGGATCCGGCAAGGCTGAGATGAGAATACCTACTAACTGTCCTCCAACATCAGCATGACCTCATCGATTTGACACTGTACCAAATGTGTGCCAATAGAGCCAGGCTAATTAGCCAAGGTGTGACAGTACCATTAGTAACACATTCATGTGTCACAATCATCAACCCTCTCTGCAACTGGTGATTAGGGTTTACTTTTAAAACTGTACACTTATCAATCTAGTGGTGCCCAGCGTGTAGTGTGGTGTATACTCTTGTGAGTTACCTGTTGGCATTTGCTAATCATGTAGAACCTGATGACACCCCCCCCAAACTCTTCTGCTCTCATCATCCCGGCACTGTTCTTCCAGCTATAAATAATGAATAAATAATAGGTCTTGCCTGGTTCCCAGTGGGAGGGCTCGACGGCAGAAGTCTGCCGCTGCTGGACCCTGGCCACCTGCCTCTGCCATCTTCTCTGCTGCCACCTCAATTCACTCACCCTCACCTGCATCTTCCCTCTCTCCTCTTTTTTCAGAGTGTTTGCCCATACTGGGTGGGAACCGGCTGACCATGGAAGAGTCTGCTGTTCCAGAAGCCCCACTAGCAGCAGCTGCCTCCATGCCGATGCTGCATGACCCCGTGATTTACCAGATCGGGTTTGTAGCATCGACGCCTCAGTGTACGGTCAACGAGGAGGAGCAGGAGGAGTGCCTGCAGGATTTGCATGCCCAGACGGACTTGATGTTGGATTACAAACTGTGGCTTCTCCCAGAGCATGTGCCCCTGCTGGGTTGGAACCAGCTGGTGACGGATGACCCAGCTGCCCCAGCTGTCTGCTACCGGAAGATCTCCGCAACCACCCGGAGGGAAACGCCCAAGGTTCCACCAGCAGCAGCTGTTTCCAAGGGTGGGTTCCAAGTAGCTGTAGTTTCTAGATTTGATTCTCCACCGGCTGCTGTTTATGTGTCTGGGGGCCATGAGGATCGTTCTCTGCCTGCTCCATGTCATTCCCTAGCTCTAGTACCAGCTCTATGTTGCTTCCTAGCTCCAATACCAGCTCCACGTTGCTCCCTAGCCCCACTAGCAGTTCCACAATGCTTTCTATCCCCAGTGTCGGTCATCTTGGCTGCAGCTGCACCAGTCGTCACGTCAAGCATCTAGGTAGCAGCTACTCCAGAGGTCATGCTCCAGCAGTAGCGCCACCGAGGTTCTCATCAGTTGTGGGGCAAGAGCTAAGGCAAGTCCCTTCCATTATTTCTTCTCCATCAGTGTTTGGGGGGTCTTGCCTAGTTCTTGGCAGGGGGACCCAGTTGCAGCTTCCATCTGTTCCTGGGCTCACCCCGCCGGCCTCCACGGCTATTGTTGATAGTGACCCAGTGTTTGTCTCTTCCTCCCCATCCGAGGTGGCTGTGTTGGAGATGGATCCCCAAGCAACTAGGCTTGAGGTTCTCCAGCCTGAGTCGCCTGAGCTCATCACTGATCAGCTTGCATCATCTGGTTCACCACTGATCAGCCTCCATCGTGTGTTCTAGAGGCCGGTGTGCCTCCGTCATTTGTTCCCAAGGCCGGTGCACCTCTGTCGTTTGGTCCCGAGGCGAATGCGCCTCCTCCATTTGTTCCTAAGGCTGGTGAGCCTCCTCTGTTTGTTCCTGAGGCCGGTGAGCCTCCTCTGTTTGTTCCTGAGGCTGGTGAGCCTCATCCATTTGTTTCTGAGGCCGATGAGCCTCCTCCGTCTGCTCCCAAGGCTGGTGAGCCTCCACCCACTGTTCCTAAGGCCAGTGCGCCTCCACCCACTGTTCCTGAGACCGGTGCACCTCCAGCCGCTGTCCCTGAGGCTGGTGCTCCTCAGTGATCACAACCAGGGGCTGGCGTTTCCCTGCCATCTGCTGCTGAGGTTGGTGTGCCTCCACCATTCATTCCTGGGGTGGGTGCGCCCCTGCCATCTGTTTCTGAGGTTGGCATGTCTCAGCATATGCCCAGCATGCCCTGCACTCTGATTTGGAGGCCTGAGGACTCGGGTAGATACCTTGAAACATCTTGTCCCATGATCTGGTGGCCTAGGGACTCTGGGAGGCCCCAGATCGTCAGCCAGGCCAGCGCGTCGTGCGCACTGCTGAGAAGGTGATCGGCTGCAAGCTCCCATCTCTCCAGGATCTGTACATCTCCAGGACCCGGAGGCGTGCTGGCCGGATCATAGCCGATCCCTCACACCCTGGTCACGTACTGTTTGCCCCCCTCCCCTCTGGTAGAAGACTTCGGTCCATCCAGACTAAAACCTCCCGTCACATGAACAGCTTCTTCCCCTCTGCCATTAGACTGCTGAACACTAAGTGACTCTCGTGCACCATGTACAGCAGCTCAACCAGACTCATGTCAATCATCACTGTTTTCTTCCTGCATTACCGACTGCACTATATAGTTCTCCACAGTATCTGCTGCTGGCTAATATATATTTTAACTGTTGACCAGTATCACTTAATCTTATCCTACACTTTATTACATGTATAGTTTATTTCTCTTATCTTATCATGTTTAATGTTGCAGCATTGTACCGAGACAAATTCCTAGTTTGTGTACTACATGAACAATGGCAATAAACCTGATTCTGATTCTCTGATTCTGAGATCCACCTTGTTCTCCAGTCCGGGGGCCCTTGGACTAGAGTAGGCCCCCTGACCCACCTAGTTGTTCAGTCTGGTGGTCCATGGACTTGGGTAGACCACCCAACTCGCCTTGTGTTGAAGTTTGGGGTTGTGGACTTTGTTAGCCACACAATAGTGTTTTATTTTGGCCTCTATGGGGAGGGATGGGGAGTAGGAGTATTTTTGGCCCACCTGGCCTTGTGCCTCCACCGCCCACCCTGGGAGGGTGTCTTGGTTTTACTCCTTACCCGGGTGTGGTGTCCTCGTCATAATTTGTGTGACCAACACGCTTCTGTCTGACAAGCCCATTAACTAGCCTTGCCTTAGTCTTGTGTTTTGTTGCTGTGCGTTTTGCTTCTACTTTCCAACCCATGAGCTGTGTTTATTTTCTGTTATTTAATAAAACGTCTAACTCTTGCCACGCATCTGAGACCTACTATCTGATGAGTGACTGGTCAATAAAGCATTCATTCTATATTTTGAAAGTTTGATAAATAACTGTCTTGTAATTTGGGGGGCATAATGTTTATAGTGCAGTTTGTTAATTAAGGTACAGTGAGGTTCTAATTTGCTGTAGTTATTGATATTGATAAAACATTATTTTATGGCTCTCAGTATCACTTAAGATCACTTTGGAGAAATATTAGTGAAGCTTAGTAAACATTTTGTTCCGTGGTTGCTGGCATCAAAAGACAATATTACCACTGCCACTGCAGGGAATGGCTTAAATGGATATAAATGCTTTCAGACAAACTTCTTAAACAGTCACACTCCAGAGGCTTTCTGCACTTTATAGTAAAGAGAAACATAAACATTTAACACATGAGAATTTATCACTGGAGGTGAACTATATCCCAAATGCCGCCAGAAAAGTTAAGTATTTGTACAAGATTTTGAAAATGCTGACAACAACCTAATAATGCTTCTGGTTCTTTCTTATCGTCATTTTTAAATAGATGGCAACCTATAGTTAACCATATTCAAGTGACAGTTTTAAATGAGAAAATTAAATGGTTGAACACAATGATCACTGTACCGTTTTTTGTGCTCTCATGTCTCATGATTTATCCCAGTGCCTTTGCTGTTTTTCTGGCAAACACTTTTAAGCCACATGATCCAGCCACAATCAGTTGCCTCATGTTTCATATGCAGAATAACCAAAAACAAATGCTATGACTTACACCCACTAAACACACTGAGTAACCCTTCTGCTGTTTGCAGAATGCCTCTTGCAATCTACAGTGAGGCCATGCTGAGCAGGACACATCTGGAAAATGGCCATATGGTGGGTGCCTACAATATTATACTGGGCGCAATGGTACCATCTGAGATCCATGAGCTGAGCAGACACGAGCACACTGTTTGGCCATGATACTTTCAAAGACTTTAGCAGACAGGGCTCATCTCTGAGATCAACATAGAGCTTTGGAGTTGTGTCATGCCAGCAGCTTCTTAGACAAGCAACAAACAGATCCGAAAACAGAGATTAAACTGCGTAGCAGCAGCCAGAGAAAACAACAGCAGTACTCAACCACTCAGTGTCTGCGGGTTCCAGCACTTATGCAACCATGTACTGTATGATCACGTTAGCATTTCGGTTGTTGAATTCTATTCCAAGCCTCCAAGGGATTAGTGGTCATATTTTTGGAAATTTCATTTAAGAGGAATTATCTAATAAGGGCTGAGTTATTAAATGTGTGAGTAGAGTAGGACAAAAGATCAGTGTGTGTTTATTTGTGCGGTTGTGTTTTAGATCAGGGAATACATGTGTACAGTATGTAAGTTTGATGTATTGCATATGATCACCATCATGCCAAAAGAGACTGTGCAGGTTTCACGTATGATGCGGGTGATGCCCTTTTACTTTTCACACACAAAACTGAAACACAAGCACACACATAAGTCATAAATATTTAAGTGCCCCCTGCATTATTCAGTCAGCACAAAAACACGTCGGATTTTTCAAAGCAGGTGCATAATTTTAAATAGTTTACAACGAAATATAAAGCCATCCTGCGCAGAAAGGATAAGCACATCCAAACACAGGAGGGGTAATTGGAGCATATGTGTATATTTGTGCATCTACTTATGGCCATTCACTATAGTGAAAATACATAGAAATTAATTGCTCGGTTAATTCATTCTGCACATCATTTTTTATTGGTTTATAGAATTTGGTTCCTAAAAGCCTGTTTATTCATTTAAATGTAAACATCTTTTTTCTGTCCTTGTTCCTTCCCTGACACAATGTTTGATTTTTATATTTGGCAGTGGCAGTTGTTAGCTTGCAGAAGGGATCAATAATTTAAAAACACTTGCGTCAAAGAATACCGGACCATTTATAGCTACAAATGGCTCTACTGTATACTGTATATGACACAAGAAAAAAACATCCCACTTTGTATTCAGGAAGCAGAAAATGCAGAGGGGAACAGAATGGCAGACATGTTTCACTGAGACATGGCATACGTATGCATAATGCACAACGCGAGTAATAACAGCGAATGTATGTATGATTAATAAGAAACCAGAAGACAGGGTAGAAGGTTGGGCAAGAGCAGGCGTCGACATCAGCAGCTGTGTGCAGCAGGTAGAAGGAAATGCATAATCAGGCAAGCAGAAGGGAAGTCAGCAAGATAATACATTAAAAAACTATATGATTAAAGTTTATCACAGCCAGAGAATATGTGAGTAAGTATAAAAAAGGATGTCATTTTCAGTCATGTGGCTAAGTCAATGTTTAGTTTCACTGAAATTGATTTGGTAGCTTCTCAGCTGATCATCTCAAATATTTAAAAGGATGTCCAATGTTGAGCATTATAACATGGACAGAAATTAGTTTACTTTGTGTTTGAGCTTGGAAATGCTGTTGATCTTCCTCACCTCCTCAGCTTGTCATGTTGGCAAAACCACTTGATTTTTTTTTCATTTTTTTTTCTTCCTCACAGTCATTTTTCCCACAGGCCAAATGCTACGCCAATCATCAGCCACCCCCCCCCCCCGCTCCCCCTCCAAAAATGTAATTCAATAAACAGACTGAAGCCTTCTGGTTCCGCTGCTTCTGCAAGAATCTCTGTCGAACTAGCACACTTCAATCACCTCTCAGGCTGTTCTGAAGCTCCTCAAATATAGCTGTCACATTTTCTAGCCTTGAGAGATATTGCAGGAGTCTTTAGTAACAGTGACTCAGCAAAACAAAAACTCCTCCTGACAAGGGAAGTGGGTTTGATCATTTCCAGCATTACCTCTGGCATTTAGAACAGTGAAATACTTGAATTTTCACACATCATGCATACAGGAAATACATAATAAAAATATGTGAGCTGCAATCAAGGTAATGAAACTGCTTGTCTTCTTTAGAAGAGTCAACTCTGGCAGAGAAGCAGATGGGGGTATAAAGCTTTTCTAGCCTATTTCCTCTGGAGGCCAATCCATCATGTGTTGATATTATTCTGAATCTGTATTAGTCCCTCCCTCTCATTAAGGAAATGAAAGCCTTAATTGGAAATTGTGCTAATTCTCTGACTTGCTTGAAACTCTGTCTTCCCTTCAGTTCCTCTAAATTGGAGGCACTCTTGACAAATCTGGGAAGGCAGCTCCACTCATGTGTTTCCCTGCTAAATGTTTTCAGCTTCGCCCACTTTCCCCTATTTACATCACATTATGAGGCCAATGATTAATGCCTTCAAAAAGTACAAACAAGACAGTTCACCCAAATTAATCACTGATGGAAAATTTGAATGAGTACTGAGAAGTTGCTCAAATAGTTATGCATAAAACAAAATGCTGATGACTATTAAAGTGTCATAGTGGGTCTCTATGCTTGAGTGGACAAATGGTAAATTATACTTAAAATTATAAGGAATTGAAGATCTTAAATCATCACAGAAACAGCCAGTTTTCTCTCTCATATTTAAAAAGCCTCATTTATTGTCATTTTTAGGCATTAATTTTAAGTTTTGACATTGTCAGAGATTTATAGTTTTGAAGACCAAACACAGTTATTTTATATCTCATTTTTAAAAAGGCTCGTGTGCCCCTAATTTTCAGACCCTCTGTTTTCTGCCTGTGCATTCAAATTCCTGATTGGGCATGTTTTTTTGTTTTTTTTTCCACAGGTTAAGCATGGTAAAGACTAATCAGAAGTAATGACACACTGTTAAGCTGCTAAGCGAACTGCAAACTGCTTCTTCTCCTTCTTCTCCTTCTTCTTCCGGCTGCTCCTTTTAGGGGGCACCACAACGGATCTTCTGCTTCCATCTCACCCTATCCCTTTCATCTTCCTCTGTAACACCAACCCTCTCCATGAGCTCCTTCACTACATCCATGGATCTTCTCTGTGGTCTTCCTCTTTTCTTTCTGCCTGGCAGCTCCATCTTCAACATCCTTTGTCCAATATATCCACTATCCCTCCTCTGCGCATGTCTAAACCATCTCAGCCTTGCCTCTCTTACTTGGTCTTCAAACCGCTCAACCTGAGCTGTCCCTCTGATGTACTAATTTCTAATCCTGCCCCTTCTAGTCACTCCCAATGAGAATCTTAGCATCTTCAACTCTGCCACCTCTAGGTCCACCTCCTGTCTTTTTGTCAGTGCCACTGTCCCCAAACCATACATCATAGCAGGTCTTACTACTGTCTTGTAAATCTTCCCTTTCATTCTAGCTACTATCCTTCTGTCACAAATCACCCCGACACTCATCTCCACCCACTCCACCCTGCCTGCACTCTCTTTTTCACCTCTCTTATGCACTGTCCAATGTTTTGGACAGTTGACCACAGGTATTCAAACTCATCTACCTTCACTGTTAGACCTCTCATTCACACTCATGTGTTCTGTCTTGCTTCTACTGACTTTCATTCCTCTTCTCTCCAGAGCATACCCCCACTTATCCAGGTTCTCTTCCACCTGCTCCCTACTCTCACTACAAATCACAATATCATCTGCAAACATCATGGTCCACAGAGACCCTTGCCTGATCTCATCTGTCAGCCTGTACATCACCATAGCAAACAAGAAGGGACTCAGATCCCTGATGTAATCCCACCCCCACCTTGAATCCATCTGTCACTCCTACAGCACACCTCACCACTGTCTTGCTGTCATCATACATGTCTTGTACCACCCTCACATACTTCTCTGCCAGTCCTGACTTCCCCATATAGTACCACACTTCCTTTCTTGGCACCCTATCATATGCTTTCTCCAGATCCACAATAACACAGTCCAACTCCTTCTGACCTTCTCTGTACAGCAGTCTTAAAGATGCGCTCTAGTGGATAATAAATCCCCTACAAAAACATACATTTTCTAAAATGATGTCTTATGCCATTTTTTTCTACAAACAAAGCTTTTATTGTCTTAACAATTTCATGTCAAAATCTTTTCACTTTTCCCCCTCCTTCAAATGCCAGGATCTGTGATTACTAGGCCCACCCACATCCCACAAGGCTAATAGTGGCTCATGCTACTGTCATGACGCCAAGCGTGGATCTGTTCTGTGCTCGGGTCTTTTGGTTATTATCCTTTTTCTGTTTATGTGCACTACCGTTCAAAAGTTTGGGGTCACTTAGAAATTTCCTTATTTTTGAAAGAAAAGCACTTTTTCAATGAAGATAACTTTAAACTAATCAGAAATACACTCTATACATTGCTAATATGGTAAATGACTATTCTAGCTGCAAATGTCTGGTTTTTGGTGCAATATCTACATAGGTGTATAGAGGCCCATTTCCAGCAACTATCACTCCAGTGTTCTAATGGTACAATGTGTTTGCTCATTGCGTCAGAAGGCTAATGGATGATTAGAAAACCCTTGTGCAATCATGTTAGGTCTGCAATGCTGTAATTGCTGCAAATGGAGGATTATTTGATGAAAGCAAAGTTTGAAGGAAAAAATTATTATTTCAAATACAAATCATTATTTCTAACCTTGTCAATGTCTTGACTATATTTTCTATTCATTTTACAACTCATGGTGGTAAATAAAAGTGTGACATTTCATGGAAAACACAAAATTGTCTGAGGTGACCCCAAACTTTTGAAAGGTAGTGTATTTAGTCCTGATTGTCTACCATTACGATTTCTACTTTTACTTTGACAGAGTCTGTTACGTGTGGCCCTCGCGAGCCACACATTGAGAGCCGAGGGCGAGCCAGTGAGTTTGCGATGTTTTATTAGGATAGGGAACAGGGGAAAAGGAACACGGCCTCGTGGGGCCAATAGGCACAAATACTCATACAAGTAGAATGCTCACAAATGTCATATCCGGCTCTAGGGAGCCGGGCAATCAGAGCCAGGGACAAGCCAGTGAGTCGTGATATTTTATTCAGGGTAAAGGGGAAGGGATGAGGAGAGCACAGATACTCATGCAGAGGTACACTCACAGGTTGCACAGCGCAGAGGTAAGCAGCTCGTACCGGACATGGGGGTAACAAGACGTACATACTCACAGCGGGATACAAACACAGGAATGCTGCAAGAGGAGTATAAGCTGACACCAGACGAAGGGGCTTCAGCTTAGCAATGTGTTTATGTCACAGCCCCGAGTCATCGAGGCTGCTCCTATTTATCCTCATTGGCAGCGCCCCAGCTGATGAAGACTAATTGGCCCCAGCCGTCCATAATGCTGCCAGCTGGGGGCCAGCTGAGACGCTGCTCAATGGGAAGCAGGGATGAGGGAAAACATGGGCTGAGTGCCGAGACGGCATCTCAACCCATGGTGACAGAGCCCCTCCCTCAAGGTCGGGCTCCTGAACGACCAGGAACATCCCAGCCCCCCCCCCCCCCCACACCACCTAGGGTGGGAGGAAGGGAGGCGGACCGGAGGGGAAGAAGCCAAGGGAAGGACAACACCAATGGGGCAATGTAGGGTAGCGGGAAAGAAAAACCCAAATACAATACTGACAAAACAGAATAATTAACCCAGGTACAGATGGGGAGAAGAACTGGGTCAGCACGCCGGTTACATACTACCCAGAGAGTACCAACCATGCGTGACCCAGAGCAAGGAAAAAAGAACCACCAAAAAGGTACAGGGCAAAAAATGCTGAGTACGGTTAAATAAAGGGGAACCTATACACAGTGCTAATTTAAGTACATACACACAGTCACCAAGAAAAGTGAGGGTGACTGGAACAAATGACAATTATAGAGCATGGTGTTACGGAAAACAAGGCACATGACTCTAATGAACCAACAGGACAAAAAAGAAATACTGAGTGCAGGCAAAGAAAAACCCCCACACACGAATATATAAATACCCAGTCACCTAAAGAAATGAAAGTGACTGGAATAAATGGATAACTGCAGAGCATGGTGTTACGGAAAACAAAACATAACTCTACAATACAAAAAACGGGACTAAAAACATGGCACAAAAAGTAAAATGCTGAGCATGAGCGATGGAAAACACAGCACTATAAAAACGAATCCACCAACAGGACAAAACATTACACCCGAGTGACCTTAATAACAAAAGAAAAAGTGACACCCGAGGTGAATGGCAGGCAGAGTCCAAAAATGGCCGAGATGGCTCCGGAGATCTCCCCGCCCATTGTCCAGCTGGCGAATCAGGGAAAGAGAAGTGTTCGGACGGCGAACTCTGGACCCAGATCCCAGGAATCCAGTCCACCGGCAGCCGAACCAGGCTGCCCAGAGGGAAACACAGACCAGTGGGGGGAACCAGATCACCGAACCGAAAGTTCTGTGGGTCGGGTCGTCGACCCGCATCACTCAACCACCAGGACCGTTGAGACGGGCGAAGGATCAGAGCGGATCCCGGTGGAAGAGGCTCAGGGGAGAGCCGATGACGAGGGCGGCGGGCGTCAGGCCGCAGGAAAACGGCCACCTAACTAACTAACTAACCTGCACTTATATAGCGCACCTCCTCACCGGACCTGGACAATACTGGGGCAGCACCCACGTCGGACCCCGATCGGGCCTCAGGCGAACCCACGTTGGACCCCGACTGGGTCTCGGGCGAATCCACGTTGAATACTGCACCAGAACCGACCTCCAACGTTGAACCCGGACCCTCCAGCACCACGAGGAACAGCAACTCCTTGCCGGTGACCCTGGAAGAAGGCTCAGAAGAGAAAACAGAACCGGGATCAGGATCACCGGCAGCGCCAGAACCCGGCGAGACGAGCTCAGACGCAGCGGACGGCTGCACCCGGCTCGTCTCCCCTGGAGATAGGCTGAAGTGCTCGGGGATAAAAAGGGAGAAAAGAAAGGAGAGCACTCGCCTGATCTCGGGTTCTGACGCCGTCCAGGACTGCGAAGATCCAGGATCCGTCGTCAGGAGGTCGTTGTCAGGCTCCCATCTAGCCGCGTCGGGCCCCGCAGCCAGCACGATGGTCAGCGCAGCTTGAGATTCCTCCAGCTCAGGTAACCCCGCCGACGATCTACTCGGCGTGAAGCCAGAAGAATCTCGTCCCGCCGGACCGAACCGCTCCTCCGTGGAGACCCGGGGACGCTCAG
Organism: Pholidichthys leucotaenia; assembly: GCA_020510985.1. Lineage (NCBI taxonomy): Eukaryota > Metazoa > Chordata > Actinopteri > Cichliformes > Pholidichthyidae > Pholidichthys > Pholidichthys leucotaenia. The sequence continues at coordinate 305,938,256 of CM035843.1, forward strand.
TCGTCGGCGTAGACTCCACGCAGCAGTCAGTCCCCCTCCTCCATCCGCAACGTAGCTGCGGAACCACAGGCCCTCTCCATATCCCACCACGTTGACCCGGAGCCGGGGACCGCTCGGCGGAGAGAGACACAGAGGATGCGGGATTAGGCATACAGGTTACAGCAGGTGGGGAGAGTTCAGGGAGCTGCGAACCCTGAACTTCTCCTCCAGGGATGTGACAGAGCAAATCATTAAGCAGGTGTGAAAAAACAATGACTTCCCTGCCCCCTGGAGGTTGAGTATCGCCTCCTGTAGTGGAATCTGCTTCTTCCTCTCCCCGCCCGGCGATAACGGAGGACCCCCCGGGAATTCGTCTGAGGGTCGCTCGCGTTGTCTCCAGCAGAGAGCTCACCAGGCCGGGATTCCAGGCACACACAGCGGTCAGGAAGCGCGTCGAGGAGGAGGGGGAAACAGCCGGGGTGAGCCAGCCCGAATGTCCAGGAATGACAGCGGGGGAACGAGGCTCAGGGGACGAGGCTGTAGAATCTCCACACTGACGAGGCGAAGGGATGACAGCTGCGTGGGAGGAACGGTCCTGACGATGACCCAGAACTGGATCCGGACGAGGTTCGTGCAGAGGTGACTCGGCGATGTGATGACGACTACTCCCAGGGGACGAAGCGAGGGGGAAACCCAGGATTCGCCGCTCCAGATCGGAGATCGAGACGAGGAAGGCGTCGAGCACGGGAAAGCTTCGTAGCCCTGAAGTCCTCACCATCAATCTCACTGCCGCCGCCACATGCCTGAAGGTGGTGACAGGAAACACAGTAGAGCTCGCGACAGCCACTCGACCCTGGACATAACTGCTGTCAGCTGCGGCTCCTTGAAGGGAATCCCGAGTGACGTGGCGCAGGTCGGGGGAAGTCCTCTGGTTGGCGCGAACTCCCGGACTGGAATGGCGGCAGGAACGGGACTCCGAAGCGGGGAAAGACGTCGCCCACTTCGACTCCCTGCCGGGATTTCCATCCACCCCGTGGAGCTTCTCTCGCTGTGTACCTGCAGCGTCTATCCTGGCACTGTCCTCCAGATGGTACAGAGAGTGAGGGTGACAGTCCAGGAGTTCCTCAGCACGGCCCGGATGCCAGCGTCTCGCGTTGGAGGCGTCGTGCAGGGTGAAGAGCGTCCCGTCGACAGCCTCCGAGATGGACCTCAGCTCGTCGCCCTGGCGCCGGAAGTGACTCCTGGGAAACGGCATGCTAGCAGCGCTGACACCCCAACAGAAAGGTACGTTTCCACAGCGACCCACGGCCGCCGGCAACTCTTCTGGCTGCGACATACTGTCATATCCGGCTCTAGGGAGCCGGGCAATCAGAGCCAGGGACAAGCCAGTGAGTCGTGATATTTTATTCAGGGTAAAGGGGAAGGGATGAGGAGAGCACAGATACTCATGCAGAGGTACACTCACAGGTTGCACAGCGCAGAGGTAAGCAGCTCGTACCGGACGTGGGGGTAGCAAGACGTACATACTCACAGCGGGATACAAACACAGGAATGCTGCAAGAGGAGTATAAGCTGACACCAGACGAAGGGGCTTCAGCTTAGCAATGTGTTTATGTCGCAGCCCCGAGTCATCGAGGCTGCTCCTATTTATCCTCATTGGCAGCGCCCCAGCTGATGAAGACTAATTGGCCCCAGCCGTCCATAATGCTGCCAGCTGGGGGCCAGCTGAGACGCTGCTCAATGGGAAGCAGGGATGAGGGAAAACATGGGCTGAGTGCCGAGACGGCATCTCAACCCATGGTGACAACAAATACTGCAGAACGAAGGGCAGGAGGCTTGCGCCAGGCGAAGGGGTTCCAGCCTATGGTGAGCGAAGTCACAGCCCCGAATGATCGGAGCTGCTCCTTTTTATACCCGTCAGCAGCGCCTCAGCTGATGAGGGTTAATTGGGCTCCAGCCGTCCCGTAACACTGACAGCTGGGAGCCTGCTGAGACGCTGTCAAAGAGAGAACCGGGTTGAGGAGGAATATGGTCTGAGCGCCGGATGACACGGCGTCTCATGCCATTGTGACAGAGTCGTGACAGGACTTCCGCCTGTCAAGTCTGTTCATGGCCTGTCACAGCTGTTTTTGTTTCACTGATTACATTTTCACTTGTGCTTCAACTCCTGATTCACATTTTGGTTTTTGTTCTGGTATTATTTAAACTCGTGGATGAGGTGTATTCCTCGCTGCAACCTCATCGTGTTCAGACAGGAATCCCTTCACCTAATTCCTGTTTTAAAGTCTCAGCCTTTTTCTCTGCTTTGCCAGTTTCATAGTAAGTTACCTTTCATGGTTTTCCTTTATTTGTTTTTTTTTCTGTAATCACCCCTTTGTGGTCTTGTAAATAGTTTTTTGTAATTTTCCCTTTGTGGCAAGCATTGTGTTCCTTATTATTTAATAAATGAGCAAACTCACTACAGTGAGTGGTGCCTTGTTTCTGCCCTGCAAGGGCCAATTATGACAGTTGGTCACAGCCAGTAGGTGCCAACGGCAGTGGGTTTGCCTTTATTTTTTTATTTTTTCTGCTTTCCCTTTTTCATTCACCTTTTTCATGGCTGGACTGAGTGGCTGTCAGCATATTCCCAGTTCGCCGTAGGAGCAAAGCAGCCGGGGCCCCCAGCATGGATGACAGTGGGCAGCTGAGTTTATCCGGGGCCATGTCGCTGAAGCTCTCACCTCCCATGGCCTGAAGAAGGTTTTGGAGAGCATGATAGCAGCGGTCGGGATTGTGGAGGCGCATCCTGGGTTAGGTAATTATCCCGAGTTCGCCGAGCTGCTGGCCACTGTCTCTGTGCTCCAACAGTGATTTCCGGGATTAGCAATGGGATCGTCTCCGGCCCGAAGACACCGTCTCCCGGCACAGAACTCTACTCCTCCCCATGACACAGCTGTACTGAAGCAGATGGAGGAGAGTAGCCGGGTCCAGTTGCTGCAACTTCCCATCATTACCCAGCCATGGGCCGCAGGAGAAACTCCTCCATCTCTCAGCCAACAGAGCTATTTTTGCCACGTCAGAGAGGAACTACAGAAGCTTCAGCCTTTTGGGTCTCCTCACCGTCTGTCTCGTCAAGTCCCAATCCCAGGGTCGTCGCAGCTGTTTCCCCCTCCTCCACAGCACCTTCTTTCACTGCTGAGAGCTCAGCTGGTTCTCCCTCGGCTCCGCCTGTCATCGTGTCTGCAGGAGCGGCTCCTCCAGGTTCTTCCAAGGGGCCCATGATCACCACAGACATGGAAAAAGAAGAAGCTGGGCTTGCTGCGGCAGGAACCATCTCGCCCTGGGAAAACAGGCAAGTGTTTTTTCATTATTTTTCACCATCTGATGAATTACTTTGTCTCATTCCCGGGGATGAGACTCAGTTTATGCAGTCCACTGAGTTCTCACCACCTTCTGCAGCCACAAAGATGTTTCCTGCTTTGTCTGTGTCTCCTCCAATACCCCCCGAGTGTCCACCGGTTCCAGGATTAAGCCGCCGGACGGAGGAGGAGCCTGCGGTCCTGGAAAACCTGATTCCAGCCCCGCAGCCATGGTATGGACAGAGAAAGAGGGCTGTCTGCCATTCGGAGCCTGAGCCGACGAAGAAGCATCCCCAGGCTTCACCCAAGCAGAGTTCAGCCCCAGCAGGAAGAGGATCTCCTGTCACCACGCCGGGCGAGCCACCTGTGTGGGTAACATCGCCAGGGGGTTCTGAGACTGCAAAGATCATCATGTCTGCTGTTGGGGCCGCTGCAGCAGAGTTGGATCTCCAGGGGGCCGGGCCTGAGACATCGGCATCCGGATCTACGGAGTCCTGGACGGCGGTGGAACTTGAGCTCAGGCAAGTACTCTCCTTTGTTTTCTTTGTTTCAGTATTGGAGAGATCTTGTCTGGCTCCTGGTGGGGAGATCCGGGCGCTGCCGTTAGCAGCATTTGAGCTCGCCTCACCGGGTCCCACTGCCGCCGGTGACCCTGACCCTGTTTCGCTCCCTCTTTCATTCGAGTCTTCTCTCAGGGTCACCGAGAATCTTCCAGCTACGCCAGAGGTCTCCGTGGGTTCCTGTCTGCCGCCTGAGGTCTTAATGGGTCCAGCTCCTCTGGCTGAGGTCGTCGTGGAGACGCTGTCCCAGCCCAGGATCTCCGAGGGTGCAGTACCTCCTCAATCTGGGTCTCCGTGGGTGCTGCACCCCAGCTTGAATTCCATGTGGGTGCGGCGCTCCAGTGTGTGCCCACTGTGGGTGCTATGCTCCAGCCCGGGGGCCATTGTGGGTGCAGCTTTGCCTCAGTCCAGGGCCACTGAGGGTGCAGCTACACCTCAGTCCAGGGCCACCGAGGGTGCAGCTAAGCCTCAGTCTGTGGCCACTGAAGGTGCAGCTACGTCTCAGTCCGGGGCCACCAAGGGTTCAGCTACGCCTCAGTCAGGGGCCGCCAAGGGTGCCACAACACTTCAGTCCGGGGCCACCGAGGGTGCTGCAATGCCTCAGTCAGGGGCCGCCAAGGGTGCCACAACACTTCAGTCCGGGGCCACCGAGGGTGCCGCAACACCTCAGTCTGGGACCACCGAGGGTGCTGCGTGGATGCCCAAGGTGGTTCTTCCTCTGCCACCTTCCTCTGTGGGTGCTCATCGTCTGGGTCCGGGGGTCAGTGGTGAGTGATGGTTCCAGCCGCCGTCTTCAGGAAAGTGTGTGTGGAGCTCTGTGACCCACTGGCCCAGAGATGCAGGGAGACCACCCGAGCCTCCCCGGTTGCTTGGGTGGCTTCGGTGTTCTGGAAGGCCACCCGATGGACTTTGTCTACCTGGTTGGGGCCTCTGGAGACTTGGTAGGCCACCCAAACTTTTTCACCTAATGGTCGGGTGGAGCCAGGACTCTGGTAGGCCACCAGAATGGTTCCCTTATTTATCCAGTATTGTTTAGTGTTCTTGGTACTTTGTTTTGTCAGTGTGTGGGTCATGTGTTTTTTCGGGTTGTTTTGTTTTCGTGTCTCTTCCTCCAGACCTGGATCCCCCTACCTCCCTCCTGGGGTTGGTTTTTGTAGTTATTTCTGTTGGGGGGGGGGGTATTTTCCCCTCACATTGATGTTTCTGCGGGGTGTCTGGGTCCCACCCCTTAAGGGAGGGGCACTGTCATGACGCCGAGCGTGGGTCTGCTCCGTGCTCGGGTCTTTTGGTTATTATCCTTTTTCTGTTTATGTATTTAGTCCTGATTGTCTACCATTATGGTTTCTGCTTTTACCTTGACAGAGTCGTGACAGGACTTCCGCCTGTCAAGTCTGTTCACGGCCTGTCACAGCTGTTTTTGTTTCACTGATTATGTTTTCACTTGTGCTTCAACACCTGATTCACATTTTGATTTTTGTTCTGGTATTATTTAAGCTTGCAGACGAGGTGTATTCCTCGCTGCGACCTCGTCATGTTCAGACAGGAATCCCTTCACCTGATTCCTGTTTTAAAGTCTCAGCCTTTTTCTTTCATAGTAAGTTACCTTTCATGGTTTTCCTTTATTTGTTTTTTTTCTGTAATCACTCCTTTGTGGTCTTGTAAATAGCTTTTTGTAATTCGCCCTTCGTGGCAAGCATTGTGTTCCTTATTATTTAATAAATGAGTAAACTCGCTTCAGGCAAGTGGTGCCTTGTTTCTGCCCTGCAAGGGCCAATTATGACAGCTACATTACCAGAATAAATCCCAGTTGTATGAACAGTGGCTCAGGATAATGACTGAAACTGCATCGGTCCTTAAAAGCAGTTTAATGGTACAACCCATGTTAACTTGGGTCAAGTTTTCAAAGCAGCTGGTTAATCTCTTGCACTCCGTTATACCACGGGCGGGCAAGTCTCTGCGTCCTAGAGCGCATGAGGGCGCACTCGTGTACCCTCGTGCGCTCTAGGACGCATGATGGAGATGGTGATGTAGGACATGCTGCAGACACAGCCGCGAACAGATTAGTTCATCTGATTGACCTCTCATTCGACTAATAAGAGCCTTGAATTGGGTTTCTGAAACCTTGAAGAACCAATGACTGAAAACCTAGCAAGAAGGACCCGCCTACCAACGCTGTGAATGCAGTGAGCCAATTGAAGCAGAGAAGTTCGCGAGCTGTTTTTTTTAAGGCTGGGTGAAGACATGTTCGGCCATAGGCGGTGCTTATTTTGTTTTTGTTCCAGCAGAGTAGACGTTATGATTTCTTTAATGGTCATCATAGACCGACGGAGGCTGACAACGAAGGCTGAGTGACTCACACGCCTTCGCCAGTCTTTTTTTAATTACTACTGTTATTTGTTTTGAAAAATCGTTCGCCAAAAACCGCAATCATGGAAGCACAAAACTGCAATAATGGAATTATGTTTTGATCGGGTCGCGAGACCAGAACCACGAGCGGACCAGCGTCGCGTTTGTCTGACAATGAGGAAGAGAAGTTCGCCAGCTCCGCTGCTGCTGTGAAGAGGTAAGGTGTTATAAGCTAAATTATTTTCTATCCCTGAAAATTGTAATCCAAAATGACTTTTGACCGATCGGTAAATTACAACTGTGCGGCGCACGAAGTCTGGAGTTCGTGCGCCACGGTACACAGTTCGTTCGTCGCATCCAGACCGTGAATGCCGCTCCCCCCCCCGCTATTCTTCTGCGAGGGGGGGGGGGGAAAGCCGCGGTGACTGAGCTGCTGTCCCACATCGCGACATGAGGCTAATCCGTCATGTAGCGATGGCTGATGTCCATCCTCTGTAGTGAGGGGGGGGCAACCCCCCCCCACGCACACACAGACACAGCCCTGAGTGTGACCTTTCATTAGAGCTCAAAATGAAGCTTCTACATTGAAGCATTCAAAAGTTACAGACGTTTTTCCAAACTGTGCCATTTGGCACAATTTGACACAGTTCCAAAACGCCTGGGAACAGCCTGAGGAAAAAGCTGTGTAATATATTCATTTTTTGTGGTATTGTTACAAACTTTGGACCTCAGCTGGATAACACTTGGTTCTACATTTCTATTGCATTTTCCAGCCCGGATCTGAAGCTGTGTGTTATTTGCAAGCATTTGTATCCAAAAAAACACCCAGGCCAAATTTATTTTCTTCAAGTTCACTATGTTTATATGACTGTAACTCAGTGGCCGGAGCACTTAGAGAGATTATGACTGTTTTGCCAAAAAATTCAAAGTGTTTTCTTTTAAATGAGACCAACCCCATGAAGATGCTGCAAAGGGTTGAAGAACAGCTTTCAATTTACTTTGGGCACGTTATTTTTTGGCGTTTTTAGGGAAATTGACCGGAGTGCAAGGGGTTAAAAAAGGCTAACTAGCCTGGAGGATAACTCCAGTTAAGCCAGAGAGTCCTAATTGGCTTAACACTACAGACTTGCATGTGCCATGCATAGTTATGTCACCAAAAACACTCCCTCTAAATTTGCCTTTTTTCAGGGGGTGGGGCGTAAGTGAAACTTTTAAGCAAAAAAAAAAAACAGAGACGTGAGATATTTGAGTGATTTACTTCTTGCTATAACTTGTAAGTTATTAAAAAAAAACATGTTACAGATATGTTAACCAGAAAAAAATCACGATTTTTGGTGGAGTGTCACTTTAAAGCAAACATTGTATCTGTAGTACTCCTTGGCATGAAACTGTACTGCTGCTCGCTGATTGTCACCTCTCTTCTTAACCTGGCTTCACCAACTTTTTCCCATATCTCCATTGTGCGGCTGATAAACTTATGCCTCTGTAATTACTGCAGCTTTGTGCATCAACCTTGTTCGTAAAAGATCGGTACCACTACACTTCTTCTCCACTCCTCTCACTCTCCAATTATATTAAACAATTTGGTTAAAAAGTCCACTGCCATCTCTCCTAAACATCTCCATTTCTCCTAAACATCTCCATTCCTCCACAGGTATGTCATCAATACCAACTGGCTTTCCACTCTTCATCCTCTTTAAAGCTGTCCTCACTTCCACCTTGCTAATCCTCTGAACTTCCTGATTCACCCTTTCCTTCATCCATCCTCCTCTCGCTCTCATTTTCTTCATTCCTCAAAGTACTCCTTCATCTTCTCAACATATTCTCCTCACTTGTAGTATATTACCATCACTATCCTTTGTCAACCTAACCTGCTGCACATCCTTTCCAGCCCAGTCTCTCTGTTTAGCCAATTGATACAAGTCCTCTTCTCCTTCCTTTGTGTCCAGCCTCTCATACACCTCACTATATGCCTTTTCCTTTGCCACCTCTCACTTTACCATATGCCTAGATTTCAAATACTCCTATCCACTTTGTCATCTCCCTGACTATCCCACGTTTTCTTTGCCAACCTCTTTATTTGAATACTTTCCTTTACCTCCTCATTTCACCACCAAGTCTCCTTGTCTTCTTTCCTTTGTCCAGAGGATACACCACAAACTGTCATGACGGCCGCTGGGCCGTCATCTGTCTCATCAGCTCCAGCTACGCACAGACCAGCAGGTGTTAATCAGCAGCTGTTAACAGCCAGTGTTGCTGACAGCCCGGCACGGAGTCGTCTGTCTTCCTCGTCTGAGTATGAGCCAGAGCTTCGTTCTCAAGCCAAGTCAAGAACGTCACGTCAAGACCGGCCACGTAAGAGAACTCTTTGCTATTCTACCCCTTGCCTCTATCCCTGTGCACAGGTGGACCTCCCAGGCGGCGGACCAGCTTCCCCAGCCAACGGGGCATCACCACCTCCATTACGGAGCTCCTCGTTATCACCACAGCTACAGGTTCAATCACCACCACAGCTACAGGAGCAACCACCATCACAGCTACAGGTACCACCACCACCACGGCTACGGGTACAATCATCATCTCAGCTACAGGTGCAATCACCACCGCAGCTACGAACACAATCACCACCACGTCGCACGGACACTGGGAGTCAGCAGAACACAACCTGTGGCATATCCAAGTAAGCCTCACCATCTACAATTACCCGCCATCGTTGAACAGCTGTAATTGTTTCTGCTTGTGTGTTCCAGGGTTGCCAGGTCGCCATCTGAACTGCTCAGTTCCAGTGACCAGATATCAATACTTGCACTCACACACGCACTACACTCACTCACTATCCAATAAAGAATAATTGTCTATATCCGCTCGTGTCAGTGTCTGTTTCCTGGGTCCTGAACATGTCAGTACGACTCCGTCACGTTGACCCAGCGGACAGCACACTGTCACACAGATTAAACACACTTAGCGCTCGGGCAGATATGTTATCACACCAACAGACAGTTATTCTTAACCAACTGACTCAAATTAACAGCCGGCTGGATCGTCTGGAGGGACACCAGATGTTTCCCCCGACCGCTAGTGCTTCAACCCCTGCAGGCTTAGCGCCAGGTCAAGCTAACATTCCATCTTCTTCTCGCCTCACCCCTGTTCCAACTCCTGCCCGGTTTAGCGGAAAACTCGGGGAAGCTCGTGGGTTCATTCCACAATGTGAATCAGTTTTCCTCCGCGTTCCGGGAGACTTCGCCATAGACTCAAGTAAGATTGGTTATATCATCAACTTGTTGGGGGGTAGAGCCTTAGACTGGGCATACACGGTAATGGCTAAACCAAGTTATCCTGTGTTAACTTACCAGCAGTTTGTGGCGGAGTTTATGTCCGTGTTTGACCATTCAGATAGGGGTGCGGTGTTGACAGAACGGCTGTTGAGTCTGCAGCAGGGCAATAGACCAGCTGCTGACTATGCTATTGATTTCCGGGTCCTGGCCAATGAGATTGGGTGGGGGGAGCCGTCACTCTATGGTATCTTCCTTCGCAGTCTCAACGCCGAATTAAAGGATGAGTTAGCGGCACGGGACAAACCGGATAATTTGGGTGAATTAATTGCCCTTACTATAAGCCTAGATAGTAGGTTAAGGGAACGAGCGGCCGAACTGCGAACTACTTCCCGTTCAGCTAAACCCCGCCCTCGTTCCACTAGCTCTCCTCTGCTCGCTCTACCTGCGTCAGAGGAACTTACGGATCAAGAGGCTATGGTAATAGGGCAGTCAAAGGTGTCAGCGGCTGAGAGACAGTGCCGCAGGGATCTTGGCCTTTGTTTCTATTGTGGGAAAGAGTCACATGGGGTGTTCGAATGTCCCAGTCGGTTAAAAGGGAAGGTCCGTGGATCGCAGTAGGGGGATTCACGGACAAGAACTTAGAAGAACCCCTCACTAGTTTCCGCATACCCATCAGATTAATTCACAAACATACAGAACATTCCACGCTGGCTTTAGCAGACTCAGGAGCTGAGCAAAACTTTGTTTCCAGAGACCTGGCAACCCGGATGGGCCTCAGCTCTCAGCCTCTGGATCCCCCTGTCAATCTCATCACCCTGTCCAAGGCGTCACTGACCACCATCGTCTATCAGACGGCCCCAGTTTCTGTGATCGTTTCAGGCAACCACAGGGAGGTTCATCCTGGGGTACCTCGCCCGTCATCCTGGGGTACCCCTGGCTTCGGCTTCACAATCCCACCATTGACTGGCAAGCAGGGAGTATTACAGCGTGGAGTACATTCTGACTGAG